>JAWNOO010000076.1:1200000-1800000 GCA_035045905.1 Drosophila anomelani
AAATCGACAGGAATTTCCATACAAGCCCCCCAGGAATCTTCATATAAAAGGCGGCTGCAGCCAGGAATTTGGATATCCTGGGAAGGTATCCCAGAATCCGTCCAGAATCCTTACAGAAATTTGATTTATTGTAACATTTAAATGTTCAAAACAAGATTCCCAATTTAATATTTAAATATATTACATTTTTTATCCCATTATTTCTAATTATTATATTTAAGTAATGTAACGGAAAATCGACAGGAATTTAAATACAAGCCCCCAGAAATTTGCATATAACAGACGGCTGCAGTCAGGAAATACATTATATTATGTTAATTAATTATCAATAATAAATGAAAAAATATACTAATAATATAGTCGTAGAATAAAAAATGATTGCCGTATAAAAAGCTTCTAAAATAAATGATCAAACTCTAATAGATATTTTTTCTCTGTGTAAATAGTTCGCTCTACATTGGATATATTATTTCTGTTGTTGGCCTCCGTCGTCTCGTCCCTAATCGGATCAGCAAGTTAATTTACATGCAATTCAATCAGTGGCGCATTGTCCTGCCCTACTAAGTATGCAACAAAAGTTCTCATTCTGCTTGCCAGTGTGTGCGTGTGGATGTGTGCGTGTGCGTGTCATCAGTATTTTTGGCAAATGCCATCAATTCTCGGTGAGTGAGTGAACGAATGACAGCTGGAAGATGAGACATATACAGGGACAGAGGCAGTGACAGAGACAGAGACGAAGACGAGGGCTGAGACGGAGTTGGCCAGAATCTTTGAGGCGATGGGAAGGTAGACTGATGATGAGACTGAGACAGATGCCTAATCCTGGTACAGGTAACCCGAAAGTTGCTGCTTTGTTGCCGTTCGTTTGGCTGTCAGTGGAGCTTCATCAATAATCAGATACAGTGCAGCCTCAAAAACAAGTAAAACTTTATTAAATAACATTTTATTTTTGTAAGAAATTCTCTTTCAATTCTAAATTGTTAAATTATTATTTTATTTTAATGCGACTTTTAGCTTTCTACAAACTCTCTAACGTAGATATTTCTATAAGTTAAGTTTCATTAGGTTTTCCTTTTTGTATTCACAAATTTCTTTTTAAGAAAATAAAGGTAAAAAAAGGCAGCAGCTTTTCAAACAAGAGTGGATCGTATCGTTACTCTCTCGCTCTTAGGTTCCACTTTCCCCAGAAACAGCAGATCAAGCAGAAGGAAAAAATGCTCGGGCCATAACAGAAAGTTAAGGATAACAGAAATGGGATAATAGTGACATCTCACTCACCCTTGCATTGGTTGTTGATGTACATCTGTATTTGTGTTTTCCTTTTTTGGGGCCGCCCCAGATATTTTGAGTGCAGTTTTTCCGCCGTGACTCCTCGGCGTTGCACTTTTCCGACCGATCGCATGCATGGAGACTTGTTAGAACGCAACAAAAAAATACTACAACGGCCAGGCTTTCATTTTTTGGGGCTGCCGCAGCCTTGCCCCCACTCACTAACACTTATCACTGCACGGGCTCGCTGGTTTACCGCCGTAAAACACTCCGCGCTTCACTTTTCCGACCGCGTTTCACTTTTCCGACCGATCTCCATGCATGAAGAAGTTTTCCTGTTTTGCGCGCGTTTTTGTCCCTCCGTTTTGCCCGGCTTCGCAAAGTGTGTATGTGTCTGCGAGGTTTGGTTTAAGAACGCAAAAAAAGTATTAAAACGGCGCAGATTTAGTTTTTTCGTGCTGTTTGGGGCTTTGCCCCCACTCACTGACACTTTCCACGGCACGGGCTGGCTGTTAGCTGCACGCTTTTCCATTTTCCGACCGATCTTCAGGGAGCCATGTTCGTTTCTCAATTCCTCTTTCTTTTGTGGCACGGGCTAGTGATGATAAAAGCGGCGATGCACCGATCATCGATAACCTTAGGCCATGCTAAGCGATCCATCGCTTAGTTTAAAAACATCGGCGCCTTCTTTGCGTTGCAAACTTGTGATTTGAACTGCAATATATAAAAATGCCGATTCCTACTTCTACAAAACACAAAAACTTTGTGAATGAGCCGATGGCGGACAGGAAGGTGACCGAGTTGGCCGGCATCACTGAAACCCTGGGAGAACGCCTGTGAGAGAGGCAAAAGATAGGATGTCAATATCAGCTGATCTGTATCTTATTTTGATCCTTTTTAAAAAAAATTAAAAAATCAATTTAAAAGCTGAATATGAAGCTGAAAAAGCTGAATATGAAAGCTGAATTGAGAACTTGAGAACCTGAAGTGTAAATATAGAATTACACTTGCAGAGGCACTTAATTGAATGACAGAAAATGGAGTTCATATGGCAGCTCCACTGTGGGATGCGGATCGAGTTGAAGGGGGGAAAACCCCTTTTACTGGGGGGAGGTATGGCGAAATCGCTTCGATTATATTGTACATTTCCGACTCGTATCTCTCCGGGCTCATCTCTGCCGACTTTCCCCACTCAAACATGTTCATTTGGCAGTCATTCATCATTCCGGCTGCTTTTGTGCTGCTTTTTAAGTAAGAGAAAGCTGGGAAAGCAGGGAAAACACGAAAACAGCGGAGTCCTGCCGGATATTTACAACTAACAACACACACAGACGTAGAGTCCATAAAAAATTAATTAAAATCGAGTCAAGGCAGCCGAAAAACCGAATAAAAATTTAAAAAGAAAGCAACAAAAACGATATTGAGTGAAGTATTGATTATTTATTGCATTCGCAGCAGCAGCTGGCTATTAATTACAGCCGACACTTGACAATCCTTTGGACATGTCGCCGGGAAATCCCCGAAATATATATACTAAAAATATCCTCGAATATATTACAACTAATGGGTAAACATATATTAAACAATTGTTGATAATAAGCCAAACAAATGAAATTTATAATTGCAAACAAACAAACAAATTCAGTTCGGAATTGAGGTCATTCCCCAGTCGGCAAACTGGCACATCCCTGACTGGCCTGAATGGCACTTCCACATGTAATTCCATCTGCAAACACAGTAAATAATATAAACAATATCATTTATTAATGCATTTTGAAATACACAAATGGATTAAAGTCAAAGCGAGATGCCTTTTAATATTTAATTGGCTGCAGAAACTGAAACTGAGTTAACTGAGCAGGAAAAATGCTTGCCATAAAAGTTAAATAATTATTGCAGGGGTACAAAGGTAACTAACTTGTTTGATTTATCAATTAATTTTGATTTATTTGGTAATTTGTTTGATTTATTAATTCATTAAACCTAAATACGAGAAAATGAAAGAATACTTAAACTATTTATGGCATTAATAAGCCTTTTTTTATACCTAAAATATTATTACAATATTAATAAATATTTTATTATTATTTTTACTTATTCCTTTTACTTTTAATTTAAAGCCATTAAAATATATTTATAAATTCATGGAAATACTCCCATTCGCGGTCTTGCCAACTGACTTTAACATTGATGAGAGTCCTGCCAAAAAAAGGAAGGAAAGGAAACAACAAAGTAGTGGCCAGGACACCGTCACTGGAAAGGGAATGGCCAACGAATGTTTAACGAGTGCGACAGGGCAAAAACACAGGAATGCAAACAGCTAACAAGCAGCGAAATCTCTCGGCAATCCACGTGTCACAAGCCAAACAACAACAGCGAGCCAACGTTGACAGGAGCCACGAGCCAGCCAGGAGCCAGGACACTGCACCACTGACCCAGCAGTGTCCAGCTCGATGCTGCTCCCCATCCCCTCACCTCACCCTTTTCTCGCTCCTCTCCCATTGAAATTGACGATCCGGCTGGGCCTTTCCAAATGCCGCGTGTTTCAGGGACGAGAATGAAACGAATCGAATCCGAATCGTTGCTCCGGGCAGCGGTTAGATTGCTCTTTTATCGACATTGTAGCAATTCCAGCTACGAATTCCGGTCCAGGGTTAATATTGGGCCTCACATGTCCACGGGACACAAGGCACAGGAGCACTGAGCAGAAACTTAAAGGCAGTAAACGTTTCGATCTTCTCATTTTTAAAGTGTCCTCGAAAGGAAGACGAACTTTTCTTAAAATGGATAATATATCTCTTTGTATTTACACTTTTATATATTTTTGCTTGGCATTTCCTTTGATTTAATCAAAACATTTCAATTTAACTCTAAGTCGACTTAAACTTTGACTTGTTAAACCCCGTTTTGTCCTTGCCTTCTGTGTTTTTTTTCGCAGCGTGTAGAATCCTGCAGCTGTTACGCTCCTCCCTGATCCTGCCTACACCCCCTTGGCTAGCTAATCTTGAACTCCCGCCCCCCCAGGTGGCATATCCTTGGGGGCTGCTGGTTTTTCACCTGATTCTGGCTTCTGCTGCGGCTGCTGCTGCCCTTGAAAGCCATTATATGGCTCACATATCCGTATATATCTCTATATATATATCTGTATACAATATACCCCGCAGCCATTACGCACTTTTTTATACACATTCGCGTAATTATGTAATGCAGAGGCTGAGCCACACACACGCACAGGAGCCTTTGCCGCCTTCAACAGATAAATAAAGGACCTCAAAAAGGGCGACCACGATGCACAGGTAATAACAGTGCAAATATGTAATTACTAAGCTAAACTAGAAAGGGGGGGAAATATTATAAAACTAGAAAATTCGTTTTCTATATATTTTCCAGCATAATGAGGCACACACACAGGCACACAAAGGGCGGGCGGAGTGCGGGCGGCAGCGTTTTGCTGATGACTCTGTGGGCAAATAATTAGATATGCCGCTGGGCTAACCAGACTGTGAATAGAATGCCAAGCGCACACACACATGCACGGGGGTGGGGCAGAACACACACACCCACCAGGCACAGTGGAGCAGGGACCACACCCACCAGTCACAGTGGAGTTAAGCTAGAAATTAAGCTTATCTTAAAAAAAGTCGTATTTTTTTAGCTTACAAAATAACAAATATTTTTCAAGTATTTTTTTTATTAATTTCAATTTCAGATTTTTAAGATTTCTTTTACATTTTCTTCACACATTTTGCTGACATTTTTCTTAACCTAAAAAAATATATAAATAAAAATAAATCAAGTTCTTGTAGGTATTTTAATGCCAGATTTATTTTTTCAGATTTTCCTCACACATTTTCCTTGCAATTTCCTAACATTTTCCAGCCGTTTTTCGCCATATGTGAAGCCACATGCCACATGCACCAGCAGCAGCAGCTTCTGGCCGCCTACATTTTAGTGTGGAACCGATGGATGCAGCTCCTCCTCCTACTCTTGCTCCTGCTGCTCCTCCTGCTCCTCCTGCTCCTCCTGCTGCAATTCTACTCCCACTAAACCAACTTAACGCAGCCGCATCCTGACCTGCGCTATTCTGGTCTCTGGCCTGGTCCCTGCATCTAGTTTAGTCGCCGTCTGACTTAAAAATACACCTTAAATTTTGAATAAAATACAAATTAAAGGCTTAAAAAATTATATTTTTAAAGGAAAAGGTTAAATATTGGAAAAAAAAAGCAAAATAATGGCATAAAAGTAATATTTTTGAAGGCAAAAGGTTAAATTTTGAATAAAATACAAATTGAAGGCTTACAAAATTATATTTTTGAAATGTAAAATATATTTTTATTATTCAATTTAAACAACTTTCTTGCAGGACATTCATTTTTCCTCCCTGTAAGTGTGGCTTTTAGGTCTGGGTCTGGGAGCTGGGTTGCTGCAACTGAAACTGATGTGGCGGCAGCCAAGTGGATGTACTGGATGTGTGGGCTCCTCCACAGCCTCCTCCTTCTCCTTATCCTCCTCCTCCTTATCGTTCTCCTTCGGCTACTCCACCCACTGTTGTTTTTGAGGCTGATGCCCCATGCCTCACTGGGCAAACCCTCCGCCAAGCTGCCGCTTCAGCTGCAACCGCCGGCTGTCTTTTATTTTAAGCAGCCAACGCGGAAAAATACCTTTAAAAAAAAAAGTAAAAAATCAAGTGAAAAATGTGAGAAAAAAGAATCGTAGGACAAGGTAGAGAAATGGTACTAAAACCTGGCCACGGCATCCGCATCCGGTTTTTCTGTTTTCTGTTTTCCTGAAAAATCTCCGCTTGTGTGTCGACGTCATCACCGAAAATATTCGCAGAGAACTGTTTTTCCTATGCCATTTGAATAATTTAATGGATTTTTATGAGCAGTAAACTGCGCGGCAGGACGGATGCACTCACTCAGCCAGGACTCGGGATTCCCCGACAGCCACGACTTGAGACATTTGGCCCGGAGAGCAGCAGCAGCGCCAGCCAATTCCTGCAAAATGCCTGGCGAAAAATGTCCTGCCAGTGACGGCAAAATCGCCGTAAATTCGTGTCGACCGGAATAAGGATGAGTTTGGGAATTGCACCTCCTGCACTGCACAAAAATTGGCAATGAAAAGGGGGCCTATTAGGTATTTTGTGGATATTTTATGCTTTAAACAAAAACTAAGACTTTGTTAAAGTTTAAAAAGTCAAAATTATACAGAAAATATTTATTTATCCTTATAAAACATATTTAAAATTGTATTTTGGTCAAATTTAAGTTGAAATAATTTTAGGCCTTAATTTCTATATTATTTCTTGTCCAATTTCTTTTTGCCAGTGCTGAAGCTGGTTGAGTTCCTGTTCCGGCTGCTTTGCTCCGTTGCGCTTCAGTTTCAGCTCGAGGGATCGGGTTCTGTGGGCTTATTCAATTTTGCAATCGCCGGCTCTGCAAGCCCCAGTCATTCCCCCTACCCCTACCCCTTTTCCCTCTAGGGGAAGGCTCTGTGCCTCCGGCCATGTCCTGGCCTGTCTTCCCAATTGACTGCCGCGCCACTTCCGTTTCGTTGACGATGGCAATGGCGATGGCAACACCAAAGCCAGCCAAGCGTTAGCCTGCTGAATGCACAGCAGCAGCAACATCAGCATCAGCAGCAGCAGCAGCATCAGCAGCAACAGCAGCAGCAGCAACACCAACATTGTCGACGTTGTGCTGCTGCAAATGCAATAAATTTTCAAGTCATTTCAACTTCCGGTGTGTGGCCCCGATTACAGTTTAGTAGCTGTAAATATAAAGCGATATATACACAGCCGATGCACAGCCAGAAATATATTGCAGGACCTTTCGGGGATATCTTAACAAGATTCTTACCTTTTTCAATGTATTTCTTTATTTTATTTTCTTGTTACAAATTATTTAATAATGAGCCTTGCGCTTCACTTGAATTTAAATTAATTTCAATATAATCCACAGTGTACATATTCCAGACATAAAATATGTACAAGTAGCAGCCGCCGTCTGCTGGCCCTTTAAGGTCCAGACTCCACCCTGCCTCCCTCCCTGTCACTGATTTGTTTTCATTTAAATGTTAAGTTTTTGAATATAAATTTCTTTCTAAGCTTGTCCCCACTTTCCGCCGCCGTGGGGGAGAAAATGCCTAGAGTGTAATTACAGTTCAATTTTCCAAGTGAGGGGTGGAAAATGATGAGAAGACAACCGCCAGCTGACATTTGTGAAGTTTTTCTCGCTATTTGCCTTGTCATTGTCATATAGCCATTGTTGTTCTTGTTCTTGTTGTTTACCCATTATTACAAATGTGGAATAAGTGTGTGTGCTGGTGTGTGTGGGCGGGCACGGGTGTGCTCAAAAAAATAGAATAAAAAATGCATATAATATTGTTTGGGAAGCTGAAAGAATAAAGAATATTTTAAGGCGTTTACCAATCGTTTTTTGTATATTTTTATACATAATAAAAAATGTTTACCATATTGTTTAAGGATTTTTTTAAATGAAAATTCTTCTAAATTGTGTCTAAATTAGAAAGAGGATAAGAAATCGATATTTTCGATATATTTACTAATTCTTTTGTTAGATAATCGCACATTGTCAACTCCTATTTTCCTGAATCCTGCTGTTTCATATGTGCTTCTCCCTATCTCTCTTCCTTTCCATCTCATTCTGCTGTCTCTGTCTCATCCTGTAACTGTCACATTGCTGGCACTTCATCATCATCAACAACAGCAGCAGTCAACGCTTCTCGCTCTCGTCCTGGCTCGCTCTCTCCTTTTCTCAGGACATTCTCACAGCTGGTGATTAGCGGCAGGGAAAATACGTTGGGGCGGGGTGTGGGGAGGCTGAGGCAGAGCCAGGAGGGTAGGTTGGGGAAATGCTAAGGAAACTCCCACGATAACGTCACTGGGGGCGATGGCAAATGATTGCCACTTGAGGTGTAAACGAGCGCATTTTACAGCGTCTTTGAGATGCTAAAAAAAAAGTAAAAAAGAAAAAAATGAAGTGTGCAAAAAAAGAGAAGGGAATGGAGAAAGGAAACTCCCCTGGAAAAGCGGTAAAAGTCTAGCTGAAATCACGGCGAGACAGCAGAGCGCCGAAGCTCCCCCCTGAACACGCTATCAAAATGTGCATAAAGCTTAAGCTCCAAATCGATTGACATTAAGCATTATTCTCTGATATATTCGAGGCGAGGAGGAAAACTATAAGCTATATAAATATAGACACACGTCATTATCCCTACGAAGGAGGTGGGTTTTTGGTTTAAAAAAGGATTTCAACAAATAATAAGCATATGTTATGAGGGGTTTTAATCGTTTTTAAATAAATATGCAGCAATAGAAATCGAAAATTATATAAAAATATTAATTTAATAATGATTTGCTATAGAACATTTTTAAAAGTAAATGAAGTTCAAGAGGAAACACCTTAAAATGTCCTAATAAATATATAAAAACTATATTTAACTTGTGTTAAACCTAAGAATATAATAAATATCTAAATATTAATTATAGATAATATTTACAAATACTTTCCAAGCTCAATACAAAGCAAGGGATGTCCTGCAACTTAGGTTAGAAACGGAAATGAGGAAAAGTTCCAGGGAGTTGCTGTTTTCCACTGAGTTTTCCAATTTTGCATCATTTTTCGTAGCCCAAAGAGAAAGTTTACTTGTCGCGCTCGATGGCAGGAAGGGGACATAATGAATGGCCGCCAAATCGAGCCCCCTGCATTGTTTGAAATGTCCTTAATATCCGGAAATCATAGAAAAGAAGCTGATAATCGTAAAAATCCCCGGAAATGCACCACAATTTCCGCTTTCGAGCAGGAAATACAATATAATGTGTCAAGAAATATTATTCTAGTACAAACTGGTGAGGGGGCTCCATTTTTTTTCTGTGTTTAAAATTTTTTAACATTTTTACATTTTTTTCTCACTGTTATGTAAATTAACATTTTCTTCTGGTTAACATTTCGCAGTTAACATTTTCTTCTGGTTAACATTTCGCAGTTAACATTTTTTCTGCTTAACATTTTGCAGTTAACATTATTTTTCCAAAAACGAGACTCAAAAGTCTGGCAACGATTATCCAATGCTGCCTCATTTTGTGGCACGAACGAATTCAATGCTGCCCAGTTATGACTGTAATTTCGGTATTTTTGCGTTCCTTCGCGCACTGACACATTGAATTTTGCCGGTTCAGCTGTTTTTGGCTTGTTTTAAGTTGCGAAAAACTTGTTAAAACTTAATCCAGCAATGTCTCTGTTTCCCGCCTACGGCGGAGGAAAGCCGCCACCAGCCGCTGCTGGTGAGGAAGCCACCGAAGAAGCTGGGACGAGCGCCGACTGGAAGAGCAATAGGAGTTATGAAAAGGAAGTTGCAAATTTTGGCAAGACAGCCACTGAACAACCGCACAACAGTGACGACGGGTCCTCCTCTTGCTCCTCTTCCTCCGACGAAGAGGAGACCCCACTGCCACTGCCGCCAAAGAAGGTTCTGCCCCAGCAAATCTTGGAATTCGATGCCAAAAGCGACGGCTTCTACGTGGACAAGAAATGCAACAATAGCCTGCGAACGGTAAGCACTCTGACCAAGCCCACACGACCGCGCTACAAGCGCCGGCTGCGCCATCTCTTTGATGCCAGACAAGCGCCGCTTTGGCGTCGCTCCAAGCTTCAACGCTACACAAAGCAAGCACCAGAGCCGCCCGCATCGCTGTTGGAGAGCAAACACACACCGGAGGAGGTGGCCCAGCTGCAGGCCCAACTCATGGACACCAAGGTGCTTGTCCAGCGAGAGCCGCAGCGCCTGGAGCACTGGCTGCAGCTGCACCGCCTGCTCGAGCTGAATTTGGACAGAGCCAATCGGCTGGCGGTATCCGAGCATCAGTTGCACACCCTGGAAACGGCCCTGGGTCACCATCCCTCCAACGAGCAGCTGCTGCGTCTGTACACGGAGACAGCCGGCGCCGCCTATCCGGCCAGTGAGGTAAGATCCCGCTAATCTCTCCAAATTTGCATCTTATCTGCAATCTAATCTCCTCCCGCCCGTCCCAGGTTGCTGTTCGCCTTGAGGCGATGCTGCAGCGAAGCCCCTTCGTGTACACCCTGTGGAGCAGCCTGATTATGGCCACCCAGGGCACCATGGCGCGCTGCAATGTGCCAGATGTGCTGCGCATTTACGAGGACAGCATGCGGCGCATGCATCTCGGGCATACGGACACCTCGAGCCACCTGCTCGACACCGTGGACACTGACAAGATAATGCTCGATCTGTTCCACAACTGTGTGCTCTTCCTGCGGCAATCGGCGAATAATAACCATGTCTTTGCCCTGCTACGCCTCGCCTTGGAGCTGAACTTTCCGGGTCTGGCGGTGGACTGCTTGGAGGCGCGGGCGGACGATGAGCGTCCGCTGATCGAGTTCGAGGAGCTGGTGCTGCAGTCTGGCATGCCGCTGCCGGAGATTTGGACGCGTGTGGAGCGGCTGCGTCAGGCGTATAACTTTCTGCCATATCCGCAGCTGAGCCATTCGTCGGAGGATGCCGTAGAGGGAGGATTGGATCCACAGCGTTGCATCTTCAGCGACGACGTCTGCCACTACATATATCCGCTAAAGGCACCGGGAAATCGATTGCAGCTGCTCCTTCTGGTGGTGCAGCTGACCAAGATGCCCTTGGTGCGCAGCGACTGCCTGGCAGAGAAGCTGAGCACTCGCATAGACCAGCTCGGGGACTCCGAAGCGATTGAGATGCTGCTCGCGGGCTTGGCGGATCGAAGCTCTTATGCCTTGCACCCTGCTGACCACGACGACTTCACTGCCGCCATGCTGGACCTGGCCCGAGAGATGTGTGTCACGCCCAGCTTTATGCCGCACTGCATTGGCAGTGATCTGTATGCGGCCACCATAGGCAACCTGCTGCTCAAGTGCAGCGAGGCCTTTCAGGCTGAGGAGACGAAGCGTCGGCTCTTTGTGATCCTGTGGCTGCGCTTCCAGCGACTTCTGCTGGTGCTGCACAAGCTGATGGGCAAGCTGACCGCAGAGTATCTCAAGGAGAGCCGTGCTCGAATACGAAGCCTGATGCGCCTGGAGCAGAATCGTCACGTCTCCCGCTTCTACACGGAGCTGGCCATGTGCGAGTTCGAGGTCCTGGAGCGCGACGATGATCCCAGTCGGGCTTTCAACATATTCCGAACCGTGATTGCCATGCAGGAGGAGGAGGCGGAGGATGATGAATCGCTCACCTGTCCGGATGTCATGCATGCCTATTTGATTTTTGGCGAAATGCTCATCTCGCGGAATCGCCACGATCAGGCGCAGCAGCTGCTCCGCTGCATCTGCCAGGGACGGACCACGAAACAGACATCCCACAGCTTGGATGAGGATACCAGCTTGCAGCAGCTAAAAGTGGAGATACAAGGCCTGGACGAAATGACAGCTGAGATGCCCCTGGAGGATTACTTTCTGTCCAACAAGCTGCTGATTCTCCTACGAGCACGCTGTCTCGTCTGGAGCCTGGAGAACCGCAGCTTGGAGTCGGATGCCCTGCTCGCTCAGCTGCTAAAGAATCAGCTTAGCTTCGCAGCCACAAAGACCAGCGAACGCAGGAGGTTCTTGCGTGAACAGGTCCTGGAACTGCAGCTAGTGCTGAGGCAGCTGCCTGTGCCAGAGAAACCGCTGGCGGAGCAATGTCCCCTTAAACTTATAGCCTTGGGAGGCAACAAGCAGCTTGTGGAGCTAGTGGAGCTGGGACTCCATGAATTCCCGCGAAACCTGGTCTTCCTGCAGCGCTGGGCCACCTTCGGCACATTGCAGTGGCACAAGCTCCGCGCTCGCTTTATACGCACCCAGGCGGGCATCTTGTCGCTGCTCCATTTGGTCATTGCAGCTCGCTGTCGCTTTGCCCGGATCCTGGAGCAGACGCCCAGCTATGACCAGCAGCCAAGCCATCTGCAGCTGCGCAGCCATGTGGAGGCCGCCGTGCGCAATCGCGTGCTCAACATGTTCGAGACCTTTCTGCCGCGCAACACCAATCGCTCTGAGATCGAGGCGAACCAATATCACATCCTGCGACGCAACTCGCTCTATTGGCGCAGCTACCTGCGTTGTCTCTCCGACACCAGGACCAGCTTCGAGCGGAGCAAGGAGTGCCTGGTCTCCGCTCTGGACGAGTGTCCCTGGGACAAGGCCCTGTATATGGACGGAGCCATTTATGTGCCGCAGGAACTGGCCCATCTGCAAGATGTGATGACCGAAAAGCAGCTGCGCATCTATGCTTTGCCCGAGGAACTAAATATACTGCGAGGCTCTTAGGCATATTTGATATATATCACATATATCTTGGATTATACCTTCATGATTATGATTTCAACGAGAAGCATTAAAAGGATGTGAGGGGGGTGAGTGGTTTCTTTCAAAAATAGATCTATAAGACATCCTTTGACCCTGAAATATTTTCAAAGTTTAAAAATCAAAGTAATTAATTGGAAATCTAAATTGTCTCCCCGCTATCTTCACTCTTTAAGTGCGATTAAAGTGTGCCAAGTTAAAATATATATTCGCCAAACATTCGATTATGCTAAATAGTAAAAAATTTCCAGCACTTTATCACTTGGTGGCTCCGCGGGGAATCACACACCGAATGTCGCATATCGAAGGTCTGCGATTAGGCTTGCCTTCTGCTCCATCTCCTTCGCGGTCTTTTGTGTTGTGTTTATTATTTTGATTGCCTTATCGCGAGATAACCAAAAGAAAACCCATAAACCTGAACAAAAAGAGAGCACAGCGTGCCAGGTTACACCTGTGGTGGAAATTGTAGTGCCAAATGAGGCTGCGAAAAGAGTTTGTTATCTGCCCATTAAGCGGACCTTTATTGTATTCTATATAAATATAAACCTCAGATAACAGCATCATTGTTTAAAAGATTATCACGCAAAAAGGGGCTTAATTGTTTTATTTAGGAATATTAGATAACATTTTATTTCTATTTAATTTTCAGAGACTGATTATTTTAATATCTATTATTTAAAAAATAATTATTTAATAATTAATGACACAATTATTAACTTTGGCTTGCTCAAGTTATATTTCTTGTTATTAAGTATTTTGATTTGTGAACTAAAACCCCCACAAAAATATTACGTATACGACCCGTTGGCCACCTGTTTCGGCCAAACGCTTTGATTTTCTAAATTAGCTTGCTTTTAATTTTTTTTTTAATGTTGATCAGTAAAACTAAAATATCTTTGCTTTATGTTAGGCTTTAAACTGGAGTTCATTTGTTGTAATTTTGTGGAATCAAAACCGTACAATAATATTACGTATACGCCCCGAACTATGGCAATGTTTTTTGATGTCTAGGCTCTAGCAATGCCCCAGTTATTATTGTGACCGCAATTGTGGCCAAGTTATCGCTCAACACAAATGTTGCGTATGCGCCCTGTCTGCCCCCAAACATTCGCTTCTCCGGTGCCCCACTGTTGCTTTTCGGAAGGGAAATGAGCTAAGAAAATGGAGGTCGGAGGAAAAGCTCCTTTCGAGTGGCAAAAAGCTGTCTGAGTGCGTCGTCCTGGCCGCTGCTGTCTTGGCTTACACACACAGAACCCACTACTGACTGGGCTGGCACTGACAACGACGACGACTGACTGGGCTTTGGACCGGGCCCCATCCGCGCCAGTTGCCATCGCAGTCGGTCGGCATCTGTCCAAGTCCCACGACGCGTCGTCGCTCCGCATCGGCCGTTGGCTGCAGTGGCTGTGTGTGTGGAATTTGAAAGTGGCCGAGTGGCGCCTCCGCTCAGAGTCGAGTCCTAGTTTTCACGCTGCAGTTCCTAACTCTCCTAAGTTCCTAGGTTAGTTTCGATTATAAAAATCTTCGAGTGTTTTGTTGTCTTTTTTTTTAGTTCAAGAGTTGTGTGTGAGTTCGAGTTTGTGTATGTGGTGTGTGTGTGTGTTGTGTTGCGTTCTCAAGAAGAGGAAGAAGCCGTGGAGTCGACCGAGGCAGCGACGCAGACAGAGGCAGCATTGTGTAAGACGCCAGCGTCAAGTTCATAGACTAAGTAGCGACAAACTGTCGCGCCTCCGCTCCAAGAAAAAGCTCCCAGAGATAGAAAGAGCGAGGCAAGTCGCTGGCTCTCAGCGCTAGTGCACTGAAAAAAATATATCTCTTGCAAGTTTGTATGTGGTTTGTAAATATTCACATTTTTAGTTTAGAAATTTGCATATTATTTTATTTGCTGGGCAAAAAAAGTCAGAAACCAATTTAATAAAAGTCTGAATTAAAATTTTAGTCTCAAACTTATAAATTATATGTATTTTGTTTAAGAAATGATTTTTCTGGCTTATTTTTTGCATCTAAAATTATTATTCTGAAGTCTAAAAAATATATTTTTAAAGTTATTTTAAATTTAAAACTCTAAACAAACACCTATTAAATCATATTTATTGTTACCTTAAAGTTGGAGATATAATATTTTAAGCCTATTTTAAATATAGGTAATTTTTTTGTAGCATACATTTCTGCGCGCTTCCTAGTGAAACCCAAAATTCAGCCATTTTCAGTTGCCATGTTTGAATCACTAAAAAAACCTCCACAAAAGTAGGCTACAAAAAATACCCATTATTATTTAAAATCCCACAAATTCCCCTGGCAAGAATTTAACAAAAGATACTTTGATAGCTTTAGTTTTTTCGATATACAAAAAATTATTTAAATATTTTTGCATGGTGTAGCTGGTGGCTGGCCAAGTGGTGAGCGTGAACTCGCCGCGCCGAGGGTTTCCCGGCCGGAAACCTTAGTCAAGGTCTCCGCCAGCTTTCCAACGCAGGTTGTTGCTGTCGCTCTATCTCCGTGCGGCTTCGCTCTGCTCTGCAGCTGCTCGGCTCCGCTCCACTCTGCTCTGCTCCACTGCTCCAAGCAAGCTCTCTCGCTCGGCCAAGCTTTTGCGCCATTTGCTGCTGCTGCTGCTGCTGCTGCTCGGGAGCGTTGTGCTCCACTCTCCGCTCTCCGGCGGTCGGTCGGTCGGTCTGGCTGATTAGTTTAGTTTGTGATTTCAATATATGTAATTAATTTTTGTTTCTGTAGCGGTTCGGACGGACGCGTCGCGACGTTCGCTTGGCCCGTCCGCTTGGTTCGCTCGCTACTAGCATTGCCGTCGCTACTTGGCTGCGTTTCGCTTTATATTTATTTATTATTATTATTATTATTATATATTTTTTTTGTTATATTCTATTTGTGTGAGTGAGAGATCAGAGGCGGGAGCAGTAACTGCTGGCCTGCCTTTTTCGCCGTCGTCGTCGTCGTTGCCGCCGCTGCTAAAATGCAAAGAACACGCTCGAGAAACGTAAATGGCGCCGCGCTAACCAATGAAATTGGAATATCAAACAGTGCCCCCCAAGCCCCATAAAAAAAAAAAACCATCAAAAGCGAAATAGGAAACAAGCAACAAACAAACTCGAGTTGCTTCAATAATACAGCGGTTTTCTTTCATTTTTTTTTTTGCTCGTGTGTGGGTGTGCTAGTGTTTGTGTAAATGTGCAATAGCAAAACCAACAAACAGCACAACAACATAACAACAACAACAACAGCAGTAACCACAAGAAGAACAACACGCTGCGAAGAAGAAATATATTACAAAAGAAGGTAGATTGCGTTGACCTTAATTGTTAGCCACAAAAACTAAAATCGAAAATTTCGGTGCGTTGGTGTAGAGTTGGAGTTATTTTTCATGTTGTATTGGAGTAGTGTTGGTGAATTGAATATCAGCTGCGAGAGCGCGCGCGCGCGCATTTCTATATTGTATCTCTGGCTTTCTGAATACTTCATGCAGCGCGATCGAAACATGAGAACCTGCCGTTGCCGCTTAGGAAAAATATTCGATTCACAAAAATTCCCACTGCGACCACTTGACATCCCCCGAAAATCTGCTTAGCCAACATTAACGCTCGGACAGCAACACTATATACTCACACAAACACCATAAACATCACACACAGACACACCGACACAATCAATGAGGCAAGACAAAAAAAAATTAACATATTAATGAATTTCCAGTTTCTTTTTTCGGTTTATTTAATTTTTTATTTTGTGTTTTGTATCAGAAAACGAATGAACAGCAACAAAATCCAAACAAGAACCGACTTTGGAATACCTAATAGAATAAAAAAAATAGGGAAATAGAGATCTTATAGAAATAATGTTCCTAATATGAATTTGTACAAGATTTATAGCTTATTTTTGATTTCAGAAATTTAAATTCGATAAAGCGAAATTCAAAATTACTCCAATGCCACTCTAAAGTAACTCGAAATGTCTTTCATTTTTGTCTCTGATTATTTATGACATTTAAGGATCAGGATGTATGGGGTTTTGACTTGATTTAAGATTATTTTTAAAAAATGGTCAAAAAAATGTTTTTAATGAGCTTTATTATTATTTTCAATGAGCAAAATATTTATTTTCAAGAAAACAATAATATTATTATTATTTTTCTGTGCACTTTGTTAAGAGTTTATGGGGTTGACTTGGCGTATCTATAGCACATAGTTTTTTTAAATTCCTTTAACAGTGTTGGGATTATGCCCCCAGCTAAGATCAGGTGCAAATATTATGGCCCGGGCTTTATGGGTCGGTCCACCCTTGAACCCGCTGGGGTACACAGCATCTCGGAATGGGCTTTGGATGGGCATATGATAATAATAATAAAAGTAAATATAAATAGCCAGCATAACATCAGACATTTTTTGGCAACAAACTTTCAATGATTTACCTACCAGTTCCGAGTTTGGAATCAATAAAAAAGCGTATTTGGTTTTTTTTTTTTTGTTTCTCTCGTTTCGTTTCTTTCCAATTTTTCGGGTTTATTATGTTTTCGGTAGTGTTTTTTGTGCTTGTTTTTTTGTTGTTGTTATTTTATTTTTCGTTTGTGTTGCTCTCAAGGTTTTCTTTGCTGTTGCCGATGATTTTTCGTTGTTTTCTGTTTTATTATTATTTTCGCTGCTTGTGTGTCGGGCTGTTACTTTGACCATTTCTGCGTGTGTGCGTGTGTGTATTGTTGTTGCTGTTTTTATTTTGTTTTATGTTTGATAATTAATTTCAAAAAAAAAAGAAAGAAAAGTAAAGAAAAGATTACTGCCAAAGCGGCATTGATGTTGATGTTGGCATTTCAATTGCGTCGCCGCAGAATGTTTCGAATGTTGTGTTAATTGTAAACGCACACTTAGGTACGTTATTATATATATTATATAGTATAATAATTTAATAATCGCTTGCCCGAGTGTGTGAATTTATTATTCTGTTTTTTTTTTGTAATTAATAAAAATAAGAATATATTCTTTCTGACTTTTGTTCTGTACATTTTTTTTGTTTAATTTTTCATATTTTTATTTCTATACATATATTATTCTGACAAGTGTGTGTGTGTGTGTGTATTTGTGTATATATATTTTATAATTTGTTGTTCTTGTCGCCTTCACATGAAATTTTTGCTGACGTCGCGTCTGAGAGCGTTTTCGTTCAACGCTTCGGGCGAGCCACAGACAGAGAAGAGAGCCGAAAGCTCTGCTGTGGCAAAGGGGTTCCGGGGGAGCTCGGAGGGGAGCCAAGAGGGGGGCGGGCCTGAAAGCTGCGGGAAAAAAGGAAAGCCGAACTTGTGCCGAAAGCGGCAAATTGATAAGCCGCCAGCCTAGACAACAATAAACGAAATAAAAACAGATTGGAAATCGCTGACTGAACTGAAAAACTGAAAACTGATGCCAAAAAATGTATATAAATGTCTGTATATATATGCATTTATATTTAAATCTGCACATTTTGCCTACTCTGTTTGATTTTCTAACAATTATTTACAATTTGTGCGGGGAAAGTTAGCTGGCAGAAGCGGAAAAGAAAAAGAAGCTTGAGAGGGAGCTAGAAAGAAAAAGAGAATTATAATAAATAAATTTTATTGTTCCTAAATAGATATTTATTTCTTATTTTGCTCATAAATATTTTTAACAACAAAAACAGCTCCTGAATTTCACTAAATCCAAATTTCCCATCTCCAAAATATGTCCAAAAATTATTGCCATCAAGTTGGCAATTAATATTCGTTCGTAACTATCGTTTTGTTGTAATTCAAGCAGAAATAATTATTGTAAACAGGAAACAGCTTAGTTGAACTGCTTCGCTGGCCGCATGCAAAGCGATCGGGCCATAAATTAAGGGCAATCAAATCGATCCAGCGATCCGCCAAAAAATGTGGACTGCCAAACACACAAGTTTATCGATAAATCGAATCTTAATTGGAGGCGAATTTAGCATGCCTGATTGGAGATCGCATGGGGGCCAGGGGTTTTGGGGGCTCAACGCACAGCCTGAGATAGCTTGACGCCATCTTAGGAGGCTGCTATGCTAATTAAATCAATTCCGTTTAGATCAGCGACACTCTGCGGGCTCTGCGGTTCACATGGCGTATGCGCAATCTTTTGTGACCACACATCACGCATACGCCCGGTTGTCCCAAAGAAAACACCGGGACCTGGGCTTAGGCCGCTATTTCAAAATGGAAAATGCTGGAATTTATTATTTATATTGTTTTCTACTACTTTTTTAATATTTTATATTTTTATTTATTTTTCCTTTCAATTATTCTTTTTTGGCTTTTGGTATATTTTTGGTTTAATTATTATTTAATATTTAGCTAATTAAAAAAAGATGAAATAAAAGTTGATATTGGTAATGATTTTGACAAATATTTTGCCTATTAAAATCTTTAAATTGTTTTTAATAAAAAAGAAGAAAAAACTCATAAATAAGGCAAGAATATTTTGTTTTCAATTTCCTTCTTTTTTTATTTCTGTGTTCCATATATTATATGATTTATTATAAGTATTACCTATGTTATGGAATGTTATGCAAAATGCACTCGGAAATCTTTGTAGAACGTGCTCCATCGACCACGTTCTCACCACCCTCCCGCCGCCCCTTCTCCACCCTGCTTAACTCTCTTCTCTGCCACTCGGCTTCCCCCCATTTCTTCTTAGCTCCTCTCTGGCTCTATCTCACGCCTGTTCTCTCTTTCTCTCGCTCAGCTCAGCTATTTTTGGTTTTTGCGACAACTTTTTTGCCAGCCACCACCTGATGTCGATGCCGACGCCGCTGTCGCTGTCGCTGTACGCGTCGCAGTTGACAGTCGGCATTAGGCCAGGTCGAGGCGGCAGAGGCAGCAGCTGAGGCGGCGGCAGCTGAGACAGACTCGGTGCGAGGAAAGAAGATGCAGCTAGCGGCGAGAAGAAAGGAAGAACAAGAGAATGTGTGTGTGTGTGGGTGCTTGTGATTTCTGCTGTTTGTTTGTTGGTTGCTTTTGTCTTTGTTTGTTATTTTTTGGGTGTGTGATAAAGGCGCGTAATTTTCTTGTTATTTCTTAGAGCATTTCTGTAAGGGAAAAATATATTTTTAAATATAACAAAATATATTAACTTGTAAAAAGGAAAAAAATTATAAATAACAATAAATTACAAAGTTATTCTAAAAGTTGTATATTGCAAATATAATAAATAATTCAATTTTAAACACACTTTCTTCGCTACATAAATATGGTTTAACTTTTGTGTAACCGCATATCTCAGAACAGGTGTCAGGTTAAATTCAATGAAAGTGAAGAAGAGAAACATTTAAATCTTGAAAAGAAATACATATTTAAATGATTTGAAGACAGCAAGCGAGGGTTCAGATTACGAATGGAATACGATTACAACGACAATGGAACACCGAAATGCCCGCGCAATCATTAAGAACCACAATAGGTTTAATTTACAATTTTCCAGCCTCTTTTTTGGTTCATTCTCTTTTTTATTTTAATGATCTATTAGCTGGCATTCCAAGGGTTTTTTTTCCTTCTTTTTGTTACTCTATTTATAAATGATCGCTGTATGCGTATACGTAATATTGCGTATACGCCCCGCAGTTCTAGCCTAATCTAACCTGAGGCGAGCGAGAGAGAGAGAGAGGGAGAGAGCGATGTAACTTTAACTATTGCAAATGTAAACAAACCACAAGCTCAAGGAGGGGGGTGGGTGGTTGGGTGGCACGTCAAACGTCAAAGCTAATTATATAATTTATTTATTTTGTTACCGCGCGGCGCGACGCTCTCTCGCTTGGCGCGTTCTCTCGGTCCCACTCTCTTTCTTTCCCTCTCACTCCTTGGGGTTCGTTGTCGTTGTTGTCTGGCAAATAGCTTTTTGCCTCTTTGCTCGCCAATTTCTGTGCTGTTCTCATTTCCAACCACCCCCCTCCTCCCCACCCCTCAAGCACTTGAATTTATTTTTGTTTCTTTTCTTTCTTTTGCCCTTTCTACGCCGTCTCGTCTGAAATGCAAATAAAGCGGGTGCAAAAAATATATAAAAAACAAAATAACGAAGAAAAGGTTCTTTATATTACATTTTAATTTTTTGTTACTGCCGCTGCTGTCGCTGTGTGTGTGTCATTTTTGCAATTACGACCTGCCGCCGGGTGATTGACCCACAAGCCCCAGGCTCGCCGGCAGAGATCCAAAACCATATCCATATTCACAGCGAGATTCTGGCACAGCACTAGCAGTGGACTGGAGGAAAGGATAGGTGGGTGGGTGGTGGTGGTGTTTGTGTCAACCGCAAAGCAAAAGCAAAGGCCTTTGAAAAATGTTGGCAAAGATTTTCGCAGTGCGTGCCATATCCCCAAAAACGCGAGACAAACAAAAGGGCCACCAAAAACACAGAGGGAACCCTATAAAAAGGAAATTAGAAGCAGAAATATAAATATAATATAACAATCTTATTAAATAAAATATAAAAGAAACAATATTATAATACTTTAACTTTTAAATAAGCAAAAAAAAGATTAAAGCCAAAAACAGGTTAACCATTAGAAGGTCAACAACAATAACAATATTTATGTTTTTGTTCACAACAAATGAAATGTTGTTTTTTTCGAAATTAATCTTTATATTTAATCTTTGCACTTATATTAAATTTTAAAAATAAATGAGACTTCTGCAAAAATTAGGGCTCAACCAAATCAAAACATGTGAACCAATATTCACTTTAGTCCCAGGACCTTCTGGCCTGGAGAGTGCGTGTGCACACTCCCTCCTACGCATTAATGTCCTTGCTTCATGGGAAATTTCGATACAAATACCAGAGTGTCTGTGGCTGTGGCTGTGTCTGTGTCTGTGCTAGGGGGAGGAGCTTTCATCGAGCAGGGAAAAGTGGGGTGCACAGTCGCCAAGAAGTTTATCTTCTTATATATGTACATTTGATTTAGACTGCCAAGCAACACTTGATTCAACGCGCACAAATAAATATATATAGAATATGTTATATATTTTGTATACACACTTTTTGTGGAGGAGAAATGGTAGGTGAAAGGTGAGGAAATATAAAACTAACTAAAAAGACAATTACAATTTTTAGGTCCTCCTTTAATCTCTCATAGATCAGATCAATACATTTAATCATTATATAAATTCCCCTAAAAATCCATTGAAATCATATTATAAAACTCGAAAAAAGGAACATCAAAAAAATCGAGTAAAACATGGTCGGCATTGGAGACTTGAACTCGAGTTCAATAATTCCCCTTAATTTGCAACCCGCCGAAAACCCCGAACCGGGCCCCGAATTCCACCCCGTTGGGTGCTAAATTTTGGGTCGGCTTTAACCGGTTTATATCTATACTATACACTTTATTGTGTATATATATTTCCACAAAGCCAACGAGATAACAAAAAAAAGTTTAAAACAAAAAGAATTTAAGAAGCATTTAGCAGCTGCAGAGACCCAACAAAGGCAACAGGTGACAGCACAGATCCGATCGACGACTGGCTAGCTTAGTGGGAAATAAAAATTCAAATATATAAATTAAAGTATTCATTTAATTAAACAAAAACAACAACAATATTACATTCTGAATCGAGTCATAAAAACGAGACGAGAGCCAAAGTACAGAATAAAGTCGCAGGCGAAACGCGAAATTCTGAATACACTTTACTTGAAATATTTGAAATTAATTTAGATTTAAATTATATATTGCCTTTGAAGTTCTACACTTTCTATATAGACTTGGGACAAAAAAATTATTTAATATTCAATGCTTAGGGACCTAAAAAGGGTATTCAAAACTGATTGTTTAAAAAAAACAAACCCAACCGACAACCAAATAAAAACCTTGAAAAGTGTAATTTAAAAGTAATTAAGAATTCTATTTGGAAAATGTTTAACATTCGGTTGAATTAACAACAACAAAAATGAAACCTTTACAAAAAGCGCTAAAGTTTTTTTTTTTTTGTGGACGTGTGTGAATGGGCTAGATTAATAATAAATAAATATAAAAAAAACAGAAACAAACTAAAAATGAGGTTTTTTCATAGCGCTTCTTATACTTATTCGTATTCTTGTTTTTTCTTCTTCCCTCGATTCTTTAGCAACAAACAAAAAGGAAAACACTGAACACTTGCTGGAAGCTGAATAACAAAAATGGAACAATAACAATAACAACACCAACTACAACAACAACAACAACTACAACCAAATAAACAGAAGTGAAACAAAAAACAACAACAAAATACCTCCAGCTGTACAAATATTGATTGATATTGAGAAACAAATAAAAAGCATATTTATACCAAAATATAATTAAAAGTGAAACAATAAAAAAAAAATGATGAATGCGAAAATGTAACAAAGTAATCAATTATCCGCCTTCCCCCGTCCAAAACAAAAAAAAATAAACAAAGAAAAACTAAAGAAAAGATGTTTGAAAAAATACTTCGGCCGCTTTTCAGCGAAAGTTTGACTATTAAAATCCCAGAAAAATACCAAGTGAACTAAATATTACCTTTTAGTACAATTGAAAATCTCGTTATTTGTGTGTGTGTGTTTCTTTTCTTTTTTATTTGTTTCCCTGCAAAAACACTCAAATGCAAAAGCAAAGTACAAAAAACCACAAAGAAGAAACGCAGCGATAACAAAGTGAAATGCAAGCTGCATAAGCTAATATCAGCAACAACAACAAAGTAATACAAAATATATAATTTCCCAATTCAACAACAAAAAATAAACCGCATCCCCCGCCCCAGCAGACCGAGAGAGGGAGAGAGCGAGCGAGTGAGCTGGCAAACCAAACAAACGCCACCCAAGGAGGTGCCAGTGAAAGAGGGTGGCGTGGGAGGCATCACTGAGCCAAGGCCAAGCTTGCAGAGAAAGAGTGCCTGTGCGAGTGAGCGAGAGGCCGGGCAGCTGAAAAGAGAGAGCGTGAGCGAAAAGCTTCATGCAGAAAAACAAGAAAACAGCGCAAAACATGTAAGTGAAATTGATTTTTGTCTTTGCCTTTTGCTCCCACCTTTTATTTGATTGTTATTATTGCTGTTATTGTTATTGCCAAACATTAGACGAAAATATTTCATGATTGATTTATGCGCGTCCAGAGAAAGCTGACGCTATCGCAAAGATATCGTGTTTATTCTAAAAGATTAGTAAATGTTTAAAAGGAATCAATTAAATATTTCTGGCTAATGTTGATAAATTCTAAATTTTAAAATGTAAACCATTTGTATTTTTTTTTTTATTTATAACATTTTTTGAATTGCTTTTCATACCTTCTTTATATATTTTAAAATATTCGAAATTAGGAAAACGTCATGAAAAGAGTCTCGTGCAATTCCAAAGGAAAATCTTCCAACCCTTTGGCTAAAAATAAACCAATCTAATCTAATCACATATAGGTAATCTCTGGACAGATTACCACCCAAAGTTGTAAAGTCTGCCAGCTCACAAAGGAATGCAATCGCGCCTGCATTAACTTAGCACTTCAATCGGGTGAATAATAGTTTTTTCTAACCCATAAAAAAGTGAGTCACAAAAGTCAGGATGCAACATTGTTGGATTTACAAATAGATTAGATCGGGTGTTATTCAATATGATAAGAACCTATGGAGGTGGTACTTGTAATTTTAGGAGGTAAAATATTTATTGGAAATGGGCTTAGAAAATGTTCTAAATATTCAAAATTTTTAAGATGTTTCCCATTTATTGTCTGTGTAAATAGTAATAGCATATAAAAATGATATATATCCATTTAAAACAGCCCGAGATCAGCCCTAGCCATAAAATATACGCTTTCCATATGTCTGTAGGTCAGGTAATGATAATTAGGCGGTGTGAGGGGGGGCCTGATTGAATATCAAAGTACTGGCAGATATCACACATTCCCAACCAGGGAATTAACTGTCAAAGCTTGACCCCAAACAGGCTCTAATCAGCTCAGCGATATCTACACACACACAGCTGGGTGTGTGTTGCTTTGTTGTGTTTGTTGCTTGAAAAGCAATCGAGAAGAGCAAACAAGCGATGGTTTTGGGGCGGGCGGCTTATCAAAAGCAATATTCATGTTGAATATATGTATAAAGATTGTAATTGCCCCACACATACACTCGGGCCATATAAATATGGACTCAGACGTGCGTACTTGCCCACGATTATATCTAAATTTATATGGCCAAGTCCGTACAAGTCTTGGCTCTTGGCAACTTTAGCAACTTTATCGATTTGTGGCCTGAATTTCTAGTTAGACTTCACTTAGCTGCGGCTTCACAGGTGTGTCGTGTGCCACTTTATGGCCAAAAGCCGAAATATTTAGCCCAGAGATAAGCAAGAATAATTCTTAAAAAAAAAATTTGAGATAAGCCTGAGAGGTTTAAGGATTTTGAAACACAAAGAAATGAATTTTTTAAGTATTTTACTTGAATTTTATATTAATTTATATCTAGAAGTTGGGATAGGGTGTTAAAACCACCGCCCACCCCACTGTCTACCCACCCCCCTGTCTCTATCTGTCTCTCTTCCTCTTCCTCTCCCTCTCCTCGCTCTGTTGCAATTCCCTAGCATTGCGTATACGCCCCATTGCACCGACGCTTCAGCCATGCAGGGAGCAACGTCAACAACGCCCGTTGCCTGTCTGGCGATTTTGGCCTAAGCAATTGACATGCTAACCGCCTGACCCCCTCCCCTTCGTGGCACTCGAAAACAATTACAAAACAAAGTTGGAAAGGCGGAAAAAAAGTGCAGCAGCAGCAGCAGCAGCAAATAGCAAAATAAACTAATAAAAAATAAAAAACGAAGAAGAGCAAATATTACAGCAGCGCAATGTCGATGATAACAACTAAAAACAAAGAAAGAAAAGTAAATAACGCTTGAATTACATATTACTTACTTGCCCGTCAAGTGCCTTGTCCCCTTCCTTGTTTTTTGCCTTTAATCTGATAATTATTATTATCTTGGGGGTCATTTTTAAGGTAAAATGTTGAATTTTTAAAAAATATGCTAGAAATTGCCATTTATTGTATTTTTGTATGCAGGAAAATGTGAAAATACTATGTAAGAGCAATTATTATTGTTTTTAGGCCTCTTCTGAAGAAATCCCCTGTGAAATTAATAAAACTAGTTAAGGATTTGGTATATTCTGCATTATTCTCAAGAAGAATAAATAGTAGCAGCATCCGTGGAGGAGGAGAAGAAGGCTGATGATCGGGTTCGAGGGCAAAAAAATACGAAATTTATGACCAGCAGCTCCCCGCACGTTTGTCATGTGAATCAGAGAGGCGGGAAATATGTATGACAAAGAAAAGCAGAGCGGAGTAAATATAGTTCAAAGATCTGCCCTGAATAGATGGTGGCTATATGTGCGCCATCTGATCTGTGTGTGTGTAGTGTAGGTATTATTTATAGGCGGCACTTGGACAAGATTCGCATATAAATAACACACGAAGAGTATCTTTGGTCTGTTCTTTGACTTTTTGCTTCTGTCATTCAACCAAACCGAACCGATCCCCGCCGACCTCCGCCCATGACTCACAATCGTTTATGGCTTTGAGCGTTTTACGAGTTCGATCATAAAAAAAATCCGGCAAGTCCCAGGAACCTCGAGTCGTCCACTTCTGCCTATGTTTTTGTTTTTTTTTTATATTTTATTATATGGTTCTGTTGTTTTTTTCTAGCTATTTTTAGTTTTTTTTTTTAATAAAGTAAAACTGTTTTGTTTTTTGTTAATAAAATAATAAATATGTAGAAATTTTAAAGAAAAACTGTAAAGGGAAAATGTTTTGCACTTTTAAATGTTGCAACAAATCAAATTCCTTTCAGGATTCTGGGATAATTTCCCAGGATATACAAATTCCTGGCTGCAGCCGCCTTTTATATGAAAACTCCTGGGAGGCTTGTATGGAAATTCCTATCGGATTCCCGTTACATTTCTTAAATAAAATAATTATAAATAATGGGATAAAATATGTAATATATTTTAATATTAAATTGGGAATCAGGGAATATAGATTTAGACTTGTCTTTGCGCTTTTCTGGTTTAAAATATAAATAAAATATTTATTTTGAATTTAAATCCATAATTAAAGCTTAGCTACATTTCATTTACAATTTACTTTATATAAAATTTATGCTTTAAACAATTAAAACATCTCCTCGATCCTATCTTTATTATCTCCTTGACGCATCGTTCTTACCATATCCCCTCTCTATATACACTTCGTTCCAGCCAGAGAACATGGAGGGTGCGAGTCGCAGCAGGAACGCCGCAGTAGCCGCCTCTGCGAGCCACAGTCAGCAAGGAGGACGCCCCAGCCAGGGCGACCGCATTGAGCAGGACCTCAAGCAAGACATTCCCTACTTTGACGAACCGCCGGCAATCAATGCCGGCGATCTGCTTGTGCTTGGCAAGAGCGAATGCAGCCTGGATGAGCTGGCCTGGGATCCCACCGACATGGATGCGGATCAGGAACAGGACCAAGACCAAGATCAGGATCAAGACCAGGGGCAGGAGGATAACTATCCGGATGAAAACGAGAGCTCGGTGCTGGGCAGCGACTATGCGCCGAGTGGCAGCGGTAGTGCCGCCAATAGCTTCTATCAGTCGCCAACGCCCTCCGCCGCCTCGGGTTCTGGCTGCGATTTAATGCTTCGTCCGCCCTCCAGCTCCATGTATCACTTTAACTATCGATCGCCGGCGAGTCCATTGGCCATGCCAGGGAGCGCTGGTGGAGGAGGAGGAGGAGCTGTTGGATCCGCATCCGGACGCCTGCATCCGTATGCACATTCCGCGGCGCATGGCACGCCGCCTAGCTTCTATCCCAATATGTGGTATCCCAATGCGCCCTACGGTGCTTCCGGCTCTGGAGGAGCTTCAAGTGGCGGCAGTGGCTCAATGGCCGGCGGCAGGTATATGCCCTATGGCGGACCCAGTCCCGGTTCCAGTCCCAGTCCAGGCTATACCGGTCATCCGGCTCATCTGCATCATCCGGCGCATGCCCTGCACCATCCGTACCAGCAGCCACATCCCCACGGGCATCCGCATCCGCATCCCCATCATCCGCACCACGCCCAGCATTCGCATCACCAGCATCCGCATGAGACCATGATGGAGATGTTCCAGCTCTCGAATAGGTGAGTCTTTTTTCTACCACAAATTTAATTTAATTTTGAAATGGGGAAATGTTTAAACCTCTGGGTAAATCCTCATGCTTTCCATCTGCTCTTCATGGATCTCTCTCAGCACGGAAATGGTTATAGTGTAGGCGGAGGGGGGCACATCCTCCCACAACCCGAGAGCAACGGCACATGGTATGAATGGTGATCCCGGCTGGATCCCGCCTGTGGTGTTAAGTGGGGGCCACATCCACGTCCGTGGGTGGCCAATTGCTCGTCATTCAGAGGATGATGATGAGATGAGATGCAAAAGGATGAGCGGCAGACCTGCATCCCGCTGCTTGGCTGGCCTGATTGAAGATTGCTTGGTGCTCCTCCTCTCCGCTCCCAATTAGCCCGTCTTCTTGTGGCTCCCAACAAAACCTGATTAGAGCCAGTTAATCTGTATTTATATATATCTCCGACTTGGATTTATTTTTGGCCCCCGACGCGATTCATTCATTCAGCGGAATCGCTAACCAATTTTCCCCCAGCCAAGGAAGCTGCTGGAGAGCTGCACACGACGTTCGCCGGCATCCATCGGAGGCCAATCAGGGCCTGCCCCCACTGGCCCCATTTTCCCACTTTCGAAGAACGAACAGCAGTGGCAAAATCAGCAGCCAAGAAGCACTAACAATTTGCTTCCTTATTTACTTGGCCTTTGCTTTTGCCGTTGCTGTACCGTTACAATCGGCCATATATAATCCAATGCGTTTCGATACGTCATTAGCGGCGGCTCCAAGGTCGATCTGCATCCGTTGGGTGGTGGTGGTCGTGGTGAGTGCAGTTATCGATACGCGCGCTCTTTACAATGTAAGCTCCACTGACAGCCAGCAGATATAGCGAGCGAGCCAGCAGGCAGAGGATGAGCGGGGGGTGGGTAGGGTAGAGTGCACTGTGAGAAATTCCAAAAGGATTATTGAAAATATTTAAGAAAATATAATCCACATTTCTTCATACATTTCGCTAAACTAAACTAGAGAAGTTAATCGACGAAAGGCATTATATCGAAAATATTGTAAGCTTTATTCTATAGATTTTTTGAATATCAAAGAATATAGCATTTAACTTTGTGTTTTTATAGTATTCAAAAACATTTAAAAAAATTCTATTAAATTCAATAATTGATTAAAAATACATTCGATATTGATTTATTGCTTGAAAGCAATTTGTAGTCCATAAAACTGAATTGCCGAAAATTATAGTTCTGAAAATCTTGAAAAGTGTAGTTTGTTTTTCCCATTCCGAATGCAACTAGTTGAGTGCACAGACACACAATCGACGTCGATAGTAAACACACTTGAAATTGGCTAAAAAAACAAACGAGAGAAAATAAAAACCGTTAACGTTAACGCTTTGAGTGGGCCAAAAAGCAACAACAACAAATAATAGTCTCAACAATTGCTACGACAACAATGTGACATCAAGTGCAAGGGTGCAGTGCACTCGCTTGACTCAATCAAGGGCAACCATATAGCAGCAAAAAGTAATCAAAGGAAACTATATAGCGAATACTTGAATACTCTAGCTTACATTGTTTCATTTCTATAGATTTTTTTCTTATGAATAAAACACAAATCAATGTTTTGATTTGATTTGATTTCTTCTTAAGCATTTAAATTAGTTGATTTGAATTTGAAAAAATCGTGTTATGATTTTGCATTATTAATAAAGCCATTTAAGCTATTGAGAGCTTGTTTTTAATAACCAAATAATTAGCTCAACTTCCGGGAATTTTTATGTTCGTAAATGGCAATCAAACTTTGAGTTATGGCAATTTTTAAATATTTGTTTTTATGTGTTCCCTGTTGCCTAGGCTATTTTTAAACATTTCAAATGCATTAACAGGCAGAATTGCAACTGGGATTGTATTTCAACTTAAAATATACACTGGTAGTTTGTGTTACATTAAATGTTTTTAATTATGTGTCAGCTCAGGTTAGTTTTGATTTAAAATTCGTTCTTTGTGGTTTTGTTTCGAATTTCTGGTTTATTTTTAATTCTTGAAATTCTCAGGAATAATTTTCTCACACACTACTCTTGTTGTGCACTTAGGGGAAATGTATATCCTAAAAACAATTTTGCAGGCAGCATAAAAATATGAAAATCAATGGGTCCTGGCTCAGGTTTTCCATAATTTTAAAATCGAATCGAAAATCTGATTTTAACAATTTTAAATTAAGAATTGTGTTTGCAACACAAAATCATTTTCCTTTCTGCAGCTCCCTTGGTGTTTGTGACCACTGCCACTGCATTTGTTTACTCGAACTGTTGCGCATTTTCCTGTTTTCTTTTTTTCCCCATTTTGTTTTTCCTATTTTCTTCACTTTTTTTTTTTTGTTGCTGTTTACATTTGCCTTTGCCATTGCAATTGCAATTGCTCCTGCACTTCGTTTCGCACTTGCCTCGTCTGTGTATGTGTATTTTGCGAACTTGTTTTGCAATTGCGTTTTAAAATAAATTACATCAGTGGCCAGTGGCTAGGCAAGGGTTGAACACCGAAGGGGGGAGGGGAGGGGGAGGGGACTGAAGTGGGGTCTATGTGTGTGCGAAAACAACAAAGTGGCAGCAACGGTAGCCATTGCTAATCGAACGCAGCCGCATTCTTGCATTTCCGTATAAATTACTTGTGAGTTCTCCGAAGATTGCATAAATTGTACATAAAATATGCAATTAAATGTGCCCAATTTTAAATAGAAAGCAATTCAAAGTGACCAGGTTTCGAAAAAAAATTAAGTAAAATTGGGAGGATCTTTAATGTTAGCTTATTATTTGTTTTCAATGAAATATAAGATTTATTTTCATTTTATTTAGAAATAAATATATAGAAAAAATTGATAGAACTCAAAATATATTTCTTTAATTTAATGCAAAGCCACCTCTCTCCATATCTACTGGAACAGCCCTTAAGAAAGACGTGATCATTACACTTGAATCGCAACACCATCCGTCCATTTTCCCCCCGGCTGATAATTATAGACAGTACTCAGACTTTTTTGTTGTCATAGTCTAGCCGAACGGGCGGACTATGCAATACTCTACGAGACTGCGTAACAGCGCCAACAAATGCCAAGTCATTCATTTGTATTATATTATATAGGGCCTGAGCTATACGGTTACTGGTGCTGTTTGCTAATGGGGAATACGGAAAATGGACATACTGGCAAGCTACAAAGTCATGAGCAGATAGCCGGGATTGTTCCAGAAAAGCCCTTGAGTAAGGAGTGCCTGCAATATCTACAAGAAATTCACTAATCAAATATATTTCAGTTTTTTATTATTAATTAAACAATAATAAAAGGAAAAAAATCAGATGTTTCAAGGCTGGAACCAGATTAAAAGTCCCTCTATATATAAAAATAAAAATCCTAGTAAAACCTATCATATATCTGGGTAATCTGCGCTAATTAATTTCCCACAAATAAGTTGTATTTTCTGTTCTAAACAACAATTAACACACACGACATATAAAAAAGCGATTGGCTAATCTCAACCTGCAGCTGGGACTTCATCACCTTCCCTACCTCAATCAGCCACTGCTTGTCGTATATCTGAAAAATATATACTAACTACTTACACAACACATTGCACAGTATACTACCTCCCATTATCGTCGTTAATCTGACTTTTTAGACGAGGGCATCCGGAGGGAGAGAGAGAGCTAAGAGTTCCAAAGTTTCTATTTATTTGATCATTTTTTTTATAAAAATTAAAGGCCATTTTAAAGATTTCAAATCCACAGACATTTTTATTACAATTATCCTAAATTAATTAATAAATTTCTAAATCGAATATATTTTTGTTATATTTTTCCAGTGGTCGCGAGGCCCGTAATCGAGCGGAGAAAAATCGTCGGGATAAACTGAATGGATCCATCCAGGAGCTGTCCACAATGGTGCCCCATGTGGCGGAATCACCGCGACGAGTGGACAAGACAGCGGTTTTGCGTTTCGCCGCCCATGGATTAAGATTAAAGCATGGTAAAGTTCAATTTTGAATTTTAATTAAATAAAAATAGAAGAAAAATAATTAACCGCACAATTCGGTCCAGCTTTTGGCAAATCCCTGCTCCACCAGCGGCCCCAAGTCACCGACACACTGATGAGCATGTTGGACAGCTTCTTTCTGGCTCTGACCTGCCATGGCCACATCTTGCTGATCTCGTCCAGCATCGAACAGCATCTGGGCCACTGCCAGACGGATCTGTATGGCCAGAGCATCATGCAGATCACCCATCCCGAGGACCAGAGCATGCTCAAGCAGCAGCTGATACCCACCGAGCTGGAGAACCTCTTCGACGCCCACGGCGACTCGGATGCGGAGGGTGAGCCGCGCCAGCGGAGCAAGTCCGAGGAGGACTACATTGACCGCAAGTTGCGCGAGGATAGGCGTAGCTTTCGTGTTAGGTTGGCTCGTGCTGGACCCCGGTCAGAGCCCACCACCTATGAGGTGGTCAAAATCGATGGCTGCTTCCGGCGCAGCGACGAGGCTCCACGTGGCACACGCTCCAATACGTTGAGCTCCAGCTTACAGCTGATCCGAAGGACTCGCGGTCGTGACGATGTCATTCCACTGCACACGATCAGTGGCAACGATATTGTAAGCTCTCTGGCATTAATCTTTGTATTCCATAATCCATAAATCCTTTGATATTCCCCTACAGATTTTGACAGCCTGCGCCCGGATTATCCGTCCGCCTAAGATCGCCAATCGTCTGATCGATGCCAATACGCTCGAGTACAAGACCCGCCATTTGATAGACGGCAGGATCATTGACTGCGATCAAAGGATCGGCATCGTGGCCGGCTATATGACGGACGAGGTGCGCAATCTCAGTCCGTTTACCTTCATGCACAACGACGACGTGCGCTGGGTGATCGTCGCCCTGCGGCAGAGTGAGTTTTAAGCTTTATTCTTTTGGCTTCGATCGATGATATATAGAAATTATCATTTAACTACAAATATCGTGATTTATTTAAATGAAATTTCATTTGAAATTGAAGTTAAAATCCTTATAGAAAATAATTAATTATCTTCTTAATTAGACTATTCAAATTTATCAATAAAATGCCCCCTAAAATCCTTACAGTGTACGACTGCAACAGCTCGTATGGCGAGTCCACTTATCGGCTATTCACCCGGAACGGCAACATCATCTACCTGCAATCCAAGGGATATCTGGAGATCGACAAGGAAACGAATAAGGTGCACTCATTCGTCTGTGTCAACACGTTGCTGGACGAGGAGGAGGGCAAGCGACGGGTGCAGGAGATGAAGAAGAAATTCTCGGTTATCATCAATACGCAGATACCGCAGTCCACGGTCGATGTGCCGGCCTCAGAGCATCCGGCTCTGCTTGAGAAGGCGGTGCTGCGACTCATTCAGAACCTGCAAAAGTCCGGGGAAGATGGTGCCCAGGGCCTGGAGGGCGATGAGGATGAGGATGTTGAGGAGGAGGACGATGACGAGGAGGATGACGAAGATGCCGATGATGGGGCACGCAGCGTGTCCGAGTTTGGCGATCCGTATAGTCAACACCACCATCAGCAGCAGCAGCAGCAGCTCCACCATGGACGTTCACAGCACGGCAGCTCATCGGCTGCTCTGTCCCACCATCACGGTCAGGGTAGCTCCAAGACCCCGCCTCTGGCCCTGGTGCCCCCAGAGACCTCCTCCGTCAAGTCCTCGATATCGAAGAGCATTAGTGTGGTGAATGTGACGGCGGCAAAGCATTTGCGTGGCATTCATGGCTCATCAGCCAAGTCACCTACCGCCTCCCTGTCGTCCAGTTGCACCTGCAGCGAGTCCCGATCGCCCTGCGACTTTTGTCAGGCTCCACTCACGCCCAATCCCCTGCCGATAGGTTCCAGTCTAAAGAGGAGCACCACGACTATGCCGGAGGGCGAGGAAAAGCACTCGGCCAAGCGGCGCTTCATGCCCAGCACTGGTGAGGAGAAGGGAATAGGTCTTGCGGTAATCCCTGATGCTATAACTTGTCGTCCTTTAGAAATTGAGCACGTCCTGCACACATCCCTGGATCAGATAGGAAGAACGCTGACGCAGCAGCTCAATGTGGCTAGGAACTTGAGGGAGCAAGGCCAGCGTTACGAGTTGCCGCATGCCGACCAGCGCTTCGATGAGATCATGGTGAGCTACGCCACAGAAAACCCTTGATCCTTAATTTCTAAATGCTTTGTCGCTTGAATCTTTTACTGAAATCCCTTACCCTTTGCAGCAGGAACACCAGAAGCAAAGCGAACTGTATGTGAACATCAAAAGCGAGTACGAGGTGCAATTGCAGAGCAAGGCCGGCGGCGCCCGTAAGTCTCCGGAAACGGAAACGCAACAGGAGACGACGGCTCAGGATCGGGAACAGGACTAGAGATACTGAGAGAGTGAGAGCGAGGTGAGCTCTCGACTGAAGAAGGGTTTCATCGATGTGATAACTACTGGCAGCCAGCTCAAGCCCCCCCCAAAGCGGAATGTCCCAAAAGGAAAAACAAACTCTTATATATAAATATACAAACATATATATATGCGTATATCTAGGAGCTTAGACATACGATTGTGAGAGACCAGCTGCAGGAGAGAAACAATTACAATTACGGTTAGAGATAGCCACTACCTATAATCCCAACCTATGAGTGAGCCCTGAGACAACATACTTTACATGGAGGTGACCCACACGCGCACAACTACAGCCACGCACAAAAGCACACACTGACGACACACTCACTGATGCACACACAATGCTGTTTATTCAGTTTGTTGTTATTTTTAACATAACGTACCACGTAGAGCGGACTTTTAAGTAAGGAGTAACGCGTAACAGGAACCATTAACTAGCTACTGTTGACTGGCAACTAGTTTCGAGTGGTTGCCGTTTCCGGTTTCCAACGATTTTGCAATTTTAATTTCGATTCTAGTTAGAAATTCTTTCGCGCCTTTACACTTAAAGGAAATGTTTGAGTTCCCCCGATATTTAAAGGCACCCGATGTGTGTTGAGTTTCTGAAATCTCTATGGATTTTTAACTTTGGCCTAATATTTTATACTATTTTTTTTTGTTTTTTTTTGTTTTGTAAGTTAGGGAAATTTGACAAACAAAATGCAATTTCAGCGAAATCGTAACGACGGAGGACGGATAAAGATTTAGCATAAATGGGAGGATATATAAACAATTATTAGGATAAATCGGAATATACATTAAATATACTGTATATATACGTAAAAGTATATATATATATAAATATATATATGTACCTAAGTACCATACGTTGTGCGTGGTAAGCGCATGGCCCAAACTAAACGTGATAAAAGACTGTTACCAACTACATACACACATACTATATACATACATAGATACACGCATAAATCTAAACTAAACTATAATGAGAACGATGAAAAAACAACGTAAACTTAATTCGGAATAATGAAAATATTCATTAAATAGTTAAATTAAATTTACTGTACACACACACACACACACACCTTTTTATAGATGTTTAATGTTGTTAATAGCCGGAAATATCAGCATCGACAAAACCAACAACAACAACAACAACAACAAGAACAGCAGCCAAGTACAATTTACACAGATATATGTATGCTATAAATACTAAATGTGTCTGAAAAATTTAAAGAAAATCTAAATTACACACACAAACCACATACACATAAAACAAAAACCAGCAGAAAGGAAAAACTAAAGCATGAAAAAAATAAGAGAACTCTGTTAAATGTTTGTTATGCATTTGTTTTTTTTTATCTAAATTAATATTAAACTAATGTATTAGTGAATAAACTTGTGTACCTACATACAAAACAATGGATAAGCATGGTTTTTCAGGTGTTTTATTAAATAATTAAGGGATTCTTACAGGTTTAATTCTTGTTGGAGGTCCATATACATATGTATGATATAAAACTTTGAATTGGATAAAATTTAAAACATAATTATCTCTTAGAATTAAAATATCTAAATAGAAATTATAGATAGAAATGATTATGGAAAAGTAACAAGTTTTTGAAGAGTTAAATTTTGAAATAGTTAAAATGATAGTAGATAAAAGACAGCGTACTTTTATACCCTTGCAGGGTATATTATATATTCATAACTTTGTTAGTTTTCAACATATTTTCACCAAATTTGATAGTTACCCATATTTTAGTATTTCTGAATTTCGATTTTAATTTCATGAAAATCGGCTGACTATACCCTATAGCTTCCATGGGAACAATCAGGAAAATAAAAAAAAAAACATACATAGCTTAGCCGTGTTTCAAACTATTGCCATCAAATTTGAGATTTGGCAACAAATTATTATTTCAGAATTTCGTTTTTAATTTTTTGTTTAAACTCTGCAAGGGTATACAAACTTCGGTGAGCCGAAGTTAGCTTCCTTTCTTGTTATTTTTATTTTCTAAAACATTTTTGGAATCGTTCCTATGAAATTAAAATTATAATCGAAATTCTGAAATATTAAAAAATTTTCCTATCTTGAGAATACATCAAATATGTTAAAAATCAGTAAAGACTAAAGTTTTCTATAAATGTCCCGATCGTTATTTTCTTAATTAAATTTAAATTTTCGACTTTAATTATAAATTATAATAATTATAAATTTAAAAATTTTATATCCTGCAAGAATATAGAAATGGAGAAAGGTTTTCAAGGAAAATATCGCAAAATTAATAAATATACTGAGGTGAAAGAAATGTTTTGAGAATCGAAAAAAGCTCAATTTTTGTTAACAGGCTTAAGCGTAGTTTAACAGGATTGCAATATAATTATTTAAATAAATAGGTAAATGTACCAAATTATTTAACAATGGCGGTGAGCGGAGAACTATCGATAAATTCCAGTGAAATTTAAACAGACTCTTGTTTACGTTTTCATAAGTTGGGGTTGTTTAATATTGATTCATTAATGTCACTTCATATATCATACAAAAACTGCGACTCCTTAATATTTGCTTTATTTCTTATAATATTTACAAGCAGGCCATTTTTCTTACGTCAAAATATACCATTTTTAAAGACTTCACGTTAATAGATTACGCAAAATTAGCTGCCGTGCTAATCGATTTTCATGAATCGAAATCGATGAAGAATAGTTTTACCATCGATGTTTTAGCAGTCCTGGTCACACTGCTCGGATTGTGACGTTCGCGTGGCTGTGTGCTGCTTTTCAAGGCGAAAGAAGCGAAAAAGCAGAGAAGGCAGAACTCAAGAAGCAAACAGGAGAGAACTGAAAAGAGCCTTCCACTTTACAAATACTGGCGGACAGAAACTACACACTGCCCGGAAAAACCGTCGTGTTGTGCGCATTATCAACGTACGGGTCGGACGGAACGAAATTAAACGGGGTCCCAAAGTGCGGAGCAAAGGAAAGATACGAACAAAAAAAACGCCGAGCAGCAGCAACTGTGCAAAATGAGCGGAGATGTGGCTGCCGAAAATGTAAGTTGCCGAGAAAATTCCTTCCTTTACTTTTCGCCCAGCAGGCAGGCAGGCAGGCCTCTATATTTTATGTAATTAAACCGAAAGGCAAATGCAAACGTGTTGAATAGGCGCCTGCCTGCTGCAAAGTAATAAAATATAAAATCGAAAAAGGCCAGAAAAGATCATAAAAAAAGCAAGCTGCAAGTGGTGCTACGCAGTGTACGTCGCTGCCCGCAGTGCGTACGGTACGAATAAATTGCGGGCAGAGCCACAGCAGAGCAAAGCAAAAGCAGCAAAAAGGCCTTTTGGTAATTGACGAAAATGGCGACAATGCAAGTGGCAAGTGCGGATGCGGGACGGGAGGTGGCTGGTAGTGGGCGGGGAGGAAGGAGAAAGGCCGCACAGACGAAACGAAATGTATTTGGCACAGTATGACCGCTCGCAACATACCAACTTGGTATTTTTTGTAGCTGGCTTTTCTATTTTTTTTTTTTGTTTCAATCATTCAACCCTTTTGGCCCTATCACGGCATCTGAATCTCTCAAATTAACCAATATATGCCGGGTTTACTTTGAAATTTATTGTTATTTTTGCAAAGGTTTTGTTTTTGAGATTGCAGCGGGTTGATGTTTTTCTTTTGGCCGTAGTGTGGTCACACTTGCGTCACCTTGGTCAGCGGCAGCAACAACAAAATAATTCAAAATCATGTGTTTGTTGTTGTTGTATCTCATTATTCTTCTTTTTTGTATGTAATTGCAAGTGTCCCATTTCGCAATTGCAAATCCCATATACATACATGTGTGTATGTTCATCTTTATATTTCTGATAAGCCAGATTTGCCACCCCAATCATAATAACAACAACAATAATAAACCCCGGGTGTGCAAGTGTGTGTGCCCACGTTGAAAAAAATAAAAGTAAAAAAATTATGCTGTAAAACGCAGTCGATTTTCTGTATTCTCCAGTATAGCGGTGTGCGTGCGTCTGTGGGTGTGTGTTTGCATTGTTTGGCATCTGTTTCTTAACCTATTCCAACCGATAGCCCGATTTCGATTCCCGTTTCCCATTCGGAGGCAGGAATCTTGGGTCGCCATCGCTCTTTGGTCTGCTTCTTCGAACATCTTTAATGTTGTTGTTGTTCCCCATGAATTTTCCTACGCGGCATTTGTTAGGGTTGATTTTTCACCACGTGGTGAGCGCACACACATGCACGCCGCACGATTTTTAAGCGGAATCCAAAGTGAGGAAGAAAATAATAAGTAATACTTGGTAAAAGTGAAAAGCGCACAAGGCGGCGAAGCAGCAGCAGCAGCAGCAGCAGCTGGGAAGACATGACGAATGCACAGGTTTCTGGCTCGATTTTACTCATACTTTTCTCATGCTCCACTCTTGTCTGCATCTCTTCATTTTTCTCTATATCGTTCTCTTTCTCTCTCTCTCTCTTTTGCAGAACATCCACGCACAAAATGGTGGCAGCTGCGGCGAGATGGTGCAGTCCAACGGGGTGACCACCAATGGACACCACCACCAGTCCCAGAACCACCACCACCACAGCAGCAGCGGCGGAAGTGGAAGTGGCAGCGGCAGTGGCAGCAGTAAACATAAATCCTCCAGCAAGGACAAGCATCGTGATAAGGACAGGGAGCACAAGAGCTCCAGCTCGTCCAGCTCGTCCAAGGATCACAAGAGCAGCAGTCGGTATGTCGGAGGCCCTAAGATAATGGAATATACATAATGTAGGGGGAATCAGCAAATGGGTTAGAATCTTCTGGAAAAGTTCAATAACGTAGAATCTCCCGGAATAAGGTCTTTATGTAGGATGTCCCGAATGTTAAATGGCTAAATTGTATAAGTTAGAGAGGAAATCTTAGATAATATGGGATGAGCCACCAGGGATATTATAAAGAAGAATCTCCTGGACAGTGGGATCAAGGAGAGAATTAAGAGAGGTAAGAGATTAGTTAAATATTGTAATTATGAATGATGGTGGTCATATCTAACGTATTCCGAATTACAGCAGCTTTACAACGCATATAAAATGTCCATCCCCGTTAGGCTTTATTCAATTATCTAGTTATGATCACTTGACCTCCTTTTCACCCGTGAGAACGAACGATAGGCCGCAGAGCTAGGCTTTTTGGAGCAGTGCTGCATGAGTTTGAATAATAACGATTGTGTTCTCATCCTTTTTCTAGGGACAAGGATCGCCACAAGAGTAGCAGCAGCAGCAGCTCCTCGTCAAAGCATCGGGACAAAGACAAGGATCGTGACAGCAGCAGTAGTAACTCACACCGCAGCAGCTCCTCATCGAGTCATCGCGATAAGGATGGGAGCAGCAGCAAACACAAGTCCTCCTCATCATCCTCGTCCTCATCCGGCCACCATAAGAGCTCCTCCAAGGATAAGGAGCGACGTGACAAGGACAGGGATCGCAGCAGCAGCAGCAGCTCGTCAAGCCGTCACAAGTCCTCCTCATCGTCCTCATCTAGCTCCCGTGATAAGGAGCGCAGCAGCAGTAGCAGTCACAAGAGCTCCTCCTCGTCGTCGTCATCATCAAAGAGCAAACATTCCAGTTCGCGTCACAGCAGCTCTTCCTCGAAGGAACCGCCATCCTACGATGGAGTGTTTGTCAAGCCCGAGCCCGTCTCCCAGCCGGAGATACACGCGGGCGCCATGGATCCCTTCCACATGCAGCAGCAGCAGCCGCTCGGCGGCTACGATGTTGCCCCCCATGCGAATGTCAACTGCAATGGCAATGGGAATGGGGATGCCATGGATGGCATCAACTACAAAAATGGTTACGAGGAATCGATTGTGGAAATCAAGAAGGAGGATACGAGCTTGAACAATCTGTCGCAGGCCAGCTCCTGTGACTACTCCATGTCCCAGTTTCGGGCCGATGAGCCGCCGTTTGAGGTTAAGCATGAGGCGACATATGTCGAGGACGATAGCACCATGAACGACAACGATCAGGATCAGGAGGATGAGGACGCGGATATGGACGACGAGGAGGATGTGCCGCTGGCCATGCGTAAGCGCAAGCAGGAGGTACTCGAGGCGGAAAATGGCGGCGGTGGCCAGGATGACGACGATGACATTCCGCTGCTGGCCCGCAAAAAGATCAAGAAGGAGACCAAGGAGAAGAACAAGAAGAAGCGGGTCAAGGAGGAGGCCGACGACGATTATGGCAGCGTCAAGCCCAAAAAGAAAAAGATCAAAAAGGTAGGCAAAGTTTTATCTAAATTTTTTCCTATGCTTAACCATTAATTTTATTTTATTTTCCGTCTGCAGGAGTCTGGAGGAGGAAGTCAGGTCAAGACGGAGAATGTTTCGCCCACCAAACGCCAGAAGATCAAGGAAGAGGAGGAGGAGGTGTGGAGATGGTAAGTGAAGTTACTTGTTAAAGGGGAAAAAGGTCTTCCTGGGCAAAAATAGGTAAAACAAGCAAAATTTAAAGATTTTTGAGAGGTTTTCGGAGATTTAAAAGTAAATTTTAATACAAATTTTATAAATTTTCCAACTTTTGTTTGGGGATTATAAAAACAGATAAATTATAAGTCTGCATACCAATTTTTCCTAAGCTAGCTTTTATAGATCTCGAGAACTGATGATATAACTCACAGCAACCTTAAACCCAGCTTTGTGTTTTGGATATTTCGATAGGAATTTAAATTCTTACATGTAAATTTTTTATAAAATCAGAGACTTTGTTGCTGCCGATAAGGAACAAGCTTATTTTTATTGTTTTTACATTCGAGAATTTTTATTATTTTGTTTTTGTAGAAGGTTACTTGAGGTTAAAGGCTTTGATTAATCATAAAAAATTTGAAACATGCATTTGCGAAGGGAAAAATGTGGTGTTATATACGTATATTTCATGTTATAAATATATTGCGATTGTAATAACAAAAACAAAAAACACGCTGGCTGCCCACGCAACTGAAAATGACGTGTGCACACGTGTAGTGTGTGTGTGTGTGTGTGTGTGCGAATGCCATGTGTTTGCCTGCGAAGTTTGAATGTCACTGACCTACATTTTGAAAGTCACACAGAGACAGACAGGCAGACTGTCTGTGGGTACCAACAGTTATGCGCCGCTGCTCGCCCACAGCAGCGCATGTGGAGAAAATACTGCTTGGGGCCCACTGTGCTGGGGGGCATTCACCACGAAACTCGTGCGACGACGACGACGACGAAGACCCCCCAACCAGAAAACAGCTGAGCGAGCGCACACACACACACATAGCAGACTTTGAGGTTAGGTTTGAACGTCATCGCTGCCGCCGCCGCTGCTGCTTTGCGTAATGTGATAAAGAAAAAAAAAGAAGAAGCTGGAAATTAAAAGGAAAACAAATGCGCTGGCTGGCGGCGGCAGTGTTTCCATTGGGAAATCGAAGTGTTTGCTTGGTTTTCAGGCAGCAACTGGCCACCGTTGCAACGAGCAGGAAGAGAAGAGAACGAAGGAAGAGCGGCATCGTGCCAGACGAAGAGCAGCAAAGTCGATGGTTAGGAGCAGGTTTTAGGGTGGCCGCCTTTAATTAGGGTGGTACATGGGAGATTACAGAAAATAAATTTGTATTTTTATCAAAATTTCATATTTTTCGTTTGTTTAGAAAGTATTATATTCAAGCGTATTCTAAATCCTTTTTCCTTCCAATTAATTTTCCAGGTGGGAGGAGGAAAAGCGCGAGGATGGCGTCAAATGGTCTACGCTGGAGCACAAGGGACCCGTGTTTGCCCCACCATATGAACGAGTGCCGCGCAATGTGCGTTTCTTCTACGACGGCAAGCCCCTGGAGCTGTCGGAGGAAACGGAAGAGGCGGCCACCTTCTATGCCAAGATGTTGAATCATGACTACTGCACCAAGGATGTGTTCAACAACAACTTCTTCAAGGACTTCCGCAAGTCGATGACGTCCAAGGAGAAGGAGATCATTAAGGATTTCCGAAAATGCAACTTCCAGGAGATGTTCGAATTCTTCCAGGCGGAATCCGAGAAACGCAAGGCGGCCACCAAGGAGGAGAAGCTGGTGAAGAAGAACGAGAACGAGGCCCTGATCAAGGAGTACGGCTTCTGTATGATCGATGGCCACAAGGAAAAGATTGGTAACTTCCGTCTGGAGCCGCCAGGCCTCTTCCGTGGTCGTGGTGAACATCCGAAAATGGGCATGATCAAGCGACGCATCCAGGCCAGCGATGTGTCCATCAATTGTGGCAAAGACTCAAAGGTGCCGCCACCGCCGTCGGGTTCGCGATGGAAGGAGGTGCGCCACGACAACACGGTCACCTGGCTGGCCTCCTGGATCGAGAATGTCCAGGGCCAGGTCAAGTACATTATGCTGAATCCCTCGTCAAAGCTGAAGGGTGAGAAGGATCACATCAAGTACGAGACGGCGCGTCGCCTGGACAAGGTAATCGATAAGATCCGAGCCACCTATCGTGACGAATGGAAGTCCAAGGAGATGCGTGTGCGACAGCGGGCGGTTGCCCTGTATTTCATCGACAAACTTGCCCTCAGGGCGGGCAACGAAAAGGATGAGGATCAGGCCGACACCGTTGGCTGTTGTTCGCTGCGCGTGGAGCACGTGCAGCTGCACAAGGAGCTGAACGGCAAGGAGAACGTGGTGGTGTTCGACTTTCCCGGTAAGGATTCCATACGTTACTACAACGAGGTCGAGGTGGAGAAGCGCGTCTTCAAGAACCTCGAGCTGTTTATGGAGCACAAGAAGGAGGGCGACGATCTCTTCGACCGCCTCAATACCCAGGTGCTCAACGAGCATCTCAAGGAGCTGATGGATGGTAAGTTTTCCTAGTGAATCCCTTCCTCCCTTACTGAATGACTGACTCTATGGGTATTTTTAGGACTCACGGCGAAGGTATTCCGTACGTACAACGCCTCGAAGACGCTGCAAAGTCAGCTGGATTTGCTCACCGATCCGAGTGCGACGGTACCGGAGAAGCTGTTGGCCTACAATCGGGCCAATCGTGCCGTAGCCATCCTCTGTAACCATCAGCGCTCCGTGCCCAAGGGCCATCAGAAGTCTATGGAGAACCTGAAGGAGAAGATTAAGGCCAAGCGCGATGCCATCGATGATTGCGAGGCCGAATATCATGTGAGTATGGCGCATAATATTAACTATCTTGGAGTTTGCCTCTTGAATTTCCCAAATTTAACATAACCTTGCATAACCTCTGCAGGACTTGAAAAAGGCAGCCAAGCGCGGCTCCATGAAGGAGAAGATCAATGCGGACAAGAAGGGCAAGCAGCTGGAGCGCCTGAAGGATCAGCTTAAGAAACTGGAATTACAAGAGACTGATAGAGACGAGAATAAGACCATTGCCCTGGGCACATCTAAGCTAAATTATCTCGATCCACGCATATCGGTGGCATGGTGAGTAGTCTTGGCTCGTATAAACCCTTAATTCGCTTTCTAACTGGGACCTTCAACCGTTGCAGGTGTAAAAAGAATGGCGTGCCCATCGAGAAGATCTTCAACAAAACGCAAAGAACCAAATTTCTATGGGCCGTTCATATGGCCGATGAAAATTATCGTTTCTAAACGCACTCTCAGACACACATCGAAGCAAAGGCAGCGGAACACACACGCAAGCAGCCACAGATCCCCTTTCCCCCAAACAGTTTATGCAATTGGTAATGCATATATTCAGCTTTTTGAGTTGGGGATTCTGTGACAGAGAGCCCGATTCAGAGAGGGATAGGTAGAGACAGCTGCTTGCAATGTATTTTTTTCGTCAAAGTCTAACTAAGCGAAATGTGCACCACCCACACACACACAGACCTGGATGTGTGCTATATATGTGCACGATCAGCTTGATATGTATGCATATATATGCGCATATATATTCTGTATGTTAAATAAAAGCCAAGCCAAGAGAAGAGGAGGGAGATAAACACATATTCAAGAAGGCATAATTCTATGGAAGTTACCTTTATATAATTATTTTTTTTTTATATAAATTTTATGTTAATGATAAATGATAATTAAGCACAACAACAATAACGGCAACAACAAACATAACTAAAGAAACGAAAAACCCAAGACGCAAGCATGCAGATTTTTTGTACGTTTTAATTATAGTTGATTTTTTATTTAGCAAAGATGACCTTCACATTTAATTAATATAAAAATTCTTATGATTACGTATTTAAATGCTAAACGGAACACAGAGATCAGAGAAGGCAGGATAGCATAGCATAATTTATTCGACTCTGAACCCAGGGCAGCCGTTCAACTCCCTAAAAAAAGATAACAAGAAATATATATAAAATTAAAACAAAACAAAACAATAAATTAATTATAATAAAAGTGGTTTTTGTTGAATGTACTTTTGTGAGTTTAGTTACGACATTCAAAATAAACAAATGCTAAATTCATATAAATTTCAAACACCCTTTTAATATTTTATAAGCTAAGCTATAAAAATAAAACATTTATATATATAGACAGGTTTCAAGTTCTGTTCAAGCCACAACAACACAACAACAACAACCAATTGCAAATCAATCAATGAACCAAAACCACAGAAAACGAAACGAAAATGAAGAATGGAACTCTATGCTTTAGCATCTAATTAGTATGTGCAATTAAGTGAGCCTAAAACAAAATAAAAACACAAAAAAAAAACACGAGAACCCTGTAAAAATGTAAAGAGAATCGAGAATTCTCTTTTAAAGTGGAAGAGGAGCATCGTAGTGAAGACTCTACACTTTACAACCTTTGTTCAAACCCATCGTTTATGATTTATATAATATGATAATGTCTGTATGTAGCTGTATTTTTAATTAATTAATTGAAACGAAAAGATCAAGATGGAAGCCCCCTCACCCCTAGCATAAATTGCAAGATAAAGAATATTGAATTATAAATAGAGAGAGGAGACACACACACACATATGATAATTAGTGATTAAAGCAACACACACACACACACAAACACATTTATATACGTATGAATGTATGCTTTCAAAAGGCAATAAAAAAGATACGAGAAAAGAATGTTAAGTAAACATCAACATTTGTGTCACACTCACTTATAAAACTTGGCATATTAAAACAAAAACTACAATATCGATGTAAGCAAATAAAAAAAAAAAACAAGAAAAACACAACTACAACATATTTTAAAGAAACGAAACGAAACAAAAAACAAAACATAAACGTATAATGAAAAAAAATTAAGCCTAAGTTATTGTAATTGTAATGGAACGATGCAAATATACATACGACAACATATATTTAATTTTAAACCTGCACCTGTCTTATTTCCTGTTGGGGCAATTTTTTAAAGGGGTTACCGATGGCGTAGTATTTAAAATAAATATTAAAATTAAATTCAATTTAACATTTTTTAAACTAAAACTTTTTTTTTAATTTTTAACAATTTTGACAATGTAAAATATTGAAAAAATGTCGAAATTATATATTTGGCATTGGAACGATCAAAAATGTAATGAAAATCTAACCAACTTCGTTGTTTTTTATTTTTTTTTTATTTTTCTTTATTTGCTTTGTTAATAAAATGAAATTTAATTTTTTAATATATTAAGACTTTGTTCGATGGATAAAGGATTTCATTTAATTTAATTCGCATAATCAGACTTAATTAAGTTTTTAATTCATTTCAATCCCTTTTATTACATAATTTAATTTAATTTAAACTCTATTTTAATTCATACATTAACCAATTTTATAGAAACATATCTCGAATGCATTAAATTAATTAAACTTTAATAAGAAATCGAAATATAAAATAAAATAAAAAATTTAACTTACTTTACATTTTATAATATTTACAATTTTAAAAAATTTTTGTTATTTATTGAGAGGCAAAGTTAAATTCATCAATATAAATACTTAGATGTATTTATAATTTAAAAAATGCAATTGTTTATTATTAATAATTAATTTAACAAACAAATTTCAGACTACATCCTTGGATTGTTCATGTACAAAACCTGCAAAATTTGAGAAATTTCAAATATTTTTCATAATTTTAAATAATCCCATTTATTTAACATTTACACATGAGAATAAGTGCAAAAACAGTTCTATGTGCATTAATGTGAGCAAGTAGCTATTTTTATTTTATATTTTATTAAAAATTAACAAAAATGTGTTACAAACTTATAATCCCACAATTTCAAACCGCAACGACCGGTTATCGATCAACAAGCAATATCGATTCTCACGCTGGTCACACTGCTCCGTGATTTGACTTTTGCGCTAACGGAAACGAAGAAGAAGAGAGCCAGGCTTGAGACGCGTTCGGAAAAGGGCCAAAACTAGAGGATAATAAGTTAAAACTTGACGACAAACGAAATGCTGGCCACTACACAACGACCACAGTTGACCAAAATGAGGACTAGCGCGGAGGCAATGGCGTGCCTGGCCCGGGAAAAGGCGCCTGCACAGGTTGTGCACGCGCAACAAGTGGCTCCTGCACTGGGCACCAGCAACAACAACAACAACAAAGACCTGGCAACCATCATGGATGCGCTGCAAACGGACTACGGGAGTTACAAGTACACGGTGTACCGCTGTGCCAGCAAGTTTGTGGCCCTGCAAAAGGTCTTTCACAGTGAGTAGCAGAGCTGCAGCCTTCTGAAGTGTCCCCTGAATTTTGCGAGCTCGCTTTCCCATTTTCCCAGCTGGAAAAATACCGTATAAACTGCTGCTGGCCATATTGGAACGGCATGGAATGAGCGGCAGCTGGGAACTCATGGTGCCACCCTTCCAGCTGACCTCGCTGCTGCACGACGTCTACTTTGCCTGTGAGAAGCTGGGACACTTTGCCCAGGATAGCTGCTATCAGCTGGACAGGGCCACCGGGATGCTGGCCAATTTCTTCTGGAACGTCTACGACCCGTAAGGCTTCTATCTGCTTCTCTGTTTCCCTCTGATCTTTATTGAGCCTTCCCTCCTCCAGGCAACGTCGCCACTCCATCTCCTTGCTGGAGATCAAGATCACCTTTATCCTGCTCTGCAAGCTGTATAGCAGCGATCACCTGGTGGCCGACTTCTTTGGCCTGCTGGCGGATCCCAAGACACAGATCATGTCGCGCTACGCCTTCGAGCAACTGCTGGCCACGCTGAGCAAGTTGCTCAGCTATCTGGGCGAGGCCAAGGCCTATGGCGCCCACAATTTGCCGCTGATGATGGAGCAATGCTTTGCCCGCTGTCCCCATGGCATAGCCGGTCTCGGCGAGCAGCAGTTCCACAAACTCTGGACAGGAGCGGGCCTTCAGACACGCTTCCTCATCTACGGCAATCTGCTGGCTTTAATCAAGCGCATCGAGGACACAGAGCATTTGATACATAGCAATTCTTGCGCGGGCTGCCGCAAGGAGCACATCGTGGGGATTCGCTTTCGCTGTCAGGTGTGCCGGGACATCTCGCTGTGCCTACCCTGCTTCGCGGTAGGCTTTGCAGGCGGCCGTCACGAGCCATGCCATCGGATGTGCGAGGTCTTTGTGGAGGATCAGCCGCCGCAGCGTTGGACACGGCATTTGGCCAGGCTTTGCAGTTGGCTCTGGGTGCCGCGACGAAAGACGGCGCAGGAGGAGGAGCGTCGGGGCTTCTGCAATGCCCAGGAGAGTGGGGCCGCTCTGGGTCAGTCCGCTGCCCCGCCTATACCCGCCGAAACACGAAGTCTTCATGAGAAAGAGCAGCAACAGCACTGCAAGGAGATCCTGCAGCAGCAGCAGGAGCTGTGCTCTCTTACTGGAATGGCCAGCAAGGCCTCGGGCCAGCTGCAGTCGATCATTGATCGTCTGTTGCAGCAAAATGCGTGAGTTTTGGGGGACTTTCATTCATTTTTTGGAGCTTCTAATGAACTTGGTGGCTTTTTAGGAAATTGGAAACACAGCTAGAAATGGTGGCCACCTCGTCCAGCTCGGAAATCTCCGAGTTCTTGAGTGCCCACCAAAGGTTTCTGCTGCAAATCATTGAGGATATGCGACAGCTATCGGTGGGTTAAGCTTTAGCGTTTAATTTGCAGCAGAACTTGTGGTAACCTTTTCATTCTTAGCGCTCTTCCACGGCATCCACGCCAGGAGCAGCAGCAGCAGCAGCACCAGCTACAGCTCCGGGTCCGACTCCTTCATTGGCCACTGCCTTGGTTAGCTCCACCTTCCTTAGCTCCAGCACGCCGCAGAGGCAGCAGCTCTTCGATATGTATGCCCCCGTTGGAGCCAATCTGACGCACTCCAGTAAGTACCGCCGAATGCTTCTCCTAAGCCTTCTATATATTCACACCATTCTCTCTTTAATCTCTTTCTAGTAAATGGCGCCGACCTAAATCGCAGCTATTTGGAGGCCAACAAGTCGGATTACTCCCTGAACGACATCAGTTTGTGGTTCGATCAGCGTCGAGCTAGCCAGGGACCCGGCTCCCTTCCCTTAGCTCCTCTCTCTGCGCTGCTAGAACGCCAGCAGCCCGCAGGAGTGGCGGCTGCTGCCCCGGGAGATGGCATGGTGAACTTTAAGCTGCTGGTGCACAAGGTCAAGGAGATCGTGGAGGATTCCTACAGCGACAATGCCGAACTATCGGCGGCCACACAGAATTTGGAGAATGTCCTGGACAGCATCATCAAGAGCGAGGAGCAGCAGCGACGCCTGAGCACGTGAGGAGAAGTCCGATTCCAGCCCGCCCGACCAAGTCCATCCATTAACCTGTGAGCTCGTAACTCATTAATTTAGCTTTAAGTTATGCATTTCCTGTTTTTAAATTGTTTGCAAATTTAATGCATTTAAGATTAAGTTTTAAGTGTACAAAACGAGTCCGACGAGATCGCAATATCATAAAGATTATGGCATGCCACCTATTCCTGAGCATTCTGCCTTATCACAGTTGCCGCCAGCACATCGCTGACCATTTGCAGGCTTTGGATATGCTGCAGTTGTTCCACTCGCCTCTCCGCACCGGTTCCCGCCCGCAGTAGCTCTGTCCAGGCCTGCAGCTCCTCGCCGAGACTCGCCTCCAGTTCAAGAGCAGCGTCGTCGTCGCCAGGCGAGCAGTTATGTTCACTCACCTCGAGCAGGGTGAGATTGCAGTGCAGCTGTAGGAGGTCGCGCATCAGGCGGTGGAGGAGCAGGCGCAGGCGGGCTTCTGTGGGCGCGTATACGTGCCAATGTTGGCCAGGATCGTCGCGGAGCAAGAGGATGCCGCACCACTGAGACAGCGGCTGGCGGTTGTAGAAGATGCGCTGCACGGAATCCGTGTCAGACGCAAAATAGAAATCGCTTGCCGAGATATCAAGGAGTTGCAAGTGGGAGGCTGTTAAGAGATGGCAGCAATTAGTTTCCTTTCGAATGCAGAGCTCGAAGACCACTCACCCCGATCCTGCGTCTGGATTAGCTCGAATTGCAGCTTGGCTACCAGCAGCTCTTCGAACCGCGCACAGTCCTCGGGAGCCCGGAACTCCAGCCGCAAAGCACTGTGTGCCTTCTGGGTGACGATAACGGCCAGAAAGTCCTGGTGCAGCGTGGAGGCGGCAAATGTAGGGGCCAGGGCATCCATGTCATCCAGCAGCTTTCTCGCATCCAAACTCACCAAATGCAGCTGCCTTATCTCCGTCACAGCCTCCGCCTTCAGCGGCTTCTCTTGCATGCTCCTCACCTCGTACACCGCCATCAGGTGAAGCTTTTCCGCCTGCAGGAGGTCGGCAAGTCGCAGGCGTATAACCAGCACCGCCGAGTACTCTGGCGGCAGTTTTGCGGTCTTCGCCACCTCCCGCCATTTGAGCCGACGACTGTGCTGCTCCTGACATGCCCAGAACTGTGCCAGCTCTTCATAATCCTCCGGCGGCTGGCCGTCCGCCTGCAGCGGCAGCTCGTACAGCCGATGCTCGAGGCTGAGGCTAGGCGGCGGTGGTTCCAGACGCACCAGCGGACGCAGCTCCTGGACAATGCTCAGCCGATGGCTACCGGCTATGTTGACCAGCAGGCAGCCGCAGACCAGATAGTCGCCGCATATGCGAGTCCATACGTCGCCGAAGCGGCGAAGCAGCTGCTTCTCCTCCAGCAGCAGGGAACGCTGGCCAGGCGGCCCGAAGGCCTGCAAATCCTGGCTGCGGGCAAAGTTCTGCTGCGTCTGCGCCCGCTGGCTAGAGAGCTCCGCCCGGGCGCTGTGCACCTGCTGAATGAGGCGCTCAAATTTCTCCGACGAGACGGAAACCGTGGCCGAGGCAGAGGCTCTGGCCTTGCTGGAGGTGCTGGGGCCCTCGTCCAGCGCTGGCTCCTGAAAGTCCGTGCACAGGCGCTTGCCACTGACACCGAACTGCAGCTCGACGTAGGCCTGGTAGGGAATAGGGCCGCCAATCATGCGGAAGGAGGCCACATCCAGGTGCTGGGCCACCAGCTCAAAGTTGCAGCCATGCTCCTTGGGCCGTCGCAGGACCTGGAACAGCTCCCAGCAGTGCAGCAGTATATAGATGTGGTCCTGTTGCCACACGAACTTGCCAATCTGAATGGGCAGCTCCTCTTGCGACGAAATCATGCTGCTGTCCAACTCCTGGCCATTGACAGAGTCCGGCTCCTTTGGCAAGAAGTTGCTCACGGGTCCATCGTAGGTCTCCAGATCCTTGGACCACCGCTGCAGCGGAGTGCTCCTCAAATCGATGTGATGCAGCAGCTCTTTGCGCCGGAATTCGTAGAACTTCAGGTTCCGGTCGAGCACCAAGCTGGAAGTGGCCCTGTGCCGCTCCCGGCCGCGGCCCAGGTGCAGGTTGCATGTGAAGGCGATGCGCGAGCGCTGCAGAAGCAGCTCCGGTACGTGCTCCTCGACGAAGGGCAGCATGGACGCGGAATCCACGGAGGTAAACAATGCGGCGAGCACAGCATAAAATCGAAGGTTGTTTTTTGGCGGGCGGCCAGAGATGGCACTTGATCGATGAAAAGACGAAAGCGGATCGGCAAAAGTGAATGGTTAGAGGTGGCAGAACATAAAATGAAGATTCGATGGGAATTTTAAGTGAATTCTTAATTTTATATTAATATTTGTTTTAATTTTTTATTTTCGCACAAACCTTTTTCTGTTTTTAGTTTTATTATTTCAATTCATGCCTACTAGATTTTTAATAAATACTCAAACATAAACAGGGAATACGATGGTGTATTTATTTTAATAAATAAATTGTTCCTAGATTATGGAAATAATAAAATATGTATTTACAATTAAAAAAGGCAATAATTAAATTCACCCATGTAAGCGGAACTGGACATTTTAGCTTCACTGTGTTATTCGAATTTAAACATACATTATTTTTTATTTTTTATAAATATTGAACTATATATTCAAGGTAAAAAACAAAAACTAATGTCACCCCAGTAATCCGAGATTGAAATTTCTGTTTTGCCGTAAATACATTGCATATATTGTTCTTGTTTTATTAAAAATATATTTTTTTTTCGTTTATTCAATACATTTTGTACATATCCGTTGTGATGCATATTGAACTGAGGGCTCTGTACGGCGCTTCAATACGATGTTTATTTTTTTTCTTTTCGTCAAAATTTAAATCAATTCATTGTGAAATTAATAAAGCTTACATAGTAGCGAGTACAATAAGTCCTTGTACATTGTATTTCTTTACTATTTTCATTCATAAAAGTTAAGTTTTCTCAATTCCCTCCCAAATCGTTACAACTATCGATTCCGTCGATTCTCAACAAGTTGTGTCTATCGGGCTAACATCTGTTATCATGTAAGCGGCAAGAAGAAGACGGCACACAAACATTTCGCCGAACGTATTCTAGGCCGCCCGCGCGCGTCTTCGGCTCCCAGCTCCACATCGCTCCCACCCACTCCCTTCAAGAGTTCCCCCACGGTGTGTATGTGTGCGCGAGATTTCTGTTTCAGGTTCTGGTTGTATCTGCTACTACTGCGGCCGTTGCTGTTGCTCTTGCGTTTCTGCTGCATCTTCGGTTTCTCTTCTTCTTATTAAAAATCGCGAATGCTGCCTTACACTGCCAACTGCAGCTGCAACTGTTAGCTGTAAAACGAATCGCGAGACAAATATAGTTTTTGTTGTTCAGTGCAGTGGAATTACAAGAACAAAACGGGGAAAATAATAAGCACAAGAAGAATAACAATAACAACAACAACAAAGAGTCAAAGCAACTGAAGCGCAAACACACACACACATACACACAGCCAGAGTGGGGATTGCGAAAGCGAGATAGAAATAAAGTAGGAGGCACACACAAAACGGCTAATTATAAAAGAAAACTAAAAAGAATCGATAATAAAAGGAACGGGAGCCGAAGGAGAGCCCCAGAAAGTATTACCCACGGCTACAACGGACGCCCGACGGACGCCCACCAGGCACAGCTGTGAATCAGGCCGCCCCCCGGCCGCCCCTCCTCCTTCAGTTTCCGAATCGGATTTCGAATTCGGTCTCGCACACACATTATGCTAAGTAGGTGCTGCCCGCTGCCGCCTTTTTCAAGTGGCTCTGGCCAAAAGCGGCAATGGCAACAACTCCCACTCGCGCCGCAGCCAAACAACCCGCTGGCTTGGCCGTGTTCCATGTTTCAAGCTGGCTTCCCAGCCGCAGTTCCCGTTCAAACTTCGTGGCCAGCAGTTGGTTGCCTTCCAGGCACACAAAAGCACGAACACGAGCACTTACAGTTAGAGAAGCCCAAGGATTCCATCAACTTATCAAAACTTATAAAAAAAAACTGTACCAAAAGTATGATCTTTTTTTGTGTGTGTAATGAATGTAAACAGCGCAAGCTGCTCAAATGCTGATAAGTGCAGTGAAACCTGCTTAACTGAAAACCAAAAGTTTAACTTTAAATGTCATAGAGTTGGGAAAACGAAGGCATAAATGCTAGTCTTTAAATTATCGGTGAAGGAACAACGTTTTTTAATCCTTAGCGAGTCATCACTGTACCAAGATTAGTGTTGGGCTGTAATCAAAGGCCCCACAAGTATGTCAGCAGTCGTAATCTTGGTGCTTTGACACTTTTGTTTCGTCAATTTCTATTTGATTTCTGGCTTCCATGCCAAGTTTAATATTTTCTTGTGCATAACGAGCAGATCTACATAATTATATTGAAAATAATCAGTGCATCTTAGCCCCCCTCTCTCTCTCCCTCTGACTAAGCCATTTATACTTCATGCATCCGCAGAGCCCGCCCATCGTCACGCGACGCATCGCCCAGCAGGCAAAGATCCAGACTCGCTCCATGGTCAAGTCCAAGTCGGCCGCTGGCGGTGCGACGGCGGCAACAGCAGCTGGAATGATCGGCAACAGCGGGAACAGCAACAGCAGCAGCGTCGGCGGCAGCGGCAGCAGCGGGAACAGCAGCAGCGGCGGGAACAGTAGTAGTGCCGGCGATCAGCGAAAGGCTGGCAAACCGAGTGCAGCGCTCTTGGAGGCGAAACGTCGTGCACGGAATATGCTCAAGAATCAGGAAAGCGGCCTGGCCATGCAGGAGACGGTGACCGATATATTTCAGAATGTAAGCTCCTATATCCTGGTGGCTATCCATAGGAAGGAATAGTTTATTAATGAGTATAATCCCGTCTTAATGCAGGCCATGAATGCCAAGGGATTGGTGCAAGGCCCTACGGCTCTGATCTATGACGAGACCATGAGCCAGCACTGCTGTCTGTGGGACAAGGAGCATTACGAGTGTCCCGAACGCTTCACACGCGTCCTGGAGCGGTCAGTTCAAAGTCCTTGATACATACGTAATGTTTCCTTATTCATTTTTATTTCTTTTTTAGTTGCCGTGAACTGAACCTGGTGGAAAGATGCAACCAGTTGCCTTCTAGGGCCGCCACCAAGGAGGAGATCCTGCGCCTGCACACCGAGGAGCACTTTGAGCGGCTCAAGCAAACCTCTGGCATACGTGACGACGAGCGTATGGAGGAGCTGAGCTCCCGCTACGATTCAATCTACATTCATCCGGTGAGCAAGTTGATTTTAGGCCGGTACCCGGTACGGCCTCCAGCGCTTAATTACCTGATTATTTTTTACGCTTGATTGCCTGGGAAGATGGCGCAGTTTCTAGTTCACTTGCTGCTTGAGGAAAATGCAAATTGATGCAGATTAGTTTATTATTTTATTGTTTAAAGTTTAGAGTTGCGGTCTCAGGCGTAAAATAATTGGCATAAATTGATTAAATGCGAGCTTAAGGTTTATCTGTAATGAATATTTATAATTTCTGATTCTTTTGCCATCTGCTGCCTATCTTTATCCGTATGAAACGCACTGTAAATTAATTGAACCCAACCATATAGTATTGTGTTTATTATTGAGTTTTAGATAAGGTTTTTTCAAGATTGCAAATTACGCTGTGTTGATAACCTCCTAATCTCCCTCTTTTTGTCTTCCCCTCTGCCTTTAGTCCACTTTTGAGCTATCCCTGCTGGCCACCGGCTCCACCATCGAGCTGGTGGATCAACTGATCGCTGGCAAGGCGCAGAATGGCATGGCTATTATCCGACCGCCGGGCCATCATGCCATGAAGGCCGAATTTAATGGCTATTGCTTCTTCAACAATGTGGCTCTGGCCGCCCAGCACGCCTTGGATGTGCACAAGCTGCAGCGCATCCTGATCATTGACTACGATGTCCATCACGGGCAGGGAACGCAGCGCTTCTTTTACAACGATCCCAGGTGAGTGGAAGAGAGAGGATTAGCATCACAGAGATCGCATGTAATGATGATTTCAGGGTGGTTTACTTCTCCATACATCGTTTTGAGAATGGCACCTTTTGGCCGCACCTCAAGGAGTCCGATTACCATGCCATAGGATCTGGTCCTGGCACCGGCTACAACTTCAATGTCCCCCTGAACGCCATTGGGATGACGAATGGCGATTACTTGGCCATTTTCCAGCAGCTGCTGCTGCCCGTGGCCCTGGAATTCCAGCCCGAACTGATCATCGTCTCCGCCGGCTACGATGCTGCCCTGGGTTGTCCCGAGGGCGAAATGGAGGTGACTCCGGCCTGCTATCCTCATTTACTGAACCCGCTACTCCGGCTGGCCGATTCTCGTGTAGCTGTTGTCCTTGAGGGTGGCTACTGCCTGGATTCCCTGGCCGAGGGTGCCGCCTTAACGCTTCGCTCGTTGCTCGGGGATCCCTGCCCGCCGCTTGTGGAACCACTGGCCCTGCCGCGACCCGAGCTGGCCAAGGCCCTGCTCAGCTGCATCTGTCTGCACAGGCCGCACTGGCGTTGCCTGCAGCTCCAGCGGACGTACGAAGTGGCCGAGCTGTCCCAGTTGGCCGACCAGGATGGGGAGAAGGAAAACGATCTGCACCAGATTGTTCGCATTTGGATAGGCGGGCCGCCGCCCGTGGATCGTTATCCCACGCGCGACACGGCCATTCCTTTGCCGCCGGAGAAGAAGGCCCGGTACTTGACCCGCTTGCAGGTGCTGCGCACAGAGACGAAGTTATCGGTGCCACCGATCCGGGTTTGCTATGCCTACGATCCCCAGATGCTGGAGCACTCGAATCTCCACGATCCGGGGCATCCGGAGAAGCCCTCGCGCATCCTGCACATCCATCGGATGCACGAGGAGTACGCCTTGCTGGCAAGGATGAAGCAGCTGCCAACGGGTAGGACTGCGACCACGGATGAGGTTTGCCTCGCCCACACACGTTCCCATGTGAATTCCGTGCGGCGCCTGCTCGGTCGCGATTCGGAGGAACTGCATAAGCTCGGAGCGGAGTACAACTCGGTGTATCTGCATCCGCGCACCTTCGATTGCGCCACCCTGGCCGCCGGATCCGTTCTGCAGGCGGTGGAGAGTGTTCTGCGCGGTGAGTCCCGCAGCGGTATCTGCAATGTCCGGCCGCCAGGTCATCATGCTGAGCCGGATCAGCCGCATGGGTTCTGCATCTTCAACAACGTGGCCATTGCCGCACAGTACGCCATCCGGGACTTTGGCCTGGAGCGTGTGCTCATCGTTGACTGGGATGTGCATCACGGGAATGGCACGCAGCACATCTTTGAGTCGAACCCAAAGGTGCTGTACATCAGTGTGCATCGCTACGAGCACGGCGCCTTCTTCCCCAAGGGACCGGATGGCAATTTCGATGTGGTCGGCAAGGGAGCGGGCAGGGGCTTCAACGTAAATATTCCCTGGAACAAGGTGGGTCCTCCCTATAATTATTATCATTATTGTTTGCGCTTTCTAATTTGTGTGTTTTTCCTTTTTGTAGAAGGGCATGGGCGACCTGGAGTATGCGCTGGCCTTCCAGCAGCTCATCATGCCCATTGCCTACGAGTTCAATCCCCAATTGGTGCTGGTTTCGGCCGGCTTTGATGCCGCCATCGGCGATCCCCTGGGCGGCTGTAAGGTCACGCCCGAGGGCTACGGCCTGCTCACCCACTGGCTCTCTGCGCTGGCCGGCGGCAAGATTATCGTCTGCCTGGAGGGTGGCTACAACGTGAATTCCATTTCGTACGCAATGACCATGTGCACGAAGACGCTGCTGGGCGATCCGGTGCCCACGCCTCAGCTAGGGGCCATGGCACTGCAGAAACCGCCGACTGTGGCCTTCCAGAGCTGTGTGGAGACATTGCAGGCGTGCCTCCAAGTGCAGAGCCAGCACTGGCGATCGCTGGAGTTTGTGCGCCAACGGCTGCCTTGCAAGCCGTTCGTGGGCGAGAACAACAACGAGGATTTTCTTACTGCCTCCTTGCGGCAGTTGAATATTACGAATGACAGCGTTCCGCGGGCAACAGGCGGAGCCGAAGGCGATCGGACCGGCTGCGGCGAGGAACGGCCCAGCGGGAGCAAGCCCAAAGTCAAGGTAAAGACACTCACCGAGTTCTTGGCAGACCACAAGGAGGTATGACGAACATCAACCACAGACCATCCATCCATCCAGCTAATCGGTTGTCTCCCTCTCTCTCTCTCTCTCTCTCTCGTTGTCTCCCTCATTTCCATGGCACCATTTTGTCTAAAAAAAACCAAATTAAACCCCCATCTTGCGCCCTCATCTTGACTTTGATCCTTGCCTGGGCTCTCCCAGGCCCTCGAGAAGAATGAGATGTTCGCCGTGTACCCGCTCAAGACCTGCCCGCACTTGAGCCTGTTGCGACCGGAGGAGACGCCGCTAAGTAAGATCCCCGATCCCCATCGGTTTCGTTCAGCTTCAGCTTCTGCTTCGCTGCTTCTCTTAAGCTTTCGTTTTCCAGCAATTTTATTTACAAAGCCGGTTTGAGCTCTTCATGTATGCTTTTTATATGTTTTTGTTTTCCCATCTGGCTTGTTGTTGCTTCCCAGTTATTTATGCTGATGATTTCGCATGCTCCCTGCTGCTTTTTGCACTTTACATTTGTTTTATTTGCTTTATTTTTAATAATTTCTACAATTATCTCGCCCAACAGCAATAGATACGCAGGCGGCGTGCAGCGAGTGCGATTCGCTGGCGGAGAACTGGATGTGCCTGAGCTGTCGGACGGTGGCCTGTGGGCGTTACGTGAACGAGCACATGCAGATGCACTCCCTGTGCTCCGATCACCCACTGGCACTGAGCCTGAGCGACCTGTCCGTGTGGTGTTATGCGTGCTCCGCCTATCTCGACCATCCCCGCCTGTTCGCGTATCTCAATGCAGCGCATATGGACAAGTTCCGGGAGCCCATGGCCTGGACATATGCCTGCCAGCGACGCGAGGATGGCTGCTACGGACTGGGGCCGGACGGACGCAACGAGGATGACTGTCCGGGGAGCAGCAGCAGCGCCGGGAATATCTGCATCCAGCTGGAGCGGAATAACAACGACAGCAACTGACCCATGGCCCTCGTCCGCGTGCTGGACGCCCTCACGAACTACATGTGCACCCTCTGCCCGCCGCTCAGACACCTGATCCAGTTTCTGGCCGAGCACCTGTGGCCGCTGCTGGAACGCATTTACCTAAACCTACTACACTACTTCCTGGCCCCATGAGAGATGGGTAGATAGATGGCTCTATCCCGCCCCCCTCCTCCCCCCTAGCACTTATCTGCTAAACAAAATGAAAACGTGGAGTTATTGTTGATTTGGGAGCTGGAGGCCTGAAGCCCGGCTCCCTCTACTGTATACAAATTCAAATTGTTAATAATGTTATCAGCTAACTATTGTCTAATAAAGATTTCGATAGTATTTTTTGACATGCAAACGTTTCATCATCATTTCGAGCTTTCCCAGACCCACCAAGCTCCCCTCGCCTTTACAATCAATAATCTAGACCTAAATTTTAGAATTAACTCAACTTTATTGACAGTCATAACATGTAAAGGAAATCAATAACCTTTTAATTATTTCTTCTTCAGCTGCTTGCCCCTTCGCTGGGAGGTTGGTGTGGCTGGCGGCTGCTTCCTCTTTGTAGGCTTCCTTCGCCGGTCGCCAGCGTCACTGGAGGCATCACTGTCGCTGTCGGAGAGCTCCTCGCTATCCTCATCCCCATCCGAATTGCTGTCTTCGCTGGTTTCCTCTTCCTCCGGTTCTGGTGCCGCCTTCTTGGGCTGTTTCTTTGTGGGGGTTTTCTTGGGTTTCGCCTCAACTGCAGTCTTCTCATCCTGTTCGTACTCGATGACCACGACGCCCCGCGGCGCCGGAACCTTTGCGGCCTGACTGGTCTGCGCCTTAACCGCCAGTTTATCTTCCACCTTGATGCGCTTCGTCTGGACACGGGCATTGTCGAACTTGCCGAGATCCAGCAGACCCAGGCCGGTGGGACGACAGTCGATGTTGGTGCTAGCCAGCTCCTGCAGCTCTCGATTGTCGGGACTACAACGCCAGACTTTGATCTCACCAGAGCTAAAAGATATACCAAAGAGTGTGAGTAGGCTGCTGCTTCATTTGCCGCGGAAAACTCACCTGGAGGCGGTGACCAGTGTTTCGTTCAAATAGGCCATGGCCTTCACACGCAACTCGTGGGCAGGAATGATTTTTGGCTGTCAAGGGAAAGGAGAGAAGACGTATTAATACAAAAATAATGACCATGGTAAGAAATTCGCACTCACTGCTTCCTCTAAATCGTCCTGCAGCGAAATCCAGGCAATGCTGCCGTTCTCCAGGCCAGCCACGCACTGCTCGGCATCCAGCCAGCTGATGCAGATGGGCTTGGCCGGCGTCTTGGCGCGCCTAACCACATTGGCGTTCTTGATTTCCCAAATCTCGAGCACAAGTGGACCGCTGATTGTGAAGTGATCGCCGCTCGTGGACCAGGACAGGCACTCCGGCGCACTGCCCAGTGTTTTCTTACTCTTTAGGTTCGTCTTGTAGGCCACACGGCCCTTGACCAGATTCCAGGTATTCAGCACCTGATCGCCGCCCAGGGACAGGGCCAGCTTGCTGCTGGGATGGCAGCTGATGTGGGTGACGGGCTTGCCGGCATGGGCCTTGCGCCAGTCGCCCTCGGTGGCCCAGTTGGCCACGCGGGTGGCGATCATGTGGCCATCGGCGCTGCCCGAGATCAAGTGCGTTAGGTCTGGCGAGAAGGTCAGCGTGTTCACCGTGCCAGCGTGCGAGAGCAGGATCTGGGACTGGTTTCGGGTGCGCATGTCGTAGATGAAGATACGATCATCATTGCCGCCGGTGGCCACCCAGTGGCCATGGACAGCCACGGATTTAATGGGTCCGGCGTGCGATTTGTCTGCGAACGTTTGCTTCAGTTGAAGTTTGTTGGGTTTCTCGCCCTCCTCCTCGGGCGCCGTAATCTGGTAGCCCAGCAGGTACTCATTGTAGGTGCCTACGATGATCTCGATGTCTGGCGGCATGCTGTTTTTATTTATAATTGCTTTGTTTTTCGGCTTTCGACAATTTGTTTATGCGGCTAAAGGCGCTCGCTCAACACGTGCGCAAGCGGAGTGGTAACATTGCCCGTGAATTTCAGTTAGTATTTTCCGCAGGGCCACGTTTAGGGTCACACTGATGCGGTAACAAGTGCAAAATTAACAATAATAAAAATTGAAACAAATCCGCAATGCGCGTGGGCAGCCTGCTGCGGTTCCGCAGCACCGCTCTAAGGAGCACCACTGCCCGGCAGCAGTATGTGCCACAGCACAATCCGGCGGTGGTGGATGACATCAAGCGGCTAGAGGATTTCCTGCTGTCCAAACCGAATGTTTTGGTTTTGACAGGCGCAGGCATCTCCACGGAATCGGGTGATTATCTCGTATTTAATGCATCCGAGCAAGCAGCTAATGTAAAAGTCCAACTTAGGCATTCCCGACTACCGTTCCAAGGGCGTTGGACTCTACGCCCGGTCCAACCATAAGCCGGTGCAGCATATGGAGTTCGTCAAATCGTCGGCGATCCGCAAACGCTACTGGGCCCGAAATTTTGTGGGCTGGCCCACGTTCTCCGCCACCCAGCCCAATGCCACGCACCATGCTTTGGCCAGATTCGAGCGGGAGGAGCGCGTCCAGGCGGTGGTCACCCAGAATGTGGATCGACTGCACACGAAGGCGGGCAGCCGGAACGTAATGGAGGTCCATGGCAGTGGCTTTGTGGTCAAGTGTCTGTCCTGCGAGTACCGCATCGACCGTCACGAGTTCCAGAGCATTCTCGCCTCCCTCAATCCGGCCTTTAAGGACGCCCCCGACATGATCCGGCCCGATGGCGATGTGGAGATACCTGCGGAATACATCGACAACTTCCACATTCCCGCTTGCCCCCAGTGCAGCGGTGATTTGAAGCCCGAGATTGTCTTCTTCGGGGATTCGGTGCCCAGGGCGCGACTGGATAAGATCGCAGAGATGGTCTACACCAGCGATGGCCTGCTGGTGCTCGGCTCTAGTCTCCTGGTGTTTTCCGGGTACCGGATTGTGCTGCAGACCAAGGATCTCAAGCTGCCGGTGGCCATAGTCAATATAGGAGATACGCGGGCCGATCATCTGGCGGACATCAAGATATCCGCCAAATGCGGCGATGTGATACCCAAGCTCTTCGATTTTCGTTCTACGAAAAGCTCCTAACTAATCCTGAGTTTTTCTTTTTGTTATAAATGTTATATAAATGTGTCTAACAAATGGAATAAATATTTTACATTGTTGTTGAAATTAAATAATAATTAAATAAATAAAATAATAATTCATTTAAATAATTATAATAAAAACAATTCATTTTTGGTTTAAAAAAATACCAGAAATGTTCTTTAAAATACCAAAAATGGGCCAATTGTTATTGATAATGTAATCGGTTTTGATATCGATGTGTGTGCCAGCTCCAAGTTCACAAAAAAAAAAACAAGAAAAAAAGCTGATGCCGGATTGCAAGTGAAAATTTGACAAAACCTCAATAAAAAGGATTGAATTACGACATTTTGGCCGTTCTGTAGAGAGAAAGCCAGTGGATAAGCATCGATAGGCCACTATCCGTTAGTAGGAGACGTGCCTGCGGTAAACCGGCGTCCGCGGGACACCAACAAATCCGCAATGTCTAAGAGTTCTGGGTAAGTTTTCCACATTTCTCTTCCAATAAAATTAATATAAATAACACCCGCATTCTACAGGCGCGAGCGGGACAGGGATAGGGAGCGGGATAGGGACAGGGATCGGGACAGAGACAGGGATCGGGATAACCGCGGCAGGGACTATGACATGGGAAAATCCCGCAATGGAGGAGGAAGCGGCGGCGGCAGCAGCTTTGGCAGTTCCCGTAGCAGCCGGGAGGATCGTAAGCGTGGCAAGGATTCGGCCAGCGAACGCGGCAGGCGGGATGACAAGCGCAGGAAGCGTTCTAGGTCCAAGGACTACGACAAAGACAAGTGAGTGGCCATTAATTCGTTTAGAATCCATGACTAAAGCTGCTTTACCTTCTACAGACGCCTCGACCGAGATCGTGATCGGGATCGCGATCGCCAGCGGGAAAAGGAGCGCGAGCGCGAGAAGGAAAAGGAACGCGACCGGGAGAAGGAGCGCGATCGTGAACGCCAGCGGGACCGGGAGTCTGATGGCAGACGTCCGGCCGTTTCTGCACCCCTGGTTATACCGGTACCCTCGTCCAGCTCTTCGGACGAGGAGGTCGAGGAGATCGACAAGGAGGAGCAGCAGCGCCGCCTCGAGCAGGAGATGATCAAGCGCCGTGAGCGCATCGAACGCTGGCGTGCTGAACGCAAGCGAGATACCAAGGCGCCGGCAGTGGCGCCGGCTGCTGTGAAAACCGCCAAGAAGTGGAGCTTGGAGGATGAGTCCGAGGAGGATGACAGCAATCACGCTTCGCCGCTGGACAGCGGCAAGAGGGATGCCGAGCCCGACTCGCCGCCGTCCAAATTCCATAGCATCCGCAAGCGCTTCGACGACGATGCCGTCGAGACAAAGTTCTCCCCGATGAAGCGACCCACCTTCGGCAAGGCATTCGGCGCCAAGCTGGGAATGGGCTTCACGCCCAAAACCGAGGCGGAGCTCAAGAAGGAGACACCTGCCGCCGCCGAGCCCAAGGAGGTGAAGAGGGAGACCCAGCCCGAGCCAGAGCCAGCTGAGCCCGCTTCCGCAGCCCCCGTCAAAATGGAGACCGATGAAGATAAGCAGGAACCTGTGACGGAGACAAAGCCGGAATCCGAAACCACAGCCGAAGCACCACCGGAGACTGAAGCTGATCCACAACCCGACGCGGAAGCCGAGCCCGAGGACGATATAGATCCGCTGGACGCCTACATGCAGGAGGTCAACAATGAGATGCGCCGCGTCAACAACTTTGTGAATCCGCCCACCAAGACCCAAGGCGTCGTCATCCTCACGGGCGTGGCCAAGAAGAAGTCGGCGACGACCAAAAAGGGCGAACTGATCGAACAGAATATGGACAGTCTGGAGTACTCCAGTGAGGACGAGCTGGAGGATATACGCGATACGGCCGTCAATCTGGCCATGAAGCATCGCAAGGAGCTGGCCAAGATCGATCACTCCTCGGTTAGCTATGCGCCCTTCCGCAAGAACTTTTATGTGGAGGTGCCTGAGCTTGGGCGCATGACCGCCGGCGATGTGGAGAAATATCGCACAGAGCTGGAGGGGGTGCAGGTGAAGGGCAAAGGTTGTCCCAAGCCCATCAAGGTGAGTGAAAATCCCAGAAACCACAAAGCCAAAGAGCTGCTTTTAGATGCTTTTCCCCATGCATAACTGATATCTATCCATTCCCCTGCAGACCTGGGCCCAGTGCGGTGTCAGTAAGAAAGAGATGGACGTGCTGCGCAAGCTGGGCTTCGAGAAGCCCACGCCTATCCAGTGCCAGGCCATACCGGCCATCATGTCCGGACGGGATCTGATAGGTATTGCTAAAACCGGCAGTGGCAAGACGTTGGCATTCATTTTACCAATGTTTAGGCACATCCTGGACCAGCCGAGCCTCGAGGATGGCGACGGCGCCATTGCCATCATAATGGCGCCCACGCGCGAGCTCTGCATGCAGATTGGCAAGGACATTCGCAAGTTTAGCAAATCGCTGGGCCTGCGTCCGGTCTGTGTCTACGGCGGCACCGGGATTTCCGAGCAGATTGCCGAACTGAAGCGCGGCGCCGAGATTCTCGTGTGTACGCCGGGTCGCATGATCGATATGCTGGCGGCGAACTCGGGACGCGTTACGAACCTGCGACGTGTCACCTACGTGGTCCTGGACGAGGCGGATCGCATGTTCGACATGGGCTTTGAGCCGCAGGTGATGCGCATCATAGACAACGTGCGGCCAGATCGGCAAACGGTAATGTTCAGTGCCACATTCCCCCGCCAAATGGAGGCATTGGCTCGCCGCATTCTCAAGAAACCCATCGAGGTAATTGTTGGCGGTAGGTCGGTGGTTTGCAAGGATGTCGAGCAGAATGTCGTCATCCTGAACGATGATGCCAAGTTCTTTAAGCTTCTGGAGCTGCTGGGCATCTACCAGGAGGCTGGTAGCATTATCGTCTTTGTGGACAAGCAGGAGAACGCCGACAGCCTGCTGCGCGACCTCATGAAGGCCTCGTATCCGTGCATGAGCCTGCACGGCGGCATCGATCAGTTCGATCGCGACTCTACCATCATAGACTTCAAGTCGGGCAAGGTGCGGCTGCTGATAGCCACCTCGGTGGCGGCACGTGGCCTGGACGTTAAGGATCTCATCCTGGTGGTCAACTACGATGTGCCCAATCACTACGAGGATTATGTGCACAGGTGAGACTCTAAAAACTTGGAGCCTCTTGGCTCTTAATCTAATTAAATGCGTTTTTCCTGCAGATGTGGCCGCACTGGACGAGCGGGCAAGAAGGGCAGCGCCTTCACTTTCATCACGCCAGAACAATCGCGCTATGCCGGCGATGTGATTCGCGCCCTCGACCTGTCCGGCAGTCTGATTCCCGCCGAGCTGCAAACCCTGTGGACGGAGTACAAGGCCGCCCAGGAGGCCGAGGGCAAAACAGTGCACACCGGCGGCGGCTTCAGCGGCAAGGGCTTCAAGTTCGACGAGCAGGAATTCAATGCGGTAAAGGAAAGCAAGAAGCTGCAGAAGGCCGCCCTGGGTCTGGCCGACTCCGATGATGAGGAGGACATCGAGCAGGATATCGACCAGCAGATCGAACAGATATTTGCTGCCAAGCGTACGGTGAAGGACACGTCGGCCACGGCCACAGCTGCGGCGGCGGCTGCCGCTGCGGTGGCTGCTGCTGCCGCTTCCGGTGGCAATGTGGCTCTGGCCTCGGCGGCTGCGGCAGCTGCTGCGGCCAATATGGCCATTGCAGCGGCATCGGCAGCCGCTGTACCTGGCGCACCCGCTGCTGGTGCAGCGGCTGGAGCAGCTGGCGGAGCAGCGCTCAGCTCGGACAAACTGGAGTTGGCCAAGCGCCTGGCCTCGAAGATCAACAGCAGCAAGAATCTGGACACAAAGAGCACTGTGACGGTGGTGGAGCCGCTGCTAAAGGGCCAGCATGTCCCGGGCGCACCACCGCCGCTGCTAACTGCACGAACGGTAGCCGAACAGATGGCCGCCAAGCTGAACAACAAGCTCAACTACCAGCCCAAGGAGGATGAGGAGACCCTGGGCACCATTGGTGGCGGCAATACCAATTCGTTTACCAAATACGAGGAGGAGCTGGAGATCAATGATTTCCCCCAGCAGGCCCGCTGGAAGGTGACCTCCAAGGAGGCCCTCGCCCAGATCTCCGAGTACTCGGAGGCAGGTCTCACCGTGCGCGGCACCTATGTGCCGCAGGGCAAGAATCCGCCAGATGGCGAGAGGAAGCTTTACCTGGCCATCGAGAGTTGCAGCGAGCTAGCCGTGCAGAAGGCCAAGCGTGAGATTACGCGTCTCATCAAGGAGGAGCTGCTGAAGCTCAGCTCGGCCCACCACGTCTTCAACAAGGGGCGCTACAAGGTGGTCTAGGCAGTGGCAGTCCGGGAAAATGTAAACAAGAACACGTTAATTGTAAAAATCTAAGTACACAAACAAATCTAATAAAGATTTAACTTTACTTTAAACGCTGTCAAAATTAAAATGAAAAGAAGTGACTGGTTTTTGTTTTACTAAATTTCAAGGAGACAATAAGAGTGGCTCCTGATGAGTCCTATAATTTAAACGCTGTCAAAATTAAAATGAAAAGAAGTGACTGGTTTTTGTTTTACTAAATTTCAAGGAGACAATAAGAGTGGCTCCTGATGAGTCCTATAAAATATATATATATAGAGATAATCCCCCGCAAAATGAAAACACTTTATGTTTATTTTCGTATTTTTTGTTGCTTGTCTTGCTGCATTTTTATTATTTACTTATATCTCTCCTCCTTCTCTGCAATCAATTGATTTTCATGCTACAGTATTTTGTTTTTGTTTTTTCTTGTGTCTAGAAACTACTAAAATTAAATTTAAATGTAGTTATGAGCTTGTTTGTTGTTTTGGTTTGCTATTATAATTTTTTATAATTATTATTATGCGCTTTTATGAAAAAAATTCAATGTTTTGTTTACACTTTTGTTTTATGCACTAATTTGTCGGCACAAATGTTGTTTCGATACAAAACTATGAGTTATGTTTTTGTTTTATTTAGCTTTCCTTAATTTTCTTTTTTGGTTTTGTTGTTTTTAAATTATTATTGAATTTCGCGCTTGTCTTGACTTGGGTTCCTTTGCTTTTCTTTTCTTGTTTTTTGTTTTATTTATATTTTTTATTTATGGCTACTCATTCAAAATCATTCACACGCACGCTATATATACTATAACCTTGACCTTTATGTTTCTTCTTCTTGTTTTTATATGTACAATTCTAGTTAAAACTATAAAATGTGCTAAATTATACAAAAAAAAACACAAAAAAATTGTATGTATAGTATATAATTTTTTTAAAATTCTTTATATATATATAATATATATACTTTATATATATTCATATGTTTTATGCATAGTTGTCGTAGAGTGGCTTTTATATATATATATGTGTCTTTCCGCTTTAGTTTTTAGTTTAGTTTGGCAACATTTTAAATTCGTTGCAATATCTCCACAGTTGCTGCTAACTCCTCTGCCTTTGGTTTTGCATTTATTTAGTTTTGCATTAGTTTACTTATAATTAGACAAAAAAAAGGATTAAATTATGCTCTTTCCTTGCTGTTCTCCTGGAAATATGGGGGTCATGGGTCGGGGCTTTCTCGTTTTGGCCTGGTTCTCTGGATCTACGGTAAGCTAGCTGAAAAATCATCATTGTCCTTTTTTAAGTTTAATGTTTTTTGGCTACGTGTGCTGCTGGTATTTACAATCGAATCAAAGTTCCCTATATTGTATATAGTATTATATACAGAGTGGCTAATATGCAATATCGCAAGTGAGTGGTGTGTGTGTTGTGTGTGTTTGTTGTTGCTGCTGTTGCTCCTGCTCCTGCTGCTCCTCCTGCCGCCTCCAGTATCTCCTCTCGTTTTGCCATTTTCCTTAGATTTATAAGCTTACATTCTTATTATCGGATCACTTGAAGCAATTTCTTGGCATTCGTTTTTTGGTCTTTGTAGATGTGTTTGGTGTGGGTGTGTGTGTGTGTGGTGTGGGTGTGTGTGTTTATCCTTGTTCTTGGGCAGTAGCAGATTTTGGAGTGGAGGGTTTCTTTCTTCTTTCCTGGAGAGAGAGAGAGAGAGAAGGGGGGGAAGGCCCGTCGTGTGTTGTTCAATTGATTTATCATTTCAATTTGTTCTTCCTTTTTTTTTTTGCTCATTTTTGTTCTGCAAAAGGGAAACAAGTAAGTGAAAGAGAGGATGAAAGAAAAATACAAATAAATGGCTTTGTTTGGTCAATTTATTTTCGGTTAAAACTGGCGAAAGGTGGCTGAGAATGCACAGAGAAAAAAAATGGGATATACAGAAACCAAAATCAGAAAGAAAAACCAAAACATTTTTTTCAAAATGTTATTAAATAAAAACGAACAAAAATATAACAGATTTACGCTGAATCTCAAAGATTTGATTGCAAACTTTCAGACAGCTGACAGCTGGCGTTGCCAACTTGCATTCCCGGTCGTTGACCTCTCTCGTGGCCATATTTTGAAAAATCGCCGAAGCAAACGGACGCGCCTCCACGGAGGAGGATCGAAAATCGGTGAAAAAGCCGGAAAAACGGCGGAAAAACGCGGAAAAATTGCGGAAAACAGCGTGCCCCCGCGTAGTGATAAAATATAAGTTAAAAAAAGTGAGATTTATGCCGAAAATGGGCCGCTGTTGGGTTTTTTGTTGGCGTGGCCAAGATCCGTGCGTTGTTCGTATTTTCTTCTGTGTGTGTGTGTGCCGCCATACCGTCAAATCAAAAGACGGCTTTTTGTTCTTTTTTTCTTGTGTTTTGTTCAAAAAATTAAGTGTTCCAATAAGTAGAGGGCTTATTCGCCTCTTTTTTGTGTGCTTCGTCCGCCTTTTCGGCGGCATTTTGCAGCTGCAACAACACCGACGTGCAAGGGTGAGTGAGACGCCACTATTTTCTTAGTTGCAACTTCCTTCATTTTACTGCATTCGCGCGCGCTTTTTCCGTGTTCTTTCCTTGCCACACGAGAGCCTTTTTCTCCTTTGGCCTTTTCGTCTTTTCGTGCCTCACGAGGAGCGAATTTTGTTCTTGGCTTTGTTACTTGCTTTGTGTTCTCGCAGAGCGAGGCGATGTGGAACGTAAGAGTGCGCGCGGCGCTTAAAGGAAACGATCCTCTCTTGTGGTTTTGCATTTTGGCCTTTGGAAAGCTGCTGCCATTGTTTACTTTATTTTTTAGCAGCCTTTTTTTTACCAGCCTTTTTTTTACTATGTATGGAATATCTCTATTATTTATTTATCTTTTGGGTGTATTGCAAAAAAATGCTCATTGAATAATAAATAAATAAATAAATATTAACTTTAATAATATACAAGAAAGGAAGCTAACTTCGGCTCACCGAAGTTTGTATACCCTTGGATATTAAAAATTAAACCCGAAAACTAAAAGCAAAATTCTGAAATGATAAAATGTGTTGCCTACTTGGGGGCGTGAAAATGATGCAAGTATTTCGAATAAGCATTTTTTCTCCGTGCAACAACCATCGGTTTCTTAATCTTTGCTTACCTTTTTCTCTTATACAATTCAATAAATTATTGCATTTGATATGTTGGTCCATTGTTTCATTATTCGTTCCTAAAAAAATTCTTGTATTTCTTGGTTGCATGTTTTCTTTGCTTTTTTTTTGTTTTTTGCGTTTTCTCTCTTTTTTGTCTTATTATTTGCAATTTCCTTCTTGCTAAACTTCAGAGTTTCCACGTTCTCTTCTTATTGGGGAGTGTAGGAGGGTGGAGGTGGGTTTAAATCGAAGAAAATTAGTGGAAATGGGTAGGAGGGGGACTATGTTATAGTTGTGTGTATTTTGCTGCTATTATTAGTATTGTTTGTTATTGTTTTTTGCGTTTTCTTTTACTTTTTACTGAGTGAAATATAGAGAGAAGTGAAGAAGAGGGACTCTTTCTCGGCTGTAGTTGGTAGTGGTTGTGGTGATGCTGCCGCTGCTGCAAATCGCTGGCGAAATCTATATTTATATATATACTCATCAAAATCGGTATCAGAGTCAAGAATCGGGAATCAGGAATCATGAGTCAGTGTCCGGAGTCATGAGTCAGAATCACTATAGGTAATAGTCGCCCGCGAGGGGCATGTGACACACGGATGTTGCATGCGATGCTGTGTGTTGTGGCTGTTGGTGGTGCTGCTGATGCTGCTGCTGCTGCTGCTGCTGGTGGTGTGGCTGCTGTTGGTGTCCTAGTTGCGATGTTGCTCCTGCTCCCAGTACCGTTCCCGTAACCGGACCGGCTACCGTCCCGGCTACCGATCCCGCTCCCGGTAACGCTCCTGCTCCTGCCGCCGCTGCTGCTGCTGCTGCCGCTGCCGCCGCTGCTGCTGCTGCTGCTGCTGATGCCGCCGCCGTGTTAACCGCCGCCGCTGCCGTCATAAACGACTATCAGTATCCGAATCCCGCCGAACCGTGGCCAGTCATTGATGGTGTTACACTACTAACTATACCTAATTGTGTGGCTGTATTATTTGATTGTCAGTGTTGTTGAGCGGCAAATTTCATACGTTTTTGTTTTTGACGTTGATTGCAGAACCAGACGCGCACCACGTTTTTCTTCAAATCCAGCTTTTCGGCAATGGCTGCGATTTTCTCACCGGACGGCCTCGGCTGGACGGCGAAGTAGGCTTCCAGGGAACGCTTTTCAGGTGCCGCAATGGAAGTCCTTTTTCTTGAAAAAAGACTCGATATAGATTACTTTAGAAGCGGGTCCCTAAGCCGGGGAACGGACGCGGGCAGGTGGTAAAATTCGGCAAAGTTTGGATGGGTTCTTGATTTTATTTCAATTTTTTGTCATTTTAGTTTTGTTTTGAATCGAGTCAAAGCCAGGGTTACGTCTATTTAAAATACACAAATTTTAAAGATAACTCAAGAAAATTTTTCTAGGAAAAAGTTTCTAAGGAAATGTTTCTAAGCCAAAAATTCACTTATTTTAATATTTTTATAGCTTTTAATATTTAAGAAAATGTATAACATATTTTGATTTTATGAGAAATTAACTAAATATTTAATTTCATATTGAAAAAAGTTTTGAAATTGGAATTTGTATAATCCCATGATCAAATATCATTTCTGAGAGCTTTTCTAATGATAAAAAAATACATATTTATTTGTACTGTTTTTAAATTTAATTCTAAAAATTGTATTAAAGTATTAAAATAGATTTCTGACCCAACCAACTGGCATCCAAACTCGATTCCATGAATCTCTGTGCGTTCTTGCGATGTTGGGCCAATTTCTGCGCTAATCCAATGCTGGAAGAGGGAGGAAGGTGCTCTGAGGGGGTTCTGGAGAAGCGATTTCTCGCCAGGATGGGATCAAGGACAAAGGCGGAAGTCAAGAGGAGGGGGGTCGGCTAGCGGGTCGATTAAAACACTTTCTACCTTTTCTTCTCGCCTGCCGGCAGCACGCTGGGCGCGTCCGGGTCACGTCTCTTGTTTTTCGCCTGCGCCTCGGCCTCCTCAAGCCACGCCTGGAGGATGGGCTTCAAGGCGATCATGTTGTTGTGCGACAGCGTCAGGCTCTCGAACCGACAGATCGTGCTCTGCGACAGTGCGCCGACGCCAGGTAACTTGAGATTGGCCAGGGCCTTGCCCACGTCGGCCTGCGTCACACCTGAAATTCATTGAAATAAAAATGTGGTTTCTAGTTTAATTTATTTTTAAAATAATTAAAAGAAAATAACGATAAGATGGCATAATTCCCAAGGAAATAGTTTTTTTTAGCAACAAAACAAAAGCTTAGCCAATATAAGACAAAAACCAGACATAGATGGCGCCACTATATAGTGTAAATAAATGAAAAATTGCGCAAATAATTGAAAAAATTACTAAATGCCTCACAAATTATAATTTTGGGCTTTCAAAAAAATCCCGAAATATTTAAAGTTAAGAATTTAATTAATAAGCGAAAACGCTTACCCAGCTTGATGCGCCGCTGCTTGAAGCGCTCCGCAAACGCCTCGAGCTCTCGGGGATCGGTGTCGGTGTCGGGATGCAGGCCAGCGGCCGCCACTGCCGCCGTGATGACAGGATGATGTACCGCTGAGTGTCCATGGTGACCTGCAGGTAACAACAATACGGCGAGGAATAGAGGAAGGTGACAAAAGTCCAACTACTAACTGGTCCGATCCGACGATCACACTACTTACCCCCCGTGTGGCCACTTAACGTGCCCGGATGGTGGTGGCTCATCATGTGATTCATGCTGTGATAGGAACCGTGCAGGTGCTGATGTGTGGGCGTTAATGGTGACTCCGAAATGGGCGCCAATGTGGTCATCGAGCCCGTTGGATCCAGCATGTCCAGCTGGTCCATTGAATGGTGCATCTGTAAGGCCACAATTAAATAATGGAAACATTTTAAATTAAAATTAAATTTAAAATAAATTTATCTATGCGAAAACCCAGATAAATGTCTGGAAAAAACCCATGTAAATAATTTAAGGACTTTGCCAAAGCTTTATTGCCTTCATTAGCCCCCCAAAAACTAATCATTGTAATTATCACGTTGAAAAAGTTTCAAGCCCCTCCTCTTCCCCCATCCGTAAGTCCCTCGTAAGCAGATAATTTATAAAGTTTTCCACTCACGCGGCATAAGAAATGTATTTAAAGTTGCCTTTAATTAAAGTCAACAGCTCCTGCTGCTTCCATCCAACCCTTGCACTTGTTACTTTTCCCCAAAAAATTAAGAGGGCGAGGTAGAAAGGGGGGAGTGGGGATTTTCGGGGTTCCCCGTTCAATGAACGCATCTTGAGATGGCTGGAAAACGAAACGAAACGAAATGAAACGAGGCGAAATGGAACGGATACGGATATGGGATACGAATCCGCTCTCACAACTCTTTTGTCTAGGCATCAAATATGTATGGAATTCCTGAATTATTTATACAAATATGAATAGCAACTAAAATGGTGTTCCTGGCTCTACGCCTGGTTCTGGTCCTGCTCCGGCTCCTGCTCCTGCCCATTCCCCTTGCTCGTTATCCTTCGCTTGCTTTTGTGTTGCTTTGTTAAGCATTTAAACTGATTACAGCTGAAAAGTATGCTACAAATAGACTGGGCTCCTAGCTGTGCTCGTGGCTCCCCAGCTCCTGGTTTCCTGCTCCGCTCTCCCTTCCCCCTTCTCCCTTTGCCCCATTTCCATTTCCATTTCGAGTGGGTTAAAGCTGTGTGAGAGCTGTGCGAGCGAGAGCTGGAAAAGCACTAGGAATAGGAGGACTTTCCGGCAAGGGGACCAAAGGGGGCTGGGGGGTCACTCATATTTATTTATCTTTTTGTGTGTGAATGTGGCGCAGTCGGGCGGGTAAAACTAGCGCTTAGTGCTGCCCCCCAACCCGCACTTTGAATCTATGTACAAAGCGTACATACCACGCCCCCGCTTAGGACCGTAAGAGGTCAGGGAAAGCGAGGGAAATGGAAAATGGACACCACCAAAATCGGACCCGTGCCAATTATGTAAAACTCTAAAATGATAAGCACGTTGGAGGACTACAATAATACTGTATATATATGCGTGTGTGTGTGTGTGTTTGTATGACAGAAACTATGTAGAAGAGGCCTCATGCTGCTGCTGCTGCTGCTGCTGCTGGTATGGCTCTTGGTCCTGTTCCGGCTCCTCCTGCCCCTCCCCTCTCCCTGGCCGGGATGTTGCCGAATACAATGGCAAACTCTTCAATTATAAACCAATCCCAAAATTAGTCTGACGGTTATTGGTTTGCACCCTTGGCGGTGCTCTCTCTTTCGCTCGCCCCTGTTTCTCTGTCGCACTTGGGGATGCAGGTCCTTACGCGCTCTCTCTCGCACGCCAGTCCTGCTGTCTCTCTCTATGGAGAGCAGGAACCACCCTGCGCAAGGACAACACGCAGTGTCGGAAGAGAGAGAGTGAGTGAGTGAGAGAGAGACTTGGCCATGGACCTGCCGTGAACTCGCACCCGGCTGAAGCCGGAGCCACAGCCAGAGCCGGAGCCGGGGACAGGATCTGCGTACCCGTGACTATGGCAGGACCCCCGAAAAGAGCCATAGTCCTGCTGCTGCATTGTGGTTGGCTGGGGCTTATGCAAAATTCATGTGGGCAGTGCCGATGCCAAACGCCGATGTCGCTGCCAGCGTTAACGTCAACGTCAGCATCGAGCAGGATATATCCATATACATATATCCAAATATACCATATATATATGTATGTATATATATATACGCCCACTCCTTTATCCTCTAACACTCGGTCCCCCTGCTGGCAAAAGTCCCTCTGCTCTGGCCATTTCATTAGGCGCATAATTTGTAATTAATAAAATTATTCAAAGGGGGCCAAAAGGCTTCTGCTACAAAAGGCTACAACTTAAAGTTGGCCCGGATTGAAGTTGAATATGCACTTAAAAAAAACAAAATAATTAAATAGATTCTGGTTATGTATGAAATTCGCAAGGAAGTATAGAAATTAAATTAGAAATAAAACATTTGCAATTCATTCTTTACTTTAGAATCTAAAGTTCTAAAGATTTCCTATTTTGTATAATATATATTTTTCTATATTTTTTTATATTGATTTTGATTTAAAGCCGCAACAAGAATTGAGGCAATTGGTAATGTCTTTTGAAATCATATTTTGTGCGTTATTATTTTGCCATTTTGATGAATTGCAATTTATAAAATTATTGAATGGTTTTACCAAGTGGAAGGCATTTATAAATCTATAAATATTTATAAAGAATATATAAAAATATATATACAAATTATAAATCAATTCTATGTCCAAATATTACAATAAAATCAAAGCTAGACATTATTAAAACAATTTCTTTAGAATAATATAATACGGCTTTAATACAAAAATAGTTCATAGATAAGTGAAAATTGTAAAAACCTCTTTTCAAGTATTTAAATATTTTTCAATTGATTTAACAATTAATGGCAAATAACCTTTAAAGAGGTACTAGCCTGTGTTAAATATTTATTGTTCTTATTATTACAATAATAATAAATTAATTTAAAAAAAGTGTATATTTCGTATAGTAACTTGATCTAAAAAATCCAGACTAAAGCCGGGCCTACAGCGAGACAAGGCCAGAAATTTGTTGTGTGAGCGAGATAGGCCTTTGCGAGGGTGTGGGTGTGGCAAGCCTGGTATCTCCACCCCTTTTATGGCCGGAGGACAAATCAAATGCAACAATAGAAGACAATTCCCCAAAAAGAATGAAAGAAAGAAGGGAAGAAATGAACAAAAAGAGCGTAAATAAATGCGAGGGAAGGGAGGGAACAACAATTGCAGTCGGTGCTCTTCCAAATTGCCAAATGTTGTCCGCATTGATTTTCTGCTGCAATATATATACATATATATATACAGACGTATATGTACATATATCCTTTTTGCTGCAGCAGAGAGAGAGCACACAGGACATGTGTGTGTTTGTGTGTGTGCTCTCGGAACGACGCCATTTTAAAAGAGAAATACCCTAAACAAGGACAGGGAATGCAGAGATTTTTTTAAATTTAAAAAAGGGAATCAAATTATGAGAGCTTTTTATAATAAACTAAAAAAATATGGAAAAAATATTGGAATTAAATTTTAAACCTTTATTAATTAAACAATTATTAGAAATATTAAATAGTTAAAAAAATAAGCTCTTAGAATTATAAGAATAATTAAACTGGTTTAGTTTTTGGGCTTAAATACAATTTTTGTATAACTGCTTTACTGAAACTATTTTATTGATTGGTTTTAAAGAAATTTGTTTTCTTAGTTTATATTTTATATTTTAATTTTAATTATTTGTATTAAATTCAACACTATTTTAACCAAAAGAGCATTTCCCTTTTCGCCATTTCTCGCCTTTTCTTACTTGGCTTTAATTTTACGCTTTGACTTTGGTCGCCAGCTTCATAATTTATTAACAAATTTGCCAACATAATTTATTTATTTGCCGTTTGTTGATAAACATGTCCTGCTGTCCTCCTTTCCTTTCCGTTTCTTTCCTTTTCCTTGGCTTTGCCTTTGATTCCTTGTATGAGTTTTTTTTCAACTCTCTGATTGTTTACGCGTAAATGACCTCATTATATACACACACATATATAGGTATATATATAATGTAATTTGTTATTTCCCTTTTTTTTTTTTGTTTCCTTGTTTTGACATAATAAAGCGTTTTTGGCGCAATTTGTTGTAGCCTGTCTTTGTTTTTGTTTGTCGTCTGTCTGCCAGCTCTCTTTTTCTTTTTTTTTCCTCTCGCTCTGTGTGTGTGTGCGCTTTGTTATTGTTCATTAATTTTTAAGCACTGTTAATATATTATGGCGGTGACTTTTGTCACCCAGGACACAAGCACACAGCACGAACAGATAGAGCTAACTTTTTCGTAGCACACTTTCCTGCGCTGCTGCTGCTGGGGGGAAAGAAACAAGCGAGACTTTCGAAACTTTAATTAAGCCTCTAATTCAGGTGGCTTTTTTCGAATCAATCAGTCTGGAATCTTTGAGATTGTTTCGAACAAGTTTAAAAATATATATTTTGTGTTTAAATTAATGGAATTCTTGTCAGAAACTTGCTAGATTTTGAGATTATTTTTAAATGAATATAAAATGCTCACTTTTAGAGTCCTATTAAGTCGAAATTTGTAAACTTTAAGCCAAACTAAACCATAGATTATTTATTCAGTTAAATAAAAATCTAAATTAAGATCTACAAAAGACTAAATCTATTTTAAATTATTATAAATGATATTATTAATACTTTTAGTTGTTTTACATCAGCGTTTGTGTTGAAATAGTTGTTGAAGATACAGAAGAAATTTTCTTAAATTTTGTATCTCTGAAATACTACAAGACTTGTGACCCCATCATCACATATCCCTTGTCCATTTGTTCTTATTATCTCTGATTGAGTGGAAAACTCAAAGTTCTCGAAAGGGAAGCTCTCGAATTTTGGGTTGGTTTCTCGAGTGCCGCCTGTAATTAGCAGCAATTTGTCAGTGCAACTTGAAAAATTGGAGTGTAAATAAAGTTGAAGAGGGGACAAGTGCACTGGCCTAATAATGAGCTCATTCTAACCCTCGATGTATTCTCATTTTTACTTGCACTTAAAAAAAAATAATAATAAATAAAAAATAAGAGAAGACTTCCCTTCTCTCAAATATAAACAAAAGCTGGTTGTTTATATTTGAGAGAAGGGAAGTCTTCTTTTAATTTAGAAGAAATTCACATTTTTTTTTAAGAAAAGAAAGCTTTGGAAAAGAGAGTTACTATTTATCAACAAAGATTTAGTTCTTAGTTTGACTGAAACTTGGGAATATTTATTAGCTTTGGCAGAACGTATATTTTCGAAAGAAAATAAATTTGTTATAATAAAAATTAATGAAGAAATTTATAATATAATTGCTAATTTGCTAGCTAATTTATTAATAAAACTGTTTTTAAAACTCTGGTTGCTCTAAAAATTCTATAAAATAGTTTAATAATACTCTTTCATTAATTATTGTTTCACAGGAAATATTATTGCCAAAAATATTTAAATTTAAGACTCAGCATCTTCTTAAAAATACAAAAAATATTTAAGCCTTGCAATTACACTTGAAATAAATTATTTCAAGTGCAGATAAAAACAGCCCGAAGCTGATTTTGGAACTGTTTCCAGGATGCTGCACCTGTACAAAAAGACAAATCGTGAGGGCCTTTCTGGGGGGGAAAACTTTCTGCGGGCAGCCCTGGGAGGGCTCCACTGTACCATATACTGTGTACAGTACTCTCTCTCCCCTCAGTTTGCAGTGTCCTGCACCGCAAGGCAAACAGCAAACACGCTACTATGGCAAGAGCAACAGCATCGTTTATTTTGGGGAAACAAAGGACCTCATTTTCTCTCCATTTGTTTAACCAGAAAGGCGAAGGACAACACGGCAACAGGAGCAGGCACAGCAGCAACAACAGCATCAAGTTTTATAAATGGTTTGGCCATTGTTGTGCTGCTGCTGCTGCTGTTTGTTGAAATTAATTGGTGTTACACAAATGAGTAATTTTCAATGTACATAAATATTTGCACAAATTGCAATTTGCCCGGGCCAATGGGGTCGAATGTGTGTGTGTGTGTGTGTGTGCGGGTTGAGTGCACCTTTCGAGAGCTGTTCAAATACCAATTTTTATTGTCAAGCGTTCATAATTTTAACAATGAATAATATGAACGGTAAGCATCTGTTATTATTCCAAACAAATCAAAACAAGTGCAGGCAGAACGAGGCTAAACGAGGGGGCGGTATTTCGTCCTTTGCCAGGACCTTACCCTCGCACAGCCTCCCTCATGCTCTCCCCCCTCTCTCCCATGCTGGCCACACACAAATCTTCATAAATTGCAACTGCCGGGAGGGCGACAGTTTTGGGAATTGAGACAAAGTGCGAGAAGTGCCCGTGGAGCGGCGGCGAAAAGGGGTCGACAAATGGGAAAATGATACACTTTACTTACTTTTACACCAGCACACATCGGTACACTGGGAAAAAATATAGGTACGAAGCGGAGCAATGGATGGGGAAGTAAAATTCAAATTAACAAACATCATAACTCAGCCAATAAGTCATTAATTTCAATTCTGAAACCTGTTCTGGGTTAGTTTTTGAGAGCTCAAAAAATCGGCGTATTAATTTACAATTTTAAAGAAAACAAAAAAATTTCGAATTTTTCATCATTTTGACGATGACCCCTTTCGTTTTTTGAAAAAATGCAAAAATTTTTTAGAATTCAAATTTATCCAAAACATGTCTAGATCGATTCGCCTGTTAATGCTGATCACGAATATATATGATTTATAGGGTCGCAAATGACTCCTTGACTGCATTGCAAGCTTCTGAGTCGATTATAGTGGTTCTGGAAATCCATCAGAAATCTACGATTTTATAGTTTCTTTTGGTTTGACTCACTCGATTTTTTTCCGAGTGCACACTCGCCACACACTCTCCTTGCGCACACACAGACACAATCAAGAAACAACAAATTGCCGCATAAATGTGGGGTGGTTTGCCACGTAATAGATTTTATTTTATTTTTATATCCGCCAGACGAGCTCGAAGGCTCGAAGGGGGGAGGATGGAGGAAATCGTGGCCTTACTTACTTTTACTTTTTACCTTTTGCCGTTCGAATCGGAAGGGTCCGCTGGGGGAAGCGAACAAGGATTCAACAAGGCGGATTTTCACGGGGAATTCCCAGGACATAATGTGGGATACACTGCAATTGAAACTGATTCGGAAGTGTTTGATCTCTGGCTATTTTCTATATATTTTATATATCCGGTCAAAAGTGAGTGGAATTAAATGTTGTTAATTTTTAAAAATGGTTTCTGGTTTGGTGTCAGTTTAATATATTTTAAAGGTAATTTTCTATATAATTAAAACCACTTCTATGTTTCTAATTTGACTTGAAAACCTACAGTTTATACTTGGTTTGAAAATATATTATTACTTGAATTGAAATCTGTAGAAAATTCATTATAAAGTTTAAACCTTAAAATGAAATAGTTGGCTTAAGAAATCGTTATATATTATTTTTTATATTTAAGTTAAATGGAAACATTTGATTTAGTTGTTAAGCCTAAAAGTCAGAGATAATTCCCGCATTTTGGTATATATTTTCCTAGTCTTTAAATACACTCAATTGACTGGCTTTCCCTGTCATTTTCCGACTCCTTGGGCAATCTCCTTTAGACTCCTGGACAGACACAACTCATAAAGTCTTCCAAGAAGCCACCGTACACTGCAATAAGTTTCAGGGTTAATGGCAGCAGCATATTGTTGCTGGCCCATCATGCGTGCCGTGGCTGCAGGAGGGCAGGACGGAAGGAAGTAAGGAAGGAAGGAATTAAGGACCGGCAGGATTCTGCCTCCAGCAACCACCTGCCAACGTTTCCCGGAGCAGGCTTTAATTTTTTTTTGTTATGTTTGCTCCCTCCCCTCCCCCCTCTCCTGCCTTAAAATGCTCGTAATTTTTTACACATTGCGGTCCCAGCTTAACGGTCCGCCTTCTGCCGGCTGTTTTCCGGCGCTGCTCTACTGGGAGACATATCAATATAACTGGGAAACCTGGAAACTCACACACACACAGCTACCCTGTCCCGGCGGATCTTTTTACACGACACGCACGCGGCGGCAACGGCGGCGGCGGTGAAACAAGTGCAGCAGCGGTGGTGTTACAGGTTCAGTTACAGTTTCTCAGGTGAGGGGTAGAAAGGACACTTGACAAAATGGGGAAAACACAGATGAAATTATATAAAATGTTTTATTTTATTAATTTGATTTTATTTAATTTTTAATACAATATTAATACAAGTCAAAGAAACTTTATATAAATATCAAACATTTTCAAGAAGACCAGTTTTAGTCTTTATTGAGAAGCTTTAAATAAATAAATAATAATACAAAAATTATAACAAATACCTAATAAAATACAATTTCATATAATAAATAGTTTTTTTAAATTCAACTTGGATTTGTTGAAAAATCTTTAAAAGCTTTCGAAAGTATACATATCTTTCTTCTGAGAAATAAGCTCATATTTTGTATAATTATTTTTTAACATCAAAAATTAAGTAAAAACCTTGAGAAATATCGTATAAAAAATATATACAAAAAATGATATTATTGAGAACTTAAAATATATATTTTTTTTACTTAAGAGTTCATTTTCTTTGAGTGCTCGGGGAAAGTGGCAATCACACGCTGCGTCGCAAGTCTGTGCAATAAAAACAACAACAAAAAGCACAACGACACGCTGCACAGACACACACCTATACACACACAGACACACACGCACACAGCCTGCCAGGACACACGGGGATTCCAGGATTCCACGAACACCCAAGTGGACGGGGAGCGGTAATAGAAATTACATACAAAGTAGCGAACACAGGTTCCGCCCTCCTCCCGTCTCCGTGGCTCTGCCCTTGTTGTTGGCGGTGCGACATTAATATGTAGATGCATTAAGTACATTATCCGGGGTTACAACCTCGAGGATAACACAGGAGAGCAGGAATCAGGAAAGCAACAGGGAAGCCACTGCGTACGCATCCAGCAACCCGAATTTACTCGTGGTGAAAAAGTAAAAAAAGGAATAGTGTTTCGAAATCATTTCTATGGTTTGCTTAAATTTAAACAATAAATAAAGAAAAAATAATATAATAATAAATATAAAAAATATATATAATAAATTAATAAAATAAATAGAAATAAATTACTTTTGTGAGATAGCAATTTAATAGCAAGACTCTTTGAATTCTTCTTTGGCTTTCTTTATTATTTTGAAATATTTATGACTTGATTATGATCTTGCTTTTTTTTATTATAAAAAATTAAATCTCTTAATAATATATACAATTACTTTTGAAACTTATTTACCTTAAAGTTTTTAACAAATCAATGCATTAGTTCAGTAAATCCGATTCCCTTGCATTCAGAAAATCCACCCAAAAAAAGGGACATGCCCACTGTGCCCAGGAGCAGGGGCTGTTCCGGGGCCGGGTCACAGGGGGCAAGGAGAAATATTATGATTTATTTTTATTATAGCGGGTAAAGTGGTCTTTACAAGCATCAAACAGGGCCACGCCAATCGCCCACAGACGCGCCGAGTAAAAAGGCAGTTAGTTGGTTTTGCCCAAAAAAAAAAGGGGGAGGACGAGGACAAGGACGAGGGCGAGGGCGAGGATATGGATGAGGATACGAGTGACTGGGGAAGGAGGAGGAGGAGTGCTACATGGCAGAGGGCGGGCACAAGTTGTTAAATGGACGGGTGGATTTGCACTTGCCGTGCTGACTGTTATCTTCATTTTTGCTTTCAGTTATATTGCCTGGGAATTCCTGTGGGAGATGCACAGAAGGCCGGAGACCGGTACTCCGGGATCAGGAGTAAAGGTAACAGGACCTGGAACCCTCCTCGCTGGCTAAAACAAATTGTGTGTGTGTGCGCCGGGCCGGGCCGGGCCGGGCTATGGGCATAAAAACAAGCGGATCAAACATGGTCCCCGGCAGGTGGATTGGAATGGGATGTGCGAGGTGGATGAGGATGGAGAGCCCGGAACAGGAGCCGCAAATCGAAAAAGAGTGTTGTTCCCCCTCTCGGCTGTTGTTGTTGACCGGAGCCCAGGTTCATTGAAATTGCATTAATGTTCCGGCGAATAGATAGAGCACTCCCCCCAACCCCCAGAGGCACTTCCTTCTAACCTGCCACATCCCTGCTTTTGTGTAATGGAAATCTGCGTGCATAATCCGCCCTTCCTTCCGTCCTTCCTTCCTTCCCCTCTGACAAGATGGGCGGAATAAACTAGTTATGGCCATTAATACGATCAATTTGATGCTCACTTCGCTCGGTGTAAGTCCTATTTGGAAAAAGAAAGCATATTTTCCGTTGAAAGGCCGTGTCCATCCCTCGTCACAGTTGTAACTGATAATTGTAAAGTCTGGCATCCACATATGCCGCACATTATCCCTGCAGGAGGGGTTGGATTTTGGATTTTGGGTCAAGCGATGCGTTGATGTGCATTTTAAGCAGGTTAACCTGTTAACTGTCGCCGAACCCTTTTTATCTCCACCTCCGTGGGGAGGGAGGTTCAACTTAGTTGGAGTTGCAGCTTAGGGAGCTCTCCGTTTAGCTGACCAAAAGACTTGCTCACCCCTCCTCCGTCCTCCCCCGTCGATTGTAATCCGCAATTTGGCCAATCAGTCGATTAGGGCGGATCCCGAAAAGCTGATTCGCCGGAAGTGGGTCATTACGTATGCATGAGGAGCTGCAAGAAGCGAAAGTGCAATTTGCAGTCGCACAATTCGTGAGGGATCCACCTGTCGTATGAGTGATTTCTTCTTACAAACCAAAAAACTATTAAAGAGGGTTTTCTTTTAATCAGTTTAAAGAGGGGAGAGTAGGAAAAAGCATGCAGAATCTATTTTTATTTCACTCTTTTTTCAAACTAATAAGATTTAATTTATTATTTTTTTGGGAGTTTTTCAAATCATTAAATCATTTTTAAGATACTATTTTAAGGAAATTTCCTGGACTTTGCTTAACTTTTAAGCTTAAAATGTAGACCTAGGGTATTCTTGGTGTCGGTTTGCTGTGTGGTAGAAATCTAGCAGAGATCTCCTTTGTTTCTTTTATTTTTCTTTCTAAACGCCGCCCCCTACGTAAAGTTGCGCCTTCAATTGTCTTGGCCATAAAAAAGAAGAACGTACACGTACGTATACAGTGGCGGCCATAAATAATTGATGAAGAAAAGGAAACTAAATAAATAAATAAATGAAACGAGAACGACAACGAGGCGGAACGAAGGGAAAGTGGAGCCACAGAGAGAAAGCAGGGGGGGGGGCGGGGAATGGGGACGGTAAATTGTCACTGGATGACACGAAGCTTTCTGCACAGCGCAAATAATACACTAAATAAATAAATAAAAAAATAAATTCAGACAGAGAGAGAGGGAGAGAGAGAGAGGGAGGGAGACATTGAACTTTCACCTGAGCTAGGAAAAAAGCACAGACCACTAAATAAAGTTAATGCATTAATAATCATAATTTCCCCCACATCTATCTTTGGGTTCTTGTGGTCACACATTTAATTATGTCAATCAGACTGCCGGCGATAAATGACAACGTAATCGATAACCAGACAAATGGCGAGACGATAAACAAGCAACGGTAATCGATAATTGGACAATTTGAGCGATTGTCCATGGATAAGTAATTTCTTGAAATTATTTACGGCAGCAAAAAAATAAAAGTTCAATGAACGAGAACCTTTTTTTCTGCGGTGGTTACAAGAAACAAACAATCTAAAATGTAAATGACTGCAAATAGTTCTTAAATTGTTTTAATATAAGGAGTTTAAGAGAGTTTTTAGCGGAAAAAGGGAAGATTCGAACAAATGCTAAAATTATGGCAATTATGGAATCATGTTGGAAAGTCTTAACATTTTACTGTATTTGCGTTTTTAACTGGAAAACTCCAAACTGACTAGAAATCTTAACTAAAAGTGTTTCAAAAAAATAAAATCTAAGGAAATCAAAAGGTCTTCATATTTGCATATAAAAAGATGTAAAAAACATGAAAATATAGTTTGTTTTTTTGATAAAAATTCATCCAGATTACTTTAATTTCCGGCCAGGTAAATCCTAATTTCCGACGTGGCTACCAACCCGGGGTGGACTTTATTAGTGGTAACTGGTGGCCACCCTAGTTAACGTTAAGTTGTTTCTAATGTGCGCACAAGACAAATATTTGCTGTTGTCGCCTGTCGCCGCTGGGCCCGAAAAAAGCGGAAATGGACGAGGCAGAGGAAGTGGGAGTGGAAGTGGTAGTGGAAATGGAAATGGAGTTGCGTGTGGAGTGGCAATGGTAAGTTAACGATATTTACCAAACAATATGCCAAACCGCAGTGCAAGGACATGAAAAATCAAACAGGTGCACTAAATGAATTTCGAATATGATAAACCACTTGTGGTTGAAGCAGAGGGAACTCGGGGGCACACGGGGATCACCAGGAACCCCAGGAACCCGTGTACTACATATATCCCTTCGGGGCGGCAACGTGCAGTGCGTGCTGGGCCTGGCCAAAGGATACGACGGGAAATCAAGCCATATGTTGCGAATACTAATGGCACACACAGGATATGGCCAGCCAGGAAAATATATGTAAGTGTAATTTAAATTGAATTAAGTGTGCTGCCGCTGCCGGTGCCGGTGTTGTGTATTATTTTCCGGGTCAGCCAAGCGGGCACTCAGCCAGCCAAGCGAGAGGGTTGCTCCAGCGGGTATTCCCCGATCCCAAAACTAGTTCGTAGCATAAGTTTGAAGCGACTGAAATCTGTGATAAATGCCTGCAAAGTGGCAATACAGCGGCACATCCTGGGCATATCCTTTGCTCATTTCGCACAGGGATGAGAATGGAAACTGATAATGGATATTTGCCGCCGCCGTAATTGTTACAAATGTTCCGGCAACAGCAACACAATTCCACCCCTCTCTCCCTGAACAAGAAATTTTATGATGGATATGATTATGATTATTTTAATTAGCATTATATTTACTCGTGTTTACCCCTTTTGTGCCACGGGATTTTATTGCTATTGCCTCTCCACATAATTGGCTTTTCATATGCTCGCAAAAGCTACAACCTAAAACCAGTTGCCGCTCTGTAAATTAGTTTAATTTAATGAGTTTTATAATGCCGGGCCTGTCTTCTGGCATAACGATTATGACACATGTTACCAGGACTTTCTGACAGTTAGCCCATGGAGTGTATGCCCCCCCCGCCTGCCAATGGGGGTTGAGCAGGGCCCAAAGGGGGTTGGCGTGGCCCTTTAACTGAAGAATTCAGGTGTTGTGAAATTAGCCAAGAGCTTGGACTAGGACTAAGAAATGTTTTTAGAAAGTATATTAAGGGGTTCGTTCAGGGCTTATAGAAAAATAAAATCAGTATAATGAATAATATCATAAGAATCGTAAGGAAAATATCATAAATATCATACGAAAAATATAGAGGAAATTATATACATCAAAAAATTATTATTATTATGTTATTTGATTATTTTTCTAACCATGTATTATAATATAATATCTTGTTACCTGTCAGCAAGTCTAGTAAGCCAGGTACTAAGTGTTATAGCCTTGACCCCTTACCCCGTTCAGTTTCTAGATAAATCAGTCACATTCTGTACGTTCTCCATATAGGAACCGTTGTCTCTACAGTAAGCGTTAAATAGTATTTGTTTCCAGTAGACATTCAGAATTAGTCAGTAGACAAGTTTACAAAATTTATTCCGGCAAGTTTTTTGAATAGAGTTTACATTTTTGGTGATACAACAAAAATTTGAAGATACAAACAAAATTTGTAACGTGATTCAAGAACAAATTATAATAATAATCAAACAAAGCAAGAGACATGCCGCCCCACCAAAGTCCTTCATGGCCCGCCTTCGGGCAGGTGGAAAGATTAACAAATTTGTTCGAACAGAAGGCTTTGCCAAAGAAAATGCCCAAAGTCTTGAAGAACCGGGAGCCTGTGCCTAAGCTCAACGAAGAGTTGCTGAAGAGGATTAAAAAGGCCCTGGGTGAGCCGGAGGCTCCAAAGAAAGGACTAAAGGCACCGAAGCCACTGAAGCCGTTAAAGCCGAAGCCGAAGCCAACCACTACTCCCTACCATGAGGCTCAGCCCGGTGATCATGCTTTAGTCATCGGGGATGGAGGGAAAGGTGTTGGTCGCCACCAGTGCCCCGGGAATGGATCGAAGCGTGTTGCTCGTACCCAGAGCTTACCGAAATATCCGGCCTCTGACTCTGAAATATAGAAATCTTTTGTAAGAATCCCCGTTTTGGATACTTGGATATTTTTCCACCAGCAAACTGTGAAGTCGAGCTAAAATTTTAAGGTTTTCACCAAGACACTTTCCCAATCAATGCAATTATTATGTCCACATAAAGATAGTTTTGTTAGGAGGTAATTGCTGCTCTTCAACGGGTAATCGAATTTAATTTTAATTCGGATTTTTTCTTTCTTTCAGATGACAGTAATAGGGCACGAAGTTAGTAACCCCCAAAGGATAAATCACGCGATTAATTCCCAAGCAGATGACAGTGTTAAGGCCCCAAGTTAGGAACCCTCAAAGGATAATTCCCGAGCCCTTTGGCTTCCAATGTTTTCCAGAAAATAAAAAAGTATCTTGTATAAAAAACCCTCTTCTTGAGTCCTTTTTTGATTTCCCATCGTTATTTATAACCAAGTAGCCAGCCTCCTCATTCCCCCGGAAAAGCCAATTTGTTAACAATTGAATCGAAGTGGAGATCGTGTGCAGTCCTTTGCCTGATATCGCTGCAGGAGTAAGGGTGATTGATAGAGTTCCCTGGCACCTGAGTCCTCGAAGCTCGGCAGAGAGTGTGTGTGTGTGTTTGCCGAAAATTAAGGCCTGCACGCGTTGGCAATTGGGAATGGTTATGGGTTACGGGTTATGTGCCAGAAGGGATTCGTCCTGTGGGTGGGATTATTTTGCCTATGAACGTGTATATATACATATATATACATATATATATAGGGGGATAGTGGTGCAGGGGGAAGGGGGCGGAGGCGTTGCTGCAACCACACATCAACCACCGCGGGCGGCGCGTGGACAGGGCGCACTTTCGTCATGCTCGATTGTGCCGAAAACAAGTGCAACAGCAACATGAGCACAGCAGCGGCGGCGGCAGTAACACGAGGACGACACGAGCAACACCAGCCAGGAGCGGCAATAGCAGCTACACAGAGAGATATATTTTGACTTAAATAATATAAATTAAGACAGTATTTTTTGAACAGTAAATCAAGGTAATGAAACTAAAGTCAAAGGCGGAGATGACAAGCTTTATTTTCATTATTCATTATTATGTTTTCAATATTTCTGTGAAAAAATATAATATTTTCTTTCGATTTATGTATATTTATGTTTTTCTTATTTCTTATTTTTCAAACGAGTTGAATTCAATTTTTAAAGTCATAAGAAAATAAAAGATACTCGTTTTCTGTTGAAAAATTCTTAAGGAGGAGGTGTTATATATTAAATTATAATATAATATTTAATAATTTAATATATTTGTAATATATTTTAATATATTTAAAGCCTACTCTATTTTATTTGCCGTGCAGCTAGAGGCCCGAAAACAGGTTGCTTGTGTAATTTGATTACAATCAATTTCTAATAGAGCACCAACCACTGGCGTACATAATTCCACTTGTGCCAGTCCCAGTCCCAGTCCCGGTCCCAACTGGGCCACCTGACCCAATCCTCCTTTGCCACCGGGCGGGTTGTCCTTTTTCTTTTTCCTTTTTTTTTTTGGTTCGATTTTCGGAACGCCCAGTTCGAGTTGAAGTACAATACAATTAACGACACGAATCATGATGTGCTTACCTGGCAAACGACCGTCACGTGGCACGTTCCCAGAAGGCTTACACGTCACAATTTTAATTTTATTAAAGAAACATTTCAAATTAACCGCACAAGCATACATATGTACATATATAGAGAGATATATACATATATTGAGAGAGAGGCATGCGTGTGACCAACGAAAGCGGAAATTGAAGTTGCCGACTGTCCCAATGCGACAGTTTCTTGTCCTTTTCCACTTAGCCACTAGCAGGACTTTCATCAGGGAATGACTTTCATAATTTGCAGCTTTCTAGACGTTGGCTAATATGCCATATCCTGTAGCCCCCCACATGCCGCACAGTTCAATCAGCGGCTGGAGTTCAACTTCCGGTCGGTTCCCCCTGTCCTGGCTAATCCCAGAATCATGTAATGGATGCGAAATGAAAGTGCTTTTTGCCAGGAAAGGGTGCCCAGCCACACAATAAAAGCAGCTTTTGATGATTGAGCGGGCAGACAGCATTTTACATTTCCAAATAATCAATTTAGTTGAAAAGAAGAGCAGTTTTTGTTTTGATTTTTATAATTAACCAATGGAGAAGGTTGATAGAAAATTAAATATCAAGTGAAAACAAGTTAAATTCTTTACTTCACTCTCTAGCAGTTACTTTATCAAATATATATCGAAATATTAATTTAATATCAGGGAATATTTACCATAGATTTTATTAGAAGAAAACCCACTCAAGGAAATAATATATTTATTTTGACTATACTTTCCAAATAGATATCGATATATAAATACAACATTTAGTGATCCAAGGGATGAAGATCCTCTAAAATTATCAAGAAGGATAATAGTTGAGAAGGTCACTCACCTGAAGTGGACGTTGCGGGGGCCCGCTCATTGTGTGGTGGTGGTACATGACGTCATGCTTGATTTGGGAGGGCATTTGGCTATGTACATGCTGGGCTTGATGCTTCTGGATGTCGACGGCGGCCAGGGCCTCCGCTCGGCTGAGGATGCCGTCGTTGATGCCCGCAAAGATATCACCCTGAAAGGCAGAGAGGTGGCAGAAGGTCAGTGAGGTCAGAGAGGATCGAGGGCGGCGGCGGTTTGGCAATTAGAATCGGAAACAATCGAAACAATATGGAGAACAAATCAATCCCAAATCCAATTTGAATTTTTTTCGATGAAACAAGGATACATTTTTGGCATACATATAGATATATATAGATTATGTATAGGTCGGCGTTGGCGCTTTCAAATAAGAGAGAGTCCGGATATACGAGAGATCAAATGTCGGATATTAAAAATATGAATTTCAGAAAAGGAAAATCAATCAAGAGTCAAGACAAACATGGTTTTTCACTTGGTTTTATGTGTGTGTTTATTTTTTGTTTTTTGTATATATTTTATTTTTAGTTTTTTTTGTTTTATTTTGAAGTTTGTGTAACTTACATTCTGACGTGCTGACCACGAATTGCATAATAGGGAAGCATCTTCTAACAAACGACTCTGAAAAGACGGAACAAACATCGATAGTATGTGTATAGATTGGATTTACCTTTATAGCAAAAGGTATTTCGTATTTCGCTTATATATTTTTGTGTTGTGGGAATACATAAATAGCGAAGTTCCACTGATACTTTTTATTTCTATGGAAAATATATATGCAGAAATTCGTGTCAGGTTTTCGTATTTAAATTATGATTTTTAAGGGGTAAATATTATTAAGAATCTTTATATTTATTTTAATATTATTTTAGGCTCAGAAATGATCTGAATTTTATCAGAATTATAATATTTGCTTGAATATCAGGGTTTCTAAGGCAGAAAAGAAATATAATGTCACCATTATTTTTGAAGTTTATTTATTTTATGGTAAATTTATATTTATAATTTATTTTCAATTTCGTATGTAAATGAAGAACAATTGGCATTATTTAAATATCTCTTTTGTTTTCTAAAAACTCTGGAAAAAACATAAAATATAACCTCTATTAAAAAGTAATTATTTAAATAAATATTAAACTTATTTTCGGAAGAAAAGAACATCTAGATTTTTACTACTTTCTCTTTATTTTATCGTATAATCGTAATAATATCCTGAAATTATTTTTGTAAAAGCCTTTCTTTCTCCGCTCAATTGTTCAGGTGAAAGGTGATGCTTAGAAATAACTCCTTTATCTAATCTTAAAGCGTTTTTCAGTCTTTAACCAGTTTTTTTCTCTTTTTTTTTTGTTTGAGGGTCATATTGATTTTTGCGCCAACCCAGTGCCACCTGCCTTTTACCACTAGCTGGTTTTTAAATAAATAATATAAAAAAGTTTTTTGGTTCCCTCCGGTTTATCTTCATGTCGCCGCCAGCGCCATCGTCGGCGTCTTTATTATTCCAGTCTTATCGATTTTATATTTTATATACATACATATAATATATACAAATATATATAGATATTTGTACAGGCTGAAGTGAAACAACTCGTTGTGTATACGAAACTCGCACGAATTTTTCAGTTAATCAATTATTTAGATGCGCACAAAAACTTCAAAACGTCGCACGACGAAAACGAAAGACGACGGCGAGCAGCGACAGGATATCAAGGATATGCGGTGAGAGAGAGAGAGAGAGAGATAGGGAGGACGCCCACACGTCCAGAGGACATCGGCGCTCACGTTTTGCGGCCCATTTTCCAAGGCGAAAGGCGTAATTCAATGGAAAACCAGCCCAGCTCCTCCCTTTGTCGTCCAAGGAGAACCGCAAAGGCGACGGCAACGGCGGCCATTGTAGAAATCAAAATGTTGTGCATTCTTAATGACGTCTTGGCCATATATTCAACCATGGCCAACCCGCTCAGACCCCTCCCCCCTCCCCCATTCACATTGTCACTTCAAGGGGGCGTTTTTCCAAAAGGGGGACATGCGGTGTGCAAATAATCCGACGGCCCCAGCAGTATGTTTGCACTTGGCGCCACGTTATGCTTGCTCCCATTTCAGGATGCCAGGACGAAGGCCTGACAGATTTCACAGAGACATAATGGCAGGACCTCACTCACACAAACACTTTAACAATAAAGGGAAAAGGAAAAGAAAGCAAAAGCATCATAGTGTAAAAAACAAAAATGTTGGTCTTTATAATTAATCAGGAGCCGAGGAGATCGTACAGAGCTTATTTCAGGAGAGAGAAAAACTAGGGAAACGCCTGGTATTTTATATCCTTTTGCAGGATATCATATTTTCGTGAAATGTTTGCAAAGCGAAAACAGCGAGGCCATAATTTTTTTCATTTAATTCAAATTCAAATCCAATCGTGGAAGCTATCACTAGCTATTTCCAGGTCAGCTGTTTGCTGATATCGGATCTTTTGTTTTGCTTGCCAGCTTTTTTGTTTACAAATATTTACTTAGTCGGTCAGCGATCTGCGATCTGAGCAGACATCGAAAAATTAAACAGTTGTTTCTGCGCGCGTGGTTTATCAAGATCGAGGCCATAACGGATCTTTATCGCAGCATCTCTTGTTTAGAAATATTTACGCAGTAAATCAGTTGCTCACTTTGTGTTTACCTTTTTATCTTGGCAATTTGTAAATCCTAAAAAAAATGTAGTTTAGTTTTTAGTAAAAGTGAAAGTGAAAGTTTATGAACCTCAGACTCTATACAACTGATAAATATAAAAGGAAATGTCAAACTCTAAATATAAAGCTTGTGTGTAAGTGTTTACTAATATATTTAATTAATTTATTTATTATTTTAGCTTGAATTAATATTGTATTTGAAATTATTATTTATTATTTCCTCATAATCTTGTAAATCGCTTTTGACAAACGGTACGGTCTTATAAATAAATAGTAAAACTTTAAGTAGAAGTAAAAATGTTGGAATTTTCTTGGCCTGAAGCTGTGTAAAGAAAGAAAAAAACAGAACCCAGCCAAAGTGGCAACAGTTTGTTGGCCAATAAATTTAGCACCACAAAACGCAGGGCAGTAAATTAATTTATGAATTAATATGCGCAGTCATTCATCAAATTATGCAACACCGGCGCCAGGAGCCGGTGGGGGGCCTTCGCTCCCGTCCTGGCCACGACCTATGGCACCAGAGGGGAGTGGGGGGGAGGTTGTTCTGCCTCTGTCTTGACCTGCTCGCATACACGCTCACACACACACACGGAGCGCAGTGCAGGTTGACACTTTCACATAAATTCTTTATTAGTGTGAAAAATTAATCAAGTGGACTGTTATTCTTTTTTCCTGCTCTCTTTCTACCTTTCTGTCTCGCACTTGTTTGCTTGTGTTGATTTTCCTCTGCCACACACACACATGTACATATATAATTTGATTTTTGCTTTTTTTTCTCTGTTTATTTTTGTGGGAATTTAATATTTATGATGTGTGTAAATAGATACGCAATGCTGAATGCTTAATTTTATCGATTGCCGCTCACACACACTGCCGAATTCTGGAGCAATTAAATTCAAATAAGGGAAACCAACTTTAAAACCTTTTATTAATTGTGTGAGCAGAGCTTAAGTATATATTGATAATAATTGAAAAGCCGAGAGAAATATTTTATTTACTTGAGAAGTTTTAAGATGTCTGAAAACCTTGGCCAATATATTATAAAATATTCCTTTTACTTTAAATTATTGCATAAATATTTCTAAAAAGATTGTCATGTTTCTAATAATAAAACATTTTTAGCCAATATATAAATATATTTTGGTAAACTTTATACTTCTTGAGAGGTCATTTGCAATACTAAAGTCTTTGGGAACAAAAGCCAATTACTTTATTGAGAAAGTTTTATTTTTGTTAAGCTTGTTAGCTTTAAGAAAAATATTAAAGAATGTTAAATGGTTGTATTTATATTTAATCAAATTCTTGTGAGCTTCTGAGGGATAAACATATTTCTGTTATGATTTGTAAATATATTTAAATCTTTTATTATTCAAGAAGGAAGCCAATTCTTTACTTTTTAAGACATTTCTTAAGCTCGAAAAGTATTTGTTTAATTTATTAAAAAGATATTGGTAGAAGTGCTGGATTATTGCATCATTTATATAATTCTTTATACATTCAGACCCTTTTTTTTGGCATTTCTGATTAAGAAGCAAATAATTCATTATAAGCCATTAGAAAAACTGGAATGAAACTGCTCTCAATTCTGGTAATGGCTTCGATTACCTTATATCCCAGGCTTAAATTCCTCTGATTCACTTAACAGCTTTTTGTATTTAATATTTTTTGTTGGCTTAGCCTCAATTTGATTTTAAATTACTTGTTTTTTTTTTTTGGGTTAAACGTAATTTGTCAATTGTTTTCCTGCTGGTTTCTTTTTAATTTCGGGGCTATTAAATGCAGTTTATGAATATTTAAATCAAATTAACGCCGCGGCTGGCAAACAATTCAAGTGGCCACCCCTCCCCTTTGTGTCCTCGAGAAGGGGTGAGTTTTTTTTTCCAAGGATTTCCTCGAGTGTATTTTCTGTCCAGGGGATCGGCGACAAATTTCCATTTAATGGACTGCAAGGCGTTAAGTGTTTCCGTAACCAGCTGAAAATGACAAAAAAAAAAAAAAAAGTAGAGGACAGACACCTTCCCCTGGATTTTCCCTGCTGGTTTTCTTGCCTCGCTTTATCCCCCTTCCACCCCCTGTTCCTGGGTTTTCCCTCTCGGGCCTAATGCCCAGCCAAGGGTAGCATATAAATCCTATAAATCCGCCGCTTTGATCATTCGCCTCGGTCCAGCAAAAAGCCGAAAAGTGGCTAACTGCCAAGTGAGCAGCAAGTGAGCGCCGATGGCACGGGGATATATCAGTCGGGAGGCGGGAGGTCAGAGGTCTAAATCCGATAAGCAAATGTAGTTGTTGCCTCTTGAAGTGATTTCCTCTCATGTCTTTGGTTTTTTTCCTTCTGTTTAAAGTGCTTCCCCTGTCGGATTAATTTGAGGCCTTGCAGGGGGGGTGAAAATAAAACAAAAAAAAAATAGATATACAAAGGGAAAGCAAAGAAAAGCAGAGGTTTCCCCCTCTGCCAATCACCTGTTCTCAGGCAATCAACTTTTTCTGCCATTTCCCAAGTCTGTTTTTTAGCCGCGCGTCCAACTCATTATTTTATGCACATTTCTGCTGTTTTTTAGTCTGGAAAAGGGTGGCGTTAACCAAGGATAAGTCTTACTCCTTACAGAGTTCTCCGGGTTTCTTTTTAAATTTAAAACAGAGAGACGTTTAAGTTTGGTCTTTTTTGAAGAAGCGATTGTGGTTGGGTTTTATTTTAAGTTCAGATTTAATTTTTTTGTAATTTGTCTTGGGGTAGTTGTGTTATTTAAAAGACTGAAAACTTTAATGTTTATTAATTTATAGTTAAAAATTTCCAAACGTTATTCCTGCTTGAATCTTTCTTTTATAATTTTTATTTTATCCAAAAAAAAAACCTTGTGCATATTTTTGTATTTTTGTACCCATTACATTTATTTATTTAATACCTAAAAACAGGGTATACAGGGTTTCATTCCTTCCCTAAATAGTATTTTTTTTCGGTCTTTGTTCTGGTGGCAGGCTTTTAAATTTTTTATTTGTCTAGCTGGTCAGCAGCGCATACAAATAGTTGGTAAATAATTAATGCAAATGAATTGCAAAATACTTTTCAAGGTTACTGCACAGCCGGTTGCTCGTTCCGTCAGATACGGATTCGTTCTCAGGAGCTCTGGGTAACCGGGAAACCCCGAAAGTCCGGGAAACTCTTAGCTGACATTAACGCCCCATAATTAAGACATATTATGGCGACTAGAAGGGAGAGTGGAAGCACCAATTCCTCCATATTTGCTTTGTGTTTTTTTTTTCTATTTCCATTGCCGTTTCCGTTTCCTGAATGTATCGTTTTTTTCCTTTTGTGTGTGCGTTTTTTTTTATGCTGCCAGGCTCTGGCATCAATAAACCTGTCTGAGAACTGTCAGTAATAACCATTTAATGTCTGCCCGTGGTCCCATTCAATTTTTAACTCAAAGCTCATAAAAGATTCAGCAGGACGGGCAAACTCCGAGACGCCTGCCAAATACTCCGGAATTATTCGTTATTAATGCATTCAGGCAGGAAAAACACGGCATTGTCCGTCGCTCCCAAAGCCCACCTCTATCTGTTATACATTGTATATATCCCTGGATCTGGGTCCTCCATGGCGAAATCCTTCATTGAGTCGAGGAATTTGAATGGAACCTGCCATTGCGGGTCACAGGAACGCACTCCTGGCACTTTCTCCCACGGCTCAGTTATCCTTACAAAGCAGATGTGTCAGTTGCAAATCTTTTAGAAAATAGGGAGCTCTGTGGTGAATGTTTTAAGACTTAAGGGTATTTTTTAAATATTTATTTTATAAAGTTCAAAGCCACAACCTTTAATTCTCGACAAGAAAGCCAGAATTGAATGTATATAAATATTTATTTTTGTTAAGAGTGTCTTTCTATTATTAAAATAGAATGCTTCAAAATGCATATTACAATTTTGTTCCAAAAATGCAGAATAAAGCGGACAACGACTAAGAAAATAACTAATTTTAAATATATATCCATCAGCAGATATTTTCCCCTGAATAACTCTGTTTGCCAAGTATTAGGATTGTAATAAATTAAAATTTGGTGTTATTTTTGCAATCTATATAAATGTTGGAAGAAAATAGTTAAATTTTGTTTTCATTGGACTAAAATGATTATCCATCAAGGATATTAATATAGCAAAGAACTAGTTAAAACCTCTATAATTCCTTTCATAAGTTTACTGTTCAAGATCTTTGTATCTCATTACAAAACCCATTTGGTTTTTTAAGGGTTTACAAATGTTAAAAATTATTAAAGTATTGCCTTTACCTCGATAGAATCGCAAGATGATGACATGACAATCTGCAGAAGGAAGGTTCATTATTATGATATGATTGCTTTGTATTTTTTTTAAATCTAACCGAAAGGTGAATTAATTTTTCAACTAAGCCAAACTTATGTAATGGTTAGTTAAGACATTTCTCACAATCCAAAGGATATTATTTATTTAGATCAATTATATTTCTCATAATAATTCGCATAGATTCTATTTAACCTGCTAAAATATTAAATAACAGACATTTGAGTGTTCGATTTTCATGGTATTATAAGTATTTATTAATAATTTGTATGGTATTTATAAGTACATATTTATCATTTATTTTCCCAGCGCTAACTGATCAGGCTTTTAATTGGTTAGACATTATTTTGGTATGTTATCATTTCGGAAATTAATTTGAATTGCTAAATAGAAAATTCAAGTCCTTTATTAAAATATATTTTTAAAAATTCTTCAGCTACTCATAAAATGATTTTCGATAGTTTGGCTATCTTTGGCATTATGAAAATATTCTAAATTAAAGATTATTATTTAGATAAACTTGAACCCTTTTAGAATGATTTTAAACGAGATTTTTATAAGATTTCCAAAACAGCACATAATAATAGGAATATTTTAATAATCGAGAGTGTAATTTTCGGAGAAATAAACAATATTTTGGGTGTATAAGCCACGAATAAATAGATTCTTATTGAAACATGCCCCACAGTTTCATTAAAAAAATTAATCAGAACTAGTAAGAGTTCAGTTGAAAAATGTAGTTATTAAAATGTTGATTTTAATCAATTTTCTAGTGAAATGTGATAAGATTTTCCAAGTATTTCTCCCAAAGGGAAGCCCTATATAATAATCCATTTCCGAATTATCCAGCTTTCAAGTTAATGAAGATATAGATCGGAGATGATGGGTCTAGAGGTTGCCTGATACTTACAGATGGATTTGGCATGCAGCGCCGCATTTGCTCCGAACTTCGATAGGAGGGACTGTAGCGTCCTGGAAAACAACTGGGCGCTGACATTTTCATTTTATCCGTCGTCGAGTACATCGACATTGTCATGCAGCCGCCGACGAAATCCTCCTCCAGCTTGAACGCCCTGGAGGCGTCGAAAGTGGTTGGCGAGTAAATTTTGAAGCACTTACTGGGACAGGCTCAGCGCGTGTCCTGCATGCAGGACATACGAAATAGGTTCCGAAAAAAATAAGAGAAATAGAAACGAAATAATGACAAAACACAGTCCTTATGAGACAGTCCCTTTCTCTGAGTTTGCCGCCGGACTGACTTTGATTCGTTTCGTTTGAATTTTCTAAGCTTTTCTTTGCTTTGCTTTTCTTTTGTAGGCACTGCACTGGGTTTTCGCGGTTTTGATTAGATTTTCTTGAATTTTCTTGGACTTTCTTTGTGACTTTCGGCGGTTAGTTTTACGTTTTAAACGCTTTTAAATATATTTTTGTGTGGTGACGCGTTTCGGGAAACTGAGAAAAAAAGCACAGGAAAAAAATGTTGTTTTTGTTGCGGGAGAGAGGAGAGAGAGAGTGTGGGCGAGTGAGAAGAATTGCCGTTGAAGCTGAAGAATTGCAATGAAGACGCGTCTCTCTCTGTATGATTTTTCCCGGCGGTTTTTCCGCCCGCTACTTTTGCTCGATGAGAAACGGTTATAAACGGTTGGGCCTCGGCGCTCGAACTGAGCCAAGCGGGGCTTTTCCGCTTTGCCGGCTATTTCCTGTTTGCTGTTGTTTCCGTTTTCCGCTTTCCGTTTCCTGTTTTCCGTTCGGCAAACGCACTGGCACTTTGGTTATTTATTTCTGGGTTGTAGTTTGGTTTTTCCCTTGTATTATTTTATTTAGGGGACCTTCCGTCGGTGCCGCTTAATCGCCTTGATTATCGAAAACGTATCGAAACGAATATATATTGGGAATATATCGAACCGCCTTTGTTTACTCGGTGTACCGCCCCGCCAGCTGTGCGCTCAACTATTGTGGAAACTAAACGGAACACAGATTTCACAACTAGACAAGCGCGCGTGGTGTTGTGATAAAGAATTCTATGATGAGTTTCGCTAACTTCGGAGTTTATTTTCAATGGGGCATGGACGACATGTTTTCATTATTTATCAGCGGGGGCGTGGCCAGCTCTGCCTCTGCCCTGCTTCCTCTCTCGCTCACGGCCGCATCGAAAAATGGCAGCCACGCTTATATAATAACCCAGGCCTGGCCCGGGTCCTGGCTCTCCCCAAGCCTGGCCGGGCCCTCTGATTGGCCGCCGTCCAGGACGTGGCAGCGCTGCCGGCGCCTTCGTTCAGCTGGAATTGGGCATCCGGCGGACGTGTCTCTACCTAGCGGACGCTTCCAAACTTGACGAAGCCAATGCCAAAGCCAAAGCCCAGCGGCTGCGCAGTGCCGCCAGTCGCAGAGTACGGCAGCAACCCCCGGCTGCGAGTCCCTTGGCCACTTTTGGAAATCCGGAGCGAAGCGAAGCGGAGCATCGCAATGCCCCCGCCGACGTCCGGCATATGGCACAATTTCTCCCGGCTGCGTGTTTTCTGTTTCCTCTTTTTTTCCGGAATTTTCTTCCTTTTTTTTGTTGCTGCGGCGGCGGGAGGGAGAAGGAGTCAGAGTCAGAGCGAGCAAGAGGAAGCCGCCTCAACAAAAGGCAGCACAAAACCAACGCCAACGCGGCCGAACAATGCCAAAACACAGAGAGTTGGGCGTACTTTCCTAAGGGTGGTCCTCCGCCGGATCCTTTGCCTGCTCCTCTGCTGCTCCTCTGCCTGTTTTTGGGAGGGAATGGGCCTGGGTAGCCGGTGCTGGCTGAGGCCTAGTTGTTGCAATGCAACTGTTAAAAGCATGCAGCATGGCAAATCTCCTAGAGGGTGCCTCCCGACGCAAGGATAAAGGGTGATCCAAGAAGCAGGATTTATTAATAGAATTTATTTAAAACTTTAAATCATCGAAAAATTAATTTACAAAAAAAGAAGATAATTAATTTCATAAATAATGGAATTTTTTTATAATTTTTTTATTGCATATTATTCATATTGTTTTACTTGATGTTTTTGTTTATTTATTTTCTTTATTGTCTATTAGGTTTGTTTTTTAAATTCTTTCGCATTTTTAAAATTAATATTTTAATTAATATGTATTTTTTTATTTATTTTAATTAAACATTGTAATTTGTATTTACTATTTATTTATATCATATTTTTATACCCCTGCTGGGGTATTATAAATTTAGTCTGAAGCTTGCCATGCACTCAGGAGTCGTTTCCGACCCTATAAACAATATATATTCTTGATCGGCATTATCAGGGGAATCGATCTGGCTATGTTTCAGATTTCAGATTTTTTCAAAAAAATTTAAGGGGTTACATCGTCAAAAAGTGAAAAATTCGAAAAAAAATTTAATTTATTTTAAATTGCGAATTTAATATGCAGACTTTTTAAGCTACTAAAAACAAGCATAAACCAGCTTTCAGAATTAAAATTAAAGACTTTTTGGCTGAGTTATGATGTTTGTAATCATGAATTTTCCAAAGAAAAAAACCTTTTCAACTAATTTGATTACAATCAACCATTTTGTTTACTTTGAATCATTTGTGTTATTTAGTTATTTAATGAAGAGAATTTCTTTTTTAGAAATGAATAAAACAAGAATAATATTTGCTTTTATTATTTTAATTAAATAAATCATAAAAAATTTGTTGTTAAACTACGTTCATGGAATAAATACTTTATAAATTGAACTTTAATTAAAATTTTTTTTTATTTTCCTAATTTTGTTTATAAAAAGTAGGTAATATTATAATTATTTTTTAAATTTATTATAATAATTCCGACTTAGCGAGCCATCTATTTGTGAACATTATTTTGCTATTTAAAGAAAACTTTGAAGCTATGTCCTTCAAGCTTTTTCCTGAAACTTTGGTCCTTTAAGCTCTCCAGAAACTTTTGGCTTCAAGAACCTAACCCAACCTCTGACCTGAGCTTCCCAAAGCTCCTTGAAAAAAAGTCGTCCTTAAAGCTCCTCCTTGAATATGTAAATAAAAATGCAATTTAGTTTCAGTTTTTTTTTAAATCCACTTCATTGTTTCACATTCGATTTGTTGTTCTCGTGTTTTCTTTGTTTCCTTTTTTGTGTATTTTTTTGTTGTGTTTCTTGTTTTTTTTGTACAATTATTTAATACGTTTTGCGCATTGTTAATATTTCACAAGTTATTGCAGAATTTGTGTATAAAACTTTTTACAAGGATATGGGAAATATGGGAACTCAAAGTGATCAAAGGAGGGTGATGATGCACGAATGGGTTAATTTAATTTTCTTTTTTTGTGTCTTGGGATGTGATGAGCAATGAAGCACAACATGGCCTATAATGAATTTCATAAATTCGTTCAGGAATCATAATACCTTGTTGCAAACGCAAGCGATCGTTACCTATGTACCATATACCATATATATATCTATGTGGAGCCTATCAATGTCCAAGTATCCATGTATTATGCCTCTAAAATGCCATATCTAAAAAGTAAACAAAATTTGAACTAATGCGCCAAGCGAGCCAAGCGAAACTAGCGATCGGGGTTTCGGCCTACACTACTACGTATTGGGTCTATCTAGGGTCATAGGGATTCCCGGATGAGATCTATGGTCCTACTTTAAGCCAAGTCATCGTCTGCAGAAAGGACTCTGTTCCTCGCGCACCTTTTTTCCTACTCTAAACCGTGATGATGAGCGGAGCATTTCCATGTTTGATTCTGGGGTTTTGCAATTCCGGATTTGCCATTTGTGCATCGTTGCAAGTATTTCGTTTAAGGATTTAAATTACATTTAAATTCAAGGCTCCTGCCGTCCCAGCAGCCCGTAGACGATGCGCCGACGTGCCTGAACCTCGGCCCGCATCGCCTCCGTGTAGGGATCGAAGGAGAGCAGGCGCTTCTTTCGCCGGAAGATGCCCTCCTTGCGCATGATGGCGCAACGCATTAGCTGCTCGTTGACCGGAAATTGTAGGAAATCCAGAATGGAGCGCAGCTCCCTCTCCGTATGGTGGACCAGATCGTCGTAGAACACAACCTTGAGGCTGCCCGTAAAATTGCGCGCCCAACTGAGGTTCATTAGCTCCCAGCCCTTGAGCTTATTGCTCACGAATTGCTGCCAATCTGCAAGAAGCAAAGCATATATTAACAATAGTAATAAATTAAGGTAAATGCATATAAATATTTATGAGATTTCTGGCAGTTCTGCTTTGACTTTTGCTTTGATTTATTGCTCTCGTCTATATGGTAAGCCCCCTGGCCTAATTGCTCATAAAACCCGCCTAATTGAACTGAATTGCCATGGGAATTGTGACATTTTTCCCCTCTCAAAATATATACATTTAACATATCTCTTTTCGTACGTACATTTGCCCTTGGTCCGCTTGTACCGATCCGGCGATGCGAAGCCTATGTGACCGCCGCTCTGGCGATTGAACTCGGCTATGATCGCCTTCTCCGGATCACGGACCAGGAGTATTGCTTTCGAGAACGGGGCCCACGCCTTCCCGCCCCACTCGTGCGTCTTCACCAATAATACTGAGCTGTTGCACACATTCTCCGCCGGAAAGCCAGTCTTGAGCAGGCCGTAGTCCTTGTAGATGCTGCCCGTTAGAATGCCCGTTGCCTGCTGAAGCAAGTACCTCAGCCAGGTGTTGCCGCTGCCCGGAAAGCTGGCCAGGGCGGTCAGAGCGGGCAGGGATTGCAAGGCGGCGCTCATGTCACTGGGCAGGGCAGCTGGGGAAAAGGAATATTTATATATTAAAATAGGAAAGGAACATAAGCCATAGGGTCCTTACTGTAAAAGTCGGCCTTGTAGTCCGTGTAGTTTGGAAGATCTCGATTTATGTACTTGAGGTCGCGACACCAGCGGATGGCCATCTTGCGGCTGGGCATCGGGAACCGAGGACTATGAAAGCTGGGAAACTGTGAGTGGAAAAGGAGAGAGAATTTCTTCTATTAAATTATTAAAATATGAGATATATTTTAGGCACAGGAATTACTGTGATTTCTTCTTAAATATTTAATGAAAATATAAATTGTTTAACCAAAAATTCGATTTATTTCAAGGAACTCGTTTACTTTTTTTTTTTTAAGAAGAAATATGTTTAAAAAACAATTATTTAACAATTTTTATTTACAGCAGAAATGAAAAAAAAACTCTCTTCAATTCAAGCTACTTGAATAATTTTTAATACATTTTAAGCTCGTTCCTTCATCCTTGAACATTTCCTAAATCAATATATCCTTCACTTCACTTTCTGAAAAATATTTTTAAACTCGATTTTTACTGCCAGAAAACCGGAAATTCATGCTGCAGTGTCATTTCCGTTGAAATAAAATTGTAAATAAAAAATTACATATAGATTGAGTGCGTGACTCACCTCGGCAAAGCGTTCGATGCGCGGCCTCTTGGGATGCGAGCCGGGTATGTTGTTCATGGACAGGAAGAGGACGCCGCCAATGTAGATGATGATGGTCGCCGAGACACCGAAAAAGCGCCAGCCTTGTAGTGCCATAACGCCGTCTTTGCATTACTGAAACCAAAGATTAGCGGTCTTAGTCGGGCTTATTCGGTCTGCTGGCTGCGGAGACGCTCGTCTCCCGCTCATTTATGTAAAAATAATTCAAAGGACATGCTCGCAGGACGGAATCGAGGACGGAATCAATTTCGGTTTTTGTTGATTTTGTTATGACAACGAAACAAGTGAGCTGAGCAGAGCTGCCTTCGGAAGCCATTTCCCTCGGCCCTATCCACTAGATGCCACTGCCATGAGCACAAGCAGCTCTCTCTCACTTGGCCAACTTGGCTAAGTTGGCTAACTGGTCTCGTCATCCGTCTCGGCATGGCCTGTAACCCGGGACGACCCCACCCGGCGCTGTTGGCGGTGACAACGGCGGAAACAGGGCCGCACTTGAGTTTGAGTTGCAAATGAAAATTTAGGAAAATTGAGGAAACTGATGGGGCGTGTTGTTAAACCATAAATTGAATATCGAATAATTGTATCATTGTATCAATCATAACGCTGATGATCAGCAAAGTTTTTAGTATGCAAAAAGGCAAGGTGATTTCCCTTGAATAAATCTCAAAAGATATTCCATTCTTTATCTGAAAGTTCCACCTTATTAGAAATTTAAACTCTCAAAAATATGTTTAATAAATCCTAAATAAAATTAGTTGTCAGCTTGGAAACATAATGCAGCCACAAGAAAAACTAAAGGAACAGTCTAAGCCGCATCACTTAGCCTTGTTAGTTTCCGATTAAAAACTTATTCCGGCCAACAAACGTTCTCTCTCTAGTCTGTCCTGAAGTCCTTAAGTACCTCCAAGGAAGGGCGAAAAGGCGCTGGCAAGAATGGAAGGAGAGTGGAAATGCCATGTCATGCCTTCAACGGAATTCCTTGTGCTGCATAAAACGCTCACGAAATCCGCAAAAGGACACTCCGTCGTACACACACACACATCGGGATTGCACACACATGCCGTAGACAGGCGGCTAAATGCGAAAATTTATGCAACAGCTGGGCGGCAGAGCCGACGACGACGAGGGATGATCCAAGGGTCCTCGTCCTTGGCCCGCCATATCCTTGAGGCGCCGATAAACATTCGGCGGAATCTGAAGAGGAGGAAGAGAAGAAAACCTCAGCGGAAAGCCGCTCGATGATGATGATACAAGATACCGCCCGGCAAAAAGCAGGGGAAAAGCCAAAGGAACACCCCGGAACTCCTTGAACCACCCGATGCGACTGATGATGGGGGATGGCCCTGCTGCTGATGGTGCTCATGGTGCTCCGGCTTCTGCTGGTGATGGTGGTTGTGGTGGTGGTGGTGGCCCAAAAACTAGTCCAACGCTGAAACAAGAAGCAAACAAAAACACAACCGAGGGCAGAAAAAACAGAAAAAAACGAGAGCGTAATAAAAAATGGGAAAGCGGAACGAGCACTGACAGAAAACTGGCACTGAAACGGGGCTTGTAAAAAGTAAATTTATTTGTTTAAATGTATTAATTCATTTAGTTGATAATTTATATGTATTATTTATTATTCCTGCGTTCTTTAACTTTTAAATAATCTTTAAATTTCTTTAGGATTTTTGCACAGCATTTTCTTTTTAGCTATTTAAATAATAGTCTAAAATATTTTTACAAACATTTTCTTTAATAATTTTGCTACATAAATATATTTTCACAAATTTTAAACAAATTAATTGTTTATTACAGCTGGAAAACCTTACAATTCGTCACAATTTAAATATTTGCATGGGTAAGTGGCTTTTAAAGATACTATAAACATTTAATTATACTTTTAAATATTTTTATTAACAATTTTTATAAACATTTGTTGGGAAATTTTAAAGATTTACTTTTTTCTAAGCTAGCAAAACGTTAAGAATATTTTTTCTCAGTGCCAGATAGCGACTATATAATGAAATTGCGAGGCAGCCGCAAAAGCAAAATAGAGAAATATATAAAAAAAATACAGAAAAAATTGGGCACCGAATGGGTTAAGGCAGGCGGTTTTGGGGGTTCTGTCCAAGGAAACAGGGAGAGGGGGGAGGGGACTAAGGCCTGGCCATGATGGCGAGCAATAATTTGATTGTTTTGCGGCATAAATCAGACAAAAGCCACGCACACTGGCACAGCCAGGTGGAGAGACAACGACCCAGTCGCAGTCAGGCAGTCAGGGGTTTACATAATGATGGGGCTTCCCCCCGAAAGAGGAACTGCTGCTCCCTTCCACACCATAAATATGCATTTCCAAAAGCGAAATAATAATAAAAAAAAAGATTAAAAGAAAACTATGCCCTCGCAGATCACATAAACAATGGGCATCTCTCGGATTCAGATGGTGCTTTGTACAAACACACTTTCCGCACACGCATGGAAAATCGGCATCGGGGGGAATGCGGAAAATGGGTGTGTGAAAACTGCGAGGGGCCTTGTCGGTGAAATGTAAACAAATAATTTTTTTGGAGGGGGCGGGGGGCGGGCGGGCAGTAGCTTCTGGTGTTTTCGTGTGATTGTTTCTGACTTACCGATACCGATTCTGGATCCACTCCTGCAACGCGCACACACCCTCTCGCAGGCTCGCACACACAACACACACCCTTCTCTCTCCTCTCCACTCCTCTCCTCTCACCTCGCTCTCTTTCTACATGTCACACACAGCCGTTGGCAATCAGGGGCGAACTACAACTGCGATTTGCTGATAAACTGGCAATCACAGGGCCCATTCGCTGCGGTTATTTGCTTGAAAATCGCTTCAACAAATTCGCACATCAAACAAAACACGGCAAAAAAAAAACAACAACAACACACACACAATACGAATTGTTGCTAAAATAAATACGAAAATACGAGAATACAACAAAATGTGGATATTCGCGAACGGCAACAACAAACGGCAGCGGCAGCGGCAGGCAAAACAAATGTGAACTATTTATTCCGTGCCACACGTCGTATGCGCAATATTGGGGCGCAGCCGTTGCCGCTCAAAAAACGTTGAGCGTGTCGCGAGTGCTCCGTGCGTGCGAGTTCTCCCTGTGTGTGCGTTGTTTCTGCTCACTGGCCGGACTCGGACTCGGATTCGGAATCAGAATCAGAAACAGAAGTATCCGTGGCAGAATCACCATCACCAGCAGCAGCAGCATTAGCAGCAGCATCGCATGGGGGATGATGATGGGCAAAAAAAAGCTCTTGCGGTGGTGTTCCCTGCCAAACTTGCAACATGTTTGCCATCAGCTGCGAATATAAACGGGGGTCTGGTGCGCAGGTCCCTCGATATTTTGCTCTGCCAAAGTGTTCAATAGGTGGCTACCCCGACTATGGTCAAGTCAAAGTTTAGCCAGGATCAAAGCCAAATAAGGATAAAAATCTATTTGAATTTTCATTTAAAAATAAATATAAATACATTCTACAATAAATAAATGTATAGATATGTGATAACAGGGAAGGAAGTTATTAATTATTCACCCTTGCAGGGTTTTATAATTTTAATTTTCGATAAATAAAATAATTATAAAGCTCAAGAGCTTCTTAAGAAGGGTTTGGATTACTACTTTTCCACCATTAATTCCCTTTGATTGCATTTAAAAATTCTGATATCCCCATTCCCTTGGTAAATAAAAAACAATAATTAATTTTTTGTGATATTTCGCATTTGTTTTTGTCTCTTTTATTCAAAGTTAAGTTCTGTTTGCTTCGTTTTTTTTTATTTTCGTTCATATTTCACCTTGGTTGCATGGGGGGATTTGCCTCGGCTTGTCGTGGATTTTCGTGGCTTTTTCATTTAGTGTTCGCTCGCATCTAGATCGAATTCGTATCGTATTATCGCATTATCGTATTATTTGCAGCAACACATCATACCTTGTGGTGAGTAAAAGTTGATATGATGCACGTTTGGCACACACACTACACACAAAGAGTGACGACGCGACTCGCAATCGAAGTTCGCTAGTTTATCTCTGCATTCGTTAATATATTTTTTATAGTTTTCTTTTATTATTATTTTTTTGCGGATCTTTAACATGTGCTAATTTCTTTGTTTCGTTTTGCTTTTAGTTTTTGGTTTCTCTTGTTTGTTAGTTTAAATTATGTTTTGCATATAATCTTTACTATAATTACATTCTGTTTTTCTTTTTTTGTTTTTTTGTCTTTTTTTTAGTATCTGTCAACATTGCGAAATTAGCAATTAGGAGAAAAAAAATATTTGTATGTTTTTGCATGTATTTATACATTTATATAGGAATTGTAGTCTAGACTAGTGGGGAGGGGCTACCTTAAGCTAATGTACAAAAATATCAATAACTTAAGGACGAGCAATTTAAAATGTAAAAAACGTTTAAAATCAACAATTACGACAACAACAATTCGCGCGGTAATATAGTACAAATACGATACATAGAGTAGGTCATAATCGGGGTCAGGGTCAGGGGTCAGGTGTATCCTTTTTCTTTTAAAACAATGTAATCCCTTTGTTAATTTATTTAAACTTTAAAATGATCCATTTACACATAATTGACTCACAGAGTGTGTTTCTTTCGTTGGCTGACAACAATTGAACTGAGAGCGAGAAATCAGTGAGGCCTTGCAATATATATATTTATCAATATATATCGAGGAGTTGCGGGGACTTCTAGTGGGTGGCTAACAGTACATCGATGATTAAGTGACGCTTACTGGTTACTGTTACGGGTTACGGTTTACTGCTCTTCCGCCTGGCGCATCTCTCTCGTTATTATCATTAGGTTTTCCTTTTGTGACTAAGTACCCTTTGTTTTTGTTTTTTCTTTTCTTTGTTTATATATATAAAAAAAAGAGACAAAAAACATTTTTGTGGTCCCTGGCATATGTAATTCAATTGAAAAGGGTTTTCCGCGAAACCGGCAAGAACCCGGTAAATGAGTAAATCAAGATCCTATAAAGTTACATCCTCCTCCGGCACCGAACTACATTGAATTACATAAGTGTTGGTTGTTGTGCTTGTCGTTTTTGTCTTCTTATTACATTTAGTTGGACTGCTTAGCTGGCTGTGACCCACTTTTTTGGTGTTTTTTGTAGTTTGTTTTCTTCCTTTTTGAGAGTTTCATTTCCTGGTTCCTTGAATTTTGTTTTTATATTTATTAAACCAGAGATGGAAAAGCATCAATGAACCTATCGATTCTGCAGCATATCCTTTAAAATTGTACCCCAAAGTACGTTTCTATAGGTTAGTGCCACAACGATAGGCACTTTGTTTAGTGATATTCCAGCTCCAATCTAACATATCCTTTATGCTGTATGCTTTTAGTTGAGTGTGTGTGTATGGCTGTGTGTGCATGGTTGTGTCTCTTTTAGTGCGCTTAGTACAGTACAATAGTTAACGATAGTTGCGGCCTACGAAACTCTAAAGGGCGTGCCTGCTCTGCAGATGGGTTCTAACTTCCTTCCTAAGGACTCTACGACTCTTGGGCTCTGGCTTAGCATTTAGTTAGAGAGAGAGAGAGAGAGAGAAATAGATAGAGAGAGAGAGACAGAGAGCAACGAGAAATCAAACCAAAGAATGCCAACAATCGTTAATCCTTATCATTTCTCTTGCCTAGTTTTGGGGGCGAGCTTCAAGCTTACACTTTGCGACAGATTCGGCACTAAACTACTTAAGTGCTAGAGAGTTGCCTTTCTTATAATGCGATAGTGTCTCTAGTTTGGGATTGGAATGAACAAAAGGTAAAGAGGGATCAGGGGTTAGGGGGTTAATGGAGGAGCTAGCTAGTCTAAGTTTTTCGATAGGTTTGACTAACGCTTCGATAGTCCTAACAGCTTCGAACTGAGGTTCTTCAACAAGTAATTCGCTAATTATGCATATTATAGGCTCTATATTTAGATATTTGTATGCGTGCATGTGTTGTGTGTGTGTGTGTCTGTGGTGTGTGTGTGTGTGTATGAGGTTGTGGCTTTGTTCTATTTCAAAAACATTTGTCCGAATCGATTAATATTTAAAACGTTTTTCTTAAATAGTTCTCTATATAAGTTATTAAAGCTTTCGGTTTTCATTACACTAGTTCATAATATAGATATATTACTATGTATATTTCTTTGTGTATATATATATAAGTACTTAAAATATATATGTATATATATGTGTTCCATAGTCTCTAACAGTAAGAGGTATATACATCTGTAGAGAGACGCCACGCCCTGCCGGCTTTTACAAAGGAAAAAGAAAACAGAATTTAAAGCAAACAAATGGCGCAAAAATTGAAAAAAAGCTTTCGATTCAGATTCAGTTTCAGAATAATGCTTGACGATTGGGCACATGTCGGGTTTAATGAACAAACATGGACGTTTCTCAGGACGGTTTAATGTGGGAATTATCGTCATTCTTATTCGCACATACAGCTATAAATAAAATTTGCAAAAGAAATCTATAGAAAACTATTAATTTCAAGTTAAAAACTAATGAATTTCACTTGGTGCATTTTTTTATAAGAACTAACTCTGAATATAATCAACTAATAGACTTAACAAGTTTTAAAAGCTTTTATTAAACGCTTAAAGATCACGCTTAATTTCTGTTTAAAATATTTATAAATAAAAAAGAATCTTTACTCCCAAATTAAAATTTGAATATATTTATATCAATCAGTTTTAAAAAGTAAATAATTGGGTAAAGGTCTTAACTTTAATCTGCTAGAATTACCTATTTTCTGAAAAGAAATCTAAGCATAATTAAATTAAATTAAATTAAATAGTAAAAAAGAAGCCTTAAATGCAGACACAATTAACTGGCGGCCAATTAAACTATTTACATTCTCAAGGACATTAAATAGAAAGGAAAGAAATAATTTAAAAAACCGAAACAGGGCTCGAGCACTCCCTCTGGCTATCTGTGTGTTGTTTCTCGGTTTTTAGTTTTTTAGTAGTTGTTGTTGTTTCGTTAATTCTACAGTTTTCATGTCATATATATATATATATTGATCTCGATTTCGACTTCGATCTCATTCGGGTGTTTCTTTTGGGCTTATTTGTGTATATCTGTATATGGGGGATCGTTAGGGCTAAACATACATGTATAGAATATAGCTCTATCTCTCTGTTAGGTTCTGTATATTAAATACATATAGTTGTTGTACCATTGTAATACTGTCCGAATTGCTTATTTGTTGTTGTCCGCCTCCTCGGGGGGAAATGGAGATGGGGAACCTGGTTGCTGGGGGGTGATTGGATTTGGTCGCGATTACAGTTCTCAAAGCTTGTCTTTATCACGATCAATGCTCATTGCTTTAAAGATGCCGCGTCCGATGCCATAGCGCAGGTTGAACTGATCCAAGCTGGAGGCCCTCGGCCGCTGGCTGCCACTCTGATGGCCCGCCGAGGTAGCGGCTCCTGCTCCGGCTCCCGATGCGGCTGCTGCTGCTGCTGCCCGGGCCATCAACTGATCGTCCATGTCCGTCTCACTGAACTCCGTCTCCGTGTCGCTGAACTTGCGGCGACGCCGCAGCAGAGTGCTGCAGTGCCTCAGCTCGCCGAGATTGTCGGGATTGAGCGAGTGGCCGCGCTTCCGCTCCTGTCGCTCCATCTCGGCAGCCAGCATCTGGACCTCCCAGTCGTTGTGGCCCGCCCGGTTTTGGCCCGCCGCCGCCGCCTCCTCCTCGTCGTCGTCGTCGTCTTCCTCCTCGACAACAACCCTGCTGCGTCGCTCTGCGCTGTTATTATCCTCCTCCTCCTCGTCCTCGTCCTCCTCCTCGGCAATGTTAATCTTGCTGGACGAGGAACTGGAGCTGGAGCTCTCGCCAATATCCAGAATTACGCTGTCCGCCAGCCGGGTGAGATTTCCGGTTACATCCGATACCATAACGCCGCTATTAGCACCGCTGCCACCGCTGATCAGGCTTCCTCCCGATCCGCCTCCGCTCCATTCGCGATATCCGCCGCCACGGCTGCTGCTGCTGCGCCCGTTGCCCTGGCCGGAGTAGAAACTGGGATGGCTCTGGGCGTGCCGGGAGCTCAGCGATCCCGGTCCGCCGTAGTAGCTGCTGGGACAGTTCAAGGCATTCGCTGAGGCGGCATGATGGCGGCTTGGTCCACGACCCGAACCCGGCGATATGCTACGCCTGCCGCCCTGGATGGGCGGCGACGAGGTGAACACCGTGTCCAGGGAGTCGCCACGCTGAAAGAGAGTGGGAAGGGAAAACTTGTGAAAATGGCCAAGAGGAATTTCCAGGCATCGCTTACCATAAACAAAAGCTCCGCCGAGGAGCCAGAACTGCTGTTATCCTCATCCTCGGCCGGCTCATCGTCATCCACCGACAACTGGGACATTTTCTTCTGACGCCGACTCAGTGGAAGGACCAAGGCGGAGGACGTGCACGTGGCCACCGGCATCGTTGAGGATGAGGGTTTCTGCTCAATCGAACGCAGCTTGAGCTGCAGCTGGGCAATGATGGCGTCGCGACGACGCACCTCGCCGGCCATGCTGGAGAACTGTGTCTCGAACTTGGAATGTATCTCGTTCATGTGCGTCTTGATCACGTGATTGATGCCGCTGAGGATCTGATTGAAGTAGTCCTGTGCCTCCGGAAAGCCTTTAAGATTAAGATGAGAGGCGATAAGCAAGGGCAAAGTTAGTCAGAGGTGAAGGGAATCAGGAGCTGGGCACAGGACTTGAAGGTTACATTTTGTGTTGACGTGAGTTTTGCATTTACGGTGAGAAAGGACATTCAAGAATTTCTTTTCCTTTTGGTTTTTACAGAGTTTAACTACATCAAATATTTAAGTTTATAGGCAGTGGGTGTAAAAAGCGTTTTATTTATTTTTTTTTTTTTGTTTGTTGGCACTACATGCTATATATATTCTTAGCTCCACTTTACTAGGTCCAGGTGACAAAATCAGTACTTTATGGCTTCAAAGGATAACGAAGGCGAAGACTGCAAGTAATGCCACTGCAGATGATGGGAAATATTGGGTATATCTTCATTAATCGGACAAGGAATTATTTAATTTAATTTCCATTTGCAGTGACTTTACCTTTCAGCTATTGTTATTAATATTTTGTTGTATTATTTACACATTCTCATTCCCATTGTCATTAGTATTACCATTGCCATTACCATTACCAATAAGCATTACCAATACCATTATCATTACCATTATCATACAAGTGTGTGCTCCATCAAGGACTCAGCTCGGTTCTCTATATATATAACACATATTTACAAGATTGTTTTGTCCCTTTTCAAAGGTCACATGCTCGGGGAGTGCTTTCAGGATCTGTCCATTCCATTACTGATCCTGGCACAGTTCTTACACAATTAAACATGGGCTTAATGGCTTGAATCCTTGAAAAGTTTTGGGGGGTTAACACAAACAGCTTGGCTTCGGGCGGGGTTTATATATACATAGTTGAAAGTATTTATAACATTTAAATTAAGGTTGGTTTAAAAAATAATCTTATATAAAAAAATGCGAAAATATTTCCAACTTAAGTCTTTAAATGATTGTAAACATGTCAGCAGTTGCAATGCAGCATTTTCTTTATAAACTTTCAAATGCTTAAATTTTCATTATCCTTACGAATTTAATAAATTAATTAAAGAAAATTAAATTAAAAGAAAAACAACCAAGGCTGCATTTACAACAATTGCTGCGTTTACAAATTCAGACATTATTTCAAGGCATTTGTACAGATTTGAAGCGTGTCCTTCATGCGAAGAAGAGTTTGGCAAATGCAGTTGTATTTTATTTTTAAAATCGAATAGTTTGAAATAGAAATGTAAAAATTAAAAGAGAAAGAGTTTCCAAAAAGCAGGGCAAAGCGAAGAAAAAGAGTATAAAGAATAAGATGCCTATTGAATAATAATTCTAATTTTTATATTTATTTATGATGTTTACTCAGCCAGCTATGAAAGTGTTTAAAGGATCCTTAGGCATCTTATTCTGTATATCCTGCATGGTTTTATTTGTTTTGTGTGTGTTTGTGACTCCCAGACATGCACAAGTGTCGAGTGTGTGCCAAGTGTTTTTTATGCATATATAAAATATCAGAATATTAGCGTGTTATTTATATTTTGAAATTTATTTTTGGGAGTTTTAAGCGATGCTTTGCTTTGCTTTGCGTTGCGTTGCTCTTGTTCTGGTTAACGTTTTGGTTTCTGGTTTTCTGATGGTGGGATTTCATTCATTAATCAATCTGAAGCGGATATATTTACCTTCGTGATGCGGCCCTGGACCCTGTCCCAGTCCCTGTCCCTGTCCCAAGCCCAGGCCCATGGCACTGGTCGTGTTCTGCCTGAGCTGCAAATTCAAATTCAAATCTGTGGTGGTGGACTGGGCATGGAACTCGCTCTGCGATTTCGATTCCACGATATATGAAGCAGTCGCGGATGCGGACGCGGATGCGGATGTGGAGGAACCGGAAACGCCGGACGCTGAGGCGCTGCCAACGCCAGCAACGAGTCCGCCATCGCGCTCGCTAAACTGCTGCAGCTGGCCGGGATTGGGGCGCAGCAGCTCGAACGCGTAGCTCTCCTGCGGCGAATTCGTGGGCGTTACCAACGTCAACGTCGGCGACCAGACACTCGTCTCGCTGCTAACCGTGCTTGGTGCCGTTATCGGAGCCGGAAAGCTGGCTGAAATCGGAGACGGAAGACCGCTGACCGGAAGCGGAAGTGGATACGTATACGCACTGTTGGCCGCGCGCGAATTCGGATTAGGAGTAGGTGTGGGTGTTGTTGTGGATGTTGTTGTGGCACTCGGTACATCGGTACCACTAACGCTATTATTAGTCCCACCGCCGCCGAAGGTATACTCCTCCTTGGCACTGGCGGGCGGGCTGGAAAGAGTGGAATGGAAGGTTACACTCTTCAAGAGTTTACTGTGCCTAGCCACGTACCCTTCCACGGTGGGTTCCGCGGGCAGACCCTGACCCTGTCCCAGTACCAGTCCCAGTCCCAGTCCCAAGCCCTGTCCCTGCACCGGCCCCTTTGAGGTGCTGCCGCCGCCATTGGTGTTGTTTGCTCCCGGCTGGATCTCATCCTCCTGCCCACCGTTGCCCTTTTGCAGCTTCTTGAGTATGCTTTTGAGCTTGCGCCGCTCCAGCGTCTCATTGGACTCCGGACTAAGTGGCAGTGGGACATATTGCAGCAGCTGCCTGGAGTTGCTATCCGAGGCAGAGGCCGAGGCCGAGGCGGAAGCGGAAGCCGAGGCTGAGGCGGATGCCGATGTATTGGTGGATATCGAGGTGGAAGTGGAGCTAGTGGTGGATTCATAGGTGCTGAGGAACTGTGAGTAGATGCCGGAGGTATCGCTGTAGCAGCGATACAGCGACTCCGTGATGGGCACCCGGCTGTCGGGGCCGGACTTGGAGCAGTCCAGACTAAAGCTGCGCGTCTGCAGGGCTCGCTCCAGCTCGGCCAGCTTCTGGCGCTCGTTGAGGATCTTCAGGCGCTTGACGAAGGGCAGGCCGCAGTACTCCGGCGAGAGATCGAATACGCTCTGGTAGAGCTTCCTGCGACCGCCATTGCCACCCAGCTCGGACAATTCACCGTCGGGCAGATGCTGTTCGGGCTTCTGCAGGCGCAGGCAGTCCCGTCTGGCGGAGGTGGCGCCATTGGCGGTCATCCCCATTCCCAGCTGGCTGAGCTCCCGCCGCTGGCCACCACCGGCTACCGACGAGCATGTAGTGCTGGAGGAGCTGTGGCCATGATGATGCGTTCCATGGTGATGATGATGATGGTGGTGCCGCGGCGAACGCGAGCTGCTCCTGGCGCTATGATGGCGCTGCGGCGGCCGCGGATGCTGGTCCATCTGCTGCGGGATGTTGCTCAGGGAGTAGTTCTTCAGCGGCGTCTCGGGATCGTCCGTGGGCGAGCAGTTGGTCAGGCTGGTGTAGCTGGAGGACATGAGCGTGGCCAGCTTCAGCTTGGACCAGGGCTTAATGGGTGTGCCGTCGGTGTCCGTGTCCGATTGCATTGGCGGCGTTGTGCCTATCCGGTGGCCCGGCGGTGGCTTCACCACCCGCTTCGATATGGTGGCTATGCCAGGACCTCCCGCGCCCCCCAGGCCCAGCCCCAGACCCAAGCCCAAGCCCAGTCCCGCTCCAGTCGTTCCGATCGTGTCCTCGTGCTTGGCCACCAGAGCGAGAGACTTGGGCGGTTCCTTCTTGGCAATGGCTCCGGTACTTGGACCCGGCGAGCTGCCGGCACCTCCGCCCTGCAGCTGCTGGATCTTCTGCTTAAAGGACACTTTCATAATGGGCTTGATCTGGGCCACTGTCAGCGACTGTCCGCCGGGCGTGGTGGAGCTAGAGCTTCCCGCCAGGGCTGAGGCTGAGGCTCCTCCGCCGAAATGCGAATCGATCTTGCTGCTTATGTTGGGCGGCGTGTTGACCTAGGATAGTCGGGGGTTTGGAACAAGGATTAGACAAAAAGAGAGATGGATGAGCATAGTTAGTAGGTGAGGCGATGCTAAAGGTGCCATTATCCCCTTGCTCCCTCTGGGTTAAGCTCCTAACCGGAGAATAAGATTCAATTTATTTACAGACCCAAGCTTAAGTTATTAATTTTTATCGAATTTTTATATCCAACTGTGACTGCTTAACAGGCAGTTGCAATAACTTATTCTCCAGTTAAGTTGAGCTGTCATAGTTATAGGATTTTTTTAATGATTTCTAAGAGGCATTTTCGGTTTTGGTTACTACTTTTTTTTGTGGTTTCAAGTCACTTGTAGGTACTTTTCTTTTTTGGGTTCGTTTTGTTTTCTTTTCTTTTTTATCTCTTATTTTCGATTTAATTTTTGCTTTACCATGACGACGCCGGGTTCGGCGGCGTTGGCCTGCGGCTCGTTCTTAATTTTCAACTGCTGCAATCGCTGGATCAGGGGAAAGCCTTCGCTGAACTCGCGTTCGGGCTCCTCCTGGATCGATTCCTGCGGCGATAACGTACACGTTACATGTGAGTGAGGTGGAGATTTCTGTGGTGGTGTGGACTTAACAGCTCGCTCTTCGCGATCCTAGTGCAAGACACATAAAGACACATACAAAACTACTGTTTAGGAGCTGGGGATTAATTACATACAACACGAATTTCTGGGTCTCGGATCGATTAAACGATAGCTAAACGATAGCAAAACGTAGGGTGGATAAAATGAAAAATGCAAATCAAAAGTTATGGAGATGTCAATGGGTGTCCTACTGCAATATATTCTTGGATCTCTTAGATATATCTCTAGGGAGAGAGTTCTTGTTCCTTTGGAAATAAACAAAAGTGGTAGAACAGACACACTAAAGCGGAAGCAGGGATAAACACTATGTGAAAGCATCTAATAAAGCTCGAAATTGATTAATTGATTCCCGTTGTGTAGTTACTTAAAGGCCAATCTTTGGATTTAAATGTGAAATCTTCTCTCTGGAAAATGTTTATAATTTTTCCTACAGACTTATTGCAATATTTATGTTGTTTTCTTTTTGAAAAGCTTAAATTGAGTAACGTGCTGGATTGCAATTATGAAGAAGATCGTCGGGACTAGCACACTGATCTTATGTGGATTGGTTTAATTATTATTGTTTTTTTTGGGTGCACTAACAACTTGTATAAACTGCATTACAATGGTTTCGAAACAATGTACACAAATGTGTGTTGTGTGTGTGTGCGGAGAGTATTAATTTATTCATTAATTAATTATTAAATTTATGATACAGAGTTTGCTAGCAGGGAACTGTCATTAAGAAATGTTTTCAGGACTTTGTTAACTCTTTTAAATATTCTGTTTTTATCTAGAACTTGCATTAGGAATATTTATTGAGGGAAAAGCATTGAAACTTTAATTAAATTAAATTAAATTAATTAAATTTCCTTGAAAAATAAATCTGAAAATGCAATCTATTTAGATGTTATTTTGTTATAAATACAATTTGGCTGTTATTTCGTTTTTGTTCAACAAACGCTCCAAAGAAGACTTTAAATATCAGTTTTTTAAAGACTTTAAATTGATATTTATTATTATCTGACTTTAACAAACGTTTCAAAACGTTTCCCCAAAATTTTCCAAAGCCCAAAATATGAATTTTCCCTCCCCCCCTAACAGTTCCCCCTTCCGATAAGGCTCTCAAGCTTTATTCCATTTCAGTTAATAATTTTGTTGTTGTTTTCGAACAGGCGGCTTTTCCGACTCTGTGCTGAGCTGTGGTGTGTGTGTGTGTACGGGTGTGTGTGTTGTTTTTCCATCTGTCAAGCTCTTCATTCACTGCTCTGTGTGTTTGTCTGTGGATCTTGTGGGAGAAAAACCATTTAAAGCCATTTCCAGTTGAGGGGGGAAATGTGAAAATGCGAAAATGTGGCAAAATGTGTGTTGGATGTCAAAACGAAAGTCGAGCAAAGGTGAGCGAATGCGTATGCGTAATCGTATGTGTGTGGTTGTGGGTGTATAACCAGGAGAGCTGTGGTTTCCGGTGACTTGGTGGCAGCGCCACCGCCTCTCACCTGCTTCTCCTTGAGCAGCCGCAGGCGCTGCAGCAGCGGCAGACCGGCACCAATGGGGCTCGGGGTCTTGTCATGCAGCTCGTCCTTGGCCTCGGCACTATCCGCATCCTTTTCATCGGATCGGACGCGGGACATGCGCTTCAGCATGATCTTGCTGCCGCGCGGCGATGTATTGTGCAGTGGCTGCATCTCCAAGGACTCGTCGCTCTTTCTCGAAGTCCTGCCGACGAGAGAATATGATTTAATGGAAGAAAATATTTATTTTTTTAAGAGGAGAACAAATATTTAAACAAAAAATATATGGCAAAATAGTGATAAAAGCAGACAACTCACTCCCACCTGGACTTCTTGAGCACGTTGCGGAATCCCTTGACATCGTGCTTCAGCTTATCCACGATCTTCTTGGAGGCACTGTTCTCGCTGCTGTCGCTCTGATGCACCTGTCCTTGATGGTGGCCCTGGTGGCTCTGATGGTGGTGCGGATGAGCGGCTGCAAAGGCTGCCGCCTCCTTGTCGCTCTGCGCCTTGGCATATTTTTTGTTCACGCAGCGCACCTCCATCAGCCGCTTTCGGCCCAGCGTCTGCAGAATCTCCTGGGCGTCCGGATAGTCCTTCATGGCAGCCAGGACATCCTCGCGGGAGAGCGAAAACAGCTCAGAGTAGCCCACAGAGCGAACATCCGCCGTGCGTCTGAGAGAAGGGGATATTTTCATATTTATTTATAAATATTTCGATTAAACTCACTTGTTCAGTCCATCCAGATTGAGGATGCCGATCTCGCCAAAAAAATCACCCGCCTTCATGGTGGTCAGGACCTTGCCCGTCTCGCTAAGCACCTCCAGGATGCCGTCCGCAATGATGAACATCTCGCGGGCCACCTCCCCCTTGCGGCAGATGGAGTCGCCCGGCGTAAAGATATAGGCCTTCATCTTGAGCACCAGATCGTGCAGGAACTCCGGCTGGCACTCCTGGAAAATGGTCACCTTCTTCAGCACACTGAGATTGACATGTAAGGCCAGTTCGGTTTTCAGTTTGTCGGGCAGAAGGCCCAGCGCCGTGTTGATGTCACCGCCGCCCTGTATCCTGCCCCGGGACCAGCTGTAGTCATACCAACGCAGCACGCGACGCTTCATGCCGCCGGGCACCTGAGGGCATATATATAATAAATCGGTTATATCGGTCATGTATATATATTTAGGTAAGGATTGGGCACCTTGTGGTGGCGCATGTAGGTCTTGGCCCCGTCCAGCAGGCGCTCGAACTCCAGGCGATTCGCATTACGGTTCGTTATCACATTGCCCACCTGGCCGACGATGGTCGCGAAGATAAAAACACCAATCAAATAGCTAACGATCGTAAAAATATATCTGTGGAGAGGCAGAGAGAGCGGCACGGGCGTGGCCATCAATTAGCGGGGCACACAAAATACAGGATGTGGAAGGACAGAAAGCGAGTGGTAGTTTTTGGTTACATTTTTATTTTCAGAGCACTTTTAAAATGATTTTTTAATTGGAAAAACTAATATATTGGGCATACAGAAAATGTGCTTCATTAAATCATCGAAAATATGACTTTAAATATGACTTTAAATGTGCCAAAAGTAGGAATTGAAATCTCCAAAAAAAGTATGCTATAAAAACGAAGCATCTGCATTTCTTCTGATTTAGTTATTAATTTTTGTTCTTCTTTTTAATTTACTTACTTAAATGATAATTTTTCATTCTGTTTATATTAATTTGATTTTTTTGTTTAATTATTTGCCTGTTTAATAGTTAGGTGAAATTAAATATTTAAATTATTTATTAGTCAATCCACCACTCGCTTTCCTTTTCTCTCTCAAAGACTTTTCTTCGTTTTGCAAGCTCAATCAAAGTTTTCGAAAGTCCACAAAATCTTGTGTTTTTGCAATAATAATATTTTTTTTCTTCTGTTTTTTTTCTAAGTTAGCCAAAGGCACAAATATCAATGGAATTGTTCAAGGCTGTCGCACGCTTTCGAAAACTTTGATGCAGCGGGGCAGAGTTAGCAACAGATCGATTTGAGGAGTCAGAAAACTATAACGCCAAAAGGAATCCGAATCGGTGGACAGCCCCCAAACAAATTGCATGATATTCGCTCCATTTGATTAACCTTGCCTGAGTCTAAGTTGCTTAATTAGTTAGTTAGTTGTCTGGATTAGGTAAGAGTCGTACCCATAGCTAGAGCCAAACTGAAGCAGTCGCGACTTGATGCCTCGCCTAGGTATTGATCGTGGGCCGTCCACCGAAAAGTTCGGTCTAATTGGTGATTGTTAAAGGGTGATTAATTGTTTAATTAAAATTTATTCAAAAAAACCCTCCCTCATTTAAAAATCTCCAATGATTTTTGCAACAATAACTCTTTTATTTTCGATTAATACTCACTCCGCATTTGTCTCTGGCGTGGGAAGGTCCCCGATGGTCGTCAGGGTCAAGGTCGACCAGTACAGGCTGCCCAGATACTTGCGTGTGAGGGTCGCATAGTCCCCGGGTCGATATGGATACACCCAATCGCCCTGTGAATATAAAAATGGGTTTTCAAATATTTATTTTGTGGGGATCGTTTAATCTTAACAATATTTTTGAAAATTACCTGAAAACCCTCCGCTTCGGAGAGTAAAAAATAGAAACAACCGAACCAGTGTGCCAGTATTAACAGGATATGAATTAGGTTAACAACGCGCCATAAATTTGGCCAAACTGTTCTACTCTCTACGATGTAATAAAATCTCACAGATCGATAAACCTGAAGCGGGATTAATTAAATAAATATTGGGAATATTGGGAATATTGGGAATATTCGAATCAATATATTCACTTTAAAAAAGCGCGTAAAACGCAAGAGCGGATGTGTGCCCATCTTGAGCTGCAGCAGATCCAATGGTATTAACGCTATCATATCGAAGATAAAGTCGCGCGAGTGGACATAGTGGCAGGCCAGCTTCCTGTCGTCGTATACCTAATGGGTTTCATTTAAAATGCAATAAACAAAGGCTTCTCTCACAGCAAATTTCAATCTAAATTTGTATAAATACCAAGCTCAGTCCAAAATTCAATCGATACTCACCATTAGGCCCTGCTCCAGATAGCCTGTGCGTAATTGAACTATTATATCTAGGATAAATACAACATCTGTCATCGAATCGCAGATGAGCCAGAACGTGGGCACAGCTTGCTGTCCGGGAATAGCGCCAGAATTTAAAATGAGAAAGGATGTTACGTTTAATGGAGGGGCTTTCCGTGTGTGTGTGTGTTTGTGTGTGTGCTCTTTTTGGGTCTATTTTTATGGCCAGGTCAAGGGTAATTAAGCGGCGAATGCAGTTGACAATTGCAAATGCGGTGGGCTAAAGGTCAAAGTCAACACGCTGAGTCCCCCTCGCTCTAATCTGATGGCAAACCCCAAGTTCTAACCAGAAAAAAACAGAGCTAACTGGGCCATAAACAAACATTTGCCCAGGCCGCCCGACTGCGTGTCTTATAATTGAGTCATTACAAGGCAAAGACCAGGAGCAAACAGATAAAAAAGCGGATAATTTTGTCGGTCACAGGCACCGGCACAGGCAGGTGACGACCCGGGGAAACCCCCTTTTGTCCCGCAACCAAAACCCTTTGGCGCGTAATGACAAAAGGGCTTACACAAAGGACGAACAAAGGTCCTTGCCAGGGAAAATGCGAAATGGAAGTCACAATGAATGAATGGAAAAACAGGGACAGGGACAGGGAATAGGATAGACAACAAAAAATAGATAAGCCGCCGCCATGGCACTCACCTGCAGTTCGGGAAAGCTCTGCCTCACAATTAGGGTCCATAGGTTATATAGAACACATACAGTTAACATCATTAACCAATAGAAGTAAAAATTCTCATCTGGATTAACGACAGATCGTCGTTTCTGCAGATATCGTCGCCGACGCTTAACACTCTTGTCTACGTCACCGGAGGCACTTTCTGAACCCGTGTCTTCAACAGTTTCCTTTAATTATTAAGTATTTAATGATTAATTTGATTATTAATTGAATTATTGATTTATCTTGCCTGTGTTTCGGGTATCTGTCTAGTCGAGAAACGCTTCAGGAAGGAGTCTTCGCGCTTGAGCGGTGGTTTCTTCTGTATCGCCGAAGAGATCTGCACGGTGGTGCGCAGCTTCATCCAGCGTTGGTTCGAACGCGTCCTGTTAGTTGTTTTTTGTTTTGTTTAACATAAATAGAGATATGGATATATATAAATTGGATGCTTTACATTGTAGGGGTTTTTTTTTAGAAGAGAGGAAAAAGGGATTGTCTCACACAAACAAACTACGATTAGCTACCAACTAAAATTAGTGCTTTTAAGGATAATATTGGGGGCTAAGGGGGTTGTGGGTTAATGGTTGGCAACTCAAGACAGATCATTCCTGATAAGCGTGCGCTCACGTTACAGGTTGTGCCTTATACAGATATAGAGCTTAATCACTTACGTAACACGAAACATCAAACACTTACGCTATACGGTGAACGGTTACGGGTTACGGGCTACGGGTTACAGGCTACGGGTTACGGGTTACAGGTAAGGGGTTACGGGCTACACAATACCAACTATGTTACGCATATTTAGTGGCAAGACAGGAGTGGTGGAGGGGAGGAGAAACCCAAAAGACCGTAACGCAAAGGCAGGCAACGGTAACGTTAACGCTAACAGTAACATTAACAGCAACAGACAGCTAAGAGAGAGGGGGAGACATAGAAAGATATAGATGGGCATGCAGAAAATACACATATATCATATATATATATAGTTCCAGCTAGTCATAAATACTTCCACTAATCTACAAATGATACATACTTATCGATATGAATAGATGTGCTCGAGAGTAGCAAACGAAATCAACTCGAACTCAAATCGAATACAGAATCAAATATAATCAAACGAAATCACAATCATAGGCGTTATGCAATCGATGGGAAATGAGGAAAATTGCAATTGGAAAACAATTTGAGCAGCAGCAATAGCAGCAGCAGCGAGACAGAGACAGACCGAGAGCGAAAGGGAAAATCAGAGAGATAGAGACAGGGACAGGTGTGACAGAGAGAGAGAGAGTGGGGAAAGGGGGGAAAAGTGGCCAAGAATTTTCCGCTATCGATATAAATAGCTCTTGGCGGCAGCAGCGGCCTTGGGTTCGGGGTTGGAAAAGTGTTAAACTGTCTGCTAGGTGTTTTCTTTTTCCTTTTTTTTCCTTTTGTGGAAAACAAAATACAAAAACTGCGAAACTCGCTTTTCTCGAGGTGAAGAAAACCCCTTGGAGAAAACTGAAACTTGAAAGTTTTTTACAATTAAAATCAATGGAAATAAATTAAAACTAAACCATAAAGATTATGCCCCGGCAGACCGAAGCCAAGGATACTCCTGCCCCCTGTGTGGATTATATAAACATATAATCCAACTTGAATCTGGTTCTGAGCAAAGTCTTTAAATCTTCATTAATCAAGCTTAAATCTGCAGGCAGACAAAGTAAAATCATTTGATTTTGTCTTCAATTAAATATTTCCCAATTTAAAAATTATGTATTTCTTCTTAAACAATTAAATAGTTTCCAGATAAAAAATAAACAAACTAAATGCTTTTTATTAAAAGTATATAAATATATAACATAAATATATGAATTTTAAAAATACATAAACAATACAATAATTACTAATATTTAAATAATATTTCCCTGAGCTTGTTTTATTATTTTCTCATTCTTCAATGCTTTTATTTATATTCATATTAATTACAAATTTAAATAAAATGAACAAATTAAGATAGCACTAAGTGTTGCTTACTTTTAACAAATAAAATATAACGCTTATTTCTCCACTGAAATGTAAATAATATTTCCCCAAACTGGCACACTTGAATAGCGTCCTGATTTATGGCTTCCTCAGTGTTCCTGCCATCATTTATAATGCTTAAAATGTTTCAAAAAAATGGAAAACAAAAAATACGTAAATAATATATATAACAAATCATCAATCAGTAGTGATTGTAATTTATGTACTTTTCAAACGCAAACGAAAGCCGGACAGGCGGACGACAATTACCATACGGATACTCCAGCAGGATATAGATTGACGGGGCAGGAGTATAGCAAAGCACTACCAGTACGAGTATATACGAACTCGATCTAAGACTAGATCTACAAAGGACAGAGGGACTGGGGACAGGGACAGGGACAGGGATGGGGGGTTTACCACTTTTTTCAACTTTTGCTCAAGCCGCGCTCAGGGTCGCCATTCAATCGTCTGTTCTGCTATAGCATCTAGGGTACTAGGGTTCGATTCGATTTGATTCGGCTTATATATATACGTATAATATATATAGTATATACATGTTTTATATGTACAGTTTGGATATTTATTGTATTTTTTTTTTGTTTTGGGTGATGTTTGCTGATGCATTAATTTGGTTTTTGGCTTAATTTATGCACAGTTATTGTTTGCATTCTGCATATCAAATAATTCATACGGTTTAGGGTTTGATTTTTCTCCTCAGAGGATTTTTATTTGGTTTTTTTGTGGCTAGATTTCATTTTTTGGTTTTCTATATATATTTACAGCGGTGGCTAAGTTATTACGCATACGTCGTGTGGTACACGATGAGGTACGAAAAACGAAAGCGATTGGTAGCAATGCAGTTTTAGCTAAACGAAAGAAAAAACCAAAAGGAAAACAATGACAGCTATAGGTGTATACTGTGGGGGTGTGTGTCTGGGTGTGGGTGTGAGTCCTGTGTCTCCTTGTTGGCTTTTTACAGGGTGTGTTCTTGGGTGTTCTTGGTTGGGTGTCTTTGGTGGAAGTGGTAGCTGCGGTTTTGGACCTGCTCAAAACCCTCTACTCGCTATTATTTATATATATCATATATATATATGTATTTGGTTCATGTTGTTAGTAAGTATATATATGTTTCTGTTGCTGCTTTTTGCGGCCTATTCAAATGCAAAGCGCGCACATGCCGAGATCATCCTTATCAACGGCCACCATCATCATTATCATCATTATCATAATCGCAATCATAATCAAATCAAAAGCAGAACAAAGCTCGTTATGTGTGTTTTATGTTTGTGTTCGTTGTGTGTGTTTGTGTGTGTATGTGTGTGCAGAGACAAAACCAAGAAATCATAAGGAACGCAAGAGAATAAACTTACCAATCGGAATCTGGATCTGAAGCTCCATCTCCGATACGCGATTTCCTAAACGAGTTTCGAAAGTTTTTCATTTTCATTGTCATTGTTTTGTTTTTGTATTTTCATTTATTTTGTATTTATTTTGATTCGTATATATGTATTAATAGTATTTTCTTTCTATTTTCTATTCGCTATTTTCTATGTGCTATTTCCTGTTTGATATTTTTTTTGTTTTGTATTCATTTGGTTTTGATTTAATTTGTTGTTTTGAGTTTGACAGAAATAGATATATCAGGAGTACATATATATGTTTTTTTGCACAAAAAGAGATAGAGAGAGAGTGAGAGATAGATAGAGAAAGGGTAAAAAGGGAGGGTGGGGAGTAGAGAAATGACAGAGACAGATACGCATACATATATAGGGGCTTTTTTGGCCGCATTTCCCGCATTTGCCGGCTAGCCAGCCGCCCAGCCCATTTCAGCCAAGCGGAAAAAGGCTTGCTGCACGATAAGATTACCCCGCTCCCACACACACTCACACACTGTGTGTGTGTGTGTGGCTGACCCCATTGTTGTTTTGGGGTCAGCTGAGCCATTTGTGGACTTTCGATATAATATAAATTGAGAATGAGCTTGTTAGTTTTGGCATTTCCCAATTTCTCTCGCTTCTTCGATTTCGATTCGATGCGATTCGTTTCGATTCGGGTTCGGGCTCGAAAAGGTTAAAGAGCTGGGCCCCGGGTATTAAATGGCCTTCTTTATTGCACCACAAATCATCCAGCGAAATGTTAAAGGACTCTCCTGTTTGTTCAGCGTGTGTGTGCCGAGTGTGTGTGCCCATGTGTGGTTGCCTGAAAGTGTTATTGTTTAATGTCCGTTTGATGTCCGATTTGGGGGCGCCCTGGGGTTAACCGGCGATTCGGTTCCTAAGCCGGATTTCAATTAACGCCTCTGTCCCGATTCCTGGCATCACGTTTTTTACTTTTCTATGAGTTTCCACTCATTACAGGGTATGAGGTGTACGTTGAAAAGTCACAATGGAAATAAAAGCCTAGAAAAACCAATAGAAAGTACCAACGCCCCAATAAGTATGCTATTATTTTTTGAGAGAAGAAAAATGGATTATAATTGATTACTTTATTTTTTTTTAACTTGCTTTAATTTTTTAATGTATTCTTTGGGTATTCTTCTTGTTTTATTAAGTAGCCCACCGCAATGCTATGGGTATTCTGCGGTCGAGACACTTCACTCGTTCAATTTTCGATTTTTCTGCCTTCTGTTTTCTGTTTTCGATTTTCGTTTTCGGGTTTTTGCGGCCATCCTAGCCGCAGGCCATGACCGGACGGAATGCTAAACAATCGCGTTCGGTACGCCACTTGACTGACTGGCCGCACATCATGGCCCAGATGGAGCACACACACACACACACCCAGAGATGGACCAACAATTGAAAAATTCCGCCAAGTCATTTGGCCAAAGTCCTGCTGCCTGGGTCTCCCCCAGCTGCTGCTGATGGGAATAAATTTATAACAGTCTGGGGACACTTCACACCCGGCGAAAGTGTAGCTTCCAGCTTGACTTTAAATCCTGTCCGGGTTCTCACGGAAACTCTCCAGGGAAATCTACTGGAGTTTAAAGGGGATTTCCATATAAATATTATTACTTAAACAAATACATATTAATGAATAATTTGTTGAATACAAATTACAGTAACAAAATATTTAAATAAAGCGGCAACTTCTTTCTAATTTATAAGCCGCAGCAGCCGCCTTTAGCTGGTTTCCCCCCTCAGTAATCCCCCTAGACAACCATCTAAAATATTTTATAATTTTTAAAATCAAAAAAATTAAAAGCACTGAAAAAGAGATTTGCTTGGCAAGTGCACTCATAAATCGCAAATTCCCCGAATTAGGTTTTTGTGACACCCCCCAACGGGTGTGTGTGTGTGTGCGGCTTATTGGCCGGAGTAATACCCCAATTATTTTGGGTCATCCTAGTTAATGAGCAGCCCAAGAGAGAGATAGAGAGAGAGATCTGCTGACAATGCTATAAAAACCAACAAAATATATATCATCGCCGGATGTGAGCGGCATTTCAAGTGCTTGCAAATCAAAACACAATCGCCGGATCGAACAAATGAGTTTGATTGCGAATCAGGAGTCGCTTGTAAGGGAATTACCTAACCGCAGCACCGCCTGGGGGGCGGGGGCGAGGGATAATTGGGGGTGTGCTGTGTGTGTGTGCCACATGCATGCACCATATAGTATCTATGCAAGTGAAAGTAAGGGATTTGGGCGGGGGGAACACGAAAAGTTGGCGACATCAAATGGCAGGACTCCTGCCTGCTGCAAGTGGTGCATAAATTCTGGCAGGCTCCTCCGTGGCCTCCTTGGTGGTATTGTGTTCACTTGGCGGCTCCCTACATAAATTTGCAATTTTCTAAATTCAAATTCTTTGTAAGTTGTCAGTCAGAGAGAGTGAGAGAGGGAGAAAGCGAGGAAAATTTCCCATTTCGCATGCACAATGCCGGGGAAAAGGGGTGGATTTCCTTGGCATATGCATAGGCGCACATGTAGGTGTGAGTGTGTGTGTGTGTTGGTGTATTAAGGCAGTGGTATGTGTGTGTGTGTGTGTGTGAGTTGGTGTATTTATGTCAAAAGTTCGCCTACATTGCAGCGCCAGCAGCTTAAACATATCGATTCAGGCACACACACACAACACACACTGACAAAAGCCACTTAAACTTTCGACTGTTTGCCGAGATTTTTGCCAGCAAAATTTCCTCATATACTGGCCCTTACTCATGCACAGAAAAAAAGGAGGGTATAAAAAGGATAAAGGAATTTCAATTTAGTGGTTCTTAATTTCCGGTTCCGGTTTTAAACGATTTTTTTTTGTATAAAGATCAAAATTGTTGTAAAGTTTTTTGGCATCAAATGAAGTAGAAATAATTATTAAGTTTACTTAATTTTAAGGTATTACTTTTAGCGTTATCCTGGTTATCCTTAAAAGAAAAAACTAAAGAGGGGCATGAAAACAATTTTTAATTACTTTAAAATGAAGCAAAAGGTACAAATATTACTTGGTTTCTTAAAAACTTATAAAGGTTTCTCTAATAATATATAATTTATATATTTTTCTCTCTGTACCTAGACACTTGAGTGTGTTCGTGTGTGTATGTGTTGGCATCAAGTTGTTTAGCTGAGGCAAACTTTTTAAGTTGCCCTTTGCCAAAAATGAACCGAAACTAGAACAGAAAGTGGTAAAATGTATATCCTTCCAAGACACCTCTTGGCCCCTCTTAACCGGGTTAACTTTCTTGCGGGGTTAACTACTGGTACAGGTACAGTGTTACCTCCGCTCCCCACCAAGGTAATAAATGCGAATTCCTTTCTAACGCTTATTAAATGCGTAAATCCTATTTTGCCACGAAAGTTGAACGAAAGTTGCTCACTTGACGAGGCTTAACTGTATCCTTATGAAAAAGGCAGGACATGTGAAAGAGAAAGAGAGAGAGGGTATGGGATAGAGCTAGCGAACGAGAGCAGGCGATATTGAGTTTCAGTTTTAGTTCAGAGTTGAGAGTTCAGAGTTGAGAGAGAGAGGTCTGGCATTCGCTTACACATCAATGATATATGGGTTATATATTAGGGTTACACATAGGTTTCATACACTACGATTGGGTTAGTAGGGAGGGACAGAGACAGAGACTTAGTTAGAGTTAGACTGGAAGTGAGGGGGCGTGAGTGGGCGAGAGAGAGGGGGGTTCGATCGAGAGATATGAGTTAGTCAGGAGGATGCGGTTAGTACATATCGATTGCGCCATCGATTAACATTTAACGGGGGCGGATCGAGGACTTCACTGAGCCAGGATCTCTCTCGCACACACCCACACAGGAGAATTTACACACACATATATATTAAGGGGATGCACAGAGAATAAAAAAAAGATAGAGCCAGAGTATGACAATCCTCTTATCAATTTTAAATGTTTTAATTTATTGCCCAGAGCTTAAATATTTAATTAATTTTTTTTTTAGGTTTTTTTGAAACTTTTAAAAGTAAATATTTGTGTTTATTTAATGTTTTTAGTACCGAAAAGTCATACAAAAAATTCAATTTATGGCAAAAAAAAGCTTAAGTAGCTTTTCCAAGTTAATTCTAGGAATTTCTTGCAATTTAGAAGTCTCATAAATAGTTTTTAGGGTCATAATAAATGTTTCAACAAAAGTTTACCATTTATTTATAATATTTAATAAATACTTTAAACCCTTTGTAGATCAGTTTGTTAATTTCAGCCCTGAAATTGTATTAATTTTGTAAATTGATATAAAAAAATCGATGTCAAGTCTCTGCTCTGTCATTTCTTTCTCTCTGCCTTGTTGGTTAGTTAGTGGCTAGGACAACGCGTATATAGGCATTACGGATATAGTGTGGAACACTGGTATATATGGATTATACGAGGGGGAGGGGGAAAAGGGGGGCTTTCCTCTTGATGCGCCTCAGCGAGCAGTAGTAGGCCATCACGGCACGCAGGCTCTTCCACTTCGTTGTCTGCTGGCCATTCTGGTTGTGGTTGTGGCTGGGATTCCCATACTGATTCTGCTTCTGGCCCTGACCATCCGGACAGAGCTCCTCGGGATGCTCGCTGATGAACGAGGAGAGCGTCTTCATGGCGGGCAGCGACCTGCCACTGCCAGTGCCACTGCCCACCGGCGTGTACGCACTCTGGTCGGAGGACGGACTGTTCACATGGAGGCGCACCTGGCGCCGCTGATATGGATGAGTATGTGCCGGCGCCAGTATAAGTCTATCCCTCTCTGTGTACCTTAAACTAGTGTTGGTGGTGGTGGTGGTGGTGCTGGCGGTGCAGCCACACGGATGGTGCTGTGCACTGGTCAGCGACGAGCTGGCGGATCTATGTGTACGCGATCCGATCCGATCCGAAAAGTGGTTATATACGATCAGACACGGTTGCCATATATGGTTAGAAATAGGTTTAGATTTTGACACTAACTCTACCCCAAAGGCTTGAAATCACTTGAGAACTTGTGAAAAAGTAACAGCTTCAGGCACTTCAAACTTTGAAACCCATTTTCGGATATTAAATAATGGAAAATAGATTTTAAATTGGTTGAATTTTCCGTCTTTGGATAACAAAAACTGAAATCATAAACAAAATATCAAATTTCTGATTTATAAATGATTTAATTTGAATACAAAATTGTAATACTTTTGAAGGCTACTTCTAGATAAATTTAACAAGTATTTTTCTTCTAAATTGGGAAAAGAAAATGAGGAAAATTAATTTAAAACCTTTTTGGAAGCCGAAACTAAAATAATTATTTATTTTTGGATGTCCTTTCAAGTGACTTCAAATCCTTATAGAGAAATCAAGAAATAGGCTTTCTCTTACCACTAAATAAGTAAGTAGTTAAAATGGAAGCCATGTTTTCTTTTGATTAAATTGTTGACTCGGCCACATAAACATTTTCGGGTGAGGCGGGTGACAACCGTGTGTGTATGTGTTTGTGGTTGTGCTGGTTGTCATTCTGGAGTGGATTCTGAGCCAAGGGATTGGCTTGGAGTGGCTTGGAGTGGCATGGCGTGTAGTCGTGTGCCCGAAGATTAACCCAAGGAGAGTGCACATTAGCCCAAAGGAGCTGGCGAAACTTCTTGTCCCCCAGGGGAGGAGTGTAACTCTTCCGCTTCTTCCTTTTGTTTTGCGGGCCAAGTTAATTAATGAAATCATGTACACACACACACACACACAGAGAGCGAGAGAGAGGGAGAACACACACACACACCAAGACGGACATGGACAATCCCGGCTAATTGTCATTGCTAATTTCCTTTTTGCCACCACCACAATGGCACAATAAACACAAGCACATACAAAAGTTGTCACTGTGTGTCATGGTCTGTCTGTGTGTGTGGGTGTCCTTGCGACAGCTCCATTCAACTGCAAAGGCAAAAAAGTTGAAGCTTCGGGGAAACCTCAACATTTACTGGGCAAAGGACACAGTGCGTTCGGCGGCCATAAGGCCTGAAAGGTGGCTTTAAAATAACTTTTAAATATTCGGAAAAATGTTTAAAATAACTATAAATAATTACAGCTTAGAAAGGAAATATTTAATTACCTTTCTTCTGGCTAATTATATTCTAAGAAGAATTTACAAGGTGTTAGCTCTTTACACGCTTTTCATAAGTAATTCAAACTGAATGTAATTATGTATTTAAAGCCCCGAAACGCACTGTCTGCTGTTTGGAGCTGCCTCTGGACAGATCTAAGGCTGCTGATTAGATTAACCAGAAGCCGAACTGAAAACTTTTGATGTTGCTCCCCGTCTCCCATTAACATTCACATTCACACATTCCCATTCAGATTTCAATTCCCCTTTCCCTGCCGCACGACCGCAAAGGATATACAGGACATCATCATATATACGTACACACACAGATATACATATACTGCATGTTTGGAGGGACTTGCTAATTGCTAATTTAATTTAATTGAATTGAATCGGTCCGGGCCTATTTTATTTGTATTGTTTTTTATTCTGTTCTTTGTTTTATTTTCATTATTGTTTTTTTTTGTTGTTCTGCTGGCTTGCGGATACGGATGCGAGTAGGGATGTGATGTCGCTTACGGTTGATCAAATACGGCGTACAACAAAGCTGCCAAGGCGAACGAAGCCCAACAAAGTATGCTACACATTTATCAATTACGCTTACGGCACGTGTCTATATGTGTATATGTGTGTTTTTGTAGTGTGTGTAGGTGTGGGGCTTGGGGTGTGAGTGTGGAGTGTGTGGGTGTGTGGACTGCAAGCAGAGCCGGATTATGTTTATGTGTTTTTGGTAACAACTTGGCACGATTTGAATAAATCATCTTTGTTATGCTCCTTTTTTTCGCTTCTCTTTCCTTCTTATTCGGCTTTTTTCGTCCTTTTTTCAGTCCGCTTTCAACTTTTTATTTTACAGCTATGCACGTGTCGGTGTGTGTGCACTGAGCGAAAGGGAAATATTTGTAAATTTGCCTTTGAGCCTTTACAACATTTTAGTTAATATTTCTTTATAATTTTCGATGTTCTTACAAGCAGAACTACGACTTTAAATCCATGCTTTAGTCTCTATCTGTGATATATTAAAATAATTTATTTAAATTTATCTTTCAAATTATATAAATAAAATTATTTGCAACTTGAAAAGCTGTTCTTTATTTAACAATTAATTTTATTCGTTGTTTTTATAGCGTAGCCTTGCAAAAAATATATATTTTCAAAGCAAACTTCATCATTTTCAATAAGTTTTCCACTTTAATTTAAATGAATTAACTTAAAACATGTCATTTCAAGATTTTATTATATTTTATTCTTTTCCTTTTATAATTTTAATCAATGTCCTTTTTCGCTCAGTGCATGTGTGGGTGTTTATTCGGTTTGGCAATAGGGCAGGGGGGGTGTGTCGAAGCTAAAATCGAACTTACCGCTGACTGGGACTTTTGCTGTCCGAGGAGTGGGCCGCACTGTTGTTGTCGTCGTCCCGGGCCGCACTGCTCTTGTGATGCCGCTTGTGGTGGCTGCCATCGCTCGTCCCAGGACCGCCGCTGGCTCCACCGCTGGCTCCTCCACCGCCGCCGCCACCGCCGGAGCTACTGGTGCCCGTGGGACTGATGACATCCGTGTCGCTATTGCAGTCGTGTACCTGCCGGGCCACATCCTTGACGAACTTGCCCGCTCCGTGCTCGTGGTCGTGCGCTTCCATCTGGAAAGGAAGAAGAGAAATCCACATCAAAAAGTCGAATAGGGTATCGAAAATAGTTGTCGAACTGATTGATAAGGTTCATAACATCAAGACAAGGATATTCCTTCCTATCGAAGGAGCCTTCATACAGATACCTGCCTGGAACCATACCAATTTGATATTAATTTGGCTTATCGCCAGGAACAACCGTCCCCCAACCGGCCCCATCAATCGCAATTGAGCGCATCTTAATTGCTAATTATGCAAATTCCTCTTTGGTGCAGGGCGAAATGTCAATGGTGTCAATGCTACACAGGTGCACCTGTGTGCAAAATGCTAGCACTCCAAGGTGTGCCAGTTAAAATGTAGGATATATATATACTATATGGGAAGCTGAATTAAAGCTTTGAACTGGTTTAAAAATAAGATTAAGAATCTATATATATAAATAAGTCAAACGTTAAATTAATGACCCAACTTTTCTAGAGATTTTCTTATTATTTTCCCAACTTTCTGAGATGTATCTGCTGCATTGACGTTCGTATTTGTATCCGTATCTGTAAGTGCAACGGCAGCGAGGCCGTTGCCACGTTTGCCCCACGGTGCATTTTAAATCGGATGATGTTGACGATAATAATTAAACTTTGATTTGATTGCGCCCGACACGAAAACTTGGCCAACAAGTCGGCAAGAAAGCCTTCAGGTAAGCGAAGGCAGGAGGCAGGGAGGCGGGGAAAAAGCTGCTGCGGAAAACTTTTTCCTGACTTCAAATATTACATTATTGATTGCCATCGAAAAAGTCATTCAGAGAGTATTTTTCAATAGTCTTAAAATTGATTTGAAATGAAATCATTTAAAATCTTATCTCACTTTTGTATTTTTTGCTTATTTTCATTTTCATACATAAAATACTTAAGGGAAATATAAAATCTTAAGTCCCATTAAAACAAATGCCCCGAAACTTGCTTTTGTCAGCACATTTTGCATAATTTGCAGCAAAAATCGATTCGCATTAACTGGGCACTAATCGTGGCAATCGAACCCAATGCCATATCGCTAACCCAAATCCCAGATTCCCAGCACTCCCATTCACACTCTGATTGGATCAGTGTCGGACCACTTGTTAGCCAGGACGAGGTCAGGGCAGAGGGGGAGAGAGGCATTATTAATTTAACGCCAGTGGCCAAAAACCAACTTTAAGCCAGCTTCGTTTGGGGCCCCAAAAGCACTCGCACTCGTAAGTGCTCGAGCGACGAAAACTCGGAAGCATCGATTTGGCCACTGGGACAGTTGACGGTGGTCTGTGCCCTTTAAACACTGCCACAAAAATTGCTACTAAATTCCCAGTTAAAGTTGGAAATAAATTATATTTTTAAAATATATATTTTATGCTTATTTTTGACTCTATTAACCTCTTGCCTGTTAGACTAAAGGGCTAAGTTATCTCCTCTTATCTTATATTCTCCTAAATAAGCCACATTTTCCCTTTGTGTATCTATATATACGTATATATTCGTGACAAAACTGGCGAAATCCGTCCGAGGGTTTCAATTTGGCCTCTGGTCTCCCAAATAGGGGAAACCACATAACATATCTGACGGGATTTGTATGGCCGTTCCCACCAATTAGTTGACAAATCGGTTCAGTGCCAGATTAAGCTCCACTTGTGAGTTGCCTACATATATCCCCCGATCCCTATAGATATATATCTATATATAAACCAGCAGCAGGGCAATTAAGTGCGCCACAAAACTTGATTGGAATTTATTGTGGCCATGGGGAAATCCCCTAAAAAAAATACGGCTACAAGTGCTCTCCGTTTTAATTAGTCGAGATGACAAATCGAATGGCAAGAGAGCCTCTTCAATTATTCGAATAATTCCGCATATATATGTATCTGTATACAGTTCTGTTGAAACCTGTGCCGCAAAACTAATTTAATAACTTTTAAGCGGCCTGCAAAAACGTTTCTTAATAAATATTCATGCCGTGCCAAGCTCTCAGGTAACGAGCGCAAGTAGTTTAAGAAATTATCCCGCTTTTTTGGGGGGTAATTACTTTAATGAAGCCTTCATTAGCCGCTGCAGGTGGCCCAAGGTGTTTTTAAGAGCGCCTGAAACTAAATATTTCGATAAATCTGCATTTTATGGACTTCCTTGAATTATTCGCAAACTCTTTTCGAAACCCTAATAACTCAACTTATTTTGTGGGTTAGCTATAATAAACTTTACAAACAATGCCATTAAGGGGTAGCTATTTGCTAGTAACTACCCTGCCGTACATAACAGTAAGGCTCATAATCAGAAATGTTTAAATTTTATGCGTTTGTTTGTCACACAACATTAATGTGAGGGATAGCCTGAAAGCTGGCAGGCTTCTCTGAAAGGGATATGTGAGAAGGCAACTCAGAAACGAAACCAAGGGAGAGCAAAAGGCACAGAAAAAAAAGTCTCTGGGAAAATATTAAAATATTAAAACATTAATAATATTTAGTTGAAGTTGAAGATAAAAACTCAATCCATATTCTTTACGATATAATTTTATATTTTTCCGCTATTTTCTTTATGAAATCAAGCGCAACGCCAGAATCTTCAGCTCTCCTGCATCCTTAGTCCTGGCTCTTGTTAGGATCAGGACCCTTGTGGCTTCTAGTCCCATACATACATCAGTTCCATGCCATTGCGATTATGGGAATGGGCTGAGCCGCAGCTCTCAGGACACACACACACAGGATGGATTCACTGACACTGTCAGGGGATTATCCTTCTGGGAATTAAAACTGAAGACTGCCTGGTAATGGAAATGCAAACGGACACGGACACGAACATGGACATGGACATGGACATGGGCATGTTTAGGTGCATTGAGGATAGATTGAGATAGATGCATAGCACTCACCGTACTATATAGGCCCGTTGCAGTGGCCCCCGACGACGAGGAGGATGCCGCTGCCGCTCCAGTGCTGCCGTAGTTGAGCTGCGAGTGATAGCCGCTGGAGAGGATCTTCTTGTGTGCGGATGCATGCGCCCGATACGCGCTCACGCTCAGTTTCATTCTGACATCCACTCGCCAGCCGCCGCCCCCGCCGTCAGCAGCAGCAGCAACAGCCCACGACGCCTGCGATGCGTTGCGTGTGGGCGCCTAGCCTCCTTCTTCTTGTTATCCTTGGGCCGATTCCCCTGTTCCCTGTCCCTGCTCGCAGCCTGTCCTAGCTATCGTCCTTGCGGCGGTTGCCAAGTACCCCCTACGTGTCCGTATCCGTGTCCCAGTCGTTGTCGTTGTCGTGGGCGTGGCTTCACTGTTGCCGGGGCTCTGGGCTGTGACTCCTTGCAGTTCCTTGCCGTTCCTATTGCACTTAGAGATGGTTTTTAAATCTGTTTCTATTAGAGTTGCTTTTCGTTATGTTGCTGTTCCTATTTTGTTAATATTTCCGGTTTGGTGTTGTTTCTGCGCTTGGCAATTCCTCCTGCCTGCGTAGGTGTTATTGTGGCCGTTGTCGCTTTAACAATTGTTATTATTTCTGTATCTCCTGCTACTGCTCCTGCTCCTCCTTTTCCCTCTGCCGTTTTTGTTGTTATTTCCCCCCGCACTTGTTTTTGTGATGTTTTTTAGCCGCTATTGTTTGCCGCGCGTCGCTTTCAAGTTGCGTTGAATTGGGCTTAATTGAGTGCCCAGAGGCGGCGACGTCTGACGAGGATGTGGACGAGGATGAGGACGACACCGTTTTCGCCCAAAAATGGAGGGCGTGCCGGCAGCAGTTTTGTTGGCTCAAAAGCAAAAGCGAAAGCGAAAGCAAGCTGGCAATGTCGACACTGAGACGACACGACACGACACAAAAGGCAAACTTTTTATTGCCGCCTTCGGTGGCAGTCAGTTGCAGATGGGAAGTGGATGTGGAGACAAAGGTCCTGGCGATGATGATGGACTGCGGTGGCTGCTTCTGCTTCTGCCTCGGCTGCTGTTATTATTGTTGTTGTTGTTGTTGTCCAGGGGTAAATTCGTGGATTCGTGTCTGGGACCGCTGCTCAGTTTTAGTTGGCCATAAACGTTGAAGCAAGTAGAGTCGCTGCTGCTGTTGCTGCTGCTGCCTGGCTTTTGTCCTTTTTGCTCCTCCTTGGCTATGAGTGTCGTGTTCCGGCTGCTGCTGGCTGGCTGCTCCTGCTGTGCGTGTGTGTTGTGCTGGGGGCAGGATCCCTCTCCTTGTCCTCTCTCGCCTTTAATTGTTTGTAATTTGGTTTTTAGTGCCGTCGGTTGCTGTTTTTCGCCCCCGCTCTCTACTCGCTGCTCCTCTCCTGGTTGCTTTTGGTGTTGTTGTTGCTGTTGTTGTTTTTATTGTTGTTAAGGCCTCATGTCACTTTAGTTACAAGTATCTGTAGCTGGTGCTGTCGTATCTGCATCTCTATCTCTAACTGTATCTCTATCTCTATCTGTGGCTGTAGCTGTATCTCTGCCCTTGTATCTGTATCTGTATCTGCGGCTCTTTGGCTGCTAATCTGCTGTTGTTGCTGTTGCTATTGCTGGTTTTGTTTTTGTTGTTGTTGTTGTTGCCGTTGCCTGCAGGCGAAGAAAACATTTAGTTAAGCAAACATTAAAGTGGAAATTAATTAAAATGTCCAACAATTTAATTACGAAACATAAACTCAAGCACACGCACAGAGAGAGAAAAAACTATGAGAGCTCTGTTGTAGTTTAAATTAATTTAAAAAGTGAGCAAAATATATTAAATTAGATAAATATTTAATAAAATAAAAGGTGAGAGCTTCGGTTAATTTATTTTAAATTTCCCAGGGTTTTTTTCTGCTTTAAAAATGTATCTAATTACCTTAAAAACATTAAAAAGAAACTCAATTATATGCCTTTAGAGATTCTTCAAAACAACGTTTACTCTACCTTTTTTAAAAACAAAAACAAAAATAATTTCATAATTTACACCCTAAAAGGTGTTTTCAAAGGGCTAGAACTGAATAGGTTTCACGGCGAAGCGCACCAATTAAGGCGCTGAAATGTATGCTACAAAAATATACACAAAGCCTTTAGCCATACAACTTGCTGGGATAGTAAATAAATCATTTCAAAGGTGTAGAATTAATATTTAATATATAAAATAATACACAATAAATAATGGAAGAACCTAATTCAATTTTAAATACACAATTTAATAGATATTTTTATTGTATCTATTCGATTTTGTATCGCAAATAAATTAGAAAATGTAATAATTTTTCTTTCTCTCAGTGGCCCTCAGGCACCTCATTAAATGTAGGTCTTTGCACCGAAACGATTTAGTTTTCACCGAATTTCCCAGAACCAAAAGTCGCTTAAAGGGCAACCGCAGCTGCTTTCGCCTCGGAATTTGCCGCATTTTCCGCATTTCCCCGTCGCCGCCTTGTTTGGCTTGCAATTCAAATTAATATTGTTGGAGCTTGGCAAACACACACACTCTGTGGCACACACTCCAACACCCTGTCCCATTTGCAGTTAAATACGAAACTTTGTGCCCCCGAAAGTCATCCGCAATAAATAGTCAACAAGGCAGGTGCGCCAGGCAGGTGCAAAGTTCATTAACTTTGCGGCAAAGTTTGATTTGTGCGTAATTGAACCCTTTGCAGGGTTCAGCGAGGAGCTGCTAAAGTTGACCAACTATCAGCCGCCATGATTGATGGCCAATGATTGATGGGGATCACGGATGGCCGGCCTTTAGGTGAATTATCTAATTAGTGATTAGCTGATAGTTGAGCCCAATCAATCAGCCAGATTATCTGCAGCCTAACATCAATTATCAGCTTGTGATAAGGATAAATATATAATAATAATATAAAATCAAAGAACTTAATAGGGCTTGAGGCTTAAAAGTCAGAATATATTAATCAATTAAAATATATTTTAATGATTAATACATAAAACCAGTGAGGGAATGCTCAAGAAAACACATTTTCCAAGCAAATGTTATTCTCCAAAAACAGAGGGACAGAACTCCAACCCAGAAGAGAGAAAACTCTACCAATTAATGATCCATAAATGCTTGTACTTCATCTTAAGTTTATTCATCAAACGAATACCTTTATTTTCCCTTTGTTATTGCCAATTAATTACAATTATAAACCACTCATTTCTCTCGACACAATAATTAAGCATGGCTCATCAATCAATTAGCCAGCTCAATCGGCTGCCTAACCTTTGAATATCTATAGGCAGCGGGCAATTGTTGTTTAGTAGCCATTTTCCCAAGAAATACAATCGCAAACCCGGAGTCAACCTTGGACTCAATCAAGCGCAAGGCCATCAGCATTCATTCAGTCAGCTGGTGAACCGAATCGCCCTCGCAGCCTTAGTTAAAACCAAACTCCAATCGAGCGAGGGACAATCATTAGGCAATCAATCGAGCATTGTCGCCCACTCAATCTGGGCCTCAAATTCATTCACTTCGAGCACTCGAACATTCACTTGTCATTCATTTGGCATTCACAGCGGCACTCATTACAATAGACAATAACCGACGCCCGCTTTATGCCCCTCGGAAACGGATTTATTACGGGCCAAAAGGGAGAGTTTTCTCATTTCCCAATTCAATTTTTTTTTGTTTTATTAAGCCAAGGACTGGCGGAAGCCCCGGAAAAATTACAACGAATTTCATGTCCCCGAAAAGGCTGTAAACATGTCGCAAATGTAAATCAAAAGTATGACATTGCTCGGCGAATAAGATCCTTGCGGACTTGTACTTGGCAGAGGACACGGCCAAGAGGGTGTCCCAGAAGCTTTTAAGTTAAAACCAGAAACTGGTTTCACTGACAGGACACGGCGATTGGCCATAAAACTCCAAGCAATTACAACGCAGAATCCATTGAGCCGAAGGCAAACATTCAATAAAGACTGTAAACTAAATAAACGAAGAAGGCTTTGACGTGAGCTTTTACACCGTTCTAAAATTGCATAATACTTTTAATTAATAATTGAAGGAAGTATTGAATAATTTGCCTACTAAAAAGATAAATACTCTTCATTCAAGGGAAGAGAATTCTTAACTTAACGTTTTAAATAAATGACTAAAACTTTTAAAGCAGCCACCAATAGCCCCCGATTTCTGTTAGTGCCTCTACTTCATCTTGCCAAGTCGATGGATTGCACCTGTTGGCATCTTCAATATACACCCAACGATGGCACATAAAATGTAATTATAAAGCATTCAAACATCCGCAAAGGAGATATAACAAAAAAAATGGAGGGCTACCGATGCTGCAGAGAAGCTGGAGGGCAGAGGTCAGGGGTTAGCGGCAGGGGCAGGGCAGGGGTGCAAACAAAGTAAGAGACTTAACACTTTGTGCGAACGCTTAACCAGCTTAGAGGGACAGAAGGAGGCCAAGGAGCAAAAGGAGCAAAAGCAAGCCGCAGCAAGTTTTATGAGTTTTTGCCTGGGCAGCAGCAGTGCCCATCGGATGCCCCTGGATGTGCAGGATACAGGATACAGGCTACAGGCTACGGGTTAGAGGGATTATTAAGTCGATGGGTTATGGTGCAGAGATTAGCGATGACAATGGATACTTATATTAAGTAGATATGTCTTTTATTTATATTAAACTCTCCCGTAAATGCAAATCCTTGATAAGAACTTTGGTTTAATTTGCAGTATTTCATTCACCAACAATAAAATTGATTAATAACATTTTTAAAATATATTTTTTTGTGTATATGAAAACACAATAATTGTTCAGTTAATTGCATTAAATTAATATTCTATAAGTTATAGCAATTTTTACCAATTAAACCCCAGCGTTCAACTACACTTTCTTTATATCTCTGCGCACTATTTGTCGATATATATCCATATTCTCGATACTCTACCAATTTCCTTTCGATATTCGAGCACATCTCCAGCACAAAACACTTATTGATGTGTATGTACAGTATTTGCGGACGTATCTGCGCATTTTTCTACATAAAACTCAATGAAGCATCCACTGACAGTCGGGAAGGACGATAAGAAAGAAGAGAGTGAGGGCCCTGGCAACGGCTGCTGCTGATGCTGCTCCTGATGGCGATGCTGATGTGGCTCCTTCGTTGCCGCCTTCCCCTGCCGATTTCAATTTCAAAATGTACGCTCCATTGGGCAGTGAAAACCCCCTTACAGCCAAGCTCCTGCTCGGCCACCTCCTCCTCCTCCTCCGCCACAAGAGGCGGCAGCAGGACCATCACAAAAAGTGACAATAAAAAATGGTGGCCACTTGTCAGGCGGAGAGCGGAGAGCGGAGGAGCAAGCGAATATTTATCAAAAACTTATCGGCGGGGTCACGCGGCGTATGCGTTATGTAAAATCATATTTAAAGCCACACCGAAAATCGCACAAAAAACAGGCACAGAGACAGCATTTTGATTGGTTTCTGGTATCTCCTCTTGGCTCCTAGCTCCTGGCTCCTGGCTGCTCTGCTGGTTAATTAAAGGGACACGTGTCCCGTTCCAATCCGCAGCGCGGCAAGAAATTTACATTAAAATGCATGACATTTTCTATTTTTGTGTCTTTTTTTTATTATTTTAAAATATGTGCGATGGTTGCCGAGATAAAAAAGACAAGCGGAAGAATAACATATAGTAAAGCTCAAGAGTTTAGATTTTTATGGTAGAAAATTTGGCTTAATTTCTTCGAATTGAATAGAAAATCTTGAAGGAAAAATATGTAACACATTTTAACGTTTACCTCATAGAATCTCCCAAAAAAAGGACAAACTTGTTATGCTAAAATTTCACCCACAGCTGTGCGAATGTATTTCTAACTCAACTAAAGTCAGAGGGATTTTTCAAATACAAACAAAAAAGAACAGAAAAAGGAAAAGGGAGAAAAACAATAAGAGTCGGGACAGAGAAATATTAATGATGGACAAAAACATATAAGAGATGCCGGAGATAATGCCGATGTACATGCATATATCCCAGAAATAGGGCATCGATAAATCTCTCCTGCTCAGTGCTCGCTTGACCCACATATTGCGCTTAAAAGTTTATTTTTTGTTTTGTGTTTTGTTGCGATTTCAGTTAGGTAAGAAAGTTGCCCCGAGATGGCAGCGAGCGATACAATTGGGCCTTTGTCCTTTTTATATTTTCCTGTATACACTTTCGTATATATGTTTATGCCTTCCGCCTGAACTTCGGCGCGTTGTGCTCCTTTTCGCAGTTGCTCCTTCGCTTTCGTTAAGCAATCCCTTATCAACGATTATGTCAAATGCTTGGCCACTAAGTAGCCAAACTGCTGTCCAGCCTAGTGGCTTGTCCTTTGTCCTTCCTCCTCGCTCTGTGTGTGTTTTGCTCCCTTTTTTTTAGGCATTTTCTTGTTGTTTTTAGGGCGAATGTTGTCTTAAGACCACAACAAGGAGCCCGAAGCCTGCCAAGAAATCGTGTATGTTATGAATATGAAGTTGTGTTCCGTAGGCAGCCAAAGCCAAATGTTGCCATTGCCATGCATATAGCCTGACTTAAGTGATTGTATGTGGAGTAGGTCAAGCAGCAGCTGTGCCCTCTGTCCTGTGTCCTGCGTCCTGTGTCCCGTGCATCCCCTCCCCGAAAAGCCAGCTCATGTAAATTTTGTAAACTGAGCCGCAGCATAAATTAGGATGAGACAAGATTTGCATGAAAGAGCATCGCCTCGCTCCATGGATTAGTCCCCGCCCGATTTTACCCGAAATATGTACACGACGACGACACTCATCCTCTCATTCCACTTGCAAATTCCGCAGGAAAAAAGAAGAGGAGAGGTGCCGACTAGGTTCTACCCACCTGATAATCCGCTTAAAATCAAACAAAACTATAATTTAATCAATATATACGTATATATTCTATGTAATCATTGAAAAAATTTTAATTTAATATCCGCATAACTCTGCTTTAATAATCTGTGAAAGAATAACATTTTTGTTCCAATTTTGCTATTGATTTCGAGTCAAAAATAATAAAGCTTACAAAGCCAACTCAATTTGTATTACAAATTATGAAATATTCAATGGAAAATAAAGTCAATTTATGATACAAATTATAAAAATATTCAATAGAAACTAAACTGTCAGCCAGTGTCTATTGTTAATTTAAAGCCAGTTACACAGGCAGGCTGACAACAGACAGCGAACAAATTAAATATTTAATAAATAAAGCTTTAATAAAATATGACAAACAAACGAGAAGCAGTTCAATTGAAAACTACAAAAACTATATATATATTTACGTTATTTATAGCAGCACATCGACGCTAAATACACTCAATTAATTCGCTCAACTCTTTCGCTATTCGAACGATTTAAATGAATCAAACCAAGTGGGGAAAAAACTAATGTCCTTTAAAATTATAGAAATTATTTTGAGCTTTATAAGAATTCATTTAATAAAAACCAGCCCCTGAATAATAACAATAACTATTCGATAACTAAATAAAAATGGTTTTGTAAGAATTTCCTCAATAGCAAAATGATGAAAGGAAGCAAGCAATAAAACCAGCTTTAAAATAATATTAAAACATTAAACCCACTTCTTAGGTAATATTTTGCAAGCCTTAAACTGCTCTATAAACTTTGTCGAAGGACTCAATTCCTCACCGAATCGAGACCCTTTTTTTGGTGCCCAAAAACTTTCGTTATGCGTTTTGGCTTTCAGGCAGCTCGTTACGTGGATTGCCTCATGCATAAACATGACACTCAGTCAACGCCACGCTGTGCCTCAACCCCTTGAAGACTCCTCCATCCGGAGCAGCCTCCACCTCTTCAACACACTTCCTCCTCCTCCTCCTCATTTGCAATTTGTGTGCGACTGTGATTTTATATCAATTGCCGGGGTTGCCCTTCGTCTGCCTCCAAGTTGCTCATACGCCCCGTAAGCCGGCAGCGTATAATAAATTCCCGCGGAAGACGTCGCGGCACCTCTTAAACCGATTTATTTATCGCCAAACCAAAGCCAAAGCCAAAGCCAAAACCAAAAACCCGCTCGCATATAATAAAGGTCATATATCAGGCAACGAGGAGTCCTGCCCTTCCGTCTGTCTTCCTGTTTGTCTTCGATTCGAATCGGGGATTGCCTGCCGGTGATTTATATCGTCGAAGGATGGAACCCTTTAGAGACTATGTAAATAAGCCAAGTTACCAACAGAGACAGAGACAGAGAGAGCGAGTGGAAGAAGGCTGCGTGAAATTCAATTAAAAGAAAAACTGTTTTCGCAGTGAAAGAAAGGAATAATGCAATTACGAACACAGACACTCCCCTCGGTGTCTGTGTGTCTGTGTGTCTCCTTGGAGCTTATTTCGTACGGCCTTCGGTCCGAGCCGAGCCGAGCATAAACCGTAACCGAAAGCAATAAAATTATTAAGCCACGGAGAGAGAATAAAGTGAACGCTGGGGAAATGTGAGCACACATCATGGATCCCGGATGCCGGGCAGGATGTCGTGGATGTCGTGAATGTTGGGGATGTCGGGGATGTCGGGGATGCTGGGAATCACGGAGATGGTCGGGATCCTGTGCTGGCTGCCTCCTGCATGAAACATGATGCAATGAACGCAATCACCAGGCATTATCATCTCCCCCAATCGCGAAGGCAAAGTGAAAAATCATTCGCAGAGACGTTGAATTTTTAATGCACTTTGGCTCTCGATTTTTGTGGCTGACTCTGCAGGCTCACCGCATCTCGGATGTCCTGGGATGGATGGGACCCTGGCGATTGTCGCTTTAAGTGTGTGTGTGTGTGTGTGTGTGTGTGTGTGTGTGTGTGTGTGTCCCCTTAGCTTACGTAATATGTATCCTGGCTCTCCTCTTGCTTAGCATTCGAATGGCACCACCAGGCGTATACGTAATGTGGCCCTCAGCGTATGCGTAATAAACAAAGATCCCAGAGCAGAGCTGCTGTTGTCCACCTTAAATCCGCAAAGAGCTTTAAGAGCTTTGTTTATATCGAATTAGAAACAAAAATACACACGTAACAGTTTTCTTTACGTAATCTGGCTCTAGGCTGGCCCACTGGGCGTATGAGTGACAAACTGTCACTTAAGACCCTCAAATTGGCCAAGAACTACCAAGAGTAAGTAGATTAAGCAGGAAGAAACGAATTTAACGGACTTATTCTCATTAAAATCAGGAATATAAACATTACAACTAACTGTTATGAAATACTTAAAGCCCAGTTAGTGCTTTACTCCAAAGAGTAACTGCTATTATTTCCCCTGATTGCAGCACACCTGATGCATTACTTCCCTCCACAACACCTGTTCTATTTCGCAAAGGCCTCACCTAGAAATGAATTGAATGGATTTTTACGCTTCATTTCGATTCTCACTTATAGTCGCTGCAATTACCTATCGTCAAAAGGGTGGGGGTAGCGGATGTCCTGATTTAGGAGGCCTCGCTCCCAATGTGCCAACGACGAGCAGGTCCTTGCCTCGGCTTTCAGCTTGGCTAAACAATTTTTCAATGTCGGAACTTTTCGCCTGCTAGCCCCTCTCCCCCTTTTTCTCTGCCACCTTTCAGCTGCCGTTTGAAAAATTGAAAAACGTTTTAATGGCAGCAAAGGCAGCGCAACACCACCAGCACCACCAACACCACCACCAGAAGCGGCAATGGAAATTAATGGCCAGCTGTTGGTGGCTGCCAGAGTTGTTGCAAAGGCGTTTAATTTCGCTCAATTCGCTTCCAAACGCCATATTACGCATACGCCGCGTGGCACGCTAATGCAATTGGCCATAGAGCGGCCACAGAGTGGAGCTCCGGCGCTGGATTAGCCAGAATTGGCTTACTATAACCAGCGGCACCGGATAATAAAGCATTCCCAGTGGAGCAGTCGCTGCTTTAACAATAAATTACAAAAGGGAATTGCAATCGTTTTCACTCAAATACGCATTAAGGCTTTAATTGTGAAATCAGGGAAATCGGGGATATCCCTATTAAATGATATTAAATCATATTTAAGAAATGAGGCTTAAGAAATTGCCTTAGGAAATTATATATCCAAATAATGCAAATAAATAAATAGTAACTAGGTATTTATGGATACAAAGCCTTTACGAATTTTATTAATTTAAATACTAAAGAAAACTTACTTAGGGACCCCTTTCTATACTCGCAGGATTTTATAATTTTAATTTGTAAATTCAAACAAATTTTATTTCAATTATTAAAAAGACCTCATTTTATAAATTTTTAACCAAGCAAAACTGAATGAAATTCATGATAAATTTCAACTAACTGCGGCCTAAACGCACACCAGTGCTAACCGAAAAAAAAGAATGTTTATTTATTTATTTAAGAGCCGCATGAATTATTCCAGCGACCGTGTCCAAAAGAATGAACATAAATGTAACATAACAAACACTGAAAGCGATGCTTTCGGCTTTAGGCTTTCCGATTTCGGCTTTCGGCTTAGTTAAGCCCAATCCAAGGACAAGGACACGCACAGAAAAAGTGGCCATGAAATATGCATGCCCCGAATTGTCCGTCTATCTGCGAGTATAAAAAAATAAAAATCAAATTGATTTGTCGGCTGCCATCGCATAAATAAGTTATTGACAAGTGCCGACACAGGCTCCTTCCCTTTTCCCTTTTCCATTCAACATTTTTGGATAATCAAATCTGAATATCTGAATCTTCAACAATGGCGTCTTAACATCCGCCTGTCACTTTCGCTTTCCCCTCAGCACACACACACACACTCACACACCCTCTCGCTCTGGCACCCTTCCGCCATTTCCGCTCGCACACTCGCACACGCTTCATTGGATTGGCCCCTTAATGCCTTTGCACTTAATTGCAGCGCCTGGGATGAGCGGGGGCAGGGGGGGAGAGGTGCCGAAAGGAGCATAATTATTTAACGCCTCGCATCAATCAACTTTTGTCTGGCTGCCAAGTGTAAGCTAATTAGCTTAAATATTTAATTGAGGCAAATAAAATCTGGGCGCGGGAGTGACTGAAAGTATGCCAGGAGCATAATATTCCCGAGGCAAAACGGAGCCGAGGCATGGCACGCACACACGTAATTGGCACACACACACACACAGACAGGGAATCCAGGCTCCTTGCCGTCAATTCGCATTCAAATGATGAACGGCAGTTGGGCCGGGCGCAGGACCCTTTGGCGGGGGCGCTAGGTCACAGTTAGTCAGTCGTCGTCACTGAAGGACCCCCTGCATGTGCGTCAAATTACTTCCGCTGGATTTGAATTTGTTGTTGAGGCTGGCGACACACAGCGGGCACTGCGAGAAAATGTGGGTGAAAAGCTAAAAAAAATGGTTCTTTCAAGACACTGGCTTAGGTGATAATTTAGGTCGAAAAATGCTTGGTTTTGGGATTATATTTTCCTTGTTAATATCAAAATGAATAAATATAATTTATATTGTATTTTCAAGAGGTGTGCCATTACATTTTAATTCCAGTAATAAACAAGATAATTATAAAAGATTAAATACATTAAAATAATACATTTTAGTTTTCAAATTAAATTTTAAACTACTTTAGGAATATTATTCCAATATTATCTTTACAATAATTGAATATTTAGAGTATAAATTATTTAATATATTTTCAAAATATATACTTGCAGCGCATTTCGGGACAGTGTGTGCCCTGTGAGGGTAAAAGGATAACCAGCTCAGAGCAGACTCAGCTGGCTGAGCTTGTTCCCATCAAATGGCACACACACACACACACACACACACCCTCGGCACACTCACACAATTACGCGAATGACAGGAAAAGTGCGCACAATGCGCATGAAAGCATGAAAGGCAACATGGAAGAGCGACAAGCGAAATGCGAAATGCGAAAAGGGAAAGTGCCACGGCACAGGAAGCCCAAATGCGAAATGTGTATGCAATGAGCGCGGCGAAGAGAAATGGAAAAATTATAAAATACGCACACAGACACACATGCAGAGGAGGCAGATGAATGCCAATTAAGCCTACACTTGAACCCCAGCTTCGTCGAAGGACGCCGAATGAAAGGCCTTTCCCCACAGCTCCACCTCCTCCTTGTCCTCCTCCTCCGCTGGCAATCAACAAAAGACGCTCGTCGAAATAATAAATGCGTTAAAAAAGGCAAGCACACACGCCACACACAGCAGGACACACATTCCACACGCCTGCAAACATTTATGCACTGGAAAGAATAAGGTAGGCTTTTTATAACTTACAACAATTGGTTTCTATTCACTCTATGGATATTATTTTGATGGTCAAAAGCTCAGTACTCATCAAATAAATTGATCGATATTTAATTCTTGAGAAAAACTTAACTTTAAAGGATTTTTTGTCGTGCAGCCAGCATCCTGACATCCTTACATGTGTAGGTTTTGTGTAAAATAAAAAGAACACAGTGCAGGGCGTGACGAAGTGCCGCTAAAAGGGGGCTCTAGGGGCTGGTGGGGGTGAGAGGTGAGGGGGATGGCGCTGGCGATGGAGGTGGACCCGAAGTCAAGTCAAGTCGAGGCGAGGCGCAAACACAAAAAGAAGGGAAATTGTAATAAAAATAATTGACAACTATTTGACATGCCTCATGTCCGCACACACGCAAAGGCCATGCAAACACCCCTCGAAAGATGTGGTGTGTGCCAGAAAGTGTGTGTGCGTGTGTGTGTTTTGGGTCCCTGGTGTGCATTTACGGAGGCTTCTTCCAGTCATTTGGCAGCCTTGTACCCTAAAAAGAAGCGTATAAAGATGATATTTCATCGCCAGCTAATTGATGGATGCTTCACAAATTATGTTTCTCGGCATTCCGAAAGCTTTTTCTGGCCAATTTTTCAAAGCAAACACAAACTTTTACATTGTCCTTGGGCCCAAACAGACAGAAAAGTTTTGTTAACTTTGGGCATTTCCTTAGAATTTAAAGGGTATCCATTATTCATACGTAATGATATTGTTAGGAACTTCAATTTGGGAAGAAAGGCATTGTCAAAAGTGAAGGAGTTTTATTTTTTATTTAAATTACACAAGTTTGAAGAGTTGTATTATTTTAATAGAAATTTTTATCAGGAATTTCTATAAAATTTAAAGGTTATACTTAATCTTTAATTTTAATTTAATTCTAGTTTTTGTGCACAATTTAAAGACAATTAAATTTATTTCAAGGCTTTGATTGAGCTGTCCTTTGAAATATTTTAAATAAATTACAAAACAAAACTTGAATAAAGCTTATTTAATTTTTTCCAGTGAGCAAGCATCTCCAGAATGTAGTCTTCTTATTATAGCCACTGACCCGAGTCCTTGTCCGAGTCCTAAAAATGTGTGTGTGTGTGTGTAAAGGTCTGCAACCCTTTTAGGCCAAAATGCCTTGATTGATTGCAGCTAGCCCGGCCAGTGTGCAATCAATTTCTCGGGAGCAGCATAATTAAATCAAAATCGTATAAAAATTGTATAAAAATTGTACAAAAAGAGGATGGATTCAGTTTTGCATAAATCAGAAAATTATGTTTGATTGATGTGAGCGCCTTCATTCCTTTTTTTGTTTTTAGCTGAAGATGAAACAAAAAAGGTCAGAGAGCTGGAGTCCAATCAAAATGGAAATTAATGGCGAGAAGTGTCTGTTACACGGCTCGCTCATCTCTGGGTGCCCCTCTGCCTCGGCCAGGACATTCGAATGGAACACGTTCCGGCTAATAGGCACGTACCACGCTACTACCACTTCCCTGGCCAAGATGCGGCGATAAAGCCGACTGGCAAATGAGTTAGTTGCGAGGTTCCGAAAGGACATCATCACCCCTCTCCCAGCCTTCTCCACTCTGCCCTCAGCAGTCAGATGCTCCGTGTTTCGTGTTTTACGGTTATGGTTCCGGGTATTTGGCTTCACGGCTAATCGAAAGCCAAGGTAAACACAAGGACCCCAGGTAGCCAAAATAAAAGAAAAGGAAAAGTAAAGAGAAAGAAAGGAAAGCCCAGTTAAATTAGAGAAAATGTGAAAAGAAGTGGAGCCTGCTTAAGTGGGTGGGAAATGCTTGTTTAGGACTTAAGGATAACACAAGTAATTTTGTTGGAAATAAAAATATATGGAACTTCTTAAGATAATAAAGTAAAGGAAGGCATATTTGGGAAATAATTTCTATATTTGAAAGTAAAGGAATAGTTATATATAAAAGTGATTATGAGGAATAAAATATTTATAAAATAGTTTCTGTCACTTTCTTTATTCTAACCTCAAAAAATGAATAATTAGAAAGCCAGAAAGCCGTTCTTTATTCTCAACTATTGGCCCTCTTTGTTTTTCTTTTATATTATAATTTAAATCCCCATTTTACTCATTTCCTTTCTTTAAATTCTCTATGTACACTTCATTCTCCAATCCAATCCAAACAAAGCTTAAAAATACAACAAAAAACCGTACACATGACTGAAACTCTTTTCGAGCGATCAAATCTCGTTTTTCTCACACATTCCCTGCCTGCGGGGCTCCTTTACAGTCTCTCGGCAGCGTAATAACATTTATAAATAATCTCTATAAAACCTTTTTCAACTTGGCATCCATTACGGACACATTTGTCCGTGCTCTGGACTCTGGACTCCGGACTCCGGACTCACTCGCTCACACGAGGACACAGATCCTGGCAGACCATAAAATCAAATCAACTGAAAAGTAACAAAAAACTTGGCCAACTAAATGCAATTTATGAAAAAGCACACACTATCGGTGTCGGCTACAGGACTACAATGCAGTCCTTGCCTCTACACATACGATATATGTGTATCTCGTATATATATACATGTGCCTGTGTGTGCCCTGTGGCTATCTCTGTCTGCGTTGAGTGCATTTCGTGCGTTGGCAGCTCATCGTTGGCCCCCGTAATTTCATTAGGGCAGTAGGACAGCACACACACGCGAAGAAAAGCTAGTTCCATGGGAATTTCCAGCTCAATATAGTGCTGCTATCAAGTTGCAAACTTTATAAGCCATGCATCAAGCCCCAAAATTTAGGCAATCATTACGCGCAACCCGAAGTATGCAAGCCATTGCCTACTTTTCAGGGCTGCCTGCAGGCCAGAATAACAAGAGAGGGTTTAATCGCTCGTGTAACCCCTAAAACTTGCCCCGATTCTGTTGAAACTTTGTATTTACCATAAAAAGAAACTGGGAAGACTTTTCAAGATGAGGGCAAGCCAGCATAACAATTGTGAAGGAAGCTAGACGGACTTGAAATTGAGAAAAACATACATACATATTATTGTAATAATAATAAACTAGAAAAAGTATTTGAGAAATCTAATTAAATGTTACATTTTGCATAGAATTATATTCTGTTAATCTGCTTAACATCAATGCTTGCACTTGTGCTTTATTGTTTATATAAATCAATGCTCTTTTCCAAGAAAGGACTAATTGCTGCTTTCAGGGTCAATAAGGCAAAGCATGGATTTTCTGCTTTCCTGCTCATTAAATTGAAATTCCGTGTGACGGAATATAAACTTTGATTCACGGACGGCCACAAGCCAACGGCGTTGCGTTACCAATTAGGCGACTTATTGAAATGCACTTTAATTAATGTAAATTAAAGGCAACTAACTTTTCTTTTCAGTATGAATCGTAAAACTATATAAACTCTGTTTCCAATTGCTGTAATTTTTTCTCCCTGTGCTGGAATGCACACCCACACATACACACACCGTGGCAGCGCTCAAAGGACGTGTTAAGGAGCTGAGCTAAACTGAAAATTCAGTTCACTTTCACTTGGTGCCAACACCCTCCCGCCTGTCCCGCCCTTAGTGTCATTCAATCAATAATAAAAAACTAGGAAAAGAGGGAAAAACGAGCAAAAAATACTACAAAAAGAGGAAAATCTCCGCCCGGCTTTGGCATAGTTTTCTTCCCTCTGCGAATGTGCACGATGGAATCAAAATCAAAAAGGCTTTAACAATACTTTTCGTCTTATGCGCGTACCATATTATGTAATTGTAGGGCTAACACACACACACACACACACCCAGAGTCTGCCTGTGCGAGGGGATGTGGGTGGTGTGGAGGGAGAGGGGCAGAGGGAGAAGCACTTCATTTCTTGGCATTTCCTTTTGGCATTCGTAAAGAGAGAAGACGCACCACACACATGGTCTTGTATTTTTGTGCCAGCTTCTAGGTTTTTATTATTATTGCACACACACACAATAACTAACACACACGCATGTGGGAGAGCGAAAAACATGGAGGCCAGTACAGTGAATTGCCTTTATTTTCTTTTATTTACTAAACAAAGTATAATACAAAATTTAAATATTAAGTCTACATATATCATGTTGATGTATAATTAGGATCCAAATTAATAGAACATTTTATTTAAGAACCAAATTAAAGATTCCTTTGAGTCACAGGATAACAATAATAAATGAAAACACTATTAATGATAATATTTATTAATGATTAATTTAAAATGTTGATATTTTTTAATCTGGAAATCAAAGATTTTAAAAGATCAACTCAGCTATTGATGCAGATCAAGAAGGACTTTCTCCCAAGGACTTTTCCCCAATGACAATACCCAGCAAAGGCTATAAAAATAACAAGTTAATTGCTGATTTTCAAGCAGCAAATTAAATTATAATATTTACATCATAGGCAGGACGACCCGTTTGCATATACAAATATGTCGTCGTCTGCTTTTGGCATTGTCCTTTCCTCATAGTCGGCATCTTTGGCATTTTTCCTTGGCGCGCTCTTTGTCTCTCTCCCCAACTCGCTATTGCTCACTCTCTCTCTCTCGTCCTGCGAGGAGAAAGCTTTCTCCCCCGCTCGTTCTTCTTCTTATTTTTCTACTTCTTCTCAAGCATCTCGCTGGCGATGTGAAAGTGTGTGTGTGTTACTTTTGCCGCTTCTGCTTTAGTGTTTATTTTGCGAACATTTCGAATGTGACTGCTGGCCGAGTGTCATTTTATTCCCCACTTTCTCCCACACTCTCTGTCATTTTCTCTTCCTATTCTCTTTTTCGCCACCTTCCTCTCTCTCGCTTTCTTCTGCTTAATCTTCCACTTTCGGCCTGTCCCTGTGTGTGTTTGTGTGAGTGCTTGTGTCATTGCCATTAATTAAACACGTTTATGGCCGAAACAGGCCAAAGAAACAACGAAGAAAACAACAACAACAAAATAAGAAACAAGAAAAACAGAAATAAAATAGAAATAGAAATAAATAAAAATATATAAATAAAATGGAAGGAAATAAAAGAGCCGCAGGCCCGAGAGCAGCAGCAGCAGCAGCAGCCACTTTGCACATTAAATTATCGATTATGACATTCATTCACAGCTCAGAACAAAAATAGCATCAGCAGCAGAAAACACAAAAAATAATGGAGGAAAAAATCAGCAGCCAATCTGGCTAAAAAGCTTCCCAGTCCCTTCCCCCCAGCATACATTTTGGGGCCATCAAAGTCGACAAAACGACCAGCGGCGAGCAAACAAATAAGGCAAACATTTTCCAGGCGGCGGGCATACGCGGCGTATGAGCAACGTCACTGTCACTCTCGCCGCCGCTGCAACATGGCGGGTGTTTCTGTGTGTGGGTGTGTGTGTGCACAGTAATGGTAACAGTAAAGGATATACATATGTACTTTTTGTTGTCTCACTAAAAATAGGAAATAAATTTACATTTTTGCAGAAATTAAATACCAACATTGAGATTAAAAAGTTGCTATTAGGAAAAGTTAACAAAACAAAAATATATTTACATAAACTACATAAACTTACATACTTACATTTCCATTCACAAAATCACACTTTTTATACCATTTAATTAAGCAACCAAATATTTAATTTATTTATTAAGTTTTCCGCCACTGGGCCCCATGTGGAGCCCAACCATTTATAATTCGTTTCTGTGTCGGAATTAATATTCGACAAGCGACGACAAATAGCAAAAATGTTCAAGCGAAAACCCTGTTTGGCCAATGCAGAAATTTACATTTTCAGCCATGTGGCAATTAAATTAAGCTCGGCTTCGTATTTCGAATTTCGAATTAATTAAAATGCAACAAACCAACGAGGTCTGACGGTGCTGCCGCTGCAGTAAAGTTTGTTTAATTGGTAACACGACTCGGCACAACTCCCTCGGAGCCTTTGAATTTCGCTTAGGCCCCGACCCAAACCATCCACGAACCACTCATTACAGGGATTTACCAAATAATAAGCGGAAAATGTTTGGAATTAAAAGGTTGAATGCAACCGAAGGCATGCGCTGAGCTCCATGATTAACTCAGATTTCATTTACACTCTGGCAGGGTTTGATATGATTTCAAGGATGCTACAATCAAGATATTGTATTAATACTATTTGAATATTATCTTAGACCCACACAGAAAGAACAATTATTAAGTTATCACACAGTTCTTCCTGTGTAAATTACCTACAAATTTCCAAAATCTCTGAGGGAGTAATATAAAAAATTCCCAGCACTTTATAGCTCCCAATTATACTCGGTAACTAAAAAGAGAGAGAACAGACCAGCCCCTAAGTATATTTACTGGAGTAAACAAAAATTAGTTTTATGAACTATATAAAATATATTTTTATGGCCGACACTTGGCCCCCTCGCCAGCAGGACACGCATTAATATTATAAATATAAACCCCTTTTTGTCAGCCAGACTGAAGTCCTAAAAATACGCACAGAATTTGAAAGGGCAGCAGGACCAGCAGGACATTCCGACACAACACCCATAATCACTCAATTTTCGAGCCATCCCATCTCATCAGAGATTCCCCCCGCCCCGAAAAGGAACAACTGCTCGTCGACATTGAAAATTGCCATACAAAAATATTGTACAAAAAAAAAAAAGAAAAGAGAAAAATATCATTAGGACGAGGGAGAGCAAAAAAAAAGGGAAAACTTTATTAATAATGAAGCTAATAGAGTTTTGAGGACCCTCCCAGGACCCCTTACCCTCTGAAAAATAAGCAAGGCAAAAAAATATATATATATTTATATGTATATGTATGTATGAGAAGAAATAACGAAAATTTGGTCAGTGGCTCAAGGAGCTGTAAAAATAACAAGGCGCAGACAAGAGGCGGCAATGGCAAAAGGCCTAAATCGGGGGTGGCAACACAGACAGACAGACACACACATACACACAGGCACACCAAAAACGATTGAGTAATTTTTTTTTTCTGCTGGCTTTCCTTCTTCTCAGCCACACAACTTCATTAGGGTCGAACCGAGATGAATATGGAGGTTTGGTCGGTTTAGTCGCCTTTCTCGTGGGGGTGAGTGCGTTGTCGGTCCGCCGTGGTTATATAAATATAAAAATTGCTGGAAAAGCTCTTCGGGGGGTTTTGGAAAGCTGAGGGGAAACTCAGGGAACAATTAAAGGCTGCTGCCACGGGGCCTTAGTTTTGCGTAATCTGTCAACTAATTGGCAGGACGACGACAACGGACACACATGTGACACTCTCTAACCTTGACTTTGGGCCGCAAATTGGATTAACCCAAAGCCCAAAGTATTCAAGGAAGTGACACGCAACTTGCACGTAAAGTAAATTGAATTTAGGTTTTAAATACTATATAAAAAATATATATTTTCTATATATTTAAATTATATTTACAAGTGTGATGGCTTTTCATTCACCTTTGCAGCAGCTCTCAAGCATCGTTGTTTTTATGGAGCTGTGGTTGTTATTGTTATTGGTACTGCTTGCTGTTGTTGTTGTGTTTATTGTTGTTGGTGCTTTTGTTATTATTACTGTTGGTTTAGTTGCTGTTGTTGTTCTATTCGCATTCGCATTCGCATTCGTGTTCAAACCGCACAAGAACAAAAAATCTCACAAAAACAAAAAGCAATCCGATGGCCAACATTTTGTAACTCTCTTTGCAATTAATTTGTATTTATTTATTATTTTTTTGGCAGAGGCACGGCTTAAGTATACTAAATATATATTATTTCTGTAATATATTTAATACTTTTTTTGTATTCAGCTTGGCTGGATGGGTTCCGGTTAGGTTTTTTTCGCGTAATCTCTCTCTTGGCACTCGAGCACTTTGCCTTAAATATATTTTCGTAATATATTTTTGCTGGATTTTTATTGTAGTTGGAAATCAAATCAAATGGTGGCGGAATCTCATCTGCCTTCAGCTCAGCTTTAGCTTGGGGTCTTGGTTTCGGTTTCGGCTTGGTTTGGTATTGGATTTGGTTTTGGTTTAGATTTGGTTATGGTTATGGTTATGGTTCTGGTTCTGGTTCTGGTTCGAGAGGCTCGGACTGAAGACCACTCAGAGGGCGATGATGATGGGAGGCGGGCGCACGCTGGCTCCGCACCACATGACCGCACTACACGATTGACAGTTTGGCACTGAGCAGGGCCAGGACCAGAGCCAGGACTCAGCGCCGCCAGGAGCCAGAAGCTTATCAGCCGAACCGAAGGGGATCCTGACTGCCCGACTGGCCAAGTGCCCGAACGAGCTTTGGAAGCACGAGCTCTCGCCTCTCTAGTGTTTCATGGTGTGCGTGTGTTTGGGCAGAGGCGTGGGCAGAATTTTATGAAATGCCCAAAGAGGATTTCGATTCATTAAATTAGGGAAATGTATTAAAAACTAATAAATGAAGGTCGACATCTTCTAGCTCTTTGAGCTGCACATCATCGATCACCTCGTGGCTGCATCTCCTGGCCACGCTAAGCAAGCTCAGCCCAGCTATCCGGGCGAGGGCAAGACCTTTGGCACTATCTACCTATCTACCTTCCTTTGATGAAAGAGCGAATGGGTTGCATAGTCGGTCTCTGCGAGCACTTCAACAAACTCTGGACAGGATTGGGCTCTCAGACACAGAGCACTTGATATATAGGAGAACGTCGTAAGGATTCACTTTTGCTGACAGGTGTGCCTGGACATCTTCACGGTGGACAGTCACGGGAATGCTTGGGAATGCCTCTGAGCTCCTGCTAAGAATCCTTTTCGGCGATCTTCATCTCTCTGCATCTTTCTGGTCAGATAGAATGACGTTTGTTCACCGCCGTTATGTATCTCTGATAAATAACAAAATAAGTATTATATTTACATTGAATTTCGTGCTATATATAAATTTATTAATTTAAAAAATATTTATTTAAACAATGGGGGTCTCTTAACCCCCCAAATCACATGGCCTGCACGCCCCATTGTCTTTCTCTCTCTGTGATTGTGTGAGAGCTGGCTTGCGGGGGCAGAGTGGCGCTGCCAGGATGTGCGCGACTGTTACAAAAAAATTTGTAGCCAAGCCCAAAGCGTCTCCATTCACCTCACCTCGTCGCGCATCCTTGCTCCTTGCCACCGCGTGCCCCCCATGCTGCTCACATTGTTCATTGAAGAAAGCCCCAGCAGTCTCAGCATCAGGACTCCGGGCGAAACGAAACGAAACGAAACGAGACGAGACGAAACGAAAGGACACCGAACGAAGCGAACCTGAACCAAAAGCCGAGAGTCGAACCGAACCGAAAACCCAGTTATCCTCAGGACCAAAGGCCCGCTGGGAAATACGGGAAAAGCGGCAAATGCCAGAAATCCGAAAAGATGTTCCAAAATTTTATATATCGTAAATAAAATTCACTAATTCATTTCTTTCCTGCGTCAGTAGCCAAGGAAGTTTAAGGGAAAAATCGAATTTTTAAAGGTTCCATTTAATAGAATGAAAAATAATAATAAATACGTTTTTTTATAATAAGAAAAGGTATAAATTACAAATTATTGTAACTTAAAGTCATTTAATATCACTCACTTAATAATTTTTATTTATAAATCGATCTCCATCTATCTCTATAGTTTCATAAAAATATTTACAAAAATTGTAGTTTTTGTGGGAAGGCCAAACTTTTGTCCCCAGACCCCAACTGAGATCCTTGCCCTGCCACCTGCATACATTACAGCTTCCCTCTCCCCCGGCTACCAGGTCCATTTGCCAAATGAAACTTGTCCGGATTTCCAATTAAGACAATAATAATCATATCCGAGGAACGCCACGAAAGAAAAACTCAAGTGGTCGCTGGTGGAATTGAATTGAATAAAGATAAAAAAATATTTGTCTGCCGCGGGCGTTGCGCATTTCCCAGCGGGGACAAAGGCAACAGAAAACCCCCACAGCAGCAGCGGCAGCAGCAACAACCACAGGCGAAACAGCAGCCGCCGCAACACAGATGGAAGCCGAAATGATGCACTGGCAAAATAACAGAAAATTTTGGCTTTAAAAATATTATACAATTATTATGGCAATATTGTGTTTCCCCGAAAAAGGCTTGTACGTAAAGTTTTTCCCAAGAAAAGTCTGTCTTTCCTCAACATTATCCAATATTTAGAAAGATGTTTTTAAGTAGTTTTTATTCTCAATAAATTTATACGTTAAATTAAGATAATAATAATTTTATTTGTCAGCAGTTTAAATATTCAGAGATGCTTTCAGCCAGTTAGGAATTGTAGAAAAAGAATTGAAGATAATTTAAAAAAATAAATTTAAGTCTAAACAATAAATTGGGTCATACAAATATTTTTAATCATTCCTTTCTGATTTCATTTAATTTTAACAAATAAATAATAATAATTAATTAAATAACAAGTTAATTATACAATTTTAATCAATTTCAAGCCTAATATACTCCTTTTTTTTTCTCTCTTTGTAGGAGTTGAAAGCGGAGGCGCTGCGCCAAGTGCCATGTGCGGCGCTTTGAGTCCGCGCCTCGCTGTGTATGTTCGTCCTTGCGGTATACGCGTGTGTGTGTATGTGGAAGGATAAGAGGCGGCAGCAGCCGCAGCTGAAGGGAGCCAGGAGCAGCAGCAGCAGGAGCAGGATCAGGCGGGGAATGCCGCCGAAGACAACGACGACGACGACGTCTTGGCACGAAGAGCACAAACAGAAACGGCACAAACAGCAAACGTGATGAGCGCATGTGTTTTATCTTCAATCTCAGCTGAAATCATCTGTCCGCCGCCGCCGCCAACCCCACCGAAAAATCCCAACCCATGCCCCCCTGCAAGGGGCATCCCCCGACCCAGGGGAGGTGGTGGCGGCATTATGAAGGGCAATAGGTTGTGTGCGACTTTTGTGGACTCTCCTCGGGTCGGCCATCGGTGTCGGGATAAAGTTCGGGTTGTCGGGTCGACAAACGCCTTCGGCTGTGACTTAGCTCTGACCAAGTCACTAAGCGAGTCCCAGCCAGGACCCCACTATCCCCTCTCCTCGGCCCCACTCCCCCAGTTTCGGCGCTTTGTAACATCTAGAAATTTGTACATCCGCCAGTGGGAAGAAGATTTTAATTAAAAGCAGCAGGAAATGTGACCCAAATAATACTTCCGTATAGTGTGAAAAATTGGCCCCGCTGCCGCCGCCGCCACCGTCGTCCTTGTTGTTGTCTTGCAAACAGCAAACAGCCAGCGAGCAGGACATCATCATCATCATCATCGTCGTCGGGACACACTCACACCGGGCGGGCAAAGGGGCATTGGCTGCCTAATTTGTCGCAGGACAACCGGCCGCCTGCAGGGCGAGCATTTAGCTGCCGGCGGGCAACAGAATATATATATAGATATATATGCGTATTTGTATAATTTAAGTGATTCCTAAGCTGGCGACTGACAAGCGGAGAAGCGGCGAACAAGCAAGCGGAAAGCGTTTATCCATTGAGTGCAAACTGACACGGGCAAAGCATCCGATACTTGACTCCCATATGTATGTGTGTCCCAGGACAAACTTGATTCCGAATATAGATATATATATTCCGATTTCTATATATATTTACTTTGCTAGGAGCTTGTTTCATTTCATTCGTATTATTATTATTTATCCTTGGCACCGCTTTCAAATGTCAATGGTGGTGTGTTCCCTATTATTTATTTATGTTGAATTTGCGTTTAAATAATAGTAATAAATAAACATACAAAAAACAATAAAATTGTATAATAATATAATAAATATATTAAGAGTTAATTAATTTAAGTTTTTGTGAATTGGATTAATTTCGAATGCTTGGTCAAAACATTATTAAGCCTAAGAATTATTGTTACAATGTGATACATTATTTATTATTTATATTTAAACTGAAATAAAGTTGTAATAATTGAGCAGCCAAATTAGGAAAACATAGAGTTTCAGGGTGAGTAATAAAATAGAAATATACAAATATTTATTTGTCACTCTTCCACGGTAATTGAGGATCAGCGGCCTTGAGAGGCAATTTCAATTAAAAAACTTTGCGATATAAAGAGTCCATCCTAGGGGAAAGGGGAAGCGAACTGAGTTACGTGGCGCTCACTTGGTTATTCTTGGCGCGACACAAAATCAATATGGTTACCTTGTCACAGCGTGTCCTTTGACTTCGCTCCGTGTGCGCTCTTGGCACGCAAGCAGCGTGAAAATGCAATCAATAGGAAATCGTTGTCAGCAATTAGCGTCCAAGCCCATGATGAAACCCGATCCCCCCAGCCGAGCCAGGTGCTTGGTGCTTGGTGCTTGGGTTAACCATTCATTCAGCGGCAACACGTGAGCAATGCAGTCTCCTCTCGACTAAAGTGTGCCAAAAAGGATTTGCCACTAACGATGGCAGCGGCAGCAGCAGGAGGACTATATCTGCAGGACACTCGAGTGTATTTGCCCATCGTTCTCGCTTTTTACTGCAGTCTGGAAATCCCGCCTTCCGCCTCCTCGGCCTTTCATTGCGGACTGCCTCGATTGCTAGGCAAATGGCAAACAAATCGTTGCAAATATCACTCATGCCAAGACGAGGTCTCAATTTGGCATATTTTCAGAACAAATTCACCCATCCCCTCATTGAGCCAATGCATTGATTTGTTAAGCTGTTAAAAATGAGCAAAGCAATGGTTTCCGATTTGGATTTAAGGCTTCTTTGGCTGAGTTATGGAACCGCAAATATAAAGTTTTTAACATATATAAAAAATTTATTATTTATAAGTTTGTTTATTTGGCGCCAACTGGTGGAATATTTAGGAAACCAATGTCATGTTTGTAAAATATACGTTTATATATTGTAAGATATACGTGTAATGTATGTAAATTATATGTAAAATCTACGTTCATTTATTGTAAAAAATTCGTTTTGTAATATTGCTATCGCTTTTCCTCTCATTGCTCGAGTACTGCTCTCTCAGCTGTATCTTAACATCACCCAACTGCAGTGTAACAGCAAGAAGTGCCACAAATTTAATTGCATACTTTCGGGCTGTATCGTAACAAAGCCCCAACCTATCTTTCAGTCAGCAGCTTGCAAATCAGTGAAGGAGTCGTTTCCGACCCTATAAACCATATATATTCTTGATCAGCATAAACAGCCGAGTCGATTGAGCCTATTTTTGGGAAAAAAAAATTCGTTCGATTTTTCGAAAATTTGGAAAGAGGTACCTCTTTCCATTTTTTGCAAAAATGGCCAAATTTTGAACTTCTTCAAAACGATAAATAATATGCAGATTTGTTAAGCTGTTGAAAACTAGAATAGAAATGGTTTCCGATTTGAATTTGGACCTTTTTTGGCTGAGTTATGGACGATTAAAGATTTTTTTTAAGACAGTCAAAAATATCTTAAATCGTCCATAACTCAGCCAAAAATGGCTTAATTTCAAATCGGAAAGTACCGCTGTGTTAGTTTTTAACAGCTTAACAAATCTGCAAACTTCAATTTCAAAAAACTCAAAGGGGGAAAATTTTACAAAACTGGAAATTTTTGTTTTTAGTTAAAATGAGAAAGTAAGTATGCAGATTTGTTAATCTGTTAAAAACTAGAATTGCAACGGTTTCCGAATTGAATTTGGACCTTTTTTGACTGAGTTATGGACGATTAAAGTTTTTTTTAAGATAGTCAAAAAAATCTTAAATCGTCCATAACTCAGCCAAAAATGGCTTAATTTCAAATCGGAAAGTACCGCTGTGTTAGTTTTTAACAGCTTAACAAATCTGCAAACTTCAATTTCAAAAAACTCAAAGGGAGAAAATTTTACAAAACTGGAAATTTTTGTTTTTAGTTAAAATGAGAAAGTAAGTATGCAGATTTGTTAATCTGTTAAAAACTAGAATTGCAACGGTTTCCGAATTGAATTTGGACCTTTTTTGACTGAGTTATGGACGATTAAAGTTTTTTTTAAGACAGTCAAAAATATCTTAAATCGTCCATAACTCAGCCAAAAATGGCTTAATTTCAAATCGGAAAGTACCGCTGTGTTAGTTTTTAACAGCTTAACAAATCTGCAAACTTCAATTTCAAAAAACTCAAAGGGGGAAAATTTTACAAAACTGGAAATTTTTGTTTTTAGTTAAAATGAGAAAGTAAGTATGCAGATTTGTTAATCTGTTAAAAACTAGAATTGCAACGGTTTCCGAATTGAATTTGGACCTTTTTTGACTGAGTTATGGACGATTAAAGTTTTTTTTAAGATAGTCAAAAAAATCTTAAATCGTCCATAACTCAGCCAAAAATGGCTTAATTTCAAATCGGAAAGTACCGCTGTGTTAGTTTTTAACAGCTTAACAAATCTGCAAACTTCAATTTCAAAAAACTCAAAGGGAGAAAATTTTACAAAACTGGAAATTTTTGTTTTTAGTTAAAATGAGAAAGTAAGTATGCAGATTTGTTAGGCTGTTAAAAACTAGAATAGAAATGGTTTCCGATTTGAATTTGGACCTTTTTTGGCTGAGTTATGGACGATTAAAGATTTTTTTTAAGATAGTCAAAAAAATCTTAAATCGTCCATAACTCAGCCAAAAATGGCTTAATTTCAAATCGGAAAGTACCGCTGTGTTAGTTTTTAACAGCTTAACAAATCTGCAAACTTCAATTTCAAAAAACTCAAAGGGGGAAAATTTTACAAAACTGGAAATTTTTGTTTTTAGTTAAAATGAGAAAGTAAGTATGCAGATTTGTTAATCTGTTAAAAACTAGAATTGCAACGGTTTCCGAATTGAATTTGGACCTTTTTTGACTGAGTTATGGACGATTAAAGTTTTTTTTAAGATAGTCAAAAAAATCTTAAATCGTCCATAACTCAGCCAAAAATGGCTTAATTTCAAATCGGAAAGTACCGCTGTGTTAGTTTTTAACAGCTTAACAAATCTGCAAACTTCAATTTCAAAAAACTCAAAGGGGAAAAATTTTACAAAACTGGAAATTTTTGTTTTTAGTTAAAATGAGAAAGTAAGTATGCAGATTTGTTAATCTGTTAAAAACTAGAATTGCAACGGTTTCCGAATTGAATTTGGACCTTTTTTGACTGAGTTATGGACGATTAAAGTTTTTTTTAAGACAGTCAAAAAAATCTTAAATCGTCCATAACTCAGCCAAAAATGGCTTAATTTGAAATCGGAAAGTACCGCTGTGTTAGTTTTTAACAGCTTAACAAATCTGCAAACTTCAATTTCAAAAAACTCAGAGGGGGAAAATTTTACAAAACTGGAAATTTTTGTTTTTAGTTCAAATGAGAAAGTAAGTATGCAGATTTGTTAGGCTGTTAAAAACTAGAATAGAAATGGTTTCCGATTTGAATTTGGACCTTTTTTGGCTGACTTATGGACGATTTTCGATTTTTTGTACTCCATTAAAAAAATAGCTAGATGCGCATCACTGACAGTTAGTCAGATGTAATTTTGTCCCAACGGAGCTTCCTAGCTAGATGCGCATCACTGGTGTACATCGTCAAAATCAAGCAAATTCGTTACTTGTTGAATTTTGGTACCAGGCGAACAGAAAGCTGCAGCAAGCAACCGAAACTGTTATAAACTGTTATAAAAAACCCAAGTTTCGAACCCTTCACTCCCCAATAATAAGTTTTGAACTTGGCTACGTGGCGCGTGATTTTACTGATTGGTTGGTATTTTTCCAGTTTTTGACTACGGTCACACTAATAAACTTGAATTTGAATTCAAATTTGAATTCAACCGCCAAATTTGAATTGCTTGCTGCTGCCTTCTGTTCGCCTGGTACCAAAATTCAAAAAGTAACGAATTTTCTTGATTTGACGATGTGCACCAGTGATGCGCATCTAGCTAGGAAGCTCCGTTGGGACAAAATTGCATCTGACTAACTGTCAGTGATGCGCATCTAGCTATTTTTTTTTAATGGAGTACAAAAAATCGAAAATCGTGCATAACTGAGCCAAAAAAGCCTCAAATTCAAATCGGAAACCATTTATATTCTAGTTTTTAACAGCTTAACAAACCTGCATACTTACTTTCTCATTTTAACTAAAAACAAAAATTTCCAATTTAGTAAAATTTTTCCCCTTTGAGTTTTTTAAAATTAAAGTTTGCAGATTTGTTAAGCTGTTAAAAACTAACATAGCGGTACTTTCCGATTTGAAATTAAGCCATTTTTGGCTGAGTTATGGACGATTTAAGATTTTTTTGACTATCTTAAAAAAAATCTTTGATCGTCCATAACTCAGCCAAAAAAGGTCCAAATTCAATTCGGAAACCGTTGCAATTCTAGTTTTTAACAGATTAACAAATCTGCATACTTACTTTCTCATTTTAACTAAAAACAAAAATTTCCAGTTTTGTAAAATTTTCCCCCTTTGAGTTTTTTGAAATTGAAGTTTGCAGATTTGTTAAGCTGTTAAAAACTAACACAGCGGTACTTTCCGATTTCAAATTAAGCCATTTTTGGCTGAGTTATGGACGATTTAAGATTTTTTGACTATCTTAAAAAAAATCTTTAATCGCCCATAACTCAGCCAAAAAAGGTCCAAATTCAAATCGGAAACCATTTCTATTCTAGTTTTCAACAGCTTAACAAATCTGCATACTTTATTTATCGTTTTGAAGAAGTTCAAAATTTGGCCATTTTTGCAAAAAATGGAAAGAGGTACCTCTTTCCAAATTTTCGAAAAATCGAACGATTTTTGTTTTTCCAAAAATAGGCTCAATCGACTCGGCTGTTGATGGAGATCAAGAATATATATGGTTTATAGGGTCGGAAACGACTCCTTCACTGATTTGCAAGCTGCTGACTGAAAGATAGGTTGGGGCTTTGTTACGATACATACATGACTCGTTTATTTTACAATACATGAACGTAGATTGTACATACATGAAACGTATACTTTACAATATATGAACGTAAATTTACATACATGACACGGGATACAGAACGGCTCACAGCCGCTGGTTATATTTGATTCTATGTTAATTAACATATAAATGTTATGTTATGAAAGAGAAGAATTTTTAAAACATCAGTGTCAAGCTGTTAACTGCTTCACTGAACGTTTCCTTAACTATAACGTCTTTTTCATTTGAACAGTGGACAAAATTTATTTATTTAAATTACGCTAACATATGACTTAATATTACTTGAAGCTTTTGATAGGAATCGAGATAAATGCTTTGTCCTCCCGATTGGTTTAAGTTAATCATTAGCCTCGGAATGCCTGTAAAGAAAATGAAGTTAAAATTGTTGCATCGGGAACATCGAATAAAAATAGGCTCACCTTATTATTTTCCTTTTCCGGTAGTAGTCCTCTTCTCCTCCTTGGCCTCCTGCACCTTCTCGTGGTCCTCTGCGGCAATTGCTTAATCGTCTTTGGAATACAGCTCCTTGGAATGAGTGAAAACTTTCAAACTTTAATTGGCGCCGCCAATTTGGTTTCCTAAGTATTCCACCAAGTGGCGCCAAGTAATCAAACATATTGTTAATTTTTTTTACATATGTACATACATATGTTATAAATTGTATATTTGCGGTTTAATTTATTATGATTGTAATTAAAATCCTCTACATTTTTCTGGAATACAGAGAGATGAAACAAAATCCAATCCGGACTTATTATTATTATTATTGAAAAGTAAAATGAACAAACCCAACCTATTCAGCCAAAAACAGAAATTGTAAGCACACAAAAAAATGTCTCCGCCTTTGCATTTATTTCCAGTTCTTGTCTTGTCGCTTTTAATTAATTACAGTTACAATTATTTATAATCTTAATTGCATATAGCATATGTATTGCCGTATTGAAATATATTTATAATTTTTTTGTAGATTAATCAAGCTTGCTGAACGCACCTTGGAACCAAAGGAGGCTGAGTAAAAGTGGGTTTAAGGGTTTATTGGAAAGGATTCATACACTGGGGAGCTAGGAACCCCAGGAACCGGAATTAGATTACACAACCTCGGGCCCCAGTGGAGCTAGACGCCGTTATACGTAAACAGTAACTGCCTCAACCGTGCTGGGTTTGCTTACATTTTGTTAACTAACGCACTGTGTCCTGGAACTTAACTGAAATTACCAGCGATCGGCCACAGTGCATAGCTTCATTATGTCAATAATTATGGTCATAGCTCATTCGGGGGCTCTTGTATTTTGGCAATTCAATGATTCGCTTAATTTAGGCTTAAGCTCCAGCAGAACCTTCTTCTCGATCTTGTGTTTACTGACACTATTTGCTTTGCATACATAAATATGAACTTAACTCTGGTAAAGTTTTTAAAGATCGGATTTACATACATATACTTATGTATATACATATATCTAGGTGTGTGCACAGACAACCATTTGCACATACAGAGTTATGTATATATCATATATGTATATATGCGAAGTCGCTATCGTATGATTTGCTTTTCCTGGAACTAAATAATTACACAAATTCATTGAAGCTTTCTTCGATTTTGCTATCGTTTCGCTTGCAACACATCAATATCCAAGATTGCTGCCTAGATTACTTTCGAAATAGTAATTCCGTATAGTAGTATCAGAAGTATTTATTGTAGACATACATATAACTTTAATGGTATACATACATTTATATAACACATTGTATATTTTATATTTTTATCTGTGATTTCCCCCTTCATCTTTTTGTTTATTTTGCCACAAATATGTTTGTGTTGTGTCCAATGTTTCGTACGTAATAATAGCTGGGTTACAGTTCGGCCCGTTATTCCGTGTTGTTCTGGAGCTGAACTCTTCTTAACACGATTTTAATCTGGCATAACATTTCCATATATATTTCTTTCTATCAATCTATATTCATTATCCTGTTGCATTTGCTTTTCTTTTTATTTCGTCTTATTCTTTGGTGTTTTCATTGCGTTTTCAATCTTAACTATTTGATTCGTATCATCTATCCGCCATCGAGCTCGACAATAACTAAAGATACGATTTAAAAAATACACTCAATACGTCTCTTGGCTGCCTCCCATCAATCAATTACTTCTTAACTATGCATTTGCTTTTGGTTTGATCTGGTTCTGCTTTTCAGTAATAAATTCATTTGTAGCTCGGCGAGCTGTCCTGCCCCAATGCTCCCAGCTAAAAAATCTGTTCGATCGGTCTAAATGCTCATGCCTATAATATTATACACTTGTCCCTGTACCATGCGGGAAACGGAAAGAACTGACTAGACAAATACAACGATCCGGGCAATAAGTATACAACATAGAGACATACAGGATATTTTTTCTATTCCACTTCCAGCGTCAACAACCGAGTCGATTCGTTTTAGTCGAACTATTCTCTTGGCTTAAAGAGCCATTTGGATAAAAACCTCTACAGTAAAGCATTTAGGTTGAACCTAGCCGGATCGGAAGACTGTATCATAAAGCTGTCAGGGGAACGGTCGGACAACGAAACCAAACCAAACTAAAACTGAATTGCTTCCTAACATATTTCCCAACTTATCCAACTGTGATTTTTACCTAATACATTTTTAATATCTTTTTGTAGTCGGATGACTATAACATAAAGCCATCGATAAATTGATATGGGAATCTAGAGAAATCTGCAAGACCTTCTGGTTTTTATTTTACTGAACGTTATCAAATGGTATAAAATTGTTAACTTCTAAAATAAAAAGCTTCCTTTCTGGTATCTGACTTTCTAGGGATTTAAATTTCTCTACACACATACATAGGTATACATATATTTATTTAGTATGCTGAGCTAAGAGCTGTGGTTCAAGAAACCAGAGGCTTGAGATAGGTAATAAAGTCATTGGAGCGACACTAGCAATAGAGAGAGGTACATTTGAGTCGAGATTGCTCTGCGATAGGTTGGGCCAATTCGATTGGAAATCGAAGAAGTGGAAACCAATCTTCGGGCATTGTTTGGATTTGGGATTTGGGCTTGAAATTAAACTTATAATAATAAACACGAGATAAGGGCAAAGTTTCTAAGGTGACCCTGACTTTTCTACCAAAAATCCTACATAACTTATAAAACTAAACTATTGATTTATTTTTCATGGTTAAATATTTTTTGGTATATTTTTTGGATAATTGAATTTGGGATGACACATTTCTAGCTGAGCCCGAAAAGATTAGTTGCCACTCCTAACCCTTGACGCAGTGTTATTATTTCGGATTTTTTGTTTTACATTATTGAAAAAGTACTGAGAACCGTTTGTAGGAGACCATTTAGTTTACCTTCTAGTTCGATCTTTAGGAGATGCTGCACGAATTGCGCTTGGCGCCCAGACTCCGTTCTTGGATGCGCTGCAGGTGCTGCAGTTGGGCAGGTGTTGGGGCGTGGGATCCATGGCCGCCGCTTCCGGAACCGGTTGCCGCGGCAGCCGCCGCCGCAGAAGTAGACGCTGAACCGCCACCGGCGTTGTGGTGGTGCTGCTGCGTCTGGTGCTGAAGATGATGGTGGTGGTGGTGGTGCAGCGGAGTTCCGGGCCCATTGTTACCGATCTGCTGCGGTAATGACTGACGGCGGCGGCGCAGCGCCGGACTCAGGTTGTAGGTTATCTTTGCCTGGGCCAGCAGCTCCTTGAACACCTGCCAGTAAAACAAAGAAAGATTTCCAATTGGTGATCGAGTGGCTGGATTGTTGAGTGGCTCACCTGAGTGATGTTCTCGTTGCTCGCAGCGGAGGCCTCAACGAAGCCGTTTTCCCAATCCACCGTGACCACCGACTCAGTGGTGGCATACTCGACCTATAACAAGAACGCCAAAAGCTTTGGTTATCCATTTTTCCGAGATGCAATATAGGTGTGGGCAATTTCACACTGCTGTATTTTATTTACAAAAACCCAATTTCCTTGGCAAAACTTTGATTCAACTCAACTACATCGTAGACATGCGAAATGTTTTCCTTAGTGTCACTTAAATGACATTCGGATCAAAGTAAATCCACTGGTAATGCTTATGGCGTGGGAACGGAAGGGTCAAATTGCAAACTGCTCAAAATTTCCAAGTTATGTTTATTTTTAGTTTGAATTAATGTCTTAGTCATAGTAGGCCAAGGCCTAAATTTGATCTTTTAGTTTGACTCCTGTCACTGAGTTTCAAACATTCGTGAAAGAGAATCTATTGGAAAACATTAAAAGAAAATATTTTGAAAGAAAGAAGAAAAGAAGAGTCCAACATGCACAATATTCTAGCAGCAAACGAAAACAAGAAGCGACCGCAGGCGGCTATAGGTTCGGAGAGGGCAGCGCGCCTGGCATTCATGGAAAATCTGGATCACGGCCGACCCGCTGACCCTCAGGACGACCTGGGCATTAACCCCGGAATGGTCGAATGTTGGCCGAACTCCCGGGGAGAAATAGCTCCGGCACCGCCGCGTGCGCTGGCAACCATGGGGTCAGAGGGGGTTGCCTACCTGGAAGCTCTGGGGAATCTATATCCGAGACAGAATTTGGCAGAGATAAAAATTATACGTAAGCTGCGAAGTCAAGGTGTCTAAGAGTGGGACGGGAATACGCTGTAATATTTATGTTTCCCATTTTATATCCATTTCTATTCCCTTGAAGGGTTTTATAATTTTAGTCCGAAATTTGCAACGCTATGAAGCACCTTTTCTTTTCTTTAAATTTTTCGATCATTCCTGTGGCAGCTACATATATGTATGACACAGTCGCCCGAAAGAATATATAGATAGTCTTATCTGCAAAGTTTCATCCACAAAGCTTTAACATTGACTAGACGGCTGCAGATGCTAATCAATAACATATATACTACTTCACTGCGTTGCAAACTTCAGACTAAAGTTGTTATACCCTTTAAAGGTATAAAAACAGTACAAAAAGTCTATTAAATTCCACAGAAGGACCAGAAGCCACCACGTATAAGGCTCCGGCAGCAAATGAAAACAAGAGACGTCCGCAGGCGGCTATAGGTTCGGAGAGGGCAGCGCGTCTGGCATTCATAGAGAATCGGGACCCCGGCCACAACCTGAACCGTAACGTCCTGCAGGCCAATTGCTGGCCAAACTCCGGAGAAGGATGGACTCCTGCCCCGCCGGAAAGGATTGCTCAGGCTCAGGGCTTGGCAGCTCGGCAGTTGCAGTCATCGAAGCTGTCGCTCCCGCTTTGCAAAGACAATGACGTCGTGTCGTTTTGCGTGAGTCCCAACACTCACTGGTCTCCGTGCTCGACCGTGGTGGTGTCGGGCTGGCAGAAAGATCCCCTGACCGAGGTGCACCCAGAGAAAGATGCACCAGAAGCCGTGAAGAAGCAGCAAAAGTTGGATTCGAAGCTTCAACCCGAACGAGTGCCGCATCCGGATAGGAATCCACTACCGACTCCTACTCCTAAAGCGACTCTGGCGACGGGGCCTGAAGGATTGTACTTGCTGTTCGACAAGCCTCCTGTTCAAGCCAAAAGCTCATGGCTGAGCATGCTGTCCGAGTTGAAGGAGAAGGCGGAATCAAACCCGCTGCCTAAGCTGCCCCTGCCTCTGAACGATGAACTCGAGTTGGATGACCTACACTACGTCCAGGCCAAGAACCACAGGCTGGCGGAGCACATCCTCAGCCAGATGCCCAACGAGCAGACTCGCCACCGATTTCAACACGAGTTGCTGCGCCGCCAGCTCCGCAGCGAGGAGCAGCTGACGAGCTTTCTGGAGACGAAGCTGAGTCAAGTCTCCATCGCTCCCGAGTCGCAAAGCCACTGGATGTCCTGGTTTGGAAATGGCGAGGACACACTAGCGGCAGGCGGAGAAGGGGGAGGCAAGAATGTAGAGTAAACAGTGCGATTCGGATATCGTGGGATCATTTATAAATCATTATATTTATAACCATTATAGAACCCATAAAACCCATGCCTAACCCGCGTTTGCTTTGGGAGCAAAAAGATGAAGCTTTCGGTGCAAATTTTCAGTTCAAATTAACTTATTCCATATAGAAAAGCCACTGGAATGGAGATGGTAAGCCACCCACCCTCCAAGTGGGAACCAATTTTGTCTCCCACCACAAGTGAACACGAACTTTATTATTTCTTATCGGCTGCAAAAAAATCCTTATAGACGTCTAAATTGCGGCGATAGCGGAGCGGCAGTGCCCTAAGACATCGAGCCGTACCGAACGTCGCAGCTTAATTCTTCCAAATGAACAAACCCGAAGAGCGACAATGAGCAGCAACAACGTCCGAACCCTTTTTGTTATTGTAGCACACAAAAGGCGACAACAAAAAGTTGATTTTACTTCGTTGAACGAAAAGAAAAGAGAAAAAAAGGGCAAGGAGCTGGATAAAAATAATGCGGAAGCGGGGGAGCGATGTGCTAAGCCAGGAGCACGACAGCCTGGCGTTTGCTGGTAATTTGCATTTTTATTATATCAGAACTCGGTTAAAGTCAATATACCCGAAGGACGTAGCCGGGCCCAGCCCCGAACTACTTATGCAAAACTACATACATATGATACGTGGTATAATGGCGAAAAAACGCACCAAATAAATGACAAATGAAAAATATACTCCAATCCAAAAAACCGAGTTCAGGCAGGGGCAGAAGAGAAGCTAAACAAAGCCAAATTAAAATGTATAAGTCCCCTAATAAAGTTGACCAACTGTGGTAAAGGGCCTCTGACTTTTAAAATAAACATTTCTAAATATATTAAATCAAGGAAAGCAATGATGGTCTGGGATGGTAATCAACTTTTCGATGCAGTAAGTTACTATAAAACATAAATATAGAGTATATATAAATATTTATAGAATTCCTCATCACTTAATCGGGTGATTATACCAACAAGTGTATTTTTTATACATAATCGATTTTGAGAACTAGGGGTTTTCTTTTAATAAGAGAGATGCAGCAGATTTAATTTTTTAGAAGATCTACTTGTCGCTTGATATACTCTTTTTGATATGCCATAACTTAAATTTACATAAATTGAACCGACCGGGAAACTTTCCACATTTCGGTTGGATAACTCAAATTTCCGGTTTCATTCCGTTTTTTCGCATTTCACATTTCCCCCTTAAGTTTGACAATCAAAGCGGCAAACTTTCCTGTATTGGCATCTACGTACCTTCCCCTCTTTTTGTTGTCATACTTTTTTCGCGTGTTTTTTTGTTTCTTGTTTTAGTTTATATGCCCGTAATTTATTAAAATCACTTTTGGGGTGATATTTTCGTGTGTGTGGCCGGCCCAAGGCCAGAAACTTATGCAGAGAAATTCCGTGAGGCTGTGCCATGGCCCGGCCAAATGATGCCCACTTAAGATATGCAAAGTATTCGGGGTCGGATTTCGCATCAGCCTGATAGTATTATTATTATTACATTTAAGGTTATTTTTGTTTGAGATTATTTCAAACGCACGGAGGGGTCGATTGTGCTGTTGGCTTTTTCGGGAAACAAAAAAATTATGACACGGAAAGCCTGTCCTTTTTTATAGAATTTAACTTATTTTAATGATGTTGTAACCCCTTTTAAATTTTTATCCAATAACTTGCATATAATTATAAAACCTATTAACTGTATATTTATGCAGGTAATTGAGTAGCAGTTGTGAAATAGAAACTAGTAGATTGTGCTGTTGGCTTTTTCGGGAAACAAAAAAATTATGACACGGAAAGCCTGTCCTTTTTTATAGAATTTAACTTATTTTAATGATGTTGTAACCCCTTTTAAATTTTTATCCAATAACTTGCATATAATTATAAAACCTATTAACTGTATATTTATGCAGGTAATTGAGTAGCAGTTGTGAAATAGAAACTAGTAGATTGTGCTGTTGGCTTTTTCGGGAAACAAAAAAATTATGACACGGAAAGCCTGTCCTTTTTTATAGAATTTAACTTATTTTAATGATGTTGTAACCCCTTTTAAATTTTTATCCAATAACTTGCATATAATTATAAAACCTATTAACTGTATATTTATGCAGGTAATTGAGTAGCAGTTGTGAAATAGAAACTAGTAGAAGAATTATTTTGAAGGGATTGCATTTCTAATTGGCTGTTGCCTTTCAAATAATTCGGATTCCCTAACTGCACAGCTTTCTCCCCAATTTTCCCTTCGTCAATGGCATTTTCACTAGCATTTTCCTTATATTTTGTCTGAGAAAAGTTAGCCCCCAGTTTTTCGTGAAGAAATTCGGAATGCAGTTGACAGTACAAATTCTGAAAATTGAAGAAAGACGGTCGGTCACAAGGGTAGGGAGGAGAGGGAACCGCAATTGGAGCTGCCGCTACGTTCTCGTACACCCACTAATTATGCAAAAGCTGTCAAAGAAAGGCGGCAACCTGGGCGATTGCATTATTATTGCATATTATTTTTCAACAATTTTCAAATGATTTGTCAGCCATCATGTGTAGTTAAAAAATATAATAATACAAATTTAAATATAAAGCATTCAAGTAATGCAATGCAATGCTAAGGGTATGCCTTTGGGTATTTGTTATGTGATATAATAATAATTGTCTATTATTATTTCTTGATAACGTGTTTCAAGTCGGCCCTGAAAATTGGAACAAATTGTTTAACTGACTCCCGTTACACCCCAAAGTTAAACTGTTTATCCTTTCCGCCACACCACCACGCTTGACAAAGTTACATAATTGCTAAAATGTCAAAAAAAAAAAGCAATTTCCATTATTTTATGGGAAAATGGAGCGGTTATTGTATAAACACGCATCGAAAGCTCTGAAGCACTGCCACAGGACACAACGAAAGCAGTCGGAAAAGTTTGCCATCCTTTTCGGCGGCAATTTAAATTTATGCAAATTAACGTGGCGGCGAATGACCTCTATGCGACCTAAGGATGTCTCGCATCCCTGTTTTCATTAAGATTTGCAAATGAATAGCCCCGTTTTTTAAGCCGAACTTATATACAAATCAATAGGTAAAAAATATTCAGATTATAAATAACAGAGTTGCAAACTTGGAAATGGTTTTTAAAACATAAAATTAATTGATTTGAACTGCCGAATTGGGAATCCATCGCATTTTGGCCTAAAATATATGCATCGAATCGATATTTATAAATGATAATGCTTAGGGCAAATAAAATATAAAATAAACTTTAACAACTTAATAAAATAGCATTAATTTGTATATGGACGGCTTTTCTATACTAGTTTTGTTTTTATCAGATTCAGGTTTTAAATATTTTGTTCGTATTTAAAATAGTTGTGTAAAAAATGAGGAGGGACTCACCTCACGTTCCGTTTCTCCGTCAGCCAAGAGGTCGATCTTGTTTCCAACGACCACAATGGGTACCGCCGTGGTGGCCTTCGTCTCGTGGATCTGGTCGCGGATCGTCCGCACCTCCTCGAATGTGCTGGCATCGGTGACATCATAGACCAGGATGAAGGCATCCGCCGAGGATATAGAAAGAGCTCGCATCGCCGGAAACTGAAGGGAGCAGTACATAGCATATTATAATTTATTAATTTAGGCCAAACGGCACAACTTTTGATGTAAAAATGTAATAATAATTGAATAAGCTGGTGGTAATGCCAACGAGAAACTTGAATAATGAACCTTTAACGAATAACACCAGAATGTTAATCAATCAGATGCCAAAAGTGTTAATTACGCCATATTTTTCCCATGGCAACGTTACTCGTATTTCGCAGAATGCCTTTCCGTCCCGAAAATTAATTTAAATGGGCGCCAAAATGTGTTAAAGTGTAGAACAAGGAGTGTAAATTGTAGTAACGACGACTGCCATCAACAACAATTGTTTCCTCAACGGCAATTTACATATTATTATTATTTTGTCGCACACACACACACATGCCGATATTTGAATAATCACAGATAATAATATAAATTTCGTTTTCTGTGCCCCCTCAACATTTTCACACTCTCTGGCACAAACAATTTCCCTGAATTTTCCTCAATTCGCCGTCAAGTGGAAGGAAGAGCATATCGAAAAAGAATGATTCGCATTGTCGTGTGTGCATAATTTTATAATATATGCTCACCGCCAAAGTGCGCTTTAAAATTGAGTGAGTTTTCCAAAAAGGTGGAATTGAAGAAATGTTTACAGAAATTTGCTCGCGTTGCTTTGTATGTGTGACTGAGTCTGGTTTGGGATTGGAAAACTGCGTCTCAACGCGAGGTGTCACTCAAGAAAACAGCACTTTAAATTAATAATTTTAGGGATATTTTATTGGAAATATTATAGGGCTGTTTCTCTCTTTCGATTGACTAACGAAAACCCAGCTTAATTAAAAAAAAATTGTTAAATATTCTAAAATCTTCCTGGCTTTACAATAGGATTAATGAAACACACATATACATATGTTCCATCCGATGTTACTGCATTGTTCTTTACAATTGTTTTTGCGCTGCTCGGCAGCAACACCGGCAACCCATTTCGCAAGGCCTAAATGCCCTTAATTAATATTTACACAAAATGTGTGCGCCGGTCGTGGCTGTTTGTCTCTGCTTTAATTAAGGTCCATGATGGGCACCACCACCGACCCTGACCTCTGACCCCGACGCCGTCATTGCATGCTCACAATTGTGGCAGAATGCCCCACCCAATACAACGCGCGCGCGAAAATTGAATTGTGATTTGAATCTTTTAAAGGTCTCAGGACAACTACGAGTTTGGTACTTAGGGTGATGACTGGGAGCGAATGCACAAAAGCCTAGAACTTCGGAACCCCTTTTCCGGAATATTTTGTTTTAATTAATACGAAAATATACATTTTAATTCAAGTAACTATATTGTTTGTGTGTTAAATTATAGCATATATGAATCGATTTACAGAGGAGAGCTGGAAAATTCCAGTGAAAATTGGGGACTAGAGCGACATTCCCTGGACTCGGCGTCTTCATCGCCATTCCCCGTTTGGCTGACGTGCGTCTGAAACCGCAACCGCAGCATTTTGGCACAAGATACACGAGGCACGAATGCGAGCAGGGAAATTCGTAGTGGTGTCTGGGTTTTCCGGGTGGACTATAGCACTCGAGCCCCGCCCTCGCAGCACTAATGGCTTTCAAAATCATGAGTCTGCCTGCCAGCCTGCCGAGTTAGCTTCAAATTGAATGCACACACACACTCATACAAAGTTGCAAAACGAGGATGTGCAATGTCCGTGTTAATAAAAAGGCTACCATTGAAATGTGCAGGTCACTGAAAAATTAAAACCAAAATTTTCATTTCCAGCAAGGAGAGCCCTCGCAAAGAAAGCAACAAAGTAAGCACCCGAAATAAAATAAAGAGGAGGAAGGACAGCCATGGCCGGGCAGTGTCCTGTCGTTCAGACAAACCGTCTCAGTATCTGGCCGATCCTTAACTTGTATCTGAACATAAATCGACCGAAAATCTAAACCAGCCAAAAAGTTCTTTACGAGGGGGTTAAATTTATATTTCCAGAGCCCAAGATGTTGACCATAATGCTGAATTTAATTTAAGTTATTGTTAACTATTGTCTGTTAAATATTTTAACACAAGAGGCCAGTCACTTGGGGGGTAGCTATCTGTTGATTATGTGACTTTTGCCTTAAAGTGCCAACTTATCACTTCTATAGAATGGAAAAAGGCAACCCGAAATGTAATCAATTGTCAAATATTGCAGGAGAAATGAATTCGTTTCGCACAAAATGGAAGATATCTCCGTCTTACATCCATACATGTACCTTCTTCTCACTCTTCTTCAATAGCTAGAAAGTAAGAAAAGTTCGCAAGGTTTATTCAATTTTGGCTGCAGGTGAAAAGTAAACAATAAACACAGACGCCCCCCGCACTTAAAACCGAAAACAAAATTAAAACTTTAACTGAGTTCCGGAGTCCGCCAACTCGATTCACACGTGCCTGCATTTATTCAATTTTAAATGTTTTAATTTGATTGAGTAGAGCCAAAAAAACCACATCATAAAAATGGAAACCAACGAGATATTTTTTAATCGGATCAACACTACCATCAACCCTTAGACTGAGATTTTACGGGTAGCAGTTATTTAGAAAAAGCGGATTTTACCATTATTATTAATGCAACAAAATCGGCTGGCAGCTAGCAATAAAGTTGTAGAGCAAAATGCAAGGTACGGAGCTTTCTTTTTAAAATCAATAATATTTACAAGCCATTGAAAGTAAGACAAAGGCTTTATTTTGACCAAAAGGAACCGAATTCAATATCGGTTCTTGTTGGTAAACAAAATATGAAATTCCAAAGAGAAATGTTAAATATAAAAATATTATTATAATGGGTATATTTTAGGCCTTTACCTCCTGTTTCGAGAGCACTTTCTGTTGTCCTTGGGAAAATGCGAAGCAAATATTGATAGAAGCCCAGCACCACCGTTGGCGGTTTTCCTGGGATTGCAAGGAGAGGGGTTCGACCTGAGTTCGAAAGGGCGATTCACGCGCCTAAATCCACGAAACAAAATTCAACATATAGTACTATATCCTATATATGTAGTACTGCAAGTCCTTGAATAAGCATGCATTTCTCTAATGATTTCATCCGCCTTTGATAACCGAAGTTGTGTGCAAATAAATTGTCTTTGATGCATTACAGTTTCTGAGGCTTTTCTGATGGACTGGATTCTCTCCTCTGAAGCGGGTTTAAGGCCATGGTACGCACTGTCCTCTGTGAATGACGGTATTGTCTCTGTGTGTTTATCGCCTGGCCATCTGCTTGAAACAATGCCGCCGCGTGAGGCCACTTGACCACTGCAAAATCATTGCTCATCCGCCCCGTGAACCGCGCAAAGAGATGACGAATGCGGCCAAACAATGGGGAATGGCGAATGAGCGATGCAAAGTGGAACAAGAAAAGGGATTGGAAAAGCTGCACTGCAGAGGGATAGGAGTAGGAAGAGTGCGAAATGTCAACGCATATATTAGGATTATGTGACCCCCAGAAGACTTGACCTGCTGCCCGGCTCCGCACTACATACGACTATGTATTATTAACCCAAATAACAGGGCTCGGCTCCTCTCAATAATTATCCCACTGACACGTCCACTTATGTAGGGATTCGCTTGAGCTGTCGAGCGAATCCATTTCATTAGTTCAATTCCTCGGCGTTTTTGTGTTTTTTGTTCTGGCCTCCACATCTGTTGTATGATTGCATTGTATGCTACATAAATCGAATGGCAGATGCCAGATGGAATCCGTTTTATGATGTATATGCCGTGCACTGGGAGAAATACCAGCGGCCATATTCATAAGCATGCATAAATCTTAAGTGTGTATATGTTTCAAGAGTGCACATCCCCCAAAGCTTCTTTTTTTTCTAACCAAAAACGCTGTGCTCGCCATATTTTCCCCCAGTGCGTGCTATATGAGTACTGGTTCATTTTTCGCCAAGGACAACGCGGTATGTCGAGCAAAGTCACAGTTCAGTTGACTTCACTGGGCTTGCAGTCTCTGCCTGACTGACTCCATTTGTAGCCATCCCCATCCCATCTTTGTATATATGCCGCCCCGCATTTATAAGGCACAAGGCATAAAGCATGAGGTGTGTGCCCCGCCCACCTGTACGGCGCCACTCCTGCAGCCACCTCCCGCTGTTCGTTTTTATGAACAAGCTCTTCAATTCACGCGCGGCGGAAGTGTCAGCGAAATTGAATCGCAGGCTGTAATTTCCGCTGCACCCAGCTGGATGATGATGACGACGATTATTATTATAAAGCAGTAACTAGGATACGAGAGCGGGCAGCAGTGCCGCCCACTTGGCCCCCTGTTCTCAGTTCTTGAAATATTGAAAAGCAACTAAATGCTGCTGGCGCCCTGTTGCAACCCATTAGAGTCTGTTATTTAAAATTAAAAGCCCGGCTCTGGAGAACCACAAAGTAGCGAAAGATACAGAATAATGCTGCTGCTGCTGCAGACTGATGTTCTACGTCCCGAGAGCTCTCCCCTTGCACCGCCGGCCATAAGCAATTTGGTTCAGTTAATGAACCCAGCGGGGAGGGTAGCGCAGCGCACGCATCGGAAAACTGGCTCTAAGCCTAACAGCTACTAACAGAGATAATGCTGTTTGCAGAAGCAGGCATTATGTAAAATTAGTCGGCCTCATGCCTCATTATTATTTCAAAAGTGCAGGCTGTGCTCTGCTCTGGGTAATGGGGGGAGGACTCACCTCGTAGGAGCCGGCGGTGTCCAGGATGTCAAGAGTGAGGCTAACGCCGGCGATGGAGAAGTTGCCCTGGTGCATCTCCTCGATGGTCCGCTTGTACTTGGTGCTGAATGTATTGTACAGAAACTGTGTGATTATTGAAGTCTTGCCCACCTTGGCCGAGCCCATGACGACGATTTTGTGGCGGGCGTTGGCGGGTCCGATGGCGTCGTCCACCGCATTGTTTCTGCCCACTCTGCGTATGAGTAATGCGATGTTCGGGAAGGACATGAAACAGAAAATGTAAAACGTGACTTGAGTGAGTTAAGTTCGGCGCAATTAATTTAATCCCCGAGCCTTTGCTCTCCATTTTGATGCATGATTTAATAACTGAGAAAGGCCTCTTGCTGTTCGCTCTTCCCCTTTCTGTTCGTCCTGGGACAGTGGCTTTATCTCCTGGGCGACTCATTAAATCTGTGCGCCACATTTAAAATTAATCATTACGGCAACATCACAATGCGCCACCAGCGAAAGCAAAGCAAACAAAAGAAACTCACTCCACAGAACAAAAAAAAAACATTACACTAGGGTTCACAGAAATGTGTACTATATATGTATATATACTGACCATGGTCAGTCAGTAAATATTGATTACCGTAAAACTTTGTAAACTAAAGTAAAAAGAAGGGTACCTTCGGCATGCCGAAGTTTGTATACCCTTGCAAACTTCAAGGGTATTCATTCGATTCATTTTGATAAAAGACAAATAAGAACAGGAAATATATACATATGTATATTTAATATAAACATTTGAGTTTGATCAACTTCAAACATTATTTTAAAATCGTACAAACTAATAAATCGTAAATTTTAAAGCCCTAACAGGGTTTAATAATCGTAGTAAAATAAAGTCAAACAAGGCTTGAGGTGGACGAATGTAAAACAATTACGTGTTTCATTTGATTTGATGATTATTTTTGACATTTGTTTACATTTGTTTACAGCTGGCTGGCTTTGTTTATCTTTTTTTCTTGGCTTCTCGTAAATCCGAAAATCATAAAAAAATTCTAGTAGAACTTAATGAAACATAAGTTATATATATACACAAATAGTTATATACTTAAAGCCTTATATATCTTTATATTAAATTTACTAGTATTAGGATAACCTTGCAGCGTAAATAAAGTTGCAAATATATGGTAATTATTTTGTGCGAATTTAAAATAATTTTTTCAGTTATAACATACTTGTCTCGCTTTGGCTTATCTTCGGCGTTGTCATCCTTCATGAATGAGGGCTGCAGGCTGAAGCGGCGACGCAAGTGACGGCCACGCATCCTGAAATCCTTTTGCGTTTGTGCCTTGGTTGCCTGGTGTCCTCGTTTCCTGGTTGTGCTGATGATTGCCGGTGTGGCTGTCGCAAATCAACGCCCCGTTCCTTGGCGCCTTTGTTGGTCTCAATGTCCAACTGTCTCGGTTGGCCGGTGTTGTCAACGTTTACACAAACATAGGAAGACGCGTTCCAGCGTTTTATTATCTGGAAGGCAGAGAGTGAATGTATATGTAAGTGGAGCAGTGACTATAGCGCTAACTGGCAACTGTTATGGGCTCGCTAATGTCGGTAGTTGAATTCATAGTTTATTAGCCAGCCAGCCAGCGTCTTTTTGCCTTCTTTTTCGCTTTCTTTGGCAGCCGTGTCGTGCGATTCGTTTTAATTACAAATTCCCCGCGTTTACCTGCTAATTGAAAGTGCTTCTGGATGGGACAAAAGCCATAAATTACATCCAGCTGCTTATCTTCTGGCTGCCACGTCGTCAGTCAGCGTTTGAGAATTGAAATTAGAGCGAGCGCCACTTGGCTCAAAACAAAAAAAAAAAAACAATAAACACCGGCCGCAGAGCTATGTTAGTAGTGCATGCCAGAGAATCAGATATTCAAAACAGCGTCACTTGACGAGTCAACTCATCCAAGCCCCTCTGTTGGCTTAAGACTCTAGATATCAGAGACTATACCTTTAAGTCCCACCATTACCCTATTACCGTTAACAGGGGGTGGCTGGGCGTTGAAAGAAGTGGCGCAGGCTAATTAGAAAGGTTTATATCTGGAGTTGGAGTACAGCAGGCCGAGAACGTGGTTGCCGTACATTAATTAGACTTTAATAGAGTGGAATAACTAACGTTGGGGAGAAGTGGCCATTATAAATGCAATTTAAATGTAGCTTTAAGTACAAGTTAATCCTAGTCCCAGGCTGCGACGAAACGCCAAAGAACATAAACAAAATTTCCAGACACACTCCCCCTTCAAGGAATTAATTTTGTTTAAGCCAGACACACTATGTAGTATAGCGGAAGGAAGGGAGCCCTAGAAGAATGCAGTCACTGCAGGCAGTTTGCCAAACCCTTTCACCATGAAGCAGCCTCTTCTTAACCACTCCTTCTTCGCCTAGGATAATCCACTTACTCGGCTGACTGCAGTCAATATGCCGCAACTCGTTAACTTGAACAAATTTTCGGGCTCCTTAACCGCATACCAAGTTTCACTGCCTGACCGGATCGGACGGGGATCAAACTGTCTTAAGACCCGCCAAACCTTGAACGCCTTAAGCGTCTTCCAGTCTTGCGAAAAATAAAATACAGAAGATGCTTAATTTAAGTGAAATTTAAATGCCCCAAAAAGTAGGCAGGGAAACGATTTACATATATTGTTTCGGTGCACTTCTTCACATTTGATGGAGATGTAAGTTTGGCATTGGCTGCTTTGGCCAGATATAAATGAGATGGCCGAATGTGATTAACTTAATGACTTTCTAATCGTTTGATATATATAGTATACTTTTATTGCCATTATATGTTTTGTATGCCATTGGTAAAATATTTATTATTCCTGCTCTACATAGCTGCTCCTCTTTTGCTATGCGTATTCCTGCTCCTCTTTCCGGCTGCTGCTTATTTTATTATCTGGAACATTTTCCGCTTTTCATTCAATGCAATTTATGAATAAACGTAACGATAATAATAATAATAAATCATTGAATAAGCGTGGCAGGGGAGTGGGGATCGTAAAGCGCAAATATTTCGAAATAAATAATCGTGAAACGTAGCGGACATAAAACGGAATGGATTGAAGCACAGAATTGCTTCTGTTGCCGAGGCGAGGAATGCGAAGAGGTGGTAATGGCTAATGGTGCCTGTGCCGGGACATTTTCGGGAATTGGCCACTCCGAAGCTTAGGTGGAACATGTTCCAATTGGCAACGTACATAACAAGAGACTGCGTTTTGGGTAAAAGCTGCGCTGTTCAAGTCCCTCGCAATTTTCATAAAATTTAATAAATGGAAAACTGAAAACTATACGTTTGCGGTGGTGGTGCATACGGCCGGATTAGAAATCGGTTGCTCTCGTTCTCGAGCTCCTGGGTTCGTGCCTGGCCCTGATTGCAATGGCTCACCTGTTTACCAAGTACACAGCGTCCCAGTCCCAGCATCCACCTGGGTGCAGGTGCTGCACTAAAGTTGAAAATCATAAATACTGCTGGGTACGAGTATAAACATATATATATGTGTGTACATATGTAGTTCCCTCTGTGTAAGGACCCCTGTGTGCTGGTGTCTGTTGTGTGTGCGTGGGGAGAGCTTTCCTGAACAGAACCACCACCACCGCCGGACGTCCTCCGCCTTTGCAGCTGTAATTTTAAGCTCATTGCAGCCATGTGCCGGAGATCTGAAGCCTTATAGTTGGACAGCTTTGTTGGAAATACTATATTTAAATGGTTCGTGAACAACACTCAAGATCGATTAAATATATGTATTAAATCGGGGGGTTTCAAGGAAATCTGCAAAATAAATGAAAACTCAATTGAAGTGGGAGAAAACCACACACTCTACCAGAATTTTTTGGAAATAATTTATATCGAACATCCTCAAGAAGAACTGACGAAAAACAAGGATATTAATTTGGAGGCTGGAACAAAGGACGGCAAACAACTGACAGAGCAACAGGCAGCGAGACAGAAAGAGAGAAAACAATGGCAATAGTCCAGGACAAACTTCGAGGATTCCTCTGGGGACCCGCAAAATAAATTTCCTTTTTCTCTGTTTTTTTTTAAATTTTTTTCCGTTTTTGACCAAGCCAGAATGCTAATGAATCGCAGTGGCGCGGGTCTGGGCGGCTGGCTATATCTGTACAGAGCCATGCGACTATATATCGTGGCCGAGGAGTACCCAGCAGGCCGTGGGAAATCTGATGAAAAACAAATAAACAATCAGAAGCAAGGCAAAATGAAATGTCACACAATGAAACAAAGGCGGTAGGCCCTCCCCTTCGGGGGAAGGGTGAGCAGGGACGACAACAGCCACAAATAAATGACAAAACAATGACACAAACGGAGGATTGAAAAGCAGGCCTCAGAGTGGGCTTTGCTGCATGAATTTAGAGTCCCGAATTGGGCTGTAACTAGCCCGGGGATTAGACCAACAAGAAATTCGAGGTAGGATTAAAATAAACAGAAAATCAGGCAACTATTTTCCGGAATCTTAAGTTTGTATAACCTTTGCAGCCTGATTAAATCAGTGGGCCAAATTTCAAGTCGAAGTATCCGAAAGTCAGCATATGGCATTTCTAATTATTATTGTTATTATTATTTTTTTTTAAATATACAATTTTAATCATATACCACCTTTAATATTAATTTTCTTTTCGCTTTTGTACACCCTTACAGGGTATTATAATTTTATTCAGAAGTTTAGAAGCTAAACAAAAATCGAAATTTATTTATGATAATTTTGTTTGGCAATTCAAAATGTTTTGTATATATTATTCCTTAGCTATTTTATACAAAAGCCTTAACACCCCTCAAAATATTAAAGAAAATATTCCGAAAATGATAATGAAACATCCTCAGATGTGTATGATGGAATCTGGTTTCCCTTCAATTTGTGATTAACGGAGTTTAAATTATGTTTTACACCCTCAAACGAACACCTAGCTCTGTGTGGCATTTAAAATTATAGTTCTACATATTTGCTCATCGAGTTAACGTGATTGATTCGAATCCTTTGAAAGCGGGGCGGATGCTGAGACACACGTTTATTTACAATGTTACAATCACCAGTTCGGGGTGCTGTTCCCGCGGTGGGTAGGGGATAATGGGGCTTACGGCGGGCTTTCGAGGCCGGGAATGGTGACTCAGATCGCCTTATTCGCAAAGCCGCAGCCAAAACGAGGGCTCATGTAATTATAAATGCCATTTTGCGTCGGTTTTGTTTAGCATGAAGAGATAAGAGCAGTTGTGTGCGGCACAGGGCGGGGGTAAGGCCGACAAGAGTGGGTTAAGGGTGCGGCGGCGGAGGGTTAACGTGGGACATGCATATTTATCATTTATGTAGGCACAAATTTGTGTCTGTCTCATGAATGACACGAAAAAGGCAATTTAAGTAAACACACACACACGGCCAGAGTTCCTCCATAAACAAGGGCCCGCCGTGGGGAGAAGGGAAGGGGAAGGGTGGTGGTCGAGCAGTGGGGGCTGACATCTTAGCCGCAGGCATTTTGAAAATTTAACACACACTCGGAGCAGAAAGAGCAACTGCCACGTTGGAAATACTCGACTTGCTGCTGCTCCTTGTTAATTTTTTTGGTACTAAACTAAAATAAATTAAACTTCTCAGTATAAATTGTTAACAAATAAAACAATTGATGTAGTGTCCCGGTACCCCAAATGTATGTGATTATGTAGTTTTGTGACCTGTGCTGTATATTAAACGCACAAAGCCTCGACGCGCCACTTGACTTACTTATCTTCTTCGCTGGCAGTAGCACTCCCAGCAACGCATACCCTTTTCTGGCGACGCGTAATGGGCGTAATGAAAACAGAGCACCCGCACTGTCAACAGGCCAGAGCAAAGAGCCAGCTACAACAGCCAAATAGAATACAACGAACGTATGAGGGCAACAATTGCTGGCTCTTATCATTGGCAACAAAAATTGAGCCGAAAAGCGTATATATATTCAATATAAGTTCAAGTTAGCAGCGGGCCGAACTGAGGTCTGGGGCTCTCAAGTCGGGCGACCCTTTCCAAGAGGGAAGTGCGAGGGGAGAGGCGGGGAAAAGCCATTGACCCAAAGCAGCAAATGACATGCCGGCACCTACACATAGGCAACCACACTCACTGCATCTTATCAGCCAGGGGCCATGTGCGTGTGGAAATAGAGCTTGTTGCTTCGCACAGTGGATCAAAGCTATGCCCAAAGTCCTGAATCGGAAATATACTTCCGTTCCTTTAAAAAATATCCTTTTTCATAGAACGTGAAGCGCCTCTTTTGGATTTGGTTTTCTTTAAACATTTGAAAGGGTTTTGCTCTGCCTTTATGTTACCTCTGTCTTTGGAGCTTAGTTAAATATATTTATATTCATCTCAAGTATTAGAATAATCAGGCTGGGATTATGGAATTGAGCCCGAGGTGATTAAAGCTGCTGCCAGGGTTAGAGTTGATGCTAAAGCTGGCACGCAGCTTAGTTTTCTCTGCTTTTTTGTTGAACCTAACTCCAGGAAGAAACCTTTTTATGGAACCTCAGGACACAGAGGGCGGGAAAAGTTGTCCTTTGTTATATATTTTCTCCTCTTGCTTAACATTATTTCTTCCCTTTTTTTTGCAAAGTTGTCGTTCTAGTTTTCCGTTTCCTTTCGCGCTAGTTTTGCTGCCTGTCAGTTGGCAGGGCTTCGGCTGTTCGACTTCATCTTTATGCCTGCAACAGATTCAGCCCAAGAAATAACAACACGACAAGGACAAGACCGAAGCTAGCTACGACGACCATAATTTGTGGGGATTTTTATAGACAAGCGAGCGTCGTGGTGGTAACTTATCGCCGGCCTCTTATGCGAATGTATACACACATATTGTACTAATGAGACAATTTCCATTGGTCCCCCAGGTGGCTTGAGCCTTATCTCCTAATGAACTGTCCTCCGACTTGTTGCTCTTCTGCAAGCCCCCGGCCCCTGAGTTACGGTCCTTCGCCATTCAAGGGTCTTACATTGTTGTCGTTTCAATTAGGGCCCCTTAGAAGGGGCCTTGGATTCGGCCTAGTAGAGCGCTATTGGAATCCTGGTTAAAATTATGTACTGTGGAAACGATTTTAAGGGGCGAGACACCAATTAGTCAGAAGAGCAGTGCTTAGTCGCGACTAGTTGGGTCAATCCTTTCTTAATCCCTGATTCGGGAGTTAACATGCAGGGCAGTCATAACAATGAGGCAGCTTGGAGTACTGGTCCCATCTTCGAATACAGATTGGGTCTGGTTTCATGGCAGCCCAAAAAAAAAGGTTCAGCCTGATCAGCAGCAGAAGCCTGATTGGATCTGATGGGCCATAAAGCGAGCTATATATTAGGCGATCCGAAATTTCCATTCGGCAGAAACCGTGCTTCTCAATGGGATTTCCAAAATAAAAAAGAACAATAAAATTCCGATTGAGCAAGCAGGGAGGTGAAACACCGTGACATTGATGACTAATCGTATTCGGGTGCAATCGGCAGTTTGGCCATGACAATGGATATACACTGGCAGCCAATAGAGCGGTTTATCTTTTGCGGAGAATAAATATTTTATCGCATTATCGATTGCGATTACTCAGTTAATTCAACACACACACACAGACACACAGCCTGATGCATGCCAGAGTCCTCCTTCGGTTCGGCTGGCCGCTAAATTCCAAAATTCCAAAAAACAGAATCCCGGCCAAGCAGGCGACAGGCAGGCAGCTGCGACAAGTGCGATAACGAGTCAGCCAATAATGGCATAATAATAAATCATTCCACGGGGACCCACACACACATACACGCACGCATATAACAATTGCAGCTAAGCAAAGTTTGCACATAAAATGCCGAGCGAGGGAATACTTTAATTTACGATTCGATACCACCAAATATCACAGAGCCACGAATACCGAAAGACAGAAACAAAACAAAAAAAAACTTCATTGAATTAATTATGACAAGCGATGAGTTTATTTATGATCAATGTAGATTACCAATGAGCTGTCGTCGCTGCTGAATCGGATCGGATCGGCTCGGGGAGGATCGACGGAGGGAGCTGGGTCAGGTACTTAAATCGGCCAAACATCTTGGCTCGCACTCTCTCACTTAAGGCAATATAGTGTAGTACAGATATGGATTGAATATTTGAAGTTCGTAATTGAAATATTTCAATTTAAACGCACTGCCAATGCACAATTTCTATTCGTTAATTAGAAATCGCATGTATACAACATTTGATGTGTGGAAAAAAGCTCAAAACTCAAAACAAAATTAATTCGCTACCTCTTTTTTTAGGCAGTTGAGAAGACCATTTGTCTCGCAATCTCTTAAATTTTAAAAATTAAGTTTCCTTGCTCAAAGCACACTTAAAAACACAACCACAATGTTCGCAACAAACAAAAAAAAAAACATTTCTGTTGTTCTCACTGGACGAGAAGAATTCTGCGAGTCCGGCGCTATACCTCCGATGTCTGAGAGTGGACTGTTGCTGCGTCTGCTTCCGTCGGACTCAGATTCGGTTTCGGTTGATAAGGATTACTGGGAGAGCTGGTCAGCGTCAACACGAAGCATCGAGTTCCCGGGAAAAACTGACAGCGTTCCGCTGTTACACTTGATGCATGCCCCGAAATCGCAGAGCCGAATACCAAAGCCGAAACGATCCGAACCCGAATCCGCCCAGCAGAAGTGTGCCAAGGTAAAAGAGGGTTTCGATGGTCTGGGGTTGCTTTTTCGGCGCCCTTTTTGGGGATTTTCGGGTGAGAATGGGGGCGGCTGTGGAAAAGCGCCACAAGTGCATGGCGAAAACCGAAGGAAAACGAAAGTCACGAGCCCAGCAAGGCGCTCCCTGCCACCGGAAAATTCGGAGGAAATGCGGTGGGAAGCTTTGGCGCTGAATGCGCACTCAGCGAAGCTTTGCCGCCGCTTTCCCACAGCCAGACCAGAGCTTTCTCCCTCGCAGCTTCAAACGAGGTGCAACAATCCCCGGCTCCGGCAGATACAGATGGAGCAAGATACATTTGAATGGTGCGGAAAGGTTAACTGCAAGCTACATATGATGGATGGCCACATATTAAGTTGCAAGGAGGGAGCACAAAATGTAATAAATGGGCGTATTTTTGCGAAATAGAGGGTAATTATTTAAGTTATTCAAAAAACGCACCGGAAGTAACACAGGAGCACATATATGCGAACGATGGATGGTTAACAAATGTTGAATATAAATGCAACAGAATACATTCTAAAGGACATCATCGATATTATCTTAATTTGCTTTGCAGCAAAGATGCTTTCCGAAGTGCCACTAACAGAGAGATTGACATACGACACCGCGCTGTAAATCGTGATGGTTACAACACCAGAGAGGTGCTGAGCCTATTTCCTTAATCAGATCTCGGATCTGGCCTATGTAATCCGATTCCAGGATCCCAGCCCACATCGTCATAAATCTGCTTAAATTAGCTGCAAGCTAATGGGCTTGCACCAGGCCTCTCCTGCTGCAGGTTGCTAGTTGCAAGTCCCACAATGGTAATTGCCAAACGCTTGAATATTACAACAATACTTAATACAGAGTATAGAGCATTCGCTATTTTTCAAGTTAATAAAATGATAAAAATGTATATTCTGCAGCAATTGGTGGACTGTTCACGTGAAAGTTTCCGTGAGCCTATTTTCTGATAGCGCCTCATGTTCGAGGGATAAGCTTTCCACCATTTCGACATTGTAATAAGAGGCTTGCTTCGGATCTGAGAGATACGGAAATAATTGCCACCTGCCAAGGACATGCGATGCGAGGCTGTAAAAGATTCGAATTGAGGCCGAAACAAAAGTTACATTTTACTGCGTCAAGTGGAGCACTTATTTCAACAGCCCCCCCCCCAAGTCGTCTTGTGCCCCAATTTCGTTCCTCCGGCATCTCGCTCGCCTGTGTCTTTGGTCTGTAGCCACACAAGAGAGATCGACGAAAGTTTCCCGCTCACTTCAAAATTGCAATTGCATTTCCCGGCACCATGGGGTGGAAATGTACTGTAAACTGTGACTGCGATTGGGTGGGCAAAATAGGTAACCGGTGGCCACATCTGTGAACAGGACCGTAAGCACCTGACAGCATGCTAAGCCCGTGGATAATAATAATAAAAGAAATACTGAAACTGCCATTGGTCAACGTGTGTGGAAGAGTCTTTTGAAACAAATTTTTATGACGAGCAATCTAATTTCTGATTTGTCTTATTCTGAATTTTTTTTTGTTAATCATTATAATTTTCTAAAATTGAAAATTACAAAAATATTGCACAGTTTTTTTATTATTAGTTTTCCTAATTGAAACTAAAGCTGTTTGGGTTGAGTTATGATAGATTTCCTGGTCAAACTGCAAGGGTATGCTGTGGATCTGGAGCAGGAGTTGCCGCAGTCGCAGCCACCTGATGTGTATGAATGCTGTGCGGGTGCCACATGCCAGATGGAAACAGTTCAATCATAATAAACTCCCAGTCAATTTTTAATGATACAAAAAAAAAAGACAAATCGTCCGCGCCCCGACCCCCGTTCCCTCTTTGTGGTTCAAAGACCCCGTAAATCGATATAAATTGTTGCATGTGCCTGGGCGGTCTGACTTTGCGTTGGCTTTCATTTTGATTCCCTTTCATTATTCTTTTCTGCGTTCGGCAAGTGTGAAACTGTTTCGCAGCTCGTTATGATGGCATCCAAAATTTGTTGTTCAATCAGCTTAGTTTTATGTTTCTAAATTGAAATTGACCGTAATGTGCGACGAGGGAAGGATATGAAGATTTCGCAGAGCTTAGTTTTTAAAAGAACTATTTAAAAGGTTTCTATTCCCAGTTACTTAATAAAATAAATGAATCACATTTAAATAAAAACCAAATTAGCTTTAAATTAAACCAAGTTTTAGGCTCTCTGACACAACATTTAAATAAATCAATAAATACGTAACTACCCAACACACGCCTAGGAACTGCCTTTAAGCTGCCTTCCTCGCGTCCTTCAGAAATTATCTCTCCCAAACGATTCAATTGCCCCACCGTGGATGGACTGTAACTGTAACTGGACTGGACTGTGATCCTGTTGTGATTTAAATGGTCTCGACTGAGCCCTGAATTATTAACGACGTCGTCGGATTACGGCCAACTCATACATGCACGCACATATCTCTAGCCGCTACCTTGTTGGCGCACATAAAAATTTTAATTTCGGCTCGTTAGCCACGGCGTATACGCAACAAGCTGAAAGCCGAGGGCCTGATCAGAATGAAAAAGTACGTATACGTATGTATATGTTCATGTGTACGTGTTTACAAATATATATATGTATATATATATAAATAAGGAAAAAATAAAAGCGTGCATAAAACTTTACGCCCAATTGATTTCGATTTCGTTTTAATGAATTTTGCGGGCTCGGCGCAATTTCGGGGCCAAGCCAGGTGGATTTGCAGCCCGTGGACTCTCTTCCTTCTGCCTCCCTCTCGCGCTCACCTTGCAGTTCGTATATAAATATGTAGTTTGCTTCCAGGTGTTTATTTATGCCACTGCCTTGGCACAAACGTTCAATTAAAATTTCAATTATCAGCTGGCAAACAGAAGAGTGCTGAGGAGAACAGCGAAAGTAAGAGCCACAGAAAGCGGAAATACCCAGAAACCAGAAGAGAAGGTAACCCTTAATTAGTTAGGATTTTTAGCTTCATGAAAACATTCGCTTTTTGGCTTTAATGCAGTAGAAAGTTGAACAGCCCTTTTTCGAGAAGGCAATAAAAAATAGGAAAGAACAAGTTTGCCCGACTGGCTGCTGGCTGGATAATAAGTTGAAATTTCAGAGCAATAATTAAAAGTCCTACTGTTACCATTTTTCAAGGCCCTTGCCTCGTGTCCGTAATGACGAAGATCGTGTGCTGTCGAGGGAGGAGTGGGCGGAGTATCCACGGAGTCAAGTTCGCTCTTAGCTCGGGCCCGGAACTTCAACTAAGCTGTGGCCACTGTACGACCAATTTACAAATTTGTTTTTAACCGCATTCCATGTTAAAATCAATAAAATCAAGAATATAAAGCAAGCTGTCTATATCATATACACATTTGTATATATTTATGTAAGAACACATATATTTATCTGGCGTTCTCGTTATTTCTTTGTGCTACAAGCTGTCAGAGGGCCCCCTCTGTAGTGGCAAGGCTGATCGAATAGATAAATAAATATTGGCCACACCTTCATCTATTTTCATACATACATATATTATTTAAATATTTCACGCCCTTTCGGATTATTTAAAACCATTCGCTAAATGAAACATTTGCCCTTTGACAACAACTGTTGGCCAAATGACAAAACAAAACTCATGGCAAAGCCCGCATCTGTTTGCGGTTTATCGTTTGGTCCAGCTCCTCATGCATCCGCATCCTCTGGGAAGCCTGGGATGGGATGGGATGGGCGGTGCAATTGTGACGTGCACGAAGCTCTGATAAGCACTGGGGAGCGCCGAGCCAGCGGCAGCTGGAAAGCATGCAGGCACAATTCGTTTATCAATTTCTGGGTAGCAAAGCGGACAGTGGTGTGCCAGTGTGTGTGCGTGTACATGAACCTGTGTATCGCGGTCGCTCATGGCTTTCGCTCCTGTAATTGCATTTTAATTTGCAACAAATTCAATTTTAGTCGCAAACATTTAATATAGTTGATGTGCAGGCAACCGTGAGCCGCAGTGAGCAACTGCTGTGCGTTCGTGCAGACTCGGACTTGTGTGCGCTTTATGCAGATACTACATTTGCCTTTTTTAAATTTTAAAATATTCTTTTTGATTTTATTAAAATCTAACGACTTTTATAGTCTCGGAAAATCAGGAAAATTGGCCAGAAACGGATAATTACTAAGGGAATCAAAAAATGTATACATTTTTCTATTCTCTATTTCTGTGCATTAAAAAATTCGAAAATAAATCTAATAATAGAGACGATAGCTTCCATTTTCCATATTCCCTAACAGGATGTAGCCTCTAATTGGCCACCTCGGTTTGCAGGGGCTTGAGAAATCTGATGATTCATGAGCCCGATAGTCGAATGAGTAGGAAACCATTTTAGGGTCACACAATCCAGTGGGGTCAGAAGACGTCGTGTATATAAGCACATCAATAAGCATAAAGTCCAGGTAAAGAACGTACATGAAGTCAGGATATGAAGCAGTCGGGTAAATCCAATTTAAAAGCAATTCAATTCAAGGCTACTCATCATTTCCCATGGACTTTCTCTGGCTCCTTCACCGAGTGCCCGGCTCCTTTCATTCCCTGTGTTCCTATCTACCCGTGCCCAGCATCAGCGCTCATCCCACAACAACGTTGCTGTCTGCTCTTGCCCTGGCTTATTATTGATGGTAATGAAAATTTGAAGATGGCCAGCAGACCTTGTCGGCGACTCTGCACAGTCTCCTGCTCCTGCTTGTGCTTCCTGGCCATGCAAATGATAATGACAATGACGATGATTGATTGATGTGTTCTTTTTGGTGTTCGCCTCGGTCATCGGTTTAGCTTTGGTTTGTTCTGTGCATATGTCTGTGGGTCCGCTCTTTCTCTATGAAGTCAGTAAATAAGTGCGAACTGCCTGGCACCGCCGAAAATTCAAATGAAGCGTCAAATGGTTTTTCTTTCAGACTCCACTCGCTCCTAAAAGCTCCCTGGGGTTGAGTGGTTGCGCTGGTTGAAGGTTGGTTAGTACATACAAGTCTTGTGCTGCCTTATGCATGTATTTATGAGCGGATTCTTAATAACTCTTTCAACTTTACAAAGGTTGCTGAGGCAAACACACACACGCACACGTGACCCAAAGCCTTGGCCGGTCGTGTTCGAGATGTGCGGCAACAGGCTCGAGAGCAATTTCATTTGATTGTTACGAAAATTAAGTTTCCCAAAAACAGGACCTTCTTGGTTGGGCGTCGAAAGTTTGCGGGAAGGAGGCGGCTTTTTGATGCAGAAGTTTTTGGGGGCCAACGAATTTCCTTCAGAAGCAACAGGATATTATTTCCCCCCTGCAGGGATGAGATCCTGTAAGCTTAAGGGACAATAACTGGTGTAAATGGTGTAAAATACAAAAAAAAAAAAAAAAAAAAAAAAAAAAACTGCACATATTTTTAGTAATTTTTTTAATCGTTCCTATGCTAGCTTTATAATATTAACCTATGGGGTCGGCACAGACTTTAAACTAATTAAAATAATGACATCCTGCTGGGCTAAAAAAAAAGAAAATAAAACATTCTTTTGACGAACTCCCATTGTGAATATTAAAGCACAATTAAGCACGTTGTTCTTTGCAATATGAAATTGGCAAGCCCAGTTTAATTACGTTCAGTCAATTGAAATGCCTTTAGGTCGTTTGAGCACTTCTTGTGTTGACTTGGCACCGCATTCCCTTTCGAGGAATCTCGAAATCGAAATGCAAATGCAATTTTCGGATAATTTCATTTGTTTGCGTTTCGGACTTGAGCTCGAAATTTCCAAGAAAACTCGCAATCCGGAATCCGGACTCCGAAAGGTGAAAATGTGGGCCATGGGGGTCGTGATTAAATGCCAATGGCCAATCACCAGTCCTTCTCTGTCTCTGTGTTTAGCCTGCCCACATTGCCCTTTGTCACCACGCATTCCCCTGCATTCATGGCCGCAGGATATACGCCTTGACGAAGGATGGAAGGAAGAGCAAAAAATGTCACCAAACAGGGAATGGAAGGAGAGAATGGGAAGCAAATCAGGACGAAAACTTTTTAAATTCCTGGCATTTGGCGTTGGTATTTCCACATTGAAAAAAGTTAAAGAGCCGTTCCGAAAAAAAACCAAGGCTTTTATATTGAAGAAAAAAAATATGCAAAGTATTCCAGTAATTGCAATATTTCCGTATTGGTTCTCCGAATAATGTTTTCCTTGAGGAATAGTTTCGGATGTTGGTTATGCGTTAAAAGTTCTGAGGATAGACTAATAATTTTATTTATTTTATGTATTACTTCTACCGCATTTTGTTTGGGTTCCTTCCGACTTTAATGTGCCTCGATTATTGTTCTCTCTTCTGGCCACACTTTGGTGAATAAGCAAATTGTTCAGGGATATACACATTACTTCCAAACATATATATATTTATTTGTGGCATCCCCTGTACACAAAGTGATTCCAAAGGAGAAGTGGCAATGAAAGTGGCAGTGAAAGTGAAGTTTGTCTAGGCGTTGCTGGCGATTTAATTTGAATGCCAAGTTTAATGAGGGACAATCCTCCTCGATGCCCAATGCCGGACTTCGAGTGCCCGGAATGGCTCCATTGGAGTGGGAGTGGGAGTGGGAATGGGTTTCTTCGAAACGGAAGGCGGTGCTCAATAAGTTGCCATGATTCAGCTGCAGCCACAGCTGGTGAGTGCGAGTGCGAGAGTGAGTGCCGGGTTCATCATCTTAGCATCCCAGCCCCAGACCCAGATATAAAACCCAACATCAAGCCCAGCAGAAAACTCTCAACACAAACAGACCGAGGAAAAAAGGAAAGAAAGGAGCCTCCGGTTTATGGGAGTTGTATCATGAATCGCATAATTCGTGTATTCTATTTAGTATATTAACATAAAGTTTCAAATATATTGGGCACTTTTTCATAGTTTTCCATAGGCTTTAAATGTTCTTTAATTTGCACTGTTTTTTTTTCTTTCTTTTAACTTTCTTTTGGCAGCGCATAAACTAAAGGTTTTTCTTGGCTCGCGTCTGCATTTGCGCCTTGGTCTCAAGACGGGCCCAAACAATTTGTCGTTGTCCGGAGTTGGCAGTGAAAGCTGTTGCTGCTGCTTTTGCTATCCCGTCAGCTGCTTTTCCGCTTCTGTCCATTCGCTTTCCTTCCCGCTTCTCCAGGCGGGGGCAATCGATTTTCCTGGGGCTTAAGTCGAGTAAAACTCAACCTTAAAAATGCGCTTAAGTTTTATTGTATTCCAATCTCATTAACTTCTTTTATTATTATTTGTGTTTTGACCTCCCCGTGCCCAGCTCTCGGCCTCTCTGTCCAATCTCATCCCGTTTTATCCTTTGTCCTGTGGCCCAATTTACGCGTCTTCAACTTTCCCCGCTTTGACTGCGAGTGACGTGCGAGTATGTAGGCAATATTGTGAATTTCTTTCTTTGACCTTGGCAGTGTGTGTGTGCGTGCAAAAAAAATAAATAAAATAAAGCAATATCCTTCAGTTATTTGACATTTTGAGCCTACACTAATGAGGCCTATACCCAGATGTTTCGGTGCAAGGAAAATGTGCGGATATAGTATATCGGGGCATATTCGTTAGTGTCTTATGATTAATGAGCGTTTCGGTGGTCGTGACCAGTCAGAATCGAATTGATTATTTTAATCAGATATTCTTGAGTTTTGATTTGAATGTTGCCTTTGCTTTTGAGAATGATTTTCGCACATTTTGTTTCTTCCAAAATATACAAAAATCGCACGCTAATACTAGCTCGATATATTTTTAATATTTTAAATAAATAAATATAGCAAATGTATATTCCACAGTATCTTCGAATCATTGAATATGTTCGGTTCGCTTTTCGTTCGGGGGTCCTGCTTCAAGTTCCTGACATCATTAATGTTACTGCTTCCTCTTTTCGTCCTCAGGAGATGAGAAGGAAAATTGGAACATCGGCAAATCGGAAACAGAGAAAGAGGGGGGATTACATATTGTCAGCTGTGTCAGCTAAGTGTTGAGACACACACCCAGCCCCCAGCCCAACACCACCTCCCTGGCTCAGTGGCGTTTGCCTTATGTTGCATTTTGCATGTTGTACTTCAATTTGCATAATCTTAATCTTTTGCACTCTCCAGGGATTATCAGACACATGCCGGGGACAGAGAAGAGGAGAGGGAAGGAGACGGAGATGGAGACAGTGGCAGACAGGGAGACAGAGATCCTAAAGAGAATTACAGAGAGATACAAAGGCAAGTGACTCCGACAGAATTAACTGGCTTAAGTCCATTGAATTTTGGGGCTTTGTTTTTCACCTCGTCCAGCTGCCATCTGCATATCATCTTCCATTTGCATCCGTCTAATTTGCAACAACCCAAACGACGGTCCCAAAAGTTAAGCCCCGAATCCAGTAACCGCAAATTGAGAGGAAACGACAGGGGAGCTACTTTTCCGGGAGCTTCCTCAGTTGCAGTTACAATGATGGGTGGGTCTTAAATACAAAGCTTTCGCTTTGAATTTGAAGAGCAATTGTTCTTTGTGTACTTTTCATCTAGTTGTATTGGGTTCACAGTTGAAGTGAGTCCTTTCCTCTGCAGTTTCATCTATGAATGGAGTGGCATTTGGCCGCCAGTCAAAGGCATGTGGAGGACATCAAAGGCCGTTCCCCGATGGGGGCTCATTTCGACCGGGAATGCGGCCGGAAGTGGATGATAAGGATGCGATGCCTGAGTCTTGTCAGCTACTGCCATCCTATCGGCTCTCTGCAGCGAGTAAAGTCCCTTAATTAATGGGCTGGCAACAAAATCAGGATCTGAGTTGGCAGTTAGTAGGGCGGTGGAGCAGGGAGCAGGAAACAAGAGGACAGGATTAGGCACAATCCATAGCAGACAAAGCGCCCACGCTTGTTCAATATTTAGACACGCCAGACTCATTGTTTTCCCTATTCCCTTCCTGCCACGATTTTCCACCCTCTTCGATTTTCCTATGAACTTTCAGCTGGATGGGCGGCGTAGCCCCCTGGTTGCATTCGAAAATCTACTGAGCCATGCTCTTTGTTGGTTTTCAATCAAGAGTTTGTTTATCAATGTTTTGCTGGTAACAAAAGCTAATGGCTAATATCAAGCTGGCAGCCTGATGGTCGCCCCAATTGCTGCCCAGTTCCAACCGCAAACCCTTTTCCCAGAAAATTGCCAATGCCAAGTCGAAAGGCGACTCTTAGTGGCCTGTCATAGAGTAAGAAGAAACAGAGACAATCGAGTATTATTAAAAGCAGTAAAGTTTAAAGTGAAATATGTTACAAGAAGAAATGAAACCAGCTTCGGGAAGTTAGTGCAAACGTATTTTGTGCAGCACACTTTCTGGGGCACTTTTCTAAAGCGAACATACAAGGCAGCCAGTAATTTAATCAAACCTCAAAATACAGTTACAGATCTGGCAAATACATATATGTTTGGCAATCATTAGCTTACCGACAAACATCGACTATTTTGATGTTCGCCCTGCACTGGCCATAAAATTCGTCGCTGATTACCTTAAAGCAAAGTTGTGAAAAAGTTGAGCTCAGAATACCATGCTAGGTGTATCTCGAGGTGTATACATAACTGTGGATGTTCCTATTTTGTGTGTGTGCGTGGTTGCGTGGCCGCCGCTCGCGGTGGCATTACTCAGCTTTCAAATCACAGTGGTATTTAATGGCGCCCACGCACACAAACAGAATACGAACACCCACAGTTACCAGGAGCAGGCATCAGAGCGCCAGAGAACACGGACGCAGATACAGCAGCTGCGCTTAATGTCCTGTCTTGCCTAAGAGGGGCGTGGTGCCTAGAGCGGGGGTATAATTATTTCTGCGACGAAACAATTTAATGAAATATTGTCAAATTAAATGTAAAACAGAAACTTCTGTGTGTGTTTTTAATGACACTTTTTCTAATGGCACAGTTATGGCTGCATCTACTATATACTCTCTGCAGTACCCTGTAGCTGTGCTAGTTCCATTAGCTCGTGGCTTCGAGCCATTTATTATAAAAGAACACGTCCTTATTGGAGCCATCAAAGTGGCCCAGGAATTTGTCGAGTGTGGTATTGGCTTGATTGCTCGGCGGCTCGGATGCAGAAGGTGTCATAACAACGATCTAATCCCTCACTTACGCTCTATTAGTGCTAATAACTTGATGAAGTTAGATACACACATGTGTGCAGGGGTGTGTTGTGAGGTGTGAGGTGTGAGGGAAGTGCGAGTGCACAGTTGACATTTGCATGCCGGGAAATGTGGGGCATGGAACGGGGAGTAGGAAATACTAGGAGCACTGTGCACAAGTTCCAAAGCCAAACGCAAGTCGTGGCTTCCCCTACGGCTTTTGTCCACTGACATTCGAGTGTGTGCAGGATGACAGGGGAATGGCACTTGGAGGACACTAAGTGGAGGGGAATGTGCGCGGCGCATCTATGACTCCAGTGCAGATGCTTTGGCTTTGGCTTCAGCTCCTGGTACTTGCCTGTAATTATCGAGCTAATTTAATGAATGAAAGGCACCAGGGAAAGCTCGCATTCGTTGGCTTAAATTCTGCCGCAGATTAAATTTCCCCCGAATGTTTCCATTGAATAAATCATAAAATGGGGCTGAGTCTGAATTAACGATTGAAATGGCGATTTTCTTTTTCCCCTAAGTTAAAGATGAAGCAAGTACAAAGAAAAGTTTATCCCAAATTGCTTTATATAAACATTTACAGGATATTTTAGTTATATTTCCTCTCATCTCAGTTGTTCCCCGCCCTCAACTGATTGGGCCACTTGCAACATTGCCTTGGTTTCCCCACCGGACCTTTGTACTTTTGCAAAGGGGTGTTCTCGGGGGCAGGAGCATTGGCAGAAAAGTTACCATCACTTATTGGCCGTCTTAAAAGTTGTGGCCGCGAGTTGCCTGGGGCATACTTTGCTAAATTGTTTTACCCAAAAATGTTTTCTGCTGCTCCCTCTCTCACCCGCAGCACTTCCTGCAACTCTCTTCATTTTTCCTTCCTCCTGAGAACTTTTTTTTATCTGCACTGCAACTACGTCTTGAACTGCAGTTCAGAATGCCAGCATGGCTGCTGGCTGGTCACCATTTATCAAGCGCCCAGCGCTCGGCGACATACGCGACGTATGATTAATATGCTGACTAAGGACGAGCGGTTCGTTTTGGCAATTAGATTGCATTGCGTTCAGTCCCGAGGAGATTCTCCTACGGGGCGAATAAGCAGCAATGGCCTGGCATCAATCACAGTAAGCTCAGTTCCACTCAGTCTCGCTCAGCTCGGAGCAGGGTAGAGCCAACGCTGCGTATGCGTGATGCTAATAACATGCGATAAATTATTGGGGGCGTGCGATGCTGGCGACAGCCATTTGTAATCAGCGCCACCTTGCTTTCCGAACCCATTGATTTTTTATTAGTTACCTGGTCGGGTAACAGAAGGAATTGCGCCAGAGAAAACGGCCACTGTTCTGGGAATATATATGTATGTGGGCTCTAGAAAGTATATCATTAAGGACACCATGAGTAAGTGCCTAATTACGCATTAGCATTTAGCCTCAATGTCTGGCTATCCACTGGTTTTGCCTGCATCACAAAACTGAATCCCGGATTCAGAATTTCCCAGACAATGTTCAGAGTTTAGGGAGTATTCGATGGCACTTCAAGAACTCTTTGATTTGATATCGCCCCATGCGAAAAGGCTTGCTGAAGTAATAATTGTGAAAGGATATTAAAACTCAGGAGGCTTCTTAAAGTGTTTAGTTTTAGTGACTGGTCAGCAAGTCTGTGTTGTGTTAATTTTCGGCTGAGCATGCTGCTAATGTCGGGACTAGACACGTGTCCAGTTCATCCGCCCCCATTTACTGAGTCACGCAGCTAGTTAGCGCCCCACCTTGGCCAAATCCCTTTACCATCATGGTGATAAAGGGGAGTCAGAAAGGTAGAGATGACGAGGGATAGCTTTGGTTCCCTCCACTTTCGAAGCCAACGAGGCGGCGACCTCAATTTCGGCAATTGGCGTCCTCTTCTCCCTTGAGCGATGATTTGCATTGATATGTTTGCACAGCGCTCAATGCGATTTATTTTTGAGTGTACGGCGGCCCTTTGTTCGCTGTGTGTGTGTGTGTGTGTGTGTTAGCATATTTCTTGCGCCTCAAAGTAAACAGTGAAAACGCAAACGCAAATTGCACGTAACCAAACAAACACAAGTCGAAAAAGCTGAAATTGCGAAAGGGAGCGAGTGAATTTCCAATCATCAGCCTAAGGAAGTGCCTCCCCCCTTTGCACCTTCTACAAAGTCCTGGCAATTTAGAATTTTTTTTTTATCATTTACATTCAAATGCGACGCGGTGAGAGTCGTGAGATGGAGGGGTTTCCATTTTCGAGTGTCATATTTATTTAGTCAGGGAACCCACCCGCCGTTCTGTCTTCGGAAAACAAATCCATGCTGATGCTAGAAACGATTTGAACACCAAACACAATGGGAATTTAAAAAGGCATTTGGCATGGGCAATTAAGCTCAACGGCAGCGATATAAAGTGCGCAATTAACTAGACGACAGATAAGGCAATTGGCAATAATTGGAATTGGTAGATGGTAGCTTCTGAAGCCCAAATAAGTAGCCCAATGAAGGTGGTTTGGCTTGAGCTAAGCTCAAAGGATTGGCCAAACTATTGGGGAATCACTTGCCTAGGTAACGGAAATGTGGCCAACATTAATACAATTATTTTAAACATCCATTTATTCTAAATATGAGAAGTATGGTTAATCAAGAATTTCAATTCAGGAGTTTACCAGATACTTTTTCAATTAAAAACCCCACAAAACTGTGATTTTTTGTACGCGAAAATCGAGTCCAGACACTTTGGCTAAACGTGAGACGATTCCACCAATACCCAGATGGGAATTAATCAAGGCACTTGCCATACATACACTACTGGCCAAAATAATAGGTTCACGAAGTGCCAAATTTTAAATTTTCTGAAAATATTTTAGGTTGTACATCCTGGTAGTTTTGGCACTTGCAGTTCCCGACAAACCGGTCAGAAAGAATCTGCATTGTCAATCTTGGCAAAACCAGCCTTTAATCCAGGTCTTTTTGGGTAGAAAACCAAGCATTCGGCATGACAAATTAGGCTAAAAGACATTAAAAAACATAAAGCTGAGAAAGCTTAATAGCCAGACTCCTTCCTTAAGGACTAAAGTTTTCCAAAACCTTCACCTCGTGAACTTATTATTTTGGACAGTGGTATACATACATCGAACTTTAGGTCCATACATAAGCCAGCAGACAAAAAAGTTTACCTCAAGCGATATTTACAAAAGTTTTCAATACCCGTGGGTGGATTTGCTCAAATCCCTCGGCTTTTGCCGATTGCGCTTCATTACATTGTTAATTGAGAGTAATTGTATTGCAAAGTGATTTTGCCACATTAAAGGTGACCTCGACGAGGAAAGTTTTGATTTTTGTGAGGGCAGAAGGAACTGGAGCACCCCAAAAAATATATAAAGATTACCCACGCACACACGCTGTTGGTTTTAGGGTGTAAGTTTGAGTGTGGGCCGTCGCCGGGCCCTCGAAAAGAGCAGACAAAGAAAAAGTCCTGTTTGGTCCGGTTGATGGTTCTCGGATTTTTAAGATTGGGGTCGGCATGCCAGCACGTGCACCGCCATTGAGCACAGGAACCTCGTAAAATGGCAACGGCAAACCCGCCCTGAAGATACAATTTGGGATTAAACATACTGCCGCCGTCGCCGCCGCCACCACTTGAAGGAACTTCAACCTTTTGGCTGCCCAGTAACACTCGGATCTCGGAAGTGGGAAATGGGAACGGGACCCTGGGTACTCTGTGTTTGGTTTTGCATTTCGTTGCCGTAGTTGTGCCTCTGCCAGTACCAGTACCAGTGCCAGGTCACCCAGTTACCATTATCTTTGGCCACCTGCCCAGGGCCATTTGAGAGTTGCAATAAGAATGCTGGCGCCAGGGAGTTCGCTTCGCTATTTATTCGCTTTCCTGCTTTATATATTTTTTTATTTGTCCAGACCGCGAGACTTGGCCTGGTCCTCGTCCTTATTTTTGGCTTGGTCCAGACTCCCTGGCGCCGTCACCAGTTCGTTGCACTTTCGATAACCTGGCGGTCGTGATGGCCCACTATCCCAGTCTCGCAGTTCGACTGCATTTCACCTGCAGCTAAGGCATTGCCAAAAAAAAAGGCTGGAGGGGAGAAAGTGTGCACCCCTTACGTACACACGGGTTTTCCCCACATAAATGGTGCGGCATTTTCTCTCCGGAAAACTCATTCAGCGTAAACTTATCCAGCGGAAGCTCATGCCTTATGTTTGGCTTTAAGAGCTTCACATTGGTTTCTGCCTGGGCTCAAAGCCAAAGCTTTGCTATCTGTAAACTTGTGAGAAACGCGGTCTAAATGCAAACTTTAAGCCAATGGTTGCTACCAAGAAAATCCTTAGCTAGTTTCAATGTTTTTATATGAGAATTTGTTGGATCGAATCGAAGATGAAGATAACCAAAACTAAGACAAAAATGCAGATGAATTAAAAGTTGTCTATGAAAAGCTTAAAGCCATAGCAAAAATGGAGAACGAGAAATAAATGATTTAATTTAATAAGATGCAGAGTAAAGCAAAGAAAACAATCGAAAAAATTTAAAAACGACAGTTAAAATAATAATAAAGTAGAGAAAACTCGCTCTCCATTAATTGTTCATAGTTTATATAGTTCCCCATTAGTTTTTCTGTTCATTTGACCAAAAATAGATTATTAATAAAAAAAAAACTTTGCAAACTTTAAGTCAATATATACTTCCTGCCTAAATTGCCTGCCTTTCTTATTTGAATAAGTTTTATGTTGGTGGTTTTTAAAAATTTAAACGCAAATTACAGCCAATTATCAACTGTTTACCTGAAGACAGGTACCACATAGCTAGTACTATTGGCCACAGGTTATATAATCGGCTACGAAGAGCACCCACGGAACATGTATAAAATCCACATGGGAGTCGGCTGTCGATGCATGTGGCCAAATAGACAGGTTGCCCCATTAGCCGATAGTTTCGTGGATGAAGCAATACTCGTAGAAGTGTGCCCCACTGGATCCGTCACCAGTGAACCCGGCTAACCCGGCTTCAGCTGAAAGGGGCTGGGATTCCGATTGCTGTTGCGGTGTCATCATCGCTGTAGCATGCAAGCCGTTAAGACAGCTCTCGCAAAATACTAGGGATGATTCAAAGAGCATCATTTACGGGACTTGAAGCATGCATTTCACGGAGTTATGCAAAGAATGTAGCACTAAGGCTAAAATAAATGCTTTTTAGTAAAGAGCTACCGATGTTAATGGATATACAATTTTTGTCTGACTAAAGAATTGAATCTTGAATCGAGAGCAAAGATTAAATTTTAGATCCGTGGATAAGAGACGGTCGTAATACAGAATGCACATATTTTGTTTCTAAAACTCTGCCTATAACTGTAAATTGTAAAGTAAATATTCAGGCACGAACGTATCGTTTGATTAAAGCGCCAAACAAATTAATGCTGCAAATTTGGCAGAAAAAAACGGAGGTCCGAACAGCCAAGGAACATGAGGCCCAGAGCCAAAGAGTAGCGCTTTACCACTCGTCTGCACCGGGTACAGGCCAAAATCAGCCTGCCAAAAGTCATTTGTGGCTTAGTCAGCGATCTCCGGGGGGAACCTAATATATTTGCATGCGATCATGCCAATTGCACAGTGGGGAAAACTGTTGTGAAGAATGGCCACGAAACACGCGTTAGATTATGGGTGGCAGTCAGGTAGGGCTTAAGCAAAAACCTATCACTTTCTATTTCTGAAGCCCATACATAACTACATATTTCCATATAGCCTTTATATACATATATTCTGTGATGATCATTATTTAACTTACAGCATTTTCTTTCTAAGTCCCATTCCATTCCCCCAAACTATTCCAGGGATGTGTTTGTTTCTTATTTCTTATTTGCCTGAGTCCCTATGAAATGCAATCCACTGTGCTGGACCTGCACCGCTGGGTAATTGCACTTCGTCCAGTGAACGGACCAACACTTCTATGATCATTGTCCAGTGGCTGGAACAGGTTCTGGCGTTTAATTATTTTCATATTCACGAAACGTTTCTTGGTACGTTTTGTATCTTGAGTTTTCCCTTTCAAGGATTTCGAATGCTTTACTTTCTTCCCGCCTGCTATTCGAAATAAACTAAATTCCTAAGCGCTTCCGAATTTTCGGAATCGAGTGGCTTCGCCGATACTGTCAGTATGTTTGCTAGTTTGCCTCCAGTCACAGGGCAAAATTTCAGAAGTAAATTCGTCGTCTGTGAACACACAAAGACACACCAGAAAAATCGGAAAAAATTCCACCAGAAATCTTAACAAAATTTCTGTGATTCGATTTCGTTCCGACAAAAATTTCCTTTCGGCCCTAACCAAGTAGAAACGAATTGGCAGTTATTTTCCGTCGAGTGTGTTTGTTGAATTCAAATCGCGTTTACCGCTTATCGTGTTCCAGGTGAGCCACTGTCTAGTTTCCCATAGCCGAAGATCATTGATCAAGACAATTGGTTTAAACCATTATTTTCTACGTCGTCTAGCAGCTGACTTGGCCTTTTGGAACAATATGTGCGCCTGTGGCTCGTCGCTCTCCAATACCAAGTGATAGCATACAGATAGCCCCGACCCGGCCCAGACTTCCCAGACAGATCCCGCAGCAGACAGCCCACTGCAGACAGCCCCCTTCAGACAGATCCCAGCTAAAGTAACCGCCTAGCCGCCATGGGTAAGAAGGGAAAAGGAGGCAAAAAGGGGAAAAAGGCTAAGAAGTCTGTGATTGCGGCGCCGGTGGAGGCGCCACCGTGTCCACCATGTCCAGAGCTGCCGAAGCAGATGCAACCACTGGACGTGTGCCCAGAGTCCGCTGGTCCGCATGATGTGCACCGGGCCCAGCCAAACCACTATCCGGCCCTGCTTCGCATCCCGGAGACGATGGCGGTGGTGGGGTCGGAGAACGGGTGCTATGATAGCATCTGCAAGCTCCTCAGGGCCGGTTTTCGGTGCGCGGAGCGTGTCTTCGTGATGGCTCCGTGGGGCAACTATGTGGTATTCCGCTACCATAATAACAATGACTTCATATACTTCCTATATGACGGCTGCACCTGCGACGTAAATCGATTCCGATACCTGGACCTTAGCTGCGGCACTGCCGGCTTCCTGTTCATGGAAGCCCTGCACGACGTCATCAGCTACATCCTTCAATCGCGGAAGACGCGTCTCTATCTGGAAAATCTCAACAAGATCGCCATCGACCAGATCGTCGAGGAGTACGGCGCGGTAACCTACACCCAAAAGTCCAAGTGCATGCGGTTCGCCTAAGGTTAAGTGATCCCGAACTCAATATACGAAAAGGAGCCACATCAAGGAAAAAACCGGAATGAAATCAGCCTGTTAACCGTTCAAGTTGAATACTCTGCTCGATACCATATGGCCAAGACTGAACACTCCACCACGGCAGTAAATTACAGAACATATTTACAATAAATAACTTAAATAATTTGGATATAAATCATGTTTTAAATCAAGCATTCGTTTCATTTTTTCAGCTTGTTATCGATCCAGTCAAATTTATATGTATCTGTAGCATTGCTTAAGTCTTTTAGGGCACAGTATGTTTATTCTGGGACAGGGACACAGACGGACAGATGGCTGCGTTATGCAAAGCTTTAAAAAATAATTAACGAATAGCGAATAATACTGAATTCTACGATGGCATTTGGGCTAATAAAAAAGCCGCATCCGGCCACTGTATTGAGCATTTGGAGTAACATCTATCTGTGGCAGAGATCGGCGTAGAATAAGACCGCTAGATTAGTGACAATCGAAATTCAAGTCAACCAGATCTGAGCCATACCAACAGAAGGTAAACAAATAAAATAAAACACACAAAACATTGATGGTACCGAAAGACTTCACGGCAAAGACCGGAGCGCAGCACGTAGAGTAAGGGTAAACGGCACTTCAGCCAAAGAACTTGAATGCAATATTTACCAAGTGCACCAAGTGCTTCATGCGTGGGCAATGCTAAAAACGCCTCTTAATTGCTACTATTTGCCGCCATTTGCACCGCCGAAACCTTTATGACGATCATCAAATGGCAGGCACTAAATGCAAATTGTTACCGCCACTTCGGATCGGCCTCAGCTCTAGCTTCACGTTATGTTCTGGCAATCAAATGAAATCGGAATCCGAATCCGAATCCAAATGCGAATGCAAATCAGATGCAGACAATGTCAAATGTTTGCCACTTGATTTAGAAGGAGAGATACGGCTGACATGCGCACGAATATCTTGATTATGGGGTAACTAGAGGCAATCAGCAGTTCGATCCGAACCGATCCGATTTGAGAAGGAGACTGGGGCTGGTTCTGTCTGTAGTTTGCAACAGTTTCTTTTCCGAAATCTTCTTTTTTTATTTTCAGGAGATGCATCTAGCTTGACTCATTTATAGCCTTTTAATTTTTGATTTGTCCGATAATTTATCATAAATAATTAAAATAAATATTGATTTAAATAATGCATATGCAAGTCTACTTAAATATGATTTGTTTAATCAGTTTGGACTTAAGGATGATACTCAAAATTCATAAGATAGAATATCAAAAATATACAACGTTTTATGTAAATATTTTTCTTAGGTTTTTCCCAGGCCCCCTTTTACAGCTGGCTTGGCCTTGACCAATTGTCTTGACAAAACGGAAGTTCATTAGGCTTTGTGTTGCCAAAAAGATGATAGGATGTGACGTGCTCTTCGGCTTGAAGTTTCATAATTGGCAAAACAAAACAAAATTTGCCGATAGCAACTGGCTGCTGTCCCACGTCTATAAAGACACTCGTAATAAACTTACAAATATTAATGCATATAGCCACCCTACAGACATTGAAATGCAAACAAAGCAGCGAGTAGCACAAACAAAAATCGTTTTTATGGCATAACCAACTAATTTGCATAATTATAAACGAAATTCTGGAATAACACAAAATGTCTACATGAAAATATTTTGAAAATATGGCAGCTGAGCGTATATAGTGCCTCTGGATCCTCGGGCTGTATGTGACCCGCGGCACTCCAGGGTTTCGCACTCTCCGGCGTCGAGCCTGAGCCTGCGATCTCGATGTCCAATGATTTGCAATTGGTGGAGCAATTCTCCTTATGCAAATTTATGCAGTTATTCTGCGGCAGCCAACACAGTATCATATCGTATCGTGCTTGACATGTGACAGCGTAAGATGCCTGCTGATGGATCCTCTCTGAATCCGGGCATTGTGGATTAAAGCTCAACTTCGAGTCAGTCACGTCAGTCAATCAATTAACGGATAGGTGCCGCTCGGAATGCAAAATCATAGCAATAAAAACGAAAAAAAAAAACCCTTTTCGTTGAGTTTTCTGATTTCTGTATTATTCTGTTTGGGTGCGTTGGCGTTGCGCATAATTTGTCTGTGAACAGCTTAACTCACATTTTGGCTGGAACCATACACCCGCCTCGTTTTCTCTCTTCAAATCCAGATCGAAACCTCAGCCGCAGCATGGCGGAGAGAGAAGCAAATTGCTTCCTTATTTGTATGCGCCATATATGTATGCCACACGAGTGTGTTTAAATGGGGAACAAATTGAAGCCAATCGAGTACTGCATGCCACATGCCTGAAGCTGTAGGACAGTGACTCGGGGATGTATGCGGACAGACCACGCTTCCCGCAGGAAGGCCACTGTCGGTGGAGAAAGTGAGGTTTGGCTTATGTTCAATCACCGAAGGCAAGGGAAACCAAACGGGATCGGTCAACTGTACAGGAGATAGCAGCAGCTTGTGATCCAAGAAAAACAACACACTATCAAGAAACTATTAGGCTAACATCAGTTGGCCAATTGTCTAGACAACTGGACAATAAAAAATCCAATAAAAAGCAGAATAATACGATTAAAAACCATATGAATAGCCAGTAAGAACCGGAACCAATTATTCAGTGAGTGAGCACCATTGTGTGGCGGCTGTGAGTTTCTCATTGCGGACCACTGTGCCCCGGCTTAGTGGAGGAATGTGTTGGCCCAAACTTCCACAGCCACTTCTGGCTTCGTTTGGGCCAACGTCTGCGCCTGGGTCTCTCGGCGTGGGCGTTTCTTTTGCTTGTGCTTGGCTTCGCTTTGCTTCAGTTCAGTTCAGTTCAGTTGAGCTTGCTTCAATTGGCCGCCATCTAATCTTATCGCTTGGAATTAATCTCGTAATGGGTTCGAATATACAAGAACCGCTGATTTTGGGTGCGCCGAACTATAGTAGCAGCCCTCATTCCGCTAATTCCACTGGGGATCTCTCTGTCGCTCCAACAATGAAACCAAACGCTCCTCGAGTGGACCTCTCGGCTGTCTTATCGTCTATCAATCAATCACACTTGTCTCGGAGCTGAGGACATTGGTCTCCCTCTGATTGATCTTGAGATTGTGGTATCTGCTGGATACGTTACCAGCAGAATGGGTCAATTAAATGGTAATGGAAACACATTTAATATGAATTGTTGAAAGAATTATCCGTTTTTTTTTTTTTTGTGTATTAGTTTGGGCTTGGAATTAAGAATAATAATGTGGTATCTATAATACTTGAAATTCGTATTTAAATTCAAGAACAAATTAATATTTCTAAATATGATTATGGATTGAGTATAAATACTAATAATATTAAATAATAACCAACAAGCAGCCTACTTTGATCGTCACCAATCCCAACGATGGCTCGCCTTGAGATCATCTGTGCTAGACCCCTCCCCTTTTTAATTTTATAAGCTCGGCATTATCCATTATTTCCCCGCCACCGCGGGTCAGTTTGATCCGTTTAAAATGTACAATTTGTACGGCATGTCCAATTGATTGACTGCAAATGTTTCTACTGTCTGTTTTCTGGCTTTTTTGTGTGCGACTCTATTTATTCGCTGACTATTGTCTTTGGCTTTATTTATTTCTACTTTTATTTTGTATTTTGTATTTATATGATTATGTGCTCGGCATGCCCAAGTCATTCCCCTCGCCTGGCATTTGCTTTGAAAGTCAAGGTTACCGTGCAATCCATGTAAGCCCAACGAAATTGTCATTTTGATTTGGAGACCGGTGATCTGTGATCAGTGATCAATAATTGGAATGAATTCTCCACCGGCGATGCCATTTGGCCGCTCAGTACTGACATTTCGATGGCATTTGACAGTCGTAAGACGTTTATTGTGCGATCTGCGTTCACTGATCGGAGATTTGACATCCCAGATCCAAGATCTGTGTGGCACATGTCTGGGTGGCACATGGCGAATGTCAAGCGGTGTCCAAATGCCAGCCCGGGCTCGTCAGCGGTCGCTGATAGATTCTTGTAATATGTATGCTTTAATTCAAATGACTTGCATTTCAGCATTTTCTTTTTGCAGCTTTGATTGCCCAAGAAGACTTCTAGAGGTGCCTGACAAAGCCCTAAAGGTTCGAAGGCTCAAGCAATTTACGGAGCCACAGGATTTTCTTATTGTGAAGCCATTAATTGACTTGAGGATAAGATTTTACTAAATATTAACAATACTAAAAGCGGTAGGTTAATATATTTTCTCTCTGTTCTCTGGGTTTAAGGACTCTTGTTACCCTCTCTTGGCTGATGACAAACTGTCTGTCTAATAATACATATTGTTTTTCGATAGGAATGCAGCTTTGTTTTTGGCGCATTTTGTTTTATTTTATTTATTTCGCCGTGATTCTTTGGCAATATTTTACTTAACATTTGGAATGGGCTAGCAAAGGCTCGGCTGGTTAGGCGAAGGCAGCCGGTGTGGCAAGTAACAAGCAGTAAGCAGCAAGTGGCAAGTCAACGGTTCTCTTTTCTGGTACTGCTACTCCCTGGACCCACCGCGCTTCCCTTGGCCGGCCAAGTGCTCAGTTTTCCTTTGTGCTGTCCCATTTAACATTTTGGCACTCCGAGTGGTGCATCGAAGTGGCCGCCGGAGAGGTGAGGCTCAAACGATTAAGATTAAGATAAGTTGCCACATTGAAAAAAAAAAACATGATCGGAATTTGCAGAAAACGTGGAGAAAAGTGTGACACAAATTAGTGGCATATCCCAAGCTGGCACTTTAATTGTGGTGAATATAAAAACTAAGTCTAATCATCAACATAAACAAAAGCTAGCTTTGCGAAACATAAGTATACCTTTGCAGTTTGCAATGGAGATTGGAGACAGAAATCGATCTTAACTTAGCCATTAATATTATTTTAATTTGGAAAGCTTAGTGCTTGCTTTGGGCCCTAAATTACCAGCAAGAAACCAAAGATTTACTTTAAATCTATATTTTATACAATAATTTGTGGGCAAATTTAAGTTTTTCAAAACTCATAGCTAGGTCAAAATGATTTTTATTATCATTTACTTGCATTTTTTCTTGTGCAACGATGAGGGGCCGCTAGTTGACAGACGAATGTTTCTACTTTTGGGGAAAATGCCTGTGTGCCCTTTCACGTTTGCCGACAAATGTCATGCCGCCTGATATAAGTACACCCAGTCCACGTACAAATTATTGCCAGCACCCAAGCCCCTGCTTCACCTACTATAAAAATCCCCTGCTGGTGACCCTGTTTCAACCTATTCACATTTTGAAGATGTCTGCCGAGCGGCATTAAATTATAGTCAAACCATCAATGCTGGGATACTGAAATACACTATAATACTACAACTCTAAGATGTCTACATACTTTAATATAAAATACTAAACTGACATATAAATGTATTTGAGATATCTATTTTTTTAAAGATGTTTTTCGGTAGTTTATTAAAAACTTGATTCCAATTTCACCAGAGAACATCGCTTTTCTCTGCGTGTGGGGCTGGGCTATGATCTTCAAAAAGTTGGATTTCTGAGCTGGCCAAAACAGCACCAACTTACAACTTGCAACTTGCCCGCGAGTTCAGTTCTATTGTTTCGGTTTTGGGCTTGAGTTTGAGTCTCGGCTTCCATAGATTGGATTTTTGGTTATTGTGGTTACCTCTTGCCTGCTTTACGAGCTTCATGCTACATTAGTCAATGACACTCGTCGCCGGTTGCTGCCGCAGCTACTGCTGCTGCTGATGTAGCCGTCTTGCTTGCAACATCATCTTGCGTCAGGCGCTGAAATGATTATAGATATTTGCCTTATCCCTCCCTTTCCTCCTCGCGAGCAATTTATGCAACAAAGTTTCCACGCTTTTTAATAGTATTTTGTATATTATTAGTTGATGGCTTTTCTTCTCATTTTTAGGGAAAAAGTCTCCCAAATAAAGCAATTTGATAGCCTTTCGAAAAGCTGTACACAAAACCGAATAAAATTTTTATTATAATTCGTTCCGATTTTGTATGTTATTTTTGCCAATTTATACTTTTTGTTGAAGCTTATAACGAATAAAGGGACTGGGCTTGGCACGTTAATTTCCGTTTTCTCTTCGAGAAAATGTGTTGCGCCAAACCCATTTGTCGCAATCTTCTGTTTTGACAACCAACCAACCAACTAATTAGCAGCAACGTTACCCCTTTCGAGCTGCAGCAACATAATAAAAATGCAAATGAATTGCATATTAGCGAAATTAAATCAAATGACAGGAAGCTATCGACATCAGCAGCCACCATCGTTATCGTCCCTCGATCGCTGATGTCATCGAAGAAATTCAATAATTGCAAATTGTGAAAAATTGCTAACCAGCTGTAGCAACACTTACGCGCTTTTTGGCCAACAGGAAACCCGTTTTTACGTAGCGCATTGTCATCATCACCCCTCTCTAGGCCCATTTGACGCAATGCAATCGAAGCGAATTGCATCGCTTTGACTCGATTGCAATTGCAACTCTCGCCTCGCGCTTTCCTTTTCGTGTTGCGAATTTCACTATGCTCTCTTTTTCTTTCGCGTGCACTAGCCGAAATTAGTTTTCATAATTAAATAATGAAAAAAATATCGAAGGCTGGCAATGTAAGTACGTTCAGATTGCCCTGATTAATCGAGGGGAAAGGAAGATATAACATTTTCGGAAACGACTTCTGGATTTTTACAGTTTCGACTTGGCTAATTGGTTTAGCTCGAAATATATTGACTGTTTTTCCAGTGCAGTCTCCGGGTTGACACATCTTGTCAATTGCCGTGATTATGTTGTCTCTGATGCTCTTGTTGCTGTTGTTGCAAATGCGGCTGCGGCTGCTGCTGCTCCTGCACTCATAACTGAGACTGAGGCATTCGACTCGCCGGCAAGTGAAATTGGTTTCGCTTTCCAGCAACAGCGTGTGACTTTTCTTTTTCTCTTTTTTTTTTTTGGTGCCGACCGCTTTTGGCTTTTGGTTTTCGTCTCTCGACCGCCGGGGCAACATTGATTTCCTCTTTCATGGCCGGTTGCCGATACTGGAAACGCGGGACTCGACTCTCCAGAGGCTGCGAAATGTTTCCTGCTCCGCAGCAATTCGTGCAAAGAAATGGAGGGAACGAGTTGAGGGGAGGTGGTACTCGAGATCGCTTGGAAATTGTCAACATTTGGCGAGTATTTTTCAATTTGCATGCCAACAAAAACGGAGACAATTTCACTTTCGCTCTCTCTTAGCATCCAGCACTCAGTAGACAGCATCCGAAACGAACAACCTCAGCTCCAAATTGGCACATTTCTGGCTTTGCCTGACATGAACACAACCCTTATGGTGCTGTTGATTTAAATAACCCAATTAGATTACCCATCCGAAGACTTTTTCCTATCTGCTGAGATTTAACTAAGCAAATGTGAAATATATATGTAACAAAATAATATGAAATCAAACTTGTTTGAGAAAATAACATGAACCATTTAATTAATGAGAAAATATTTATTTTTGTTCCAAAACGGACCAAAGCCTGATTTAGAAATTTCTTAAATTTCAACACTGACCAGCAGCAATAAACTTTAAACATGGGAGAGATAATGTAATTCCGAAGGGACAACAATTTAAGCTGGTAGAGCAGCAAAGCTCACCAATAATTTAGATCAGAAGCGATAATTTTTATGGGACAAACCCCAAGCAGAAGACAGTTCGTCCCTTAAGTCATTCGTTTTGCGAAATTCCCTCTGTGCCGCTTTGGCAGCTCGTTAAAGCGACTCCCCCTTTCCCGTCACAAAGAAAACAAGAAAAAACTGACGGCAATAAAGCACGGCGCATCTTCAATAAATTTCATGCAGCTGGCGACAAGATAAAGCTGTAGGAATTATACAACAAAATCAATTGCAGTTCGGCTGCCTCCGTTTCGTTGTTGGCTTCCTGCCTCTTACCCGTTGGTGCCTTGTTGCTGCCTCTTTGAGGCTTTCGCCGCATGCCGACATCTGTCTTATATAATAATTGACATGAGTAATCATTATGATCGGCCGTTTGAACAATGACCATTAACACTATGTTGCCTCTGCCTTTGGTGCACTCTAGAGAACAGGTCAAAAGATTTGCGTAATGCCGCTCGACGAAGGAGTTGGCCTTTCTTTGTCTTTATTGATTCAATTTATTTCCCTACTAAATATATGTTTCTCAAGTATTTTAAGCTAAAGAAATGCCCAACATGTATTTTGTGGCTTTGGTGGAGGAATAGCCTCGATGGCCCAGTTGGCAACGCACTTGTGGCGACGCGACACGTGCTGGCTGACTTGACAACCGATCGAATCGCTCAAGTATCTGATTGTCTGTTTGACTGACTGACTGCGCAACTGAGTGACTGACTCATCGGGCTGTCAAATGTAAAAAACAACGACCAAGTTGGCTTTGCGAGTCATCCGAACATCTGCGACATCTTAAATCTACAATTCCAATTGCACAAACACAAAACAGAAAACAAACGATGGCAAATGGCGGTCGACGAACAACAAAAGAATGTGTTGCAATTGAAAATAATTGTTTATGCTTGGCATTAAAATCATTACACAAACGACAAATACTCGGCGAAGCAATTGTGGCTGCGCAGCTCCACGGCTCCGTGGCTTGTTGAAATTTTTCAAGTTTCCAGCATTAACATTGACAGAGAGAGAGGAAGCGCGCAAAACCTAAAGCCGAAAGTCAAAATCCAAATGAGAACGGCAAACAATGAACGGTAGCAGCAAACAAACTACGTTTATTCCACACTCGACCAAAAGCAAATTAACCATAATTGTCTTTAAAAGGAGCTCAGACTATTCTGCCCCCAAAAACATATACGATATTTTATCATTTTTCCTTTTTGCTATCGGAAATTCTGTTTAAGGTTGTTGATCAAAAATTATAAACAAGTACCCCTCGGAAGGCTTTACATATTTCAGAAATTTGCACATAATAGCTTGATATACATTTTATATATATTTTCGGTTACGACAGAATGTCAAATCAAGCCATGACTTTGAGATTTTAAATGCTAATATTTCTCCGAGTGTATTTATGCAACCCAAGTGTGTGCAGGCTACATCCGTTAAACATTGCAGACTCTAAACTCCAAACAGTGGTGTTGAGGGACACCCAACCATCCACGATCGGTCTACAACTCCGTCTCCTCTGGATGATAGTCAGAAAAGGTAGAAAACCAAGGGGGCAGAGAGCTGACGATGATGAGTCCGCTTGACAGGTGACTGCTCACAATTTACTTGGCAACTGTGAAAGGCTGAAAGGCTAAAAAACTGACACTGTGTGTGTGTGGGAAGTATATGCAAAGCAGACTTTCCCCTTAATAATATGTAAATCGGAGGATCCCAATGATGCATGGCATCTGCAGGATGCACTTGCAGTGAAGTGCCGCATTTACGGAAATGAAATTTATGCTCAATCGCAAAATGGCAAAACAAATCGATCTCCCTATATGTATATCACTGACCAGCATTGAAACGAACACCCACACTGCCAGCGATGTGTTGAGGTTGTCGTGTTGCCAATAAACTTGGTCCGCGGATCAATTTATTTATTTTTTCAAGCACGAGTACAAATCTGGCGACAGCTCAACAGAAAAAAAAAATAACAAAAACAAAACAGATTAACCCAACAGAAAAGGTTTACACACTTGACATCCGTTTGTGGCCTTATTTTCGGCTCGGCTTTAGCTTTTTCGGGCTATTTGCGTTTCGTGCCCAAATCGTGAGTTTAATTGAAATTTATTGTTAATGAAAACAAAATTATGGCTAAGACCGAATCTACAGTCACTTAACACGAAAGAATCAGAATCTGCGGCTGACTCCAGATCCAAAATGATTTTGAATCGCCCACAAAAGTCACGAGTGACAAAGGGAAGGGTAGGGACGCCCCTCTGTAAATCTGTAACGTGGTGAAGGGGTTGCGGAGGTGACAAAAATATGCAAGCCAAGGAAGAACAAAAAACAAAACACGGCGCGCGACACAAAACCAATATTAAATCAAGAGAAGTTAAAAAATATTGTAGCAATAAATAAGCTTTGTTAGACCCCCCAAGTTTCGCCCTTCGAAACTGTATTCCCGTGAAAAAGCTGCCACAAGTCGGAGCCAGCAGCAGGCAGTAGAAGTATTTACTTTGTCAAATGATATTATAAAATTTTTATATAAATATAAATGGTTATCAATAAAAATTATAATTATAAACGTGTAAAGAGAAAACCTACGTGTAAAAGCCCTATTAAAAGAGGTTTCCCAAAATTGTATATACGAAAGGAATTCAAATATTTAAAATAGCAATAAACAATTCTGAGATAAAGCTGGTAATTCAATATTAATTATTAAAGTTTGTCCTACCTTAGATCCTTTTCACTCTGGTTTGTTAGGTGTTCAAATAGCTTTTTCAAATGGTTTCCAAAACAGATGACGCTGACCAGAGAAGATGCTGCCGTTGGACAGTTATATTTAGGCACTGAAAGAAAAAATCTATTAATATAATGTAAAATAGTACGAAGTGTAATATAAAATAGATATGTAATGTAATTTATAGCAAGTATGCTCAACAGCAGATTTAAGTTTGTAGTAAAAACTATATGTTTACTTATATGAAAGGTTTCTCCCCAAAATGTTGCTCGCTATCGTTTATCATGGTATACATTATATTATAAAATTTTATATTACTATACCTGTTACATTATTTGTATAACATATTAATCCTTTTACAAGCTTTCTACCGTGCCTTGTCAGAGGTAAAAGGCAAATAATCGGAGAAACCTCTGCTCCGTGCAAAGCAACATCATCTTTGATGTGTGCTGCTATTGGAAATAGTTTCACAATTTATGTTTTGGTTCGTCCGACTCCTACTCCTTTCCAGTGGTATCGCCTGGCCTTTGTCTGGTCGGTGGGCGGGGCGGTTCGGCCAGGCGCCCACAGATCTGTTTGCATGACAAAGGCTTGTGGTTGCGAGGTCCTTTAGATTGTCAGTTTAACTGTCGGCTCAGGAGGTCCTTATTTTTGAGTACATGGCACTCCATCTTAGCTGATATGTCGGCTTACGGCTTTACACAAGACAGCCATAGCCGAAATTGGGATATACATATGTAAGTCATCGCATTAGAATCGCCGTTCGCCGGCTCGGTTCTAGTGAAGTTATGTATGTATGTGTGCCCAAGAACTGCTTATTTGGAAGGAACAGAGGAAAATCGATTTAACTATAAATAAACATACATACATAGTTATTATACAATATTTATAGCTTAAAGTGATACAAGTTAATAATATTATGTTGTGTTTACTATTACATTGTATGTGAACACATGCATGCACATGCACACATGCAACAACTGCAAGAGCACAGGCTTCGTACACATGAAGTCTGCTCGCATGCTCCCAGATTTTTTCTCCGTCGGATTCTGTGGCTCCGCTTGCTCCTCCGAACTGCTCTTTCGATTTTCTCTTGATTTGGGGACTATTTTATACTTTATGTATACTATATATTCGAACATTTCCCATTTTATTCCCTCCACATTCCCGGTGTTGCTAGGCTGTACCCCTTTACTAACACAAACGTAAACGACGGCAGCGCCAATTATTCTAATTTCTTAAATAGGGAATCCCTGATTCTGCAGCATCTTCTTACCGCCCCCATACTTATTAGCTAGCACTCACCTGGTGATCTTCGCCAGTTGCAGTTCCTATTGGGAGTTTGCCATGCTTAAAATTCACAGAGAACACAAAATAAAATTACGCGAACTTGCACGCCGCCGCCATGTTAAGATCAGTGCTGGGAAATATTTCGGAGAAATTAGTTGTGGTAGAAGTCAGGTTAATCGGTTGCCCGAGAGATCGTGCGTGACTATCAAAATGTAGTAGAAAAATGTTTAATGCCTATAAAAATATATTAAAAAAGCTGTAAATAAAAGCATTAATGTTTTAAGACAAATATAAATTAACTTAAATACTTTAAACAGTAAATGAGTTGTCATAAATATATCGATTTTCGATAAAAATATCCATGTTTCAACAGATACTAAAAACAACGATGGATCGATAATGTCCAGGTCAAGATTGCTAGATCTAGCCTGAAATAAGCTAAAATGCGAGATATTTTCCAGCACTGATCCTGGCGGCCATTATTGATCCTAGCGGGGGCGTCGATGGACAAGTTTATTCAAATTTGGTTCTCAGTGAATTTTAATCATATCTTTTGCATGGCAAAACCCAACTGCCAACTGGCAAGAAGGCGAAAATCACCAGGTGAGTGCTAGCTTATAAGTTTGAGGGCAGTAAGAAGGTATTGCAGATTCAGGGATTCTCTTTCTGTGTGTGTGTGTGTGTTTTTTTTAGATGAAGAAGGAGCAGCGTTGGGATAGAATCTAATTATGTAAGGAATACAGAGCATTATGTTTAAATATATACATATGTTATTCCCGGGATCAAGATAGTATCTGTTTACTAATCAATATAGAGAGAAATCCGCGTAGAATCCATAGCAAAAATTAAGGAATAAAAATAATTCGGGCTGCCGTCGTTTGCGTTTGTGTTAGTGAAGGGGTACAGCCTCGCAACACCGTGCATGTGGAGGGAATAAAATGGAAAATGTTCGAATATATAGTAAAATAGTCCCCAAATCAAGAGAAAATCGAAAGAACAGTTCGGAGGAGCCAGCGGAGCCACAGAATCTGACGGAGAAAAAAAGCTGGGAGCATGCGAGCATGTGTACGAAGCCTGTGCTCCTGCAGTTGTTTACAAATGCATGTGTTCACATACAATGTAATAGTATACACAACATAATATTATTAACTTGTATCAATTTAAGCTATAAATATTTTATAATAACTATGTATGTATGTATGTTTATTTATAGTTAAATCGATTTTCCTCTGTTCCTTCCAAATAAGCAGTTCTTGGGCACACATACTTACATAACTTCACCAGAACCGACCCGGCGAACGGCGATTCTAATGCGATGACTTAGATATGTATATCCTAATTTCGGCTATGGCTATCTTGTGTAAAGCCGTAAGCCGACATATCAGCTAAGATAGAGTGCCATGTACTCAAAAATAAGGACCTCCTGAGCCGACAGTTAAACTGACAATCTAAAGGACCTCGCAACCGGAAGCCTTTGTCATGCAAACAGATCTGTGGGCGCCTGGCCGAACCGCCACGCCCACCGACCAGACAAAGGCCAGGCGATACCACTGGAAAGAAGTAGGAGTCGGACGAACCAAAACATAAATTGTGAAACTATTTCCAATAGCAGCACACATCAAAGATGATGTTGCTTTGCACGGAGCAGAGGTTTCTCTGATTATTTGCCTTTTACCTCTGGCAAGGCAAGGTAGAAAGGTTGTAAAAGGATTAATATGTTATACAAATAATGAAACAGGTATAGTAATATAAAATTTTATAATATAATGTATACCATGATAAACGATAGCGAGCAACATTTTGGGGAGAAACCTTTCATATAAGTAAACATATAGTTTTTACTACAAACTTAAATCTGCTGTTGAGCATACTTGCTATAAATTACATTACATATCTATTTTATATTACACTTCGTACTATTTTACATTATATTAATAGATTTTTTCTTTCAGTGCCTAAATATAACTGTCCAACGGCAGCATCTTCACTGGTCAGCGTCATCTGTTTTGGAAACCATTTGAAAAAGCTATTTGAACACCTAACAAACCAGAGTGAAAAGGATCTAAGGTAGGACAAACTTTAATAATTAATATTGAGTTACCAGCTTTATCTCAGAATTGTTTATTGCTTTTTTAAATATTTGAATTCCTATCGTATATAAAATTTCGGGAATCCTCTTTTAATAGGGCTTTTACACGTAGGTTTTCTCTTTACACGTTTATAATTATAATTTTTATTGATAACCATTTATATTTATATAAAAATTTTATAATATCATTTGACAAAGTATCCCAAAGTCGACTTGTGGCAGCTTCTTCACGGGAATACAGTTTCGAAGGGCGAAACTTGGGGGGTCTAACAAAGCTTAATTATTGCTACAATATTTTTTAACTTCTCTTGTTTTAATATTGGTTTTGTGTCGCGCGCCGTGTTTTGTTTTTTGTTCTTCCTTGGCTTGCATATTTTTGTCACCTCCGCAACCCCTTCACCACGTTACAGATTTACAGAGGGGCGTCCCTACCCTTCCCTTTGTCACTCGTGACTTTTGTAGGCGATTCAAAATCATTTTGGATCTGTACTCAGCCGCAGATTCTGGTTCTTTCGTGTCAAGTGACTGTAGATTCGGTCTTAGCCATAATTTTGTTTTCATTAACAATAAATTTCAATTAAACTCACGATTTGGGTGTTAATAAAGTTTTTACTGGCACGAAACGCAAATAGCCCGAAAAAGCTAAAGCCGAGCCGAAAATAAGGCCACAAACGGATGTCAAGTGTGTAAACCTTTTCTGTTGAGTTAATCTGTTTTGTTTTTGTTATTTTTTTCCTTTTGAGCTGTCGCCAGATTTGTACTCGTGCTTGAAACCGTAACAAAAAAAATAATAATGTACGTTGATCCACGGCTTGTACAAATTTTCGTGGCTCAAGTTTATTGGCAACACGACAACCACAACACATCGCTGGCGGTGTGGATGTGTTCGTTCGAGTGCCTTTTGAACTGTAGATTCTGGTTCTGTTTTCGGGGCCTCGTAGAATTTTCAAATAGGTTTTTTCTTTTTAAATTTGTTTCCATTCGCCTTTCGGTATCTCTCACTTTGGTCTCTTATTTTGTCAGGACGCGGTAACAAATGGCCTCAGAGAACTGCCAGAGGTGTGCCAGCTCCTATTACAAAGCGACATTTTCTTGCCCAGCCGCACAATGAACAAATATTTACGAAAATGAATGCTCATATTGTATAGGAAAATATGTTAAATCCCAGACAAAGAGTCTCTTTGGCTCCATTCATCATTAGCTCACCTTCCCACAGCCATTATGACTGCTCATAATTGCCGTATAGTTAGCATATTAACTAATTAAGGTATTTGCAAGTCGAATCCGATTGACTGAATGGCTGGCTGACTAACCAATTAATTAGCAAATTACTCGAATGCCGCACTTCGAACTCCGCCGTTCGAATCAAGCATACGCAGCGTAGGCCCGATGAGTTTTGATTGTTTTACTTAGATGATCCGAGAATCCATGATTGGGCAAATTATAACTAAGAAGCAGCAGCTGCATTATCTCCATTGCTCTGCCGATCGATCACCTGAATTGTTTGTTTCAATTTCGATTTTCCCACGATCTGGAAGGGGCGGCAATTTAAGTTTAATTGAATTTCTGTAAGGCCAGAAGCGAGACGGAGACGTATTTTAATTAGTTTTCTCAGTTAATTAAAATACTTAGCGTACGAAGTGACTGTCGGCGGCGATCAGACTCACAGACGCACGGCCTACATGCAGGTATCTGTACACAGAAGAAAGATGGCCAAATGAAGGGTGTTAATATAATTTATTTATTTATTATTCATTCGAAACTCACACTTAGCTGTGCCTCGTTGAAATTACAACACTGAAAGTAGCACCTACTGATACGGTTTTTTTCTGTGTATCCATACCTTGCGAATGGGGAAACTAAGGCGAGGCAGTAAATTGAGTGCCAGTCAAAACATATGCCAAAGTCGGGAGTTGTGCGACTGTCGCGTCAGTAGATAGAAATACGCAAAACAAAACCTGCAGCAACAACCACATCAACCCACGGCAACAAGAACAGCTAGCGGACAATGACCATGACAGCAGCAACATAAGACAACACATATATATATATATATACACACAGTATATACAAAAAATTAAAATAAAAATCGGTAAGACCAGCAGCAAAAGTGTTACCGTTAACCATGACGAAGGGCACAGTGGGTCGCAAAGTGCAGCCGCAATACAGATTTGGAAAAGGGGTTAAAAAGCAATCCATCTTATTCAGTTTTTTTATGCGAAAGAAATAAATAAAATTAAATTAACCCTACTGAAATGTCCATTAAAAATCAAAGAGTTAGGGACCAATCTTATTGTAATATGTATATAATTCATGAGCATTTAATAACAACAGTAAGAGTAGTGTTTGTTACTACATACACAAGAATTCAAATACAAATTAATATTAATAATCAGAGATAATAATTATCTGGCCGTAAATCCCATAAAGACAATATTAATAATTATATCAATAATGTTTAATTAGAAACGTCTAGTCCAGGGGTCTCTATTTCTGATCAATTTGTTTTAGTAAACATAATAATCTTGGTTAACTACTGTGCTGACCGAACAGGTGTGTCATGACTCGGCTATGGGCCTAAACTTTAGACGGACAGACGCCCCGGGCGTGTAATTAAATCATTCGCCGGCTCGGTTTCACCTAGCGAAGTGTCGCTGCTGGCCAAATTAAGTTGTAGTTAAAGGCCCAATTAGACGACAGCGCAGTTCCAAAGTTTTTCCACCCGCCTTCGATGTTTTTTTCTGATTTTAATTGGTTCTTTTAATTACGCTCCTTCTGAGGGATGATCGCCCACGACCCAGTCCTCAGTTGGCAGCGAAATGTCAAAGCTAGTCGAGGTTTTTTTGGGGAATCTGTGGACCCAGCGCTTCACCTTTGCTCGTATGGGCTTGGACCTTCAGCCGGCGATGAAGGAAGGCGTCCTCCGATCTCCACTGCTTTACGGGATTATGGTCTGTTGCACCGGATTCGAGCTCTGCACTGTCTGCGCCTTCATCGTCAAGCATCGCAACCAGATCGTGCTCTGCTCTGAGGCACTGATGCACGGCTTGCAGATGATCTCGTCGCTGCTGAAAATGGCCATTTTCCTGGCCAAGTCGCGCGATTTGGTAGCCCTCATCCGTATGGTCCAGGGTCCGTTTACCGACCACAGTGTCATCGGGTTTAGAGAATGGAAGTCACAGAACCGCCGCGGCCAGTTGATGGCCGCCGTCTACTTTGCCATGTGTGCCGGTACGAGTGTCTCCTTCCTGCTGATGCCGGTGGCATTGACCATGTGGCGATACCACTCCACGGGGGAGTTTGTGCCAGCCAGCTCGTTCCGCGTTTTGTAAGTCGAACGGGAAGACGGCTATCTCGACCCTTTACTTCTCTGTTCTCACTACCTAATCGCACCGTTTGCTAAATATAAAATGGATTGGCAGGGAATAATAATAAGTTTAATTCAACAGACTGCCCTACGATGTCACCCAGCCGCACATTTATGCGATGGACTGCGGACTGATGGTCTTCGTGCTCACCTTCTTCTGCTGCTCCACCACCGGAGTCGACACCTTGTACGGGTGGTGTGCTCTGGGTATCAGTTCCCAGTACCGCCGCCTGGGACGGCAGCTAAGGCACCTCCTCGATAGCCACTTCGATCCCTTTCGCTCCGATTTGGGACTGAGGGAGCTGTTCTCGGAGCACGCTCGTCTCCTGAGGCTGGTCAAGCATTTCAATGCCAGCTTCATGGAGATCGCCTTCGTGGAGGTCCTGGTGATCTGCGTGCTCTACTGCTCGGTAATCTGCCAGTACATTATGCCGCACACCAACCAGAACTTCGCTTTCCTCGGCTTCTTCTCAATGGTGGTGACCACGCAGCTATGCATCTACCTCTTCGGGGCGGAGCAGGTGCGGCTGGAGGCGGAGGGATTCGCCAGGCAGCTGTACCAGGAGCTACCCTGGCAGAAGCTCTCGCCGTCGCACCGCAGGGTCCTTCTCTTTCCGCTGCAACGGGCCCAGAGGGAAACCGTCCTGGGGGCCTACTTCTTTGTGCTGGGCAGACCTCTGCTCGTCTGGGTGAGTCCTGGGTAGTAGTGACTTCATACTTACAAGACCCTCCTAACCAAATATTTCTTTAAAGATATTTCGCACGGCGGGCTCGTTTACAACATTGCTAAATGCGCTCTATGCCAAATACGAGACGGCTTAACAAGTCAGGAGCAAAACTCTGCAAAAGATACATACCTATAACCTATATAGTTGTCGCTAAATAAAGGAACTGGGCTTGTTTTTATTATGTTTTTATTTAGGTTTATAATTACATTTAACATTTCTCGTTTTATGTACACGCACATAATAAAATTATGCTCAATTAGACAAAAAATAATTACATTAGATACGCATATAAAACGTATATACAGATGCCTTCGCACCTCGTATATCATACATTCATATAGAATAGACTACGGCTAGGTTTAAGAATTAACAATCAATGCGAGACAAAAAGCAGACAGACAAAAAAACACTGGTATATAGCATTTAGTAAACTTGCAATATGGGATATGAGAATGGTCGAGTGTGGCAAGGGGGATGTGAACGTGGACATGGATGCGGATAATGGATATACATCATATTTGGGGTTACAGAACGTAGGTGGCTCTTTTGTGGTGGCTTGCATTCATCTCGAAATAAAATAAATAAATCTAACAGAGGAAACGGAAGTGGAGTGGTAGTGGCGATGGATGTGGAACTGGAACTTGCTGGCTAGCTTACTTAACTGAGGGCCAGTAGGGGGTCCAGCTCTAGCGGGTCCTGCGGGTCCTGAGGTTCTTGGACCTTGGGTCCCGCCGCCTTTTTCCGGTACTTCTTCTGCAGCTTGGTCTTGGCCAGCTTGGCTTTGGTCTTGGACGAACTCTTGTTCGAGGTGGCCTTGGGCCTGGTCTTGGCCTCCATCTCCTTCTCTCGGTCCAGCAGCTCCAGCTGCTCAAATATGTTTTTCGGATGCGGATGTGAGTTCGGGGCCGTGGCATTCTTTGCCGCATAAACGACCACATACTGCGAAAAGGCCGAGTCTGCTGGTGTGTTTATATCGGCGAAGTCCCTAAAATTGGCGAATTGCTCCTCCGGATAGGTGTACTTTTGCACGAATCCCTCGGAGGGGCGGCCGTGGCCATTGTTGGCGGCATCGCCGTAGATGTAGTCGCTGTTCTCCTCCGGATGATAGGGCATCTCCTCCTCTGGATAGAAGGTTCCGCCGCGCAGCACTCCAAAGTCCCCACTGCCCAGGATGCTGGCATCGAAGTTCCTCTGCTGATGCTGCTGCACTGGCTGATGTTGCTGCTGCTGCGGTGCTAGAAGCGGCACTGGCAAAGATAAGGGAGTACTTTCCGAGATGGGACCGTGGCCAAAGTAGGGCCTGGAATGACCCAAGGGTGGCGCCTCATGGTAGAACGGAGGATAGAAATTCTGGGCCGCCTGCGTATGCGAATCGGCATCGGATCTGGCCACCAGCTTTCCCGGATTGGGATTAACTATCGGGCGGAACTGCTCCTCTCCAGGATCCTGGTGCTCCTGCTGCGTGGCCACCTGGAACTGCCTTGGCTGTGCCCTGGGCTGAATCCTGGCATGGTTCTGGAGCGGCTGCGGCTGCGAATGAAGCTGTGTGGATGGTGGCATGTGGAAGTGCTGCTCGTGGGATCGCAGCACTGTAATTGGGGCAAAGTCATTCGGCTCCATCAGCATGTCGCTGTCCTCCTTCGGGAATTCCTCTGAAAATATAGCAGAGATCGAGAGGAGAAATCAGAGATCAGAAATCCGTCAGAGAAAACCACTCAACGAGACCCTCAAGTATTTCAGCTCTGGATGGAATGGCTCTGCGCGATGCTGACATCGAGTGGTGAAATGTGTTGCCGAACATACGTCTCGAGTTCGTCGTTGTTGTTGTTAACTTGGCCAACACCACTCGAGCCAACAGGAAACCCTTGGCGATGATGGGATTTCCTCTAGCGAATCATCATGCAAATGTCGTGTTAACAAAAAAGATTGGTTGCTTTGGCCGGGGCTTGACCGAGGTTAATATACCCAAACTATACAAAATTTTAATTACAGATTTTTCTGTTATATTTCTATGTTTTTGTTTCAAATTGTTTTGTTAAAATTTCATCTACACAATGAAAACTAAAGAACTTGATTTACTAACTAGTTAAAAGTCAAAACAGACAGACGGATCCATTATGAACAGACGTCTTGATAACTGATTGCAATTTACTTGTTGCTGGCTGCTGCCTGCTTGTTTTTTTAAATTTACGTTTTTGTTCTTGTTTTTATTGTTGTTGTAGGAAAAACGGGCATCTTAAAACTTCTCAAAGTAATAGGCGAACAGAAGCCAGCAGGCAGCAGCTCAGCAACAGCAATGGAATTGCGATCAGCTGTTGAGATGCTTGCTTATAAGAGAGCTCTTCCATTTTCCAGCGTTCCTTGTTTACAAATATTTACTATGCCGGTCAGCTGTTAAGATGCCTGCTCATAACGGAACTCCTCCGTTTTCCAGCTTCTTTTGTTTACAAATATTTACTCAGCCGAGCAGCTAGCAGAAGCTCAGCAACAGCACGTGATTTGCGATCAGCTGTTAAGATGCCTGCTCATAAGAGATGTTTTTCGCTGAGTAAATATTTGTAAACAAGGGATGCTAAAGAACGGAACAGTTCCGTTATGTGCTGTTATCTCAAAAGCAAATCGCAAATCACTTGCTATTGATGTTTTTCTGCCTGCTGTTCCTGTTGGCCTGCTATTTAAAGGTCAAATTGCTAAGTTCAGCACTCGATTTATTTATATCTCTATCTATATCTATTGATAATTTCAGCCATTCCCAATTAAAACACTTGTATAGTTCGTTTCTATTACAAAATATTAATAATATCATAATGTTGAGCGATCATAATAATGAACGGTTGGGCGGCTTGCAGCTGGCATAAATTTGGCCTGTGTTCTAGGCATAAATGCCTTCGCCCCGACCCGATCTGCTCTTAAATACTGTCTACTATATACCAGACAGACCCCACCCACAGCCAGGAGCTTTTCGTATGTGATTTTTGCTCGGTTGCTGCTGCTTTTTTGTTTTTTTTTTGCAGAGTTTTCACTGCATGCAATTTTTTGGCTTGACACCCGCTGGTTGTTTTATATTTTTTGTTTTCCAGTTCGTTCCCCGACTGGCAAATGCCGAACATAATGAGTTTGTTAAGTGTAATTGGTTAGTGTGCCGAGTGCAGTACCGGGGAGACTTGTTTCGTATCGCTTCATCGAGAGTCTTGCTCTCGAGACTCGGAGCAACAAAGGCTTTGTCGATTTTGGGCTGTCAGAAATGGGTCAAACACTCGGCGATATGTCGTGTGGTAATTATAGATTACTTTATTATTATTTATTATTCGGGCGGCTGTGGTACATACTGTTTGCGCACGACTTGGCCCATTTACGAAATTATCCCGATTTGCTGCTGGATAATCGATCACGGCCACAGGACCCCAAGCACAGGCCCCAAAATTATACAAAATTGCCGAGCTATGGCAGGCGGTATCTTTGGTTCACAAATCAAGAAATGAAAAATCAAAGTAATGTAAATATAATGAAAATGCAAATGCAAACCAAAATTAAAACTTTCTCCAAAGCCTTTTTACTTTTTAAAGCTCTTTAATCTCTTCATGTTCCGTAAATAAATGTATTTTACACAAAGAGCTAGAGGTTCTTGGAGTTGAAGAGTCAAAACAATCCTTCTATATTATGTGTGCTACAATTATTTTGTCTTCTACTTGTGTTTTCATGGTTGTAAATTCACTCAGGGGACTTGAAATCGGTTCAAGTTTAATAGAACAACTTTTTGATTACAGATGTGTTTACGTTAGTTAACTTGTTAAATTGAAGGTGACGATTGCAATTTAATGCATGTAAATCTACATTAAAAGCTAAAGGCAAATGGAAATCAATTCTAAATCAATATAGACTTCCCAAGATTGCACACAACTTCTCAGTTTAAATGAAATGTTTAACTTTAATTTGAATATATTAATTAAATTTAAAGCAATCGTATGCGAGATGTTTGAGAAAACCATACTACATGGCACTGTGGCAATGGTATTCAAGCTCTTTCCCCAAAATTAATATACTAAAACCTGTGGCAATTCGCCTTATTCAGTATCCACCCAACCGTTCCAAAATTATCTAATTAATGTTGGCTTGTTCACTGCCTTTTCTTCTGCTGTATGTGCGAATTATGAAAGTGATGAAAGGACAAAGCGCAATAAAAGTCATTAAAATCGGTGGGCGCAAGTTAGCGAAACGCAGAGTAAGTGCTGGCCAAATGGGATAGATAGTTGGATACGGGTATATTTAGTATATGTGTGCAAGTGCTCGTAACACGATGACCCTGATGACGATATAACCGTGCTGATGTAGACGTCGATGTTGCCGCACGACTCCGATACGATGGGGCGTATGAGTTAAATTGAGCGCGTCGTGCCCGCAACAAAAGGTGTGTGTTCAAGTGGTCTCCTCTTAATACACCAGGCACAACTGCTGCCAAGATATTAGGTTAAACTAGGAAATTTGAATAGAGGCTTCGGTAATAATTGTTTGGATCCAATGCTAAATTGTTAGCTAAATATAATAAACTGAGATTCCTTGAGCTATGAAAATATGCGCATATCCAGACGAAAAATGGTTTTAGCCACTATTATTTTGAATACAGCTGTGCAGGTGTCTTCTGGCGATCACCGTGACAGCGAGCTTGTGTGTTTAGTCACATAAAAAACTGAAATTGCACACTGCGAGCCCGGGTTTCCACTCCTCTCAGAGCTCGTCTTCAATTTCAGTCCCGATTGTGTCCGATTATATGTGCGATTGTATATGATTGTAAGGTGGGCGTCAGCCGTATAATTAACACATTGTTACTGTATCTGTCGTCCCCCTGCCGTGTGTGTCTGTTGCAATGAGTAATGGGTAATGGGGTAATGGGAAGCGTGTCTAAGTGGGCGTTAAATGGCCGCCTCAATGCGTCCATCCTCGTCATCGCAATCATCATTACCACTATCATTATCGCCATCTCATCGTCTTGGCTAGGCCCACTTATCGCTTCCCAGTGATAAAAAGAAAACACATGATAGGGGCTACCATCCCACAACTGTTTAAATATCACGGTTGCATTTATCTCTGCCACTCACTGGTGTTTGTTCCATTTCTTATCCGTTTTCCCCATCGCCTGCGCATTCTCAGGGGCAGACTCTGTCAAAGTTTTCAGTATTTCCCTCCTCCCGGGTTTCCCCCGCTCATTTCCTACACGACATCTCCTGTGGCAACTCATCAACGGCGGTATGAAATTTTCCGGCATTTTGCTGGCACTTACAGCAGCGCATGCGTGTAAACACAGATCAGTTCGTGGGCTGTTTACTTCCCCGCCTGAGCCGCCTCCTTATCTGCTCCAGACTCTAAGTCTGGCTCTCTTTTATTTCTGCAATTTATAAATTTTCAAATGAAAAAAATCAAATCCAGTGCCGTCGTCACTTTCACAACAGGTTGGCTGCCTTGCTTTCGGTGTTGCATTATAATTAAGGGGGTGCCCGATGCAGAGTTCGGTATTAATCATTCCTTGGGTTTGGCTGTAAGTGCCAGTAGTGCGTAAAAAAACACACATTTAACAAGCCGCAAAGAGATTTTTCAAAAAGGAATATTAGGAAAATAATCCTTATTCCAAGATGAAAATAAATAAATTCTATAGATTACTCATTGTGTGCATATACACACACTTGTATTTATATATATTTGTTGTATTTAATCTGTGGTATTTTAGTACCTCGTTACGCGGCTGGTACAAGAGTTGAGGGTGTTGGGTTTTTACAATAAGACAGTCGTGTCGCATTATTTATGAGGTCGCTGCAGCCGACTGCATACACAACTAAATGTTTGCAATTAGCTGCTTTTTATGTTACATTCTAATGACAGTTTTGTCCGCTTCTCCATATATCTATCTGCCTGCCGTTTTATTTTTCTTTTTATCCGCGACACCGACGACTTCTCATGTTTTCCGCATTGAGGCGAGGCTGGGCAACCTTGGAGCCGCAGCCACTTCATTTGTCTTCATTTGCAATTCGATTGCACTTGACTTGGCCGAAAAGAATCTGGCCAGCACAGCATCAGCATCGACAACATCTTGGCTATAATGATGATGACTCAGCAGTAAGCTAAGCCGGCCGGCGATGCAAGCGGTCAATGTCAGATTCGATTTTTTTTTTCCTTTTTTGTTTCTGCTCGCTGTTTGCAGGGGGAAAAGCGCAGAACCTAACCTGGCTATGAAAAATACACTCGGACGAGTCGCCTAGAGTCGGCGCTGTCGAGAATCGCATTTTAAGATAATCCACATGGCTGGCAAGCACATGCTGCCCATTAATTGTCAATAATAATTGCTCGCAGAGATGCTTACACGACCAGCGCGGCAACACGGCGTATGTGCGATGCCATAAATTATTATTACCGAAGGGGCTCCGCTTTGAGTGGGTGCGCTAACTTGTTCATTATGTTGAATGTTGAATGTTAGAATGAGCCCGGGCATGTATGGTTTCTATGCCATGGTCTGGGACTGCTGGGCTGTGCCTCGCAGTGACACCGAAAGCCAAACAACCACACAGCCAAATTAATGAAGATTGTACAACAATCACAACAATGCCGCAGATACCACACAACCCAGCACACCGCACACAACTTACCATAGACCTCACACACTGCCCAAAACAAAATAAAACAAACAAATAAGTAAACTTGACTGCCATTTACGAGATGCTTGCAGCCGCCGTTGTTGGGGCATAATTAAATTTGCATTTTTCTCATCGCCTTTGGTGGCTGTGAAAATCCGTCGGTCGAGGTTGCCACCAGCGATTTTGGGAGGGGCCAGCCACGAAAACTGCGATGAGCAAGAGCACGGAGACCCACAATTCATCAAAGATCTCTACCCTTGGCAAAAATAGCAGATGGAAACACAAAAAAAACAAAGCTACATAAAAAAAATAAATATAACATAAAATTAAATTAACTAAATCACACACATATATCCTTTGAAACTGCGTTTAAACCATCCTAAATATTTGTTTTAAATTGTTCAAGTTTTCATATATCTAAAGTTTGACCTTTTTCTTCAAGTGGATGGATGGACTTGTCCATCATCCAGCGGGGAATACTCCATTTGTCTTGGCCCAACTGAACGGTATGCCTCTTCCCTATTGGCAATCAAAGAGCTTCCGCATTGGCCGGCACTTAAAGCTGCGGGTCCAGTAAATAATATTAATATTATTTTTACTCATCCAATCTGGAGAGGAACATTAATAATAATTGTGGTTCTGCCTAGCGCAAACTTGAACTTTAAAGTTCAAAGCAAACGGATGGCATTTAACTTGACCAAACGAATTCAGAAAAATTCTTGCGTCCCGGCCAAATGTCAAACATTTGGCAAAAACCGAGGTGAAACAAAAGACTGAAGGCACGAACGCGCGCTCGCAATGGCACACGAAGGGGGGCAATATGCTCGGTGGGTGGGAGTGGCTCGTTTCAGCCTGCAGATGGCAAATGGCAAACGAACGGCAAACGGCAATTTCCAATTCAAGCCGCTGCCCAACAAATGACATGAAATTAAAATCATTTCTGCTGTTTAGAATGTCTTTGTTTTACCTTTGTTTCTAGGTTTCTCACTCCTTTTTAGTCCAAGACAATTATGCCAAAGATGAGGCTGGCTGGCCATAATTGTTCGCCGCTTGATAAATGAGTTCGCTCCGATTTGAATAACGTGCTCTAACTTTAGCATTGAAGTTAATTTCTACACAGACACACGTCGCCTGGCAATTAGCCATCTTTTAGCCATGAGCCAAGTCAATTTTGTTTTAGTTTTGCTCTCGGTTTCGGTTTCGGTTTCAGTTTCAATTTCAGTTTAGGTTTCAATTTGAGCTTCGGCTTGTGAGCTTGAGTTACAGTTTCGTGCCTGGCATGCCAACATGACTCTAAGCTATGCATAAACAATTCGATCTTATGTGCGAGTAGCTGAGCTCCACACACTCGTATAAATCTTCTACTCAACGCCATGCACGGCTGTTGATTTATGGGTCTGCGGAGGGCTTGTCTTATAAAAAGCATCCATAAAGTGTCGTCGCCGCTCCTCCATCCCCATCTCCTGCTATTACCTACGCCTTAAAATGTCTCCGGCTACCGCTTTTTATTTTATTTACGACAACTTCACTGCACTGAACTCTTATTGAGTTGCCACAGTCTCCGTCTCAGTCTCTTTCTGTGCCGAGAAAACGCGATAAATTAAACAAAGTCAACACGATTTTAGCATGAACGCCAATCGAAAGTATTTCTCATCCGGGATTGTCTATCTAGATATTATTTGTTCAGCCTTTTGTTGGTCTACTTGCACGGTGTCGGCCGTAATTGTAATTACATTCTCATCATCAGTGAGCTGCTTGTCTAAGCCCAAGCCCAAGGTGACCCTTTGAGGTTAGACTCTCGTATCAAAATTTAGTTCGGCATTCTCGAGCCTCGAATCGGATATTTAGTTCCAGCTGCCGGTTCTCATTAACCCCTGAAACTAAGTGGTGTTATCATTAGGCTGGTTTTGACCCCGGCATTGTCATTAAAGTGATTCATTAAGCTGCAGTTTTACGCCAGACCGAGTTTCGCTTGCTTTTAATTAGAGCCGTTGCCCCCCGTCGCCATTGACCATATATTTCCGGCTGACATCTGGGCTATTGTCTGGGTTAATGGCTTACAATACTTTAAGTGTTGTAATGCCCCCAGCCCGTAGGCCTAACCTCAGGCTACTACGAATGGAAATGGTTTTCAGTTTGGGAATGGGTTTCTGGGTTGTGGGTATGGGTAATGGGTAATGGGAACTGAAGCGATGGCACCTGTTCTCCGGCTGCCATAACTTAATTTGTTAACAACATTCATCCACATTCGCCGGGGCTTGCGATCTTCGCCTGACATTGGCCCGATCACCGTTCGTCTAATTGGATATGTAATTTTCTAATAAACAACAATTACTTAATTCCTGACCTTAGACAGGCTCTGCTCAAGTATGCTCGGCTGTGAAAATGCCATAAAATACTTAGCGGAGCAGAGCCGTCTGCGTACGATCTCCTCGTGGCTCCTCGATGAGCTTCAATGTCAAAACCATGCCGACAACCACAATGCCACAGATTCATGGATCTGCAAAAAATGGAAACGACAAGAAGCCTTAAATGTCAAACATTTGGCTCGTGAATTCTCGGTCAGCATCTGTGTGCGCGGCGCTGGAAATAGAAATGATTTGTTATGCCTTTTCACGAAGATCGAAATGCCATCGCGCTGAGAACACGGTACATTAGCTGATCCAGCAGATCTGATAAATCAAATTTGTATTTAAACGAGTACTTATGGTACAGCCGAAGGTGGGATTGGGCTGCAAGCTTAAGCTTAAGCTACGGAGTTAATTGTATATTCAGTTCACAAAGAAATTTTTACGATTCACAAGCAGTTTGACAAACTTTGAAGACAGATAACGTTTAAATTTAAAATTTTCTGCTTACTTTGTTATTGTTTTTAAGCTTTGATTTCTTTCAAATTATAATTATTGAAATCCTTCGGGCACGAGATGCCAAAAGTCATATATATTCCGAATCGCCATTAAACTTTTAATTAAATTAAAATAAAATATTGGACATTTTTTGGACTAGGAAGTTCTACGTTCGACAAGTCCCCTGAGGCAAGTCCTTCGGTCTGATTGTAGGCTATTGGCTGGCAGCCAAGCATTTGATCTCCATTATGTGTATTTGTTACCATTATTAATCTAATGAAACTGCCAGTTAGTCACTCACTCACTCGGCGAGTTGGCTGAGTGGTTCGTTCGGAGGTTGGCCAAGAGCAGTTAGCAGTTGCAGCTAGTTGCAACTCAAGTGGGACCGACATCGTATTAGACGCTCTGGCTTAGTCGCCCAGTCGCAATAATAGCATTTAAATGGCTCTTTTAAATATTATTTATGACTCTGTTAACTGTGGCTTGAACTAGCTGTGTGGCGTGTGTGTGTTTGTGTTTGTTGTGCCCCTCAGGGTCTCTTTTTCCACACACGTAGCGTAATAATTGTGGAGCAGGGAACGGGGATTGAGGGATGGAGACAATTGCCTGATTTGTAAATTATGTTGGATCAGAGCTCTCTCGCTGGGCAATAAATTACTAGATCGCAACATTCTTCCCATCATTAACGTCCGCTTCGGAGCGTTGTCTTTGTTCTGCCTGTGCCTTCGAACAGAACGAGAACCTATCGCTCTTCCCAATCGGAGTCTCGTGATCACATCACATCACGGTCGCAGAGAATGAAGAATGAAGATTGAAGAATTTGTAGAAATAATTATATATAATGCTGGCTGGCCAAGGACGGGCTAGTTAGCTACGTTTTGTTGCTAAGGTTTTTCGCATTTTCCATCCATTTTGTTCTACTGACTGACTAACTGACCAACTGATTGAATGACTGACTGCAAGCCCGACTCTGCATGCCTCACCGATCATTGTGCAGTGCCGTAGCGCTTCGCTGGGCATCGGATCTTATGAGTGCCCAGCCATTGTGATTCTATTTGCACATAGACATATTTATTCTCCCACAGCAGGCGCAGACTTATTAACCATTCATGTGCTTCTCGCCGGCCCGGGCTTGTGCAATGTTCCGAGCTGCGCCTCTGAGTGGGTGCTGTCACTCGGATTGCGACTCCGCCGCCTGCCTTTTGGCTGGGTGCGGTAATCGAGAATCCGACTGACTCTGGCTTCGAGTCTGACTTGGAAACAATCGACATCCCTACTACAATGTGTAGTCGAGTCAATTAAAGGTGCTAAGATATGTGAGTGTGTGTGTGTATGTGGGGGTGACCTTGCTACAGTTATAGCCTCAGAAAATAAAAACGAAAATCGCATTAATTAGCTAACACAACACTTTCGATGACTGTACAGTGCGGCAAGGTGGCCAAAATGGGGGTTACATTTCGATTGATTCGTCAGATGTTGGCCAACGGAAATGCTTTTTTTGTCTCTTATAGTAGAGGATAAATTTCAATATAATTTTACAGATCATATGGCATAAAAATGCAATACTTCAAATATAAATATATGCAATCTAAAACAATAAATAAAGCAATAAATGGCTTCGCAAAACTTCGCAAAAAGAGCACAAAATCTCCTAGCCCGCACACGTGCCATCTTTCCACACCCTAAGAAATTCAGCGGGCTAAACAATCAGCCAGCATGCTAATTGCGAGCAAGTAGAAAGGCAAAGGAATCAAAACCAAATCAAAAACACATCACAATAAATTTCAGACAATCAGACATCATACTTCCTTGGCGAACTGTGTGTGCGAAACTCCACCATGATTAACGATGCGGCTTTCCGATTCGGACGCGGATTCGATTCGATTCGACTTGATTTGATTTCTGGCTGTCCGACTGCCCGCAACCCTTTCAAAATATTTACAGACAAGGGCGCACGCGCCCTAATATCTCGCTTTATTCCTGGCAATTTTTGACGGTCAGCGGCAAGTGAAATGAATTCGAAGTCGCGTTAAAGCAAAGGCGAAACACAACTAAAGAAAACGAAATGGAGTGCGGTGAGAGATCATTGCCGCTTCGCTGGAACTTATATTTGGCGCTTTGTCTGCCCGAATGGTTAATTAGGTTGCAATTGCACACTTGGCGTATGCGTGATATATCCATGATATCTTATTTGCCCCGTTCGGACGCCGAGCACATTGAACATTAGGCGGCGGCGTACACATTGGGAGCACACTGAGTCAGCACAACGCTTGTCGCTTAGGCCAAAAGCCAAAAACTGGTATCATTTTGGCCTGGAACTGGAGACCGTGGCACGTACAGCGGACACATGGACAAACGGTCAGTGGACATCGGACATCGGACAGTGTCGAATATGCAGCTAGCGATTTCGCGCAATCCGTTTTGTTGTCGTCTTTTTGGCCAACAAGGTGAAGGTTAGGTGACAAAACCAAAAACAACGTCGCCAACAGTAAAAATTACATAGATAAATATATATCGATTCCGTGCTTTTCCTAAAGAGGCAACAGAAAATGTATTTAGGGGAAAGATACTTAATTCTATTTTGTTGTTGTTTTTTCCTTTTTCAAAGTCAGCTTATCAAGTTAAAGAAAATGTATACATAAATTTAGTAGTTTCGGTTTTCTGTGCAAAAAAAAAATTAGAAAGCGCTAATAAATAGAGTGTCGGCGGGCTAGTTCCCTTACTCGATGCAAAAGGCACTTTTCTTTGCTACCCAAATGCGGGAAAATACTTAGTTATGTTATTTAATATAAAAATACAATTATATCAAATGGTCGATACCTTTTCCTCTCCGATTTTGTCGCTGTGGCATTTAGTGGCAATTTGTTATGCAATTAATTTAATGGACGGACAGCTTACAAACACAAAATCGCTTCAGGCCAACTTGGCTCGAAAGTGTCAGCCGAAAAGATCTTAATTTGTCTACTTGGGGGGCCTTCAAACAGTGGTGGGGGGAAAATGCTGGTGTGGTCTTGTTGAAGCCTTTCAAGAAATTAAGGGAATGTCAGTTGGAAACGTATAATTCATGGGATAAGCCTTTGACTTAAGCTAAAGATAAAAACTAATCAGGCAAATAACTTTTGTTTATCCTTCGAAACCGTGGAAATTCATTTCGAAACTCCGTATTACCGTGGAGCTCAGATAATCATCTTGTGATCTTTGATTGTTTCGCTGCTTGAAAAGCATACATTTAATGGCCACTAAATGGTCTCCTACCAGGGTGATAAACGGCAATCAGCAGTGGCCTGGGCATTGCGTTGTCCCCATTAATAATGATGTAGTTTCTGGTGGGCTCTTTTGAAACATTGTAATCAGAGTGGAGCGCACTCGATGCCACCGCCGAGAGCGGTGGAAACATTAAAACAACACTCCAAAGAGCCCATCTGGCATCTGCCATCTCCCGTCCTGAACTCAAACCCAAAATTAAAACGAAATCGAACCGAGGCACATCCCAACTCCGTTGATGGCTGACAGCTGGCTGTGCAAACAGAGCCGCGATGATTGCTGTTTGCCCAATGGTTGGCTCATCCTCAATCCACATCCCAAATCCCCGAAACCCGGCTCCGACTCCGACTTTGACTCTGACTTTTCGGCACCTGTAAAACTGATAGCTGATTGATTTTCTATATTTTCTGTCCATCCGAGATCTTGAGTGGGGGGAGGTGCGATGATTACAACACTTGGGCCATAACGCAATTTGCATTCACCTCTCTGCGTTATTTGGCTTGTTGTCTACGGTGTTTTGGGCTTTCGGGAAGGGAACTTTGCCGCCATTTGATTTGATTGATTGCAATGGCCAGCGGTGCGTGTCGAAAATGGCCAGCAAAATGCTCAAAATACCCAATCCCATGATCCAATGGCCCAATGGGCAAAAGCGCCGAGCGAGCAATTACATTGCTTTACGTTATTTTTCGTTATTTTCCCTCGCGAAAGCCAAAGAAGACATCATTAAGTTCAAATTAGTCGATTGCCACACAGTTTTGTTAAACAAATTGCGCCAAATATCCGTCACCGGTCAGACGCAGACACGGTACATAAAGGCACAAAATAAAATAAAGCGCTTGTGGCAGCAGAATCGCAATTAATCAACTCGAAGGAAGTGTTTTGAATGAAAGTGAGCAGCACGAAGTGGAAATACTCTTTGCCTTGCTTTCAAATAACCCCTGATACCCCAGTTGGCGTTGGATAAATAGTTCCTGTGCCTTACTACCAACTAGGAAATAGTATTCTATACCGTGGCTAAAAAACCCTTGGCGTACAAACTAGAACATTTTCCAACAGCTGCAAATTCCTTTATCATTGGTATATTTTCATGATGAGAATTGTCTCCAACATGCCAAACTTTTATATTTAATCGTTTTCAATTAATTTATTGATTTTAATTGCCTCGATTTAGATATTTGCATAAATCCACAAGTGTGGCAGAATCAGAAAAACACAAAAAATGTTAAGCCCATAAACCGATGCCATAAACTCAATCTCAGACACTCCACGAAATAGATGTATGTATATTCATGGCGTTTATATAAAAACCTCCTGGCCCAGCGTGTCGCACATTTTCATTAATTTATTTAATGTTGCAAATAAAGTCGATCGATGAAAAAATGCAAAACAAAAGGTGGCAAAAGGCGGCGAGGCGATTTCAAATGTGCCGCGGCTTGCGAATCGCTGTGCGTTGATTTTGATTAATTTGCCCAGCTACTTTCGCCTATTGTAGAGCATGGAATCCGCGATAGGTATTAATGAGCTGAGCTAATTATGTACAGTCCCCGGCACCCACAATCCAGCAGAGCCTAAAAATCTGGGGGACCGAACTGGACTGAAATTATGTAAACGATTTGGCTTTTCTTGATAGCCGCTGCTAAGGCTAAATTGAGGCGAGTGTTATCGATCGCCGGCGATTTGCATAACTCGATGATCTACGATCGGTTCAATTTCGCATTTCGAGTTGTCGCTACTGTTTGGCGATGTCATTTGTTTTCCCAGCTAGACGGCCTGGCCTGGCCTGGCCGCCCATTGCCCAATTTAATTTGCCCAATTGATTGATGGCTGCATTTCTTTCGGCCTTTATTTAGACTTTGCCTCCGAGTTCGATTTGAATTTCGCATTGCCCAATGCCTAAACGCAAGCACAGAGACCGACCCAGAGCCAGAGCAGAGCCCGAGCCCGAGCCTGAGCCTGAAAATATGTGTAATTACACTCCGTCGAGCGGTTCCCATTCAAACAGTCCGCCGAATTTAAAGGTTAAGACTCACCATTTAAATTTAACAGCTAACACAATGCCCGGCAACTGACAAAGACAACTCGTCGTCTAAACGGGCTAGAGCCGAGTGGGGCTTTGTTCCAATTTTTATGTACTTAGTTTTGGAGGCGCCTTTGGCCAAAGTTCAAAATGTTAATTTGTGGCGCAAAAAGGCGAAACGCCTTCATGGTAAATGGGCAGCGGCGGAGAAAACCCCCGAAACCTTATTGAAGTCAGAAATAAAGTGAAGTGGGGAGACCAAACCGCAAGAGTCATTCGGGAATCCCAGTTTATGTTTGAAATATAAAGAGAACAATCTACAAGTAGAAAGGCCTTATGAATTTATTGTCTTCCTTCTGCACTAACTTTGAAGTAATTCCGATTTCTTAATGAGGAACCCAAGTTTCTGACCTCCACGTTGTTGTAGGTTGTTTATTTTTCACAAATTAAACAGTGTGTTTTTTAATCTTTCAAACAAAATAAACAATAGCGCAACCTTTGGCAATCAATGTGTTTAACCGAATTCGGTTGCTTACAAATAAAACAAACTTGTGATTTTTGGGATCTTTCAATGGAAATAAATGGTGTAGAAACCTTTACCTGTCAGTATTTGTTTGTTTTCGTTTGGTTTTCGGGGATGATGTTGGGATGTCCTTACATAATAATATCTAGCATTATTATTTATTTATTTATTTTTGCTTTTTCGTAACCAATTTTCGGTGGCTATCAATCCCACACCCATCTTGCCTCAATCAATTTTCCCATTTGAATAAATCATATTAACAACAACCACAAACGCCCACCTCAAAGAAAAAAAAAACAAAAACAAATCGAAATACAAGAAGCCAAAACCCCAGAAGTGGTAGGCAAATTCAGTAGCCGAGGAGAAAGGGGGGTGAGACATGATGGCGATACAAAGTCAGGCAGCTGACGGGCCTAGATCTCAGGCTCTTCGAATTTGTCTCGTAAATTGTACAAATAATAAATTGAGTTTTGTACATGAAATCTGATTTCAACTGCTAAAATTTGATGCCCTTTTAAAATGTATTTCTATTAAAGTGGGCAACGTATGGATATTTCTGCCTCATGACTATAAAAGTAAAGCTTAAATTTGTTAACTTTCCAAGCAATTTAACATTTTGGGCTAGCCAAGTAGAACGTTACCAAATATTTTCTACTTCTCTTCTTTTTTTCCCTGTGTAAATCCATGCTTTTGGCTGGCCAAGATGTGTTTGGCTGTTGCGTCTCGTTTTGGGTACGTGTAAACATATTTCGGCTGCGTCTTGTATTTGCTGTATTTTTTTTTGTTCAAGAGGTCTTTTCACTCATTATTTCGCGCACTTATTATTTGTATAATGCGAGCCGGCGCTCGCTCATTAAATTTCATTCATTGTGCAAATGAATGGGAATTGTTGTTCGCTCCGGTTGCATTTAACCGCCTCGTTTCTCGTATCATTATATGTCTGAGAGCTGGCCCAAATTGGGGGCGTCATCATCAGTCCGCCGATTGTTCAGATCTGGCATTATCTGCGTCTCTTTGACAGGCCACGATGGCTGCTGCTGGGAAATTGTCACAAGGTAGCTGCTGCTGTTCAGTCTGCTGCGGTCCGTGATGCAATCTGTATTTGCGGTTTTCAACTTTGGCCGAATGAACTTGCTAAAAAGATATTGGGACATATCTGCGGTGCACAATTGATCGCATCTCTCATCTGCGGTTTGATCGTCTTCTGTGGGACTGCTTTGGCCCAAGACATTTGCAATAAAAACTTCGGAGATGATTACTCGAGGGGTTTGCTCTGAAGATTGTTCAAAGCAATTGCGGTGAACATAAAATAAAATAAACATTTACCATAAAACAAAGACCTTGCCTTGAGTGTTCTAAGCGATCTTACATTTGCATAAATGGCAATAGTAATTGGTTTTTTACACAAATAATAACTTAAGTTTGGTTTTTGCTCCGAAGATCATTTCCGACAAGTAAAGCTGAGCTTTATTTGTAAATAAATTCATGGTCTGCCTAATACCTAATTTCTGGGATTGTTCGTCTCTTGGCCTATTTATGGCTTTATTTTCAACTTTAACGTAAACCAACCTTTTGAGTTTTTTGTGTTTGAAAGACTATGGAAATATTTTGGCGTAATGCCGCCATTATTTTGACTCGTTACTGCGTCTTTTTTCGGTCAGGGAAATGTCACAAGGAAAGAGATTCGAGTTTGGTAATTGGTAAATGGTACGGGCAACACGGTGCCACTCGCTCGGTGACTTAATGACACAAAGAGACTCCGGGGAAACTCGGAAGGTAGAAAGGTTGCGGGGAACAGGCAGATGAACAAAAGACCAGATGGAGATGTCTTGCAATAACAAAGGAAAATTAACTCTGGCTAGCTTACACGGAAGCCAGAGGAAAATGCGGTCTGTGGGTCTCGTCGCTCCATTCCCTTTTCCCTCTTTCCCTCTCTCCCTCTCTCCCTTGCTTCTTCGCCATTTTCCATGTATGCATATAAAGATTTCAGTAATACATGAAGATGTCGTAAGAGCGGCGAGATGTCTGAGAAAATGTTTTTGGCGCTTGGCATTTAATACTTTGTTTTGATTTTTTTTACACTTTTTTGTGGTATCTTGTGATATCGCTGCCTGTCTTCCCCCCGCTCCCCCTCCCATTTGTTGCTGATTAATTTGTTGGCTTTCTTTTCGCCCTTTTGATATATTTACGGCTTACTCAACTGCTGCTAGCAACTTGCAATGCAACTTGCGCTCTGCTTTTCCAGATGCCAAATTGAACCGAAACTGAATATAAAGCTCAAGCTGAATCCAATGTCAGGTGGTGTAATCACGAAATTGGCTACCTATATACATATACGGTACGTGTGATAGAATTAACCTTCATCCGCGTCCGAGGGGCTCCCCCAAAAATCGTGAACGGGAAGTTATAGGCGAGAAAAAACAGCCCGCGAGAGAAACAAAAGCTGGCAAAGTGAAAGCGCTCTGCCACAAATCAAATGCGACTGGCGTTGATCCGAGTCGAGTCTGGCCATTGGCCGGCTGGGTTGATGACTCCGGGCCCCATAATTCTCGGCTGCCAAACAAAAGCGCAGCGAAAAGTTTCACTTTCACAGCTAATTAAGTCGCAGTCCGGCGACTGCGAGATACAGACACAGCTGCAGATACAGCTACTCGTACAATTCAAACACTTACCATGGTGATGGATCGCTTCCTGATCCGGCGGCTTGGCCAGGGCCACGGATGCCAGCGAGAGCACGGCGATACAGCTGCAGATCACCAGGTGACGACTGAGAGTTAATCCTCTGCTGGCTGCTAAAGGTTTCGCTGAAGACTTGCTGCTCCGGCAGCAGCTCCTGCTTCTCCGCGCTGTCATTTTCTATGGTTTCGACTTTGGCGTCTTCTGTGATGTGTTTGTGGGATTCTACCAAGATATTAATTGAATTTCACATTTATTTCTACATGAAAATCAATATATTTTCGTTTGGCTGAGAAACAGCTGTAGCAGCAGCAGCAACATCGGCAACAGCAAAGTGAAATTTTACTTTTGGAGATTCAAGTGGACTTGAGGCTCAGACTCAGGCTCAGGCTCAGGTTTACTTGCGGATTTTGGTTTTGCTTTCGGCTTTGGCTTTTGCTTGTGCGCCGCCGAGTCCGAGAGCAAGCCTGGTCACAAGAGATACACAAACATAAAAAAATACAGGCTGAGGAGCACATGTGAGCTGGGGTCACGCACTCCACTCCGGTGCTAAGCACCCTATTCATGAGGTCGGGTATATGGATAACTATATCCACGATCAGGAAGCGATTAGAAAACTGAATTCTGCCACTCTAGGGGCCTTTAGTTATAAAGAGAGAGACTATTAAATATTTTCCATATAAAATTTAAATAATATTTTAATATCTTGGCGTAAAATAATAATTGCAGTTTGAAGTTTCTATTTCTAATGTGCAGATGATTTTCAGATATATCAAATCAATATTTCCAAATAAAGATTTCATTTTTCTAACATTAATTCCCAAGAAAGTAATTAAGAAAGATACAAAATAAAATGTAACTGATGTTTTAAGAATTTATTTAAAGACATTCATTCATATATTTAAACCCTAACTATTTTATTTGAATTTTCAAAGGGGTTACATAGAAATAAAATAAAACTGTATGCCAAAGAGCATCGGCACATCGATCTTGCACCAAATAATTGTAGTAACTTGCGATTATTGTATTGCAGTTGTTGCCATAAATGTTGCTGCTGGTGCTGGGGCTATTGTTGTTATGACTGTCATCCTATCGGCTTCGCATAAAAGTCATAAAAATAAAATTTATTTTGTTAACCGCTGAGCAGCGGCAACAAGTTAACTAAACAGGCAGCAGCGACGGCAGCAGCTGCCTTTCTGCCACATGCAACGCAGCAAAAAGACTTTCGCAACAATTTTATTTGGCCAGTTTGCCACTTTTGTTTGTTGTTTTCGGTTTCGATTTCAATATTATTGTTGTAGCAGGAAACTATTAGCGCGGAACCGCAGCCAGTCGCACTCACAGAGAGCAAATTCAAACATTATTTCATTTCGGTTATTTGTAATTAATTTGCATTTCGTTAGAGTTTTGAGCAGTAATTATTTCAAGCACTTGTGTGTTTCTTTTCCGTTTATTGCTTGGTTTCTAAATGCGGAAATGGCGCGCCATCAACTTTAAGCACTCAAAAAAATTGAAAAAATAAATACAGCTATGGGAAAGTGAAAATGAACATAAAAGCGATGAAGCGGACGAACCAGGACTTTGGTTATTTTGTATTTCTTTGCAACCACTTCCTAGGCAAAAAACACTCGTGAGCGGGCTTATTAATAATACGGGGGATACGGGGGAATCGGCGGAAAACGCACGTTCAAATCACGCTTAAAGACTCGGCTTAAATCGCGACGTCTGACGAGCGTTCCCAATGAACGCCATCAACGGTCTGAGCCTCGCGCCAACACCGTCGTAAACTTTTAAGCCCCATGTTGCAGCCAACGAAGAAACAAAGATACACAGAGAGAGTCAGATACAGTGTTTATGCGGGGCATGAGGTGTGCATAAAGACCAGTTCATGTATTCGGTAATATCCAACCTAGCTTTATTAAAATTTGTGACAACGCCGAGCGATAATGTTAGCAAATTAAAATTAATGTTTAATTAATAGGCATGCTGACAAGTAGGGAGAGTACCTATTCGACAGATATCCAGGTGAAGAAATGCATATAATATTAATTATTATTATTATTAATGCATATAAATAACAGGGGTTATTTTAAATTCACTTATTCATTATATACTCTGCACCATAAACGTAGTTAAAGATATGTATATATAGAGAGAGAGAGGCTTTGAGGGTTTCTCGACTGAGAAAGCGTCTGGTTTTCATGAATGGAGCTCTAGCGCTGCGATTAGCTGCTTGCTTCTCGGCTTTCGGTGCGTGTGCCCCATAAATACCTGTAAATGTACAACTGTTTTTCTGGCTGCCGCTCGCAGCTACCCCTTTGCTCTTCGGCAGCAGCCTGCAGCTACAGTGGCGGGGCATGAAAGAGTGTTGATTTCAGGGAGATTGGTGTACAAGTAAAGGAACTAAATCGCAGAGAAGGTTAATAAATTAAAAAGCGAACAATGGATCTGCAAGGATAACAATAAAAGAAAGTTATAGTTTGCAACTGGATTTATTTCATGCAATTGACTTTAAAATCTATCATATATCTATGCCAAAAATGCATGAATTTCAATGAGGAATGCTTTTCTGGGTTGCTTTTTATTAGGTTAATAAATCAGAACATTGAGTTTAAAATTTGAACATTTGAAGACATTTCACGGAAATATTTGATGAATAGGGAAATTGATATAAGCCTCTTGATTTGCAAATATTAATATTTTCTCTGAAAAATATGACGTAAAAAGCGGCATATATTGTTTAGCTCGTATTTATTCGCATTTATACAAGTCTCCGAAGGTTGACACTACTTTCATTATGATGGATGCCCTCACAAAAAATGCCCATAATTTATTTCCACCCAAATTAGCACCCCACTATTTCGTTATTGTTTAAAATTTAAAAAACCTTGCCCCGGGAAATGTGGGCTGTCCCACCATTCCTCAAAATGCGAGGCAAGCTGTCTCTCCCGCATCTTCATCTCCATATCTAAATCCCGTTCTGCGGCTGGCCTAAACCTGTAATGGGCCCTAAGCGATATTAGTTTTGACATTTGTGCCAAACACGCACTCGAGCGCCAAAAGGGACAAGATAATAAACGCGCGAAACGTTTGCATTAGGTAAGATGTCTGACATGGCTTAAGTCGATGGCAAAGACTATGCGAAGGAATATTTCTATTAATAACGAAATCTCATCGAGTGGCTTTTATCGGTGATCGTCACGGTGAGGCCGCGAAGTAGTGTTTACGATCCGTTTTCACGCTGATTACACACTCCACATTCGGTATATCATATGCAGCGTTGAACTTGGACTAGTTTGGCTACATTTTAATTATATTCGTCAATTTAATATCTTGTACGTAATAAGGATTCCAGCTTAAAGCTCCAATATTGGAGAAACTCAATGAAATGAAATGTTATCTTAGCTTTTCCTTTTCTCTGAGGGGAAAATAGACAACCCTTTTATGTACACTTCGGAACTCACTTTGTGTGCGATTGGTGGCTTGTGTGGGTGTCGCATATGGTTTTTGAGTATACCTACTTGCCCGACGTCAAAGCGACGTCTCTTCCGCCAAGGCGCCTCTGTCTGGCAAGCCCAGCTTTTTTCCTCTAATAGCAGCTAAAAATTGGGGCTTAAAAAGCAATTACGCACTCTTTGGAGTTGTCGCCGATATCGATGTATGGGTCTCTAGTCTGGGTCTGCATTTCGCGACGACTTCCTGCTCCAGGTCTCCTCCAGGCGAATCTATTTCCCGACTCGCTCTGCCCCTGCCCATTTTTGAGGCTGTCATTAAATAGATAGCTTTCCTCTTCTGTGTTATTTACTGGCTTTGCCTGCATATACAAGTTTTCACTTCGTCTTTCCTCCCGCGGCCCTGGCCAAATGGCTGTTTCACGTATCCATGTACCGCGGGGCATCTATTTGTATGTTGCCTGCCCTACGGAGACTTATTGCGAGTGCGGCAACATTGCGGATTTGCAGATTTTTGGCACTGGCTTGCCCTACGGGCTAAGAGGTCTACACAGTGCCATAGAGCATTGGATTAATAAATATAATTCTTGTAATCGAGCAGTTGAACTGCAAATGTTAAATGTTGGTTGGTTTTGCCTAGCGCAGCACCACCTGTTAAACAACATTTTAACATAATCATGAAACCGATGGCTTTTTAGCATAGTTGTGATTGAATTGAAATTATTAATTCCGAGGCTAATGATAAACTTTAACCAATCGAGAGGACAAAGAATTTATCTTGATTCCTATCAAAAGCTTCAAGTACTATTAAGTCATACGTTAGCGTAATTTAAATAAATAAATAAATAAATTTGTCCAATGTTCAAATTAAAAAGTCGTTGTGGTTAACGAAACGTTCAGTAAATCAGTTCAATGCTTGCCAAACTGCTGGACTGCTTTATCGGCAGCTTGGCTGAAATCTCGCACTTGAGATTTCATTAGTTAGAGGTTTGAGAAAAAATAAAATTGAAGACAGGGAAATGTTAAAAATGTTTTTGGCTTTTTAAAATTTTTCTTTTCCATAAAACAATTTACACGTTAATGTTAACTAACATAGAATCAGAGATAACAGCTGTGAGTCACAGATTCTCATGTGTCATGTATGTAAAATATATGTTCATATATTGTAAAATAGTGTTGGAAAATGCAGTAACTATATATAATTGCCAGGCGGACCCGAATTATCGAATTATCACTGAATTCGGCATTTTAAGCGTTACACTGTTCGGGCACACTGCCGCAGTTTTAGTGCAAAAACATTAACATTTAGCATTTTTAACTCGCTGCCGCCCTGTTTCTAAGTCCAACAGCAACACATCGAACATGCTCTATTTGGAGGACTACCTGGAGATGATCGAGCACCTGCCGCAGGAGCTGCGCGACCGCTTCACAGAGATGCGCGAGGTTGATCTTGCAGTGGAGAGTAAGTCCCCCAAACAATCTTTGGTTGCTGTGTCTAATCCTTGAACCACCTATGCACCTCTTCTCAAGCAGTGCAATGGCGACGAGCTGCAGCACGAGTCCATGGACACGGAGTTCCACAACCTACGCAGCGAGTACTTCAAGGTGATGGAAGACGCCGACGAAAAGGTGGCCATCGCGACGCAGATACATGAGCTGGTCGAGCGCTATCTGCGGCGCCTAGACAGCGAGCTCTTTAAGTTCAAGTGCGAACTGTAGGCGGACATCAATGGCATCACCGAAATTCTCGAGCGTCGCTCCCTAGAGCTGGACGGCAACTCCACGGCAGCCACAGCCCTGCTGCTGAGCATGAACCAGCTTAGTGCCAGTCAGCGACACCGCAAGTTGGAAAAACGGCGCGAGACCATCTGCACGGCCAACGAATTTGGTCCACAGCGTGCTCACCAGTTCTGGAGGAGCGGCACAGTCACAATCTGTGGGTTCCTCAGCACCAATTCCAACAGCAGCCACAGGACATGGACATGGACATGGACACCCCGCTGCCGGGGCAATGCCACGGTCACGTACAACTTGCAGCAGCTTGGAGGAGGAGCCTCCGCTTCCAATGCCATTGCGGCAGCAGCCAGCCAAGCGATAGTTGCCACCCAGCAGATGCAGCAGGGACGCAGAACGGCCAGTCTGAAGGCCAGTTATGAGGCCATTCATGGAACGGCTGGCACCACTGCCGAATTCTGGTCGCAAGCGGGCCAAAGTGGCCTACAGCAGCCCGGTGGACAGGCGGCAGTGGCGGCCGGAACAGCTTTGGCTACCAGCGGCGCCGCTGGAGCCACCAATAACTCGCACCACTCTCACCACACCAGCCACGGACATGGACATGGCCACGAGCATGGGCACCACGGCCACGGCAGCAGCCACAGCGGACACAGTAGTCATCACCAGGAGAAGAAGCAAAAGAAGAAGCTAAACACGGCTCTGCCACTGCCCACGACTCTCGCTGTGCAGACGCTGGGAGCCTCCACGTCGCCGGGGCAACCGGAAGAACTGAGGCTGACTTCGCCTGCTGGCTCCCTCTTCCGCGGCGGAGCAGTTTGGTCGCACCCATTATTCCGCCCCTAGCTGTAGTTGAATGCTTTATACATTGTAAGAACTCGGGCGACGAATGAGAAAGATAACCCTTTCGTAGTCATAAAATCACTAAATCACTGCTTGCTTGCTTAAAATCGAGAGGCACTCTGAGAGTTCCAAGACCGATGAGGCCCCATGTTTCTTACCTTACTCTAAACAAGGTCAAATGAACGATTTGTTGTATGTTAATTTAATTAATGCTGTAAAATAAATAAATATGTATTTATTTATTTTGAGTTATGCTTTTTGTAATATTATTTTTTATTTATTTTTTTGTCTCAAATTAAAAGGTAGCTTGGGCTTCTGTGGGGGCTTGTAGACAGCGAAGGAGTCATTTGCGACCCCATAAAGCATATATATTCTTGATCTGCATCAACAGCCGCGTCGATTGAGCCTAATATTGGCAAAAAAAAAATCGTTCGATTTTTCGAACATTTGGAAAGAGGTACCTCTTTCCATTTTTTGCAAAAATGGCCAAATTTTGAACTTCAAAACGATAAATAAAGTATGCCGATTTGACCTTTTTTGGCTGAGTTATGGACGATTAAAGATTTTTTTTAAGATAGTCAAAAAAATCTTAAATCGTCCATAACTCAGCCAAAAATGGCTTAATTTCAAATCGGAAAGTACTGCTGTGTTAGTTATTAACAGCTTAACAAATCTGCAAACTTCAATTTCAAAAAACTCAAAGGGGGAAAATTTTACAAAACTGGAAATTTTTGTTTTTAGTTAAAATGAGAAAGTAAGTATGCAGATTTGTTAGGCTGTTAAAAACTAGAATAGAAATGGTTTCCGATTTGAATTTGGACCTTTTTTGGCTGAGTTATGGACGATTAAAGATTTTTTTTAAGATAGTCAAAAAAATCTTAAATCGTCCATAACTCAGCCAAAAATGGCTTAATTTCAAATCGGAAAGTACTGCTGTGTTAGTTATTAACAGCTTAACAAATCTGCAAACTTCAATTTCAAAAAACTCAAAGGGGGAAAATTTTACAAAACTGGAAATTTTTGTTTTTAGTTAAAATGAGAAAGTAAGTATGCAGATTTGTTAGGCTGTTAAAAACTAGAATAGAAATGGTTTCCGATTTGAATTTGGACCTTTTTTGGCTGAGTTATGGACGATCAAAGATTTTTTTTAAGATAGTCAAAAAAATCTTAAATCGTCCATAACTCAGCCAAAAATGGCTTAATTTCAAATCGGAAAGTACTGCTGTGTTAGTTATTAACAGCTTAACAAATCTGCAAACTTCAATTTCAAAAAACTCAAAGGGGGAAAATTTTACAAAACTGGAAATTTTTGTTTTTAGTTAAAATGAGAAAGTAAGTATGCAGGTTTGTAAAGCTGTTAAAAACTAGAATAGCAACAGTTTCCGATTTGAATTTGGACCTTTTTTGGCTGAGTTATGGACGTTTAAAGATTTTTTGTACTTCATTAAAAAAAATAGCTAGATGCGCATCACTGACAGTTAGTAAGATGCAATTTTGTCCCAACGGAGCTTCCTAGCTAGATGCGCATCACTGGTGCACATCGTCAAAATCAAGCAAATTCGTTACTTTTTGAATTTTGGTACCAGGCGAACAGAAGGCAGCAGCAAGCAACGGCTGAATTCAAATTTAAATTCAAATTCAAATTTATTAGTGTGACCGTAGTCAAAAACTGGAAAAATACCAGCCAATCAGTAAGATCACGCGCCACGTAGCCAAGTTCCAAACCTTATTATTGGGGAGTGAAAGGTTCGAAACTTGGGTTTTTTATAACAGTTTATAACAGTTTTCGGTTGCTTGCTGCTGCCTTCTGTTCGCCTGGTACCAAAATTCAAAAAGTAACGAATTTGCTTGATTTTGACGATGTGCACCAGTGATGCGCATCTAGCTAGGAAGCTCCGTTGGGACAAAATTGCATCTGACTAACTGTCAGTGATGCGCATCTAGCTATTTTTTTTTAATGGAGTACAAAAAATCGAAAATCGTGCATAACTCAGCCAAAAAAGCCTCAAATTCAAATCGGAAACCATTTCTATTCTAGTTTTTAACAGCTTAACAAACCTGCATACTTACTTTCTCATTTTAACTAAAAACAAAAATTTCCAATTTAGTAAAATTTTTCCCCTTTGAGTTTTGTAAAATTAAAGTTTGCAGATTTGTTAAGCTGTTAAAAACTAACACAGCGGTACTTTCCGATTTGAAATTAAGCCATTTTTGGCTGAGTTATGGACGATTTAAGATTTTTTTGACTATCTTAAAAAAAATCTTTAATCGTCCATAACTCAGCCAAAAAAGGCCCAAATTCAATTCGGAAACCATTTCTATTCTAGTTTTTAACAGCCTAACAAATCTGCATACTTACTTTCTCATTTTAACTAAAAACAAAAATTTCCAGTTTTGTAAAATTTTCCCCCTTTGAGTTTTTTGAAATTGAAGTTTGCAGATTTGTTAAGCTGTTAAAAACTAACACAGCGGTACTTTCCGATTTGAAATTAAGCCATTTTTGGCTGAGTTATGGACGATTTACGATTTTTTTTAATGGAGTAAAAAAATCTTAAATCGTCCATAACTCAGCCAAAAAAGCCTCAAATTCAAATTTGTTAAATTAAAAAACTCATAAACTTTATTAAAAAAGCCAAACATTTATTTCTTTATTATTAGGAAAAAATAAAATAATTTAAATTCGGATTGCATATTTATTACGTTAATAAATCTGCTTGCCGGACTTCCAGTTTTAAGAATTTAAAATTGAATTCTGGGAGTTCATGTACCAGGAGAACAGAATCAGCAGGAAGACGACGTCATAGGCAGTGAAAATAGTTCTTGTGCAAAGGGGGGTGGCTGCTGCTTACTCAGAGAGTGAGAGAGAGAGAGAGCAGTACTCAAGCAATAAGAGGGAAAGAGATAGCAATATTAAAAACGAATTCGCCGTCTGCCTGCTGCTGCGTTCTGTGCGCCTGGTACATGAAATCCCAGAATTAAGGAATTTGTACCGCGCCACGGCAAAATTTGGACAAAATCTCAGTGCAAATTGTTCGCCGTTCCCATTTCAAATACCAGGCGAACAGAATCAGCAGGAGGACGACGTCATAGGCAGTGGAAATTATTCTTGGGCAAGGGGGGGTGGCTGTTGCTTACTCAGAGAGAGAGAGAGATAAAGAGAGAGATGGCTGCTGTATACTCTGAAAGATCTGTACTCTCGCTTAGAGAGGGAAAGAGATGGCAATATCACACAATTGATGGCTGCCGTATACTCTCAGAGAGCAGTACTCAAGCAATGAGAGGGAAGGAGATAGGAAAGAATAAGTTCGGCGTCGACATGCTGCTGATTCTGCTGATTCTGTTCGCCTGGTACATGACACGTATATTTTACAATATATGAACGTATATTTTACATACGTGACACGAGATACATACAGAGAATCTGTGGCTCACAGCTGTTATCTTTCATTCTATGTTAATTAACATTAACGTGTAAATTGTTTTGTTATGGAAAAGAAAAATTTTAAAAAGCCAAAAAGTCAAGCTGCCGATAAAGCAGTGTCCAGCAGTTTAACAATCATTGAACTGCTTTACTGAACGACTTTTTAATTTGAACATTGGACAAATTTATTTATTTAAATTACTCTAACATATGACTTTATATTACTTGAAGCTTTTGATAGGAATCGACATAAATTCTTTGTCCTCCCGATTGGTTTATGTTTATCATTAGCCTCGGAATGCCCTGTAAAGAAAATGAAGATTAAATTGTTAGATCGGGAACATCGAATAAATATAGGCTCACCTTATTCTTCATATTTTCCGGTACTAATCGTCTCCTCCTCCTTGGCCTCCTGCACCTTTTCCTCGTCCTCGGCGACGACATCCTCGGCATGCACCTCCTCTTGGACCACCGACTTTACTCTACGTGCAGGTCTTCTGGGCCATCTCATCCAGCGCTTTGGTTACCAGCTTCACCAGCTTCACCAGCTTCAGCACATCTGAGTCAAACACGATGTTCACTGCTCTGCTAGAGTAAATAAATAGCAATGATTTCAGATAGGAAATCTTTAAGTTGGTAGTATATTAATTAACCTATCAAACTTTTGGTTTTCATTTATAATTATAATAAAAATAATATATAAATTAACAAAAATAATAGGCAATTTCTGCGACAGGCATCATATTTTGTTTGTTGTTTTGTTTGTTTCGTTGGTCTTCACTCAAACTGAAACCTTTAAATTTGTGTATACAGTTTATTTACTTTCTTACTAAATAGTAAATCTAAATCGACGTGATATTAGGGTCGCAGCATCGATTAAATGGTTTTTGAGGGAGCCTGTGACCGGGTAATCTTTCGTCGGAACTGCTGCAGTTTACCTTCTGCTACTACCAAGGAGGAGTTGCCTCTCCCTCTCTAAAAGCCAACTTTAGTTTGAGCTCTACATTCAGGGAAGTGGGCAGAGAAACGGCGCCCCAAAAAGGGGGCTGGGCTGGGCATGTTTAACGGTTTGTTGGCCACTTTACGCCCGTTGTACCCTTGTACGTGGTACATGGTGCTTGGTAGGTGGGACGCGGAACCATAGTACGCAGAAAATTAAAAAAAAAAAAATACAAAAACAAAACTAACTTTAAAATGAAATAATAAAGGACGAGAGCTACTGCTTGGTGGTGGGTGTATTTGTGTGCCAATTAAGGGTGTTCCCCACAGATGCAGTCGCTTTAAGTCCAAAATCCACCGAACTAGTAATGGAATTCCATATGAGCTGTGAATTTCCAACCTCTGTGTATAGCACAATATAATTATTTCTGTGCCGTTCGCTTGTAAATAAATTATAAACTAAAAATACAAAGAAGGTAAAGGAACTTTAAATTGTTGCAGAACGCAGCTTAAGGTGATTTACAGCCACCCTAAGTCTCCTAGTTTGTTGGCTATTAAGTTGCAGTTTAGTGCAAGTTTCAGTTTATGGTTAAACCTCGTCTCAAATTGACATACATGCTTGCAAAATGTCCCCGGACAGCTGTCAGGAACAGGCGTGGGCGGAAAATCAAAGACCGCAAAGACCGGTGGTGGTGGTGGGCAGGTGAAATGTTTTAAATGCCATGCACTACATATAGGCGGCTGAGGGAGCCCATTGAAAAGTACAAGGAGCAAGTACACACCCACATCACACACTTTTGCCGGCACTCAGCTGGCAGCATGTGCACATATGTTTTTACATATATTATAAAACACTGAAAGAAAGAAATCGGTGTGCTATTTTATAGATTTATAAGGTTTATATGGTTTTAAATGTCTATTGGAATCTTAGAAATACGTAAAATCTCTGAGATTGCTCACAGCAAATTAGGTGTGTTGATTAAATAACTTCTATAAATATTAATGAATAAATAGCAATAAAAAATGTAAATGTAAGTACTATTGCATGGTCCTTAAATAGACTTCAGCTGGATCCTTTAGGTATCCTAGAAACTTGACAAAAATTGTAAATCTCTTGAGATTGCAAAAACAAATCATAAATAAATTCTTTTAAAAATGCATAATTGCATAATTTTTTTTGCGGTGCTCAGGTGCCACATCCATCGACATCTGCACCTGTGTACCACACACCTGCATTTGTATTTATATTTATATTTACACTTGTATTTATGTGCTATTTGTTTATACTTTTTTCCCGCTTGCAGAGCCTCGCAACGCGCCAGCAAGCTGGCAAGTGCTCTTTGGGGGAAAACTGCAGCGAAACGCGAAAAGCGGCGACAAATGAATTTCAGGCTTGGGGTCTGGGTTTGGGGCTTGGCAGGATCTCCCTCGCTGCCGCGTTGCATGTGAAATAATTTGATTTTTCAGCGGTCAACATGTTCCATAACTTCGTGGCTCCAACCAACTTCGATCAATTAATCCATTCATCCATCAGCGAGTCATACTTCAGGCGGTCAGGCAGTCAGGGCAGGTGGGCTGGCAGACCCAACTGTTTGTCTAGACATCTGTCAGAGCCATCATTTCGCTTTAATCGCTTTTCCAGCCCCTTTAACCCCTTTGTATCCATGGCGTCATCGGGGCGTGCTTCCCGCCTCCCACAGCTGTTCTCCGCGCTGCGCCGGGAAAAGAAGCTTTCGTCGACATATGATTTGTTTTTGGGGGGCTGGCAGGTCGCAAAGCTCGTTGGCGTCGTCCAGCCCAGGCTGGAAGCCAGCTGGCTTTACTGGCACTTGGCCAGTGGAATGACTCCTTCGAGAAGTGGATCCCCCGACCCCAAACAAGCCCCTACAGAAAGCTCTGGCTACTCCAGCAAAAGAAAAGCTCTTTCTGGGCGAAATCTGGAAAAGAATTGATGCCACCGGACGGACATATGGTTCGGGTTAGCCACTAGAAACTCCCCTTGGGAAGCTTCCTCCTGCGGAAAGCGTATTTGGGGATTTCGAAGCTATTGTCATCAGCATAAGGGGCCAAAAATATGCTTGTCTGGCAGCTGAAGGTGACGGAAGCGCAGAGACTCCCCATTCATGTCCTTGTCAATGTCCTTGTCCTTGTCGTCGGCGTTGTCATTGTTGCTGTAGCCTGTCAGCAGGCAACAAATTTGAGGAGTCATCAGTTTCCGATTTGCTCGAATAAGAACAAGATTAAATGGTGGAATTTATAGACAGATTTTCAGGCATTAATAAGAAGCTTGATCGTTTTTGTTTTTTTGTTTTTTAATATCGAAAATTTAAGATTAAATGGGAAATATTTTGATATTCCCTGAATTTTCCTAGATCCCAACACTTAGCTATAGCGAACAAAGGATCAGTTAATTGAATTAATTAAGGGAACCATTCAAGCATTAGTAGATTTAATGCTGACTTTCATTAATTTACTTGGAAATATTACGAATAAATTATAAATTAAACCAAGCTGCCATCCTATCTAGGTTTCTTTGGTTTCTTAAACTTGTTTTGGGTTAATTGAAGGTCAGTTTCCTTTTTTAATGGAAAGCTTTCCCTCGCTTACTTAAATCCAGCGATTACTTATGTCCCTTGCAGTGCTTGCTTTCGGCTTTTCAAAGCCTTATCCCTGCGGGAGTCCTCAAACATCATTCAGGCGGTCCTTCCTTTCAGAGGTTGACGCAAACTTTCGACTATTCACAGTGCCAAATAACCTGTTCCCTGTGCCCGTCCCCGTCTCCTCCCATCCCCGCCAGCTTAGCACTCGAGGAATCCGCTTAAATGCCATTTCCGGTAGAGCATGGTTTTTCTTTTTCCATTTTCATTCTTTTGTCGCCATTTCTGGACGGAACATTGAAACGTACGGCCAACGAAGGATGTCCTGGCTGGGGTGGTATTTCCTCGAATTGAGTTGAATTTAGTGTGGGGACAAGTGCAGCTGCGTTTTGTTAGTTTGTTAGGCAGTATCTCGCCCCCGCCTGGGGCCAGCAGCATTGCAGTAGCCATATATTCATTGCAACACTCCCTCCTGCCTCCTGTCCCCCCTGCCTCCTGTCCCCCCTGCCTCCTGTCCCCCCTGCCTCCTTTGGTATATTCTACACTCATTGACCAAATTTTATATCCCTGCACTTCAATGGGGTTTTGAGTTTCGGGGTGTGAGGCGCGAGGTGCGATGTACTTGGTGCCCTAGGCCCTGGTTGCTGCTCTGCAGCTTAAATATCAACACTTGACACTCACCATTGTCCACGGCACTTGGCACCCGGATTCTCTTTGTCCGCCAGTCGGTAGGAATTCGGTTCGCCGCTGGGTCCATCTCTTCCGCCTCAGAGCTCATTCCGTCCGCCTCCACGTTGGCACTCCTCGTCGGTCTCAGTGACAAGTTAATTGGACGGCGAACCTCGCCGAGGGAAGGCGATTCAAATGCAGCTAATTTTCTGTAAGAGAAGGTTTAATTTTTATTATAAAGCATCTAATTTTAGTAAACATTTTAGAATGTTTTTAGCAAGCCCAACAAGAGAAAATGCTGCAGATATATATATATATAAATGCACATATTAGTGCCCTCGAGTCTGGAAGCAAGTCAGAGAGAGACAGGGAGGCTGGGGCAGGAAAAGTTTAGTCCGCAGGAAGAAGGACTGACAGCCTGCTGGCTGTAGCCTTTAAAAGGTCTTAACATATAATATTTAAGAGCCTTTTGCCAAAAGTACACAAACAATTTAAGTACACTTTGCGGGCTGAATTTATTCAGACGTCTTTTCAGAGCCTTTATAATTTTTTTGTTTGAAAATTCAACCAATTACGAACATCTTAAACTGTGCATAGTCCTAGAGACTAACTTACTTAAGAAATCAAGCAACTATATAAACAAAGCGACTGTCCTGCGACACAATCCAATTTAGTTTCAATTTTCGTTCTCCATTGCTGGTTTTTGGCAAATCTATTTTGTGGGTTAAGTAATTCCCGATCTGCAATTATCCTGCCTTTCGTTTGGCAAGCCGACAAAGGCCGATTGGCTCTCGTCCTGTAATTGGGATTTGCCAGTCCTGGCTTTCTTATGCCGCAGTGCAATTGAATTTGAAATTGAAATTTAAATTTTATTTCGTTGCTAATTTGAACTCAAGCTCCAAGGGGGGAGGTGAATCGATTAAACCGCTACGATCGATTGGCAGCGTCACCTCCATCAATCAACCAAGCTTTCTTTTGCCTATTTAACCATTTTTTTCCTCCTTTGGGGCGACCTTTTATGCAATTTGCTAGGCGGCATTGGGTGGCGGCTTAATTAATGCACATTTGCCCATTGACATTTCATAATTAATGCGCCAGTGGGTGGCAGAGGTTGCATAATAGAGCAGCAATAGAGAAAAAGGGTTTCTTGTGTAAGAAATTTGAACAAAACTATATTTTTTGTTAAGTCTTTTCATCTTTCTTACTTCTAGATCAACGTTGATGGAAGTTTCTATGCGCTAGAGGGGAGAGCCTGTATTTATTATTGTTTATGAATTGCAAAGGAGCCCCTCCTGCGTCCTATTTTCCTTGCAAATTTAAAGCAAAACATTATCCCAGTGCCGTTGATTGGCCAGCAATCGGTGTGATTGGCTTGGTTTTCGTTTATTTTCCCCGATCCGATCGAGAAATGCCCTGGCACTCGGTTGTTGTTGGCCAACGTCGCTCGTTCGTTAGCGTTTTATGGCTTATTTATTTATGGTTTGCCCAATAAACATTGAGGACACTCGGCAGACACGCACTCACACACCAGCCAGACAGCCAGCCAATATGACCCACTCTGTGCCTGTGCCTGTGTGTGCCTGAGTGTGTATGTGTGTGTGCCGCACTGCATAAATCCTTTTGGGCCCTATTCCCTTGCTGGTCTTCTCCTCCTGCTGGCCAAGCTCTAATGTGCGTCCTCGTTCGGTCTGCCAGCCTGCCAGCCTGCCATGCCAGACTGCCAGTCCAGCCCGGCTGGCCCTCTGCGGGGTGCCTCGTTTAATTGGCCAACTGACTGCCGGCCAAGAGTCGGCCTGACTGACTGACTGACTGACTGCGGGCTGCGAATGAGGCAGAAGGACATGTTAGCCATTTGGCAACTGACAAATGCCGCACGAAAACGCTGACTTTATTGAATTTGCTCTTTTGGCCGGCAAACTGGCAAACTGGAACTTGGTGCAGCAGGAGCAGCAGCAGCGGCAACTACGACACAATGGCGGATGCGGCTCCTGCGGTTATCATCCTGACCAAGAGCCAAGAAGAGATGCCGCCACCGCCGCCTCCGTCATTTTCATTTCCATGTGAATGGGAATGGCAATGGGCATGGGCATGGGCAGGGACGGGGGCGGGTACAGGGACGTGGGCCTGCTTGTGGGCGGAGCAGAAATCGAAATCAAGAGCCCAACGGCTGAATCTTTGAGAAGACATAACACTGAGCAATATATGGCTTGAATTTTGATCTTTAGTGGATTTGTAACATTTGAAACTATATGGAAAGTGGACCTTTAAAATGAAGGTATATATTTAAATTTATTCTGAAAGACTTTTCTGTATGAATTTGAGTTACAAGTTAAGGGGGGGGTAAGGTTTGTTCGGTGCAAAAATGGCCGTTTTTCAAAAATTTTTTGTGGCGAAACGGATAAAGTTAGCGTAAAAATTTAAACACCATAAAGTAACACAATATTTCGACTATTTTATTAGTATTTTTTGGTTAAGAAACAATTCGAGAATTAAGAGCTATTAAGAATTTCCTATGGCGCTATCGAAAAAAGGTGGTTTGCGGTGAACATCCTTACAGCCTACAGGATCACGCGATTTAAAAAAACTAAATTGCATTACTTAAGGGATAAATGTCCCGAGGTAACACCGAAGCGTTTTTATTTTTTTAATTTTTTTCTGATTTTTTATGCCATTTTGAAGCAAAAAGTCCGATTTTTTACTAAAAAAAAAAGATAAATTGTTAAAAAAAAAATACAATTAAAAAAAAATTAAAAAAAGGGCCACGTGAGTACCTGTAGAATTAGTTAAACTATATTTGTGCAAAATTTCAAATCGATCGGATCAGTAGATTTTCTGTAATCGTGTTCACCGACTTGGAAAATGCTACTTTTCAGGAGAGCGCTTCAAAGTTTTGTGTGCACATGCAGTGCACACTAAGCGACCTCCATTAAATTGGCTATAACTTTGTTAATTTTAATTTGATTGACTTGCAACTTTTACACAATATTCTTTACATTTTGTGCAATTGTAATAAAAAATAAAAAAAAAATTTCGAAAAAAAAAATTACAAACCTTACCCCCCCCTTAAGTGAAAACTATAACATTTTCAAGCTTCATATGAAATATTACTTTAGAGAGTACATCTTATCCATATTTCTTGGTATATTTATTTTGATTATTACCCTGAAATTTATCCCAGTGCAGGCCAGGCAATGTCGCTGCTGACATTTAGCTTCACTTGAACAGTTGCCACTGCTAAGTGCTGCCTCGAAGCAGCCGCCGCGTGGCGGTGGCGGTGGCTCCCCCTTCAGTATCCTCGGACCCCCTGCTGCCTCTGCTCCTCCTCCGAGCTGGTACTTTCCCTTCTTGCCTTTTTTCCCCGCCTATTTTTTGGCCTAATAGATGTGTACAGCGATGTCGGCGGCGGCATTTCAATTTAACTTGCCACGTGTCAAAGCCGCTCGCAATCCAAAGTGACACTCAAAAAACGGGGGGCTCCTGGCCCAGGAATATTCTAGAGAGAAGAGGGAGGGCGAGGGGCTCCCCAAAAAGGTACAAAATGCTATCCATAAGTGCAGGCTGTGTGTGTGTGTGTGGCTGCCTTTTACTTTATGGTTGCTGTGGCTGCCGCATCGATTTACGCCAAAAACTTGCGCCACAATGAGCCCCTGCAGTGCTCCACCCAAACCCCAGGCCAAAAGTAAGGGGAAGGGCTGGAGCAGGAGCAAGAGTTAGAGCCAGAAGCATAGCAACAAAGCCCAGCAGGTGGCACCTTAATAGTGTAACAGCAGCAGAAGCAGCAATAACAACAGCAGCCGGAACACCTTTTACTTTTGGCCTTAACGCTGGCTGACGTGGCCCAAAAGGGGCAACTTAATTAAAGCGTTCGTTAAGGGCAATGCTTTTTAATGATTATTCAATAAACAAATGTTTGATATATATCATAAGAAGGGGATTTCATTATATTTTATATTCTTATACAACTTAACATAAACTCTTTCTTTTCTATAGAGTTTTGATAACTTTAAATTTATCCAAAATATAGTTTATGAAACCATAAAGTTATTATGGTTTCATAAACATCCGCAGAACTGTACAATTAATATCATATTTCATTAGAAAAATCTAAAAATAGCTTTGCAGCCAAGCCCCCCGCTCTGCTTCTGATCCAGATTAATGAGCCCGATGAGCTCTTCCGCGCCAACACCAGAAATTGTTTGTAATTTATCCCGCCCCGAGGTGGCCATAAAGCGACTAGTTAGCCAGTTGCCTGTCTCAACTTTAACCCACGGCCACGATGGGTAAGTCGTAAGTAGACTTTAATGTTTAATGGGGCCGGCATTAAAGATTCATTCAACACGTCCGAGGCACGAGTATTTTGTGATCTCTTCGCCGGCTAAATAGTTTCCTGAGTTTCGCTTAGCTTTTTAGTATTATTTTGTGTGGTGTTCTTTGTTGGTGGGTTGGGAAGTCTGGTATATCCCCGGGACCTTTGCCTTTGCTAATCGTTAAATTTTAATAATGTAAATTTGTGTCCTAAATTCTGACTCCTCCTCGTCGCTTTACGCCGATGTGCGTGTGCTCCCAAAAAAAGGACAACAAATAAAAAAAAAAGAACTGCCAACAGCTGGCTCTTTGACCTTGAAATTCGTAACTCGATATAACCGAAATGCCCCAAAAAAGCATGTTCTCCGCTTTTGTTGTTCTTTGCTTAGGCTACGACGCCATTTCGGGCCGCAGGATTGGAGGATGAACAGGATGGCGGTGTGGAGCGCGGGATGAGGCAACAGCCATAAAACGCAATTGCTCGGAGTGCGTGAAAGGGGAGCTGGCAGAGGAGAAGAAGGAGCTGGGACCCGGAGAAGTTGCCCCGAAAGGAAATGAAATATTAATAACAATGAAAGCAACAAGAGCAGCAGAGGAAATCAAGATACAACGACGTCCCTCTTCCCCCCTCGGACTCGTCATAAAAATAACTGAAAGCGGATATCGACGGTGGGATAGGAACAACAACAACAATGGGTGGTGACTTCGACCTTGAGCACTTGGGTCTGCGGTCGTAAGTGGCTCCGCAAATAGCCGGCGGCGCGGAGTGTCCCGAGGCTAATTAGTGACTGGACATATATTTAAGGACAGAGTCACTCTGCAGAGGAGGAGGCGGAGTGGACAGACTGGGAGAAACTATGGTTTTCAGTGATTTAATTGATGATTTCTTCAGGGACAGTATTTTCTCGTCATTTGAATAGTGCTGACCAAGTACACAATTTATTATTCTTTTGCCATCAATTGGGTCAATCTTTGGACAGCTTGGACGAATGGATCAAGGCGTTGATTGTGGTTTTCCATATGAATAATGGTTTTCCCCTTCATTGTTTTTGTTTGCTGATTTTTATCCTCGTTTATGTTTCAAGAAGCTTGGTCCCTTAAGCTGTTAAGGCTCTATTAATATCTCAACTTAGGTATTTTGTTATTTGTCTTTCTTTTTATGAATTATTTCAATACATCAAATTTTATTTTTTTAGGAATTTTATGAAATATTTCGAATATTTCCAAAGTTTCTAATTATTGGTTTTATAATCAGACTATCGGCTATTTCGATTAGTGTTCCCATTTGATCCTTTTGCCGCTGGCTACTAGCGACGCCTGTTTTGAAGCACTTAGACAAGTGGGTCACAATATTGATTGCCAGAAAGTTAGTTGGCTGACTTCAGCTGCTACCCCTTTTACGACTTCAGCCCTTCCCCTCACTTCAGGCCATATGCATGAAAGTTATGCGAAGGATTAAGGGTATTCCCTTCTCTTTGGCCGTCGTTTGGTGCCAGAAGTTCGAATGCCACAATTTCTGAGCTTCAATCTGGGGAATTAGTGGCGACGCAGCTCCACCTTCTTCGTCTCCTCCCCATCGTTCATCTCCTCCGGGGACGCTTGGAGCTGTCATCTTCTGCCGGCGTCCTTAATTAATGCGCCAAGGAGCAGAGCAGCCAAGGCGCAAAGGAGCAGAGCAGACGAGAAGCAGGAGGCAGAAGAGCAGGGACTGAAGAGGCCCAGGAGAAGGAGAATTGATAATGGGTTGGGTGGAGACTGAGGTGTAGAGGAGAAGAAGTGTTGAAGAAAATCAGGTGGCACTTTGAACTTCTCGTGAGCAACGGACATCGGACAGCGGACAACTGACAGCGAACAGCGACGCATGCCACTTGCAACTTCCGCTTCCGTTTTCGGAAGATGGCGTCGCGGCGCGAAGCCAAAGTGCAAGGCGCACACTCACACACACACAGACAGAGCGAAAAATCGATGCGAAAACGATCCGAAATTACCGCAGACCACGGTTACGGTTACGGTTACGGGGCTCGGGGTCCGGCTGACATTTTTGCCGGGCCCCGGCTGTAGAAATTTATTAGGATTACACCGCAAACAGGCCCGAAAACAAGCAAGGACACGGCAAACAGAAACCAAGTGCCAAGAAAAGAAATGAGACAAACGAACCCAGAAAAAAAACAAAAATAAAATAAATAAAAGGGGTGACTTTCAGTGAGAAATTAATCTAACACTCGACCATTAACCCAATAAAAACAAATTAATTGTGAAACCCAAAAAGAGTCAAGATGTTGGCTAAAAAGTTACAATTATTTTAGAAGAAAATTTTGTGGAGAAAGTTCTTAAATATTAATATGTTCCAGTATCATTTTTATGCTTTAAAGCTGGTATATTTTTTACGAATGTATTACATTTCCCTAAAAGCTAATGGAACCATTTTTAGGGCTCCCAGAAATCCCTTTTTTAACCCACTTTCCCAACCAAGCTGGCCACTTTTCTGGGGTTAAGTGTGCTGGCGTTGCATTTCCAATTTCTTGGCCCAATGTCGCCATTTTTTCCCTTTGCTTCTTCTCTTCCCTTGGCATGGAGTCATTTCTTCTAATTAATAAAACGCAATTTATTGTGCCACACCGCCACCTTGCTGCCCACCTGTGCCCACCATCTAGGCCAGGTGGCTCCTCCGCAAATGCCAAGCGGAAATGAGCGATGTGCGAGGAGAGGAGCCGCTTGAGTATCGTTATAATTAAAAAGCGCCAGAAAATATTTAATACAATTATAATGAGCGTAATTAGAAGAGGAGAAAGGGCGGGAGGAGAGGGAAAAGTATATATAGAGCGTATAATGTGCTATATACCATGTGCTATATATGTATACTAGATACTTTAAGTATTATAGATTTCAAATTGTTTCCGTTTTCCCCCAAAATACTTATGGAAGCTCTTTAATTTTTTGTTCTGGGGGATTGTAAGTGAGCTGCGCACGCGATGCAACTGCCTGGCTTTAGGTTCCCTTTTTTTTTTGCCCGTGTTTATTACATTTCAATATTTTTGGCATGCTTTTTCGAGGCCCCCTCCTTTCATCCCTCCCTCTGGGGTTTGGAAGTTCTTGGCCTGTGTGTCGTGTCGAAATAAAACTTTTTAAAAGCGGTGGCTGGCGACTAAAGAAAAGGAAGAATGGGGGACAGAATGAGGTAGCAGGACACCGAGAAGAGGAATATCGTATCGTATATTGATTAAATATCCTGGGCTCTGAATTTCTAGCTACTCGAGATCAATTTGTGGGTCTTATTGCCTTAAGTTTATTTGGGGTTTAGCTGCCACACGGCGTATACGTGTTTTTTCTTCGCCCAAATATTACGTATACGTTTAAACTTTGAAGGTATTTTTATATATATTTAATATGGTTTTTAATTATAATTGATTTTATATTGTGTTGCCTTCTTTGTATACTAAAGAAGGGATACTAAAGAAATACTGGATATAAAAATGTTTGAAAATAGTATATATGTGAGATTCGCTATAGTTTTTCTCATTCAAATCTTGACCAATTTTCGTATTAAAAATTAACAAAATGTAAATATTACTTGCCACACGGCGTAGACGTGTTTTTTCTTTGCCCAAATATTACGTATACGTTCTTCTTCGTGCATTTTGTTCACTGAACTTGTATATTTTAAATTATATATCGAATTTTATTAGTTTCCACTCCATATTTTTATAATTTAAGTATAAACTATTATTTCTTTCAGTGCATTTGCTGTAAAGGCAGTTTTCGTGGTCTGCAACCGGCGCCGTCGAGTATGCAACGCCGGCTGTGTTCGTGTTAAGTTATAATTAAATGAAATCCAGCGCGGAATTCAAATTCAAATTTCGAATTTCGGCCGGCTCCTCTTTTTCTGTGGCTGTTTTCGTTCTCTTTCTCCGTTTTGCTGTTTTCATTCCCTGCTTTTACACCGCTTTCTTCTTTTTATTTTATTTCTCTCCTCGTGGAATTTTAGGCCTTTGATTGGATTAAACTGGGCGTGGTCTTTTCCCCCCTTTTTTGTTTTTGCCTCCCAGGAGTTGGCCTCCTCCTTGGCTCGTCTACTGTGTCGCTGTGTTGTGTTACGTGTCCGCCGGGTTGCGTCTTCGTCTCCCAACACCGTCTCGGAGCAACAGCAACAGACGAGTCGAAATCCAAAGAATTTCGCTGGCAGAAAAGTTTCTTTTTTCTGGAGGGGCACTGCTCCCCCCTTTCGCCGCTAAACTTGGCTCCAAAGCGACCGCAACCAAAACAGAATTGCCTCGTTAAGCGCGGATTGAGTTGCACAGACGTACCATGTACTATATATCGTACATATATCGTGTACATATAGGAACATGTGTAGCGAAATGCCATGGCAAGGCAATCAATATTTCGAAGGGGTTCAGTTAAGTTACATTTGAGGGCTTAAAATAAGGTCTAAGAATTATTTCAAGAATATCTAGTAATTCGTGCATTAAGTATACGCCATGTTAACCCTTTTCATGAAGAGTTATATAAGGGTAAGGTGTTAAATAAAGTCAAAAGAATCTAAAAATAACTTTGCTAAGCTTGTAAAAAATATTTATAGCCTGATATATATATTTTTAAAACTGTTTTTCTTTTCTTTTGCAGATGTAACTTGTGTTTGTGGAACATAAACCCACCAGGACATCCTTGTTGTTATCCCCAAAGTAAGGATGATGATGATAATTGTAGAACACATCATATCCTTATTTCTTAGAAGGCAAACTTCTTCTGGCCTCACGTCCTACTTTCTGTTTTATTGAATTTGAATGGATAATAGGTTACTCTGCCATTGGGCTATACATCAGAGGATTTATGTAAATGCCAAAAAACTTTCCTCCTAAGTATAAAGTAATTTATATATGTATTCATTTCCGCCGAACTTATCCCAATAGCCAATCTATATAGCCCTAGCCGCATTTGCATTTCCCGACGGCATCAGACGCTTTATGCTTTTCCGACCGGCGGCGTCTGAGTTACGTTCCTCCCCCTTTCTGGTGGAGCGGGGGGTTCCCTCTCCTTCTCTGTCGTCTCTCTGGCTGGTGCTGGAAATCAGCTGTTCGGCTGCGACTCGGCTTGGCCATTAGCAGCTGTCAGCTCCGGCGCCTGCGTCGTTGGAAGCCCAGCGGCGGCTCTGTCACATGTTTTTCTGGCCAAGCCGGACGGGTTCGCAACGCAAGGGTCCTTCCAGTGTGCCAAAAAAGAGCAAAGCAAGAGGAAGACACTGAAACCGAAGCTGAAGCCGAAGCAAGAGCCGAGGCAGAGCCGCAGTGTGTTAGTGTGTTTGCAATGGGATTGGAACGGAATGGAAAGGCCGCACCAGAGGGCCCACAGTTAGCGACAGCGTCGGAAGCAGACTCGAAACGAAACCAGAAGCCAGAAGCCAGCCGCCAGCAGAATCCACACACAAAATCCCAGAAATCGAGAAAAGCCAAGGCAAGGAAGGCAAAGCAAGGCAAGGATTAGGCAAGGAGAGCAGTGGAAAAGCAGGCTGGCAAGAGCAAGTGGAGCTGTGCTACTAAATGCTAAATGCCAGCGCTCGGACCAGCGACAATCAATCAATTAGGCCCGCGAGCCTCGTACTCCTTGAGAGCCACAACAAAGCAGCAGCAGCAGCAGGAGCAGCGGCAGGAGCAGGCCGTAGAGGAGAGAGCAGAGACACAGGCCGAGAAAGAAACAGAGCAAGAACCAGAGCCAGAGCAAGAGACAGAGAGGCACAGTGACAGCAGTTAAAAATCAATATCCGTCTAAAGTTTATTCAGTTTCGGAGACATTAAAACTCTGAAGCCTGAAGAAGTTGCCTGCAATAACCGGGAATAACAAAGATACAAGCTGAATTTGCCATAAAAACAATACAATACAAAGTAAAAAAAGATAAAACAAAACCGAAAAACATTAATCGATTTAACAGAGTTCTAAGTTAATAAATTAATTAAAGCTTTTTGCCAATATCGCGTCCGCTTTGTGCTAATTCGAAATTAATCAAGTGTCCATTTTGTGCTAAGCTTATAAAAAATAAACCCAATTGATAGAGTTTTAGCCAAGAGAACAACTAAGAACTACTTGCTCCATCCATATAAAACGCCAACGTCAAAGCCAGAGCCACTCCCACAAATAAACAATAACCAATAGTAATAACAAGTGCAAACACCAAATGAAAGCTGAGGTGAGTGTTGGATATCATTTAGGAATTTGGCCTTAAGATCGGGATGCTGCAGGTTGCATGTTGCATCTCTGCATTCCTATGCCCCATCCATGCCACCAGTGCCCAAGCTGTTTCGAATCCAACGGTCGGCTGCCTCCCAGCTCAGCTCAGCTCAGCGCTCAGCTGAGCGTTACACAAGCGCATACTCCCGCACAAGTCAGCTGTTCGCCGCTCGGGTGTCCTTCCCCAGCCGAAGTCCTGCCGGCAAAGGCAAAATCGATATCTCACTCCACCGCTGGCAGCTGTTCACCAAATCAGATGGTCGTTTTCAGGGGAAGCCATTCCATTCCATTTCCATGTCCATGTCACTGCAGCCAAGCCCAAGGGATCATTGAAAGGTGAAACCCTGATGGGGTCTGGTGAATGGTCTTTAGATCTTTTATAAACTTCACTTAAAATTGATTTCTAGATTAGAAATTATTTGATTTTATAATAATTACTTTAATTTCTACTTAGATTTTATAATAATTTAATAACTATTATAAATATCCATAAAACCTTTTAGAGAGTTTCCTATAGGCTTCACCCCCCCCCCACAGCCATTCATGGCTGATCCTCGAGAAACTGGAAATTGCGTAATTTCATTAGCGTTAAGCCGACTTCCAGGCATTTTCCTGCATAGATGCCGGCTTTCCACGACCACCAGCCACCACACAGTCTGGTTCTCTCGAACCCAAAGGCCGAACCCGCTTTCAGTCGCTGTTCTCCGAGTGTCTTGTGCAGTTGATTAGCCGCTAGCAGCCGGCGCCAACAGCTGACCACGTGCCAGGCCAGGCCATAGTCCAGTGTAAGCCGCCTCCTCTTGATTCTTAGGGTTCCCCTCGAGCGAAGTGACAGTTGCCGCACGAGAAAAATCGACAATGACTGGACAAAACACGGAGAGGGGATAACCAAGGGAGACTAGGAGCAGGTTGGGGGTCATAACAGTGATGCCGGTGCCAGTGCCGGTGCCGGTACGAAATGAAACGAATCCGAGACCGAGACCGAAGCCAAGTCGGTTAACTGGAAGCGGCGAATCAGCGAATCCGTACCCGAAAACCGAAACCGAGTCCGGCGAATTGCTAATCGGGTGCCACGAAGCCTTAGCCAGGCCTGCAGCGAAAGGAATCTGCAGATATTGAGGATAAAGTGTCGATTATCCTGGCTTTATAGGGGAAATACTTCGGAATTTTATGGGGAAAACAATTTGAAGGAGAGAAGTTCGGGTTAATAATAGGTTATAGATGCCACAGATGATCTATATATTAAAGTTTATATATTAAAGGAATTTTTGAGGATTTTTTAAATTTATATTTCTCGAATAATAGAATTATTTTACTCCCTGGACAGAAACACCTCTCGTTACACAGGGTATGTGCACACACTCGCGCACAGGACATAAAGGACTACAGCTGAGTAGCAGGGAAGAGAAAAAGAGAGAGAGAGTAATAGAGAAAGGGAGAAGGAGAGCGAGCGAGCCTGCGCCCAGCTGGAAGTTCCAACCGCAGCGGCAAAAAATATATATAAAATAATACAAAAAAATATAGAAACAAAAAGAAAAACTGTAGGAGTTGCCGACAGCCGACTGGCGTCGCTGCTGCTGCTGCTTCTGCTGCCCGTGCTGCACTGCCTCTGCCTCTGCCTCCGGCTCGCTGGCGCTCCACTCGCTTCGTGGTGCGCGCTGGCTCGAGCAGAGAATCAGTCGTCGTCGAGCTTTCACACCGTTTGCAGCGAGCGCAGCGCAGCCGAGCAGAGCACACCGCCAGGGATCCAGATCCACAGCCACAGCCAGAGCCAGAGGCACAGGCACACACACTCATACACAGAACAGCAGCCACTGAGGCCAGACGCAACACCGAACTGCAAACTCCAAGCTGAGAATTGAGAACTCCAACTCCAACTCCTAGTCCAAGTCGAGGCCCAAGTCCAAGCGAAGGAGAGAAAGCGAGACTACATCGAGGGGCTGGAGCTAGAGGAAGAGAGAGCTAAAAGTAAAGGAAATCTCTTCCTTTTTTTCCCTCCTCACCCGCGGCTTAATTCTACTTTATTTTAACAATTTTTTTTCGGTGTTTGTGGTGTCCAGTGTGCCGCGTTTATGTGGAACCTTCTTCTTTTTTTTTTGTAGCCAGTGCCTCCTCGCTTTTTTTTCTGTGGCTTCATTGCGGTGATATCATATAACCATGGTGGCGGTGGCCCTAGTCCAGAGACAACCCCAAAAACATGTGCTCCCTGTCCCAGTATTCGTTCAAAGCCAAGTCCCAGTCCCAATCTCCTCCTCCTCCTCCTCCCTGAGTGCGTGCCAAGTGTGACCTATTGATTCTGCCATTGATTCCACCACTTCCACTTCCGTTGCAATTGCACTGCAATTCGAGCTGAAGAGGCACCGTCTTCCTTTGGAGGAAGATCTCCAGCAGATCAAAGGAACTGCAGCTGTATAGGCCTCCGGCTCTTGTACCGAAATAGCCGCTTCATCCATCATTTCCGCACTACACCCAGCCGGCGAGGATGAGGAGAATGAGGATATATTCCACATATTCCATGTGTGAAATGCCGGCAACTCCCTGCAACTCTCCCTCACTCACTCCGCTCTGTGTTCAAAAAAAAAAAAAAAAAAGGAACACTTGCCTGCCGTCCGGTGAATCATCATCACCATCACCACGGACGGGGCACGAGCTTCGTGCCACTACTCCGGCGCAGTGGAGCGCAACGTTTTTGGCCACGGCCACGCGACCCAACTGCAGTTGTTGCCGGGAAATGGAAACGGAGACGGAATCCGGGGGAGAACTTGAAGGATTGCGACCCGAAAGGAGTTGCTTTTTATAGTTTTTCCTTGTTGTTGGTTCTGTGTTGTTATAGTCGCCTGCAGTCATTAAAGGGGGTGAGTCTATGGCCCGGCCTAGGCTGATGACGTCGCCTTCAACGTCGTCGTGGCTTCCAATGGCAACGTTGCCATGGAGCGGGCACCCTCAACCGGCCGGCGATGACGACATCTTTGCTGTGCTTTGCTTTTGGGGCGTGTGCATGTCCCTGGCACTGCTGTTTTTCTTTCCACCAAAAGGCAGGGAGTTACGAAGTGAAGAGCGGAGGAGAGAAGGTTGGGGTAGCGAGCAGTGAGTGCGGGCTAGGAAAGTCTTGATCTGTGGATTGGCTTGTGGTTCGGTCTGCCGGGTTTATCACTTCATTTTGATCATAAATTATAGAAAACGTTTCAGTTTTATACAAAATTTGTCTAAAAAATTCTCAAAAACTTCATGACAACGGCTGAAACCCGGATTGTTTTCTTAATATTCATTTTTGGATCGATAAATTTTATAGTTTGGAACTTTTAAAATATTTATAACAGAGAATAGAGCATCTAAACTTTGTTGAAAAGTATTGTGAGGAAAATGTTAAAATTAATTCCACCTTCTAATGCGAATCCTCTGCTGTTTTTGGCCACATGGTCTTGGTCTTGGTCTTGGTCTACATACACACATATATGCATGTACATCTGGGAGGCGGCCAAAGTTCAATGCATTTTATGTGCTGCAGCTCCTGTCTTCAATCTCCAACTCCTTCTCATTCTCCTCCCCCCGCTCCTGTCTGCTCTGCGCTTCTTTTTATAGCCGGCTCCTCCGGCTGGCTACCTCGCCCGGATGAAATGGCTGTCTGGGAAATGAAGGGAGACAGGCGGAGGGCAGAAGGAGAGGAACAACTCATAACATAGGGCTCTGACTATATATCTACATATTCCCTGACATCTTGCACATTTAATTCATATTTTAATTTCGAACTCAACTGATTTTTCTGCTCTTTGTTCCTTGCAGATATCCGACGATATATACATATATGACAAGTGTCGCCCCGGCGGAGAAAGCTAAAGTTTAACTAAAATAATTAATAATTAACAAAGAAAAAACCGAGAGAAAACGAATTTTCAAAAACCAAAATTATCGATAAAAAAATTAAAAGAGAAAAACCAAAGCGAAAGACAAACGAAAAACCAAACTAAAGCTAGTCCAAATCTTCACTAAAATATATATACTAAATATAATATATATATTTAATAAAATAAAACAAAAACTTACTCTCCAAGCCTGAAAAAAAAGATTTTCCATCAAAAAACACACGCAAATAAAATACAAATACCAAACACAGCTTCAAAGTGTGCACAATAACAGCCTAAAAAATAAAACAAAAACCAAAGAAAAGACAGCAACAAAACCAAGACAAAATATTATTAAACAAAACCAAAAATAATAAACGTAAAACGTAAAAAGTAAAAAAGCGAAAACGAAACACGAAAACCAATTAAGCGAGCAAAAGTCGAAGCAAAGCAAAAAGCAAAGAAACTGCGCCAAAGTCACGGCCAGCAAGCAAAGCAAACCCACACACACCCTCGGCACACACACCCAACACACTCGACACACACAGCCCGCAGAAAAGGTGAAGTGAAGCATCGCAGATTTTCACAGAAAATTCTGCGTGTGCAACAAACAAAAATAACAAACAAACAAAAACTGAGCAGCAGCAAAAAGTGCAATTCCCTTTATTTTTGTTCGAGTGTAACAACCTAGTTCTTATTTTTTTCTGTGTGATCTGAAACTACTGCAAACAACAAGAACAGCGACTAGGACAACACCAACTGTGATGGGAGATCAGCCAAAGGCAACGACAACCACAACTGGAGCGGGAGCAGGTGAAGCCGGAGGAGCAGCGGGATCGGGCGACGCCGTAATGGCTGCCACCAACCAGGAAATCCTTCCCAATGGGGCTGGAAATCCCCCTCCGGCCACCCAGCAGGAGGATCACGATCAGCCCGGTGGCCAGGCTGAGCAGGCCGAGCTTGATGATGCCGCCACCGATGCGGGAGCCAGCTCGCTGCCACCCTCGGAGATTGGTGGACGTGCGCCCTTGGATACGGCCTGTTCGGATGCCGATGGCGGTGGCGCTGCCTCCAGTCTGGCCGGAGGCATTGTGGGCCCACCCAGCCCCCTAACCGGCTGTTACCTGCTCATCGTACTGGGCGAACCGCATTCGGAGGAGCACAAGGACAACATCTTGCAGCATCTGCTCAAGGGTGCGTTTCAAAATGAATTCTATTCTATTTTTCTATTTAAATAATTTTATAGCGTTTAATATTGATAGATTTTAGTTCAAAGATGGGTAGGTTTGCCTGTATATATATTTTTTGGGGTTTTTATTAAATATTTTATACCGAAAGAAATCAATTTCATAGCAGAGGTATTTATTATTTGAAATTAAAGGCAGATCTTAAGTAATTACTTTATATTTCCCTCAAAACTATTTTATATATTTTTTAGAAAGGCAACCCTATAAAAAATCCCCTACAAATCCTGTTTTAACACAAAAGCCCCCTCAATTTTACATTTTTCTTGCGGAGACCTTAACCTGGCTTAAAAATTCAAACAGAAATTGCATCTAGTTAAAGCTGAAGTAGCAAAGCTACTTTAATTCGCATTTAAACTGAATTAATTAGGCCTCAAGTTGAATGAACATTTCTGCAGAAATGTGAGTGATATTCAAATCGGTAATTATCAATCTGAAGTCTGGAAAAATATCTGCAAATGCACATTTGAATGCGAATGCCAGGCTAGAAAGTCTTCGAGGGGCATGCAAATGATTGAACGATTGAACGCTCTCGTGGTGGTCAGGCCTCAGCGAGTGCCGTCGCGTGTCCGGTCCGATCCACGCCAGTCCAGTCCCAATCAAGAGCACCCACTCCAGCTACAGCTCCATCTGCAGCTCCTCGCCTCCTCCTCTTTTCACACTTTGCTGGCTGCCGTCGCCTCGTCTGCTGCTTCTAATTAGCTGGCCACGATGGAGATGGTGCTGGAGATGGACTGCACTGGACAGGGGGAAATCCGGAAGATTGTCCAGGGAATGGCTTGGTTGCTTCGCTATATTTTCATGCTCTCGTATTTCACTTTTTTCTTTTGCAGCGTGTGTCTGACACAGTTTCTTTGGTTCTTAATAATAATCAACTTGGTATCGGTTTGGGTTTGCTTGGGTGATGGGGGATCTGGCAGAACGACTTTGAGTGGAGACGTTTAATTCAGCTCTTGGCACTCATTAGCATTTGCCAACCAGTTAATGGGTTAACATATTAAAGAGTAATTTGCAAATATTTTCTAGCAAATTGGCAATTATTCTAGAAATTGGATCTAAATAATAGGTTTCTGCTTGGGGATTTCAGCGAGAAATTAGCCTCTTTCGTTGGCTTTATTATGAGATATCGGAGCACTATAACTTCTCTGTGAAATATGTATATATTTCAATTCTAAAGGAAATTAATGTTTCCTGAGCAGTTCTATATATTTCCTTTCCTTTCCTTAATATTTTCACAAGTTTCTTGAGAGAAACTGCCTTCAGAAATGTTTAAAAACAAAATCTACATATTTGTGGTGATGAAATCTTCAATCTAAGGCTTTAGCTTTAGCTTTTCTAAAATTTTTTGCCTGCCTCAAGTAAGATTTTTGTAGTTTTCAGCCTCCAGTCCTGCTATCAGAATTATATTTCTAATAATTTAATTATGGGCTCCCTCTTAGATGCTTTGTTTATAGGTTTATATGGCTCCTAGTTATACCTTCAGTGCCTAGCCCTTTTTTTCATCCCTCGAACTCCCCCGAACGGAATGAGGGGCAAGTGCACTTTTCCAATTACCCGGACACAGCCCCCGGATAAATCGAATTCCCATTACCGCCGGGTGCTCATGGATACGGCCACTCTGGGATGTCCATGTCCCATTTGGCATGTCCTGGCCCGACTACGGCGGAATGCTATGCTCTCCTGGTAATTCGATTTAAGCAAATTGCGCATGAAAGTATGCAGTGTGCAGGATTGCAGCGGCTCCTCCTTCGCATCGGCTTAATTAAAATTGAAAACACACTCGCAGCCGGGGGACTGGAGGCGCGGATTGTTTGCATTTAATTGTATTAATTATTTTCATGTTGATTGCATTACACAAACAACAGCAGCAGCCACAGCGACAGACAATGAAGAGGCTACACAGGCAAAGGGGTCAAAGTTCAATGGGATTCCAGCATCCCATTGTTGCAGATTATTAACAAATATTTGATTTATGCAAGAGGCGACCAACCAGAATGCCAGAGGGATGATGCAACAGGATGACAGGCAGGACTCTCTGGGTAAACACAAGCTTCTGCCTGAAATTGGATGTCCCCCGAGAATAGTGCTGACATAGAAACTCCTTTGAAAGGCAAGGAAAATTCAGGAAAAAATTGGATAGAGTTGGTTTGTAGATTCCTTTGAAAATTAGTATTAATTCTAGGAAAAACAGGATACAGGATGCAGTAGATTCCTTTGAAAACGAGTATTAATTATTGGGAAAACAGGATGCAGGATTTTACTGAAGAGATCTCCTGGTAGACCAGGTGCTGCGTATACTTCAGACCTTGAAAAACTCTTTTAAAGTAACAAATATCTCCCATATCCTAACTCCCTGCCATCACTGTAGCCAGAGTTCCAATTTTAGGATACGGATATGGATTACGGAATGCCAGGGGCGTGGCATAATTGCCGGACTCGTTGGAAAGGATGTGCCTATACTCTTCGTCGTCCGGAAATTACTAAAACTCGACCGTGCGGACTGAAAATTAGTCGTCGCCGGTCGACAGCGACAGAGGCAGTTGGGAATTACCACGTGGTAGAGGAGGAGAGGGAGGAGCAGCAGCAGCGGGTTTGGGTGCAGCAGAAAAAAAGCCAGCTACAAAAGTGGCAACAAAAATTTGCAATGTTTGCTCAGTTCCGTCGGTTTACACTAAACAAACAGAGATAGAGAGGCAGCAGACAGGCAGGAAGGAAGGAAGGAGGACAAACTGCGACGGCCTCCTTTTTTAATTGATTTTGCTAAAGGGAGGGGAAAAAGAAACAAAGCCGCCACGGAAAAACAGACAAAACATAGCTGGAAAACGATAAATGAGCCGGGTTACAAATAGGGGGAAAAATGTAGATTATATATAAAAAAGAGTCAAAAAAGAGCGTTATATATCACAAGAGAATGTTGTAAAAAGGTCAATGGTCTAGGGTTTTTAATTACAATTAAAAATTAAATATATATTTTGTATTAAATACATATTTAATAATTAATATTGCGATCGGGATTAGCTTTTCGTATCCTAAAAGTATTATTAATTGCCTTCAAAATCACATAGAAGTTGTATTTCTATGTGAATGAAATCACTTTTTTTGTTAAGACCTTCAAGTGCTAGCCACTTGGCCACTTTGTGGATTCCCATTGACTTCCTTGGAGGAGGGAAGGACTTGCCACTTGATTATGACAATTACCAGGCTCAATTGCAGTCACACTTCCCGCTCTGCCAATTTATGGGCTCTTCTTTTTTTTTTTTAATTAACTTAAAAATAAATCAATAAAAAGACGACAAGAGAGGCGTCCAAGGTCAGGCGAATCACATAACATTATTATGACAACTGTTGTCGAAAAAAGGACAGAGACAAAATAGAGGGGAAGGAAAGAGCAAAGCAAAGCTGGGAAAATGAGAAAGCGGAAAGCGAACCGGGCGTGGCCGCTATACTATGGAAAATACTACGGGCTTAGGCCGGAAAATCGATCAAATAACGGGGCAGACAGGGCAGAGACATGGCGGCGGCGTGACGAGCTTCGATTTTGTTGATATTTTTAGACCCTTTCCAAAGCAGGGCAGGGGAGGGGGCAAGAAGAAGCGTCGCTAGAGAACGTTGATTGCGTGACAATGTGCGCGGGATGTGTGACAGCTGGGCAGGACACGGCACACGATACAGGATGCCAGCACATAAGAGCCTGCCACTACGTGACCGTAGTCGCCCCCGCCTTCTCCTCCACCGGAAAAGCCGGACACGTTCACCCGGACAACAACAAAGTTGCTTTGACAATGCAATGACAGCAATTTCGAGCTGCTGCAGTTGGTGCAACGGCAGGAGGGAAGCCACTAAACCACTCGATGAGGCACCCGAAAGTCTGTTGCTGACAAAGATTTAGCCAGCTAGCTAGTCAGGGGAATCCCTTCGATTGCATGGGCTTGTTGGGGGAAATTCTTAAAAGAAAGCTTCTTTCTTGAAAATATGATCCAAATCGTTTAAACTTTAAAGACGCTAAAAAAAAGCATTGGTCATTCAAAGAAATATTGTTTATGGAATTTATAGACAAAGGTTATGGTTTGTAGATTTCATAAAAGTATATAAAATATACAGGAATATGATCTATACTACCATTTATCAAATTTATCGAATCTTTCCTAAGCCCCCAGTCTTAGGCCCTGAAAAGTATGCTATCTAAAAACTTAAAGAATGCAAATTATAAATCATGATAAAAAGTAAATTAGTTTCCATCTAAAATAACATAAAAGCACAAATAAATCAGCCTGCAAATCGAACTGTTTCCTGAGGTCTAACCAATGTTTTTTTTTTATTTTTCTTTGGCCAATGCGGCGTATACGCAATAATCAATGAGGCATCGAAGCAGGCATTGCAGGCAGCGGCTTAAAGGGGGGGTGGGGTTTGCGGTTGGATGGGTGGCATGTGGTCAGTTGCGTCATCAATCAGCACACACACCACAGACACACACACACACACACGCTCACACACATGGTGTGTGGACATTAAAAATGCTTTTATTGCAAATTAATTGCTTTGAAGTGCATTTGGAGGCCACTCACACACCAGGTCTAGACCCCCCCAAGACCTTAGACCCTTTCTGGGCAGAGGGTCATCCGAGATCATGCGACGCACCCGTGGTCAACCGCAGACCACACCCACTTTCCACCTGGCCATCCCCCCTCCGTTTTCATCACCATTTTGGGGCCCAGCTCACGTTACGTTCGTTTCACTTTAATTAGTTTTTCGCCAGGTCGTTTCAGTTTCAGTTTGAGTTTGAGTTTTGGCCCGTCCCGTCCTGGCCCGGCCGTGACGAGCGTGTCATTAAATTTGCAATTTAATTTGTCATTATTCTAATGAGCGAATGCAGGGGACACAGGTCCTGGTTGCGATTGGGCTGGGCAGCCCTCTCAGATTTTAACAAAAACTTGAACATAAATTCAACAAAATTATTAATGTAATAGCAAAAGGTTCAGAATTTAAATAGGGATTGCCTGAATTTAAATATTTAATAAATATTTATAAATATAAATCACAAATTACAACTTATCTGCAAAGCTATTGGAAAGTTATTGAATTTCTCTAGAAATATATGCCTGTCTGTTTATAAAGCCAGACACCACACACACCATCGATTAGGGAAAAAGTTCTTTGCTCAGCGATTGCTTAACGATGACTTTTGGCCTTTCACGTTCCTCCCCCAGTTTGTGAAAGGATTTGGCCGGGACGTGTGCTAATTAGTTGCTAACTGCTTGTTGATGGCCAAAGCCAAAGCCAAAGCCGAAACGTACATCCCAGTCGCAGACCACTTGACCGCAAATTGAAATGTTCAATGCGAAATTCATGAGCCGGAAACGGTCAGGCGAGCCTCATGGGGGTGGGGTGAGGAGGAGGAGCAAGAGGAGGAAAGTGTCGCCCCCATGTGTGCATGTCGTTGTCGGCCACATTGCCCCCCTGGCCACCACCATTCCTGCTGTTCGCATCTGAGATCCCAAAACACTTTTTGGCTCGAAACTTTTTTGGCAGCCAGAAAATACAGAGAGAAACAGGAAAATAAAACCCATTTCCGAGCGGCAATTTCATGAATTTTCTCAACTGCTTTGGCAACGCCATAAAGAAAATAATGCCTTCGATATACACTATATATAGTTTAATGTGTGTTTATATGTGTGCTGAAAACTTGAGTAAATTCCCGGAGGGGAAAGGTGAGCTAGGAAGACCTATCCTTTGATTATTCCTATTATTTCCCTGGGACGCAGAGGGGAGAAGAGCTTCGCCAGAACTTACCCAACATATGTTGGCGAAGGGGTTTCGCTCCTTTCGCCTGGCCAAGGATGTACATATGGCATCCTGGCGGGACTTTAATGTATTGCTCCTGGCTTCACAGGCAGAAAACTGCAAATGGAGAGCACAAAGTTGGACTGCAAACTGGGCTCGTCCTTGCTCGTGTTCCTTGCTGATTCCAAGTCCCGCTTCCTAGTCCCACTTCCCAGTCCCACCTCCCTACTCCTGCTAGCTGCTGGTCAGTCCGAGTACGTTGGATGGCCATAAAAATTGCTTATCTCGTTACATTTAAAGTGAAATACAATTTCGGCTAATGCAATTGGCACACGAACAGCAGGAGGCAGTTGGCAAAAAGCTAAAAGCAGAGAGCACAAGCATGAGTAGACTCCCTGCTCTTCGTGCACACACTCACGTAACTCTAAAGCCTTTCATTTTGATTAACGTGCCGTCGTCGTCGTCGTTTACGTCCTTCTCATAGCTGCAAAATGGCTTTACGACCCAAGAGTCCAAAAACTAAAGGCAAGAATCAACCAGGAGGCCAAGAAGAGGGAGCTAGGGAGCTGGAGAGCTGGATAGCTGGAGAAACCTCGCAGAAGCTTGGTAGCTCGCCGCAAAAGTGCCGACTCTTGCAAATCTCACTCGGTGAGTGGGACGGAGGGGCAGGCGTCCCGACAACGTGAAAATCATGAAAATTAATTGGCAATCTGGGCTTCCTTCTTTTGCCACCCATTCGCGCTATCCTGTGTGGGCTTTACTCGCTCATTTTCCGCTCCTGCTGAGCTTGGCACAAATTAATGTGCCGCCATTTTGAATATTGCAGCCGCTCCTTGCCAGCCGTATGCAAATGTTTGCCCCAAAACTCCAACAGAACTCGGCGGCAAGTCCAACAGAAGTCGGTCAAGCGGAAGCAGTGCGTTACTCACGCGTGCTCCTGGGCTCCCTTTCTGGCTACCAGACTGGGTTAGCTCCAAAATTCATTCCAATTCCAATTCCATCCGCTGGCGGGCACCAATCTTCCACTTCTATTTGAGTTTCTGATTGATTCGGACTCATTTGTTTGAGTTGCCGGGGGAGTGGAGAGGGAAAAGTGTCTCTGGAATTGCCTAATATCAACTTGTCGATATTTTCACTAGAACAGCTTTTAAAAAACCTAAAATCCATGGATTTTCTTTGGTTTCTCTTAGTAATCAAATGAAAATCAAGTTTCCTTGCCAATTTCTACCTTAAATGTATCTCAGTGCACTTGGAATTGCTTGGGATTCCGAAGCTGGAATTTATTTATTTACATTTACCTGGGAATTAGCCGACTTTCCGGAGTTAATAATCCCTAGCCCCGAGCTGTGAGTTCCGTGCAATTACCTAGCTTGGCTGCTGGAAGCAGTTGGGCGGCGCAAAGGCCATAACTCAGGACATGCCTCGATTACTGAAAGTCAACTGAGAGGAGAGTCTCCTGCAGGACGCCCACAGGCGTTGTCCTTGGGCCTACATGGAAGCGCAATTAATTGCCAGCTGACATTCTTCTCATAAATTCCCATCTGCGGCGGGCGAAAACTTTGCCCATGGATTCGGAGGGAGGAGGCAGGAAGAGGCTGGAGCCAGGAGCAGGGGAAACTCTGGAGTTGAGCAGAGAGACGGCGGTATTGGTATTGGAATTCAATCAGTGGCCATAAATTCGCTTTGCATAATAATAAGTATCTGGCAGATACATTTCTGACATTTCTGCAGGTTTGCCTCGCATAAAATTGCAATTTTGATTCCTTTGCCTGTATTTTTGTACGATTTTTTTTATGATGCACACATATTTCGTAATTTTATGGCAGCAGCTGCTGCTGGTCGGACATGAAGGCTGGAGGTTGGTGGTGGATGGTGGATGGTGGGGCTCGTGATGCCTTAGCTTGGTGGCCATTTCCCTGCTACTGCTGCAATTTTCGCTTGGCGCATTTGCGAAATTAAAAAGCCTCTTGCATCATTCTCAGCCGGCGTTCAGAGCTCGTTCAGTCTCATCATCGTTTTCGTTTTCATTTTGGGTCTCCCCCCCATCCTCGTGGGTTTGTGGTTAGCAGCCATCAAGTGATTTGTTGGTCGCCTGCCAAGTGCAGCTGGTGACAGCCCCCACACACACACACACACACATGAGGGTTTCAGGGACAGGGACAGGGACAAGGACCCGATCGGTCAGTCCTGACTTTGAATTTTTTCTTCTGGGCTTCTGGGAAGCACCTAATGGCCATGCATTTTCCCTGTAAAATACTTCAGTCTCTGGAATTGATTCAGGAAAACTGTTTGATGATGAAAACTGACATTGAGTGAAATTTAATTGAAGAGTTCTTCGAATTGAGAATTGAGTTTACGGGGGTTAAATCCCTTGACATCACTAAATTCTTCATCAAACTTAAAGCCAGCTTTTTATGAGCATCTTGTACTCTTGTTTAATAATAATAAAAAGCATATATAAAACTGAAGCCTGGCTTGTAGTGCACCTGCTTAAGTGCTTGGGCTGCACCGCAAGCTGATTTATTTATTTTCCACTTTATTTACTCACGCCTCCTTGGTTTCCTTAGCTCTTCCCGGCTTCCCGCTTTACCCCATTTTCCATTTTCCACTTTGTTTTCTTGGCTACAGCCCCCGTCATGCAAATTGCACGGCTATTTTATTTATTTATGGCCCTAAAAAGAACATAATCCGACCTGCAACCAAAGTTCTTGGCTTATTGATTGACTGGCAAAAATGCTCAATTTTTCCACTCGAATTTTTTATTTACTTTTAATTGCAAGTCAAGTTTTTGGTGGTTAAAGTACCGCAGAGGCATGAAATTTTCAATTTTCCAGCCTCATGATGAAACGGTGAGCAAGGAGCTCTCCATCTCGGTCCTTGTTCAACCTTCGTTCGTGTGTGTGTGTGTGTGTGAATCCAATTTGCCGCCTTGCCTTGCCTGGGAAATTGCGAAAAATCGTTGACAAATTGCATTCGAGGCGCCACACTCCCCCTTTCCACCGCCTCCCCATCCTTTTCTGACTGACTTTTTACCTTTCGTGCCGCCCGCATTAGCGCCTCTTGTCCCCCCCTCTCTCCCCCTCTGGGCTGTGACTATATTGTAGTATATATGTTCATGTACATTCAATACAAATTCATTTCGATTCAATCTGGGCATCACCTCAGACTCAAAAAGACATTTCGAATGCTTTTTATTGCCCTCATGGCTAACGCTTTCAGGCTTTGTCTGTGCGCTCAATAAGGGTGAACACTGGGAGAAAATGTCGAGGGAAAAGGATATGAAATAGAATATAATAATATAAGGGTAATATTTTCAATATTTTTAACTCTACGCCAAAGGATACGTAATTTAAGGAAAGATATATTTCCATTATTTCAAACTGTAAGAAATTATTTCTTAACAAAAATATTGGAAGATTCTACTCAGTTCTCAGAACCTTTCCCCACAGTGGCCTTTGCTCTTTATATATGACGACTGGCTGCGCCAGATAAGACTTGCTATACGTTTGTCCATTGTGGCCTGGAGCGAGAGAGATATGGGAGTAGTTCCCACGAATGCCCCTCTCCCCGTTTGATGCATTTACCCCGCGTTGCAGTATAGTCAGGCATGAAATTGGAAATCCATAATGGCACATAACATAAAAGGCGGACAAATGTGCACATATATCTCTGGATATATATCTATTGGCGCACACGTAGCCAACGTGTAGTTTAGCAGCAGCTGATGATGAGGCAGCCATAACTCAGGGAGGCTTCTCCGACTTAGAAGCGGTGCAAGTTGGTGTAAATATTTGATTACGCAGATATTGGTGGGAATTGAAAGCAGCTACAACTCGCACATTTTATGTTTTACTTCACAGAAACTAAGTGGAACATGCGGGGTAATTGAGGGAATATATATTGCATGCATTACTTGTGGTGGGAAAGCATCCTTGAAAGGCTCTTTAAGGCTTGTAGGTGGGCTAGAAAAATCATAAATCTATATATATATCCGACACGAAGGACTGCAGAGTCAGATAAGGATTCTTGGGGATTCTTTGCGGGTCGGGTCGGGGGGACTTAAATTTCTCTACTAAATAAAATGGAAATTTTGGCTAAGAAGAGAATGAAATTTGACACTCTCTATAACATATATATTATAATATATATTCCATTAAAAGCTGTTATTAAACACATAAAATATTAATGTTAACTTCATGTTCGACACTAGGATGCATTCCAGCAAAAAATTGTCGATGCATTTCACTTCATTAGTTGTGCTATATAAATATATGTAGTTTGCACGTGTAAATAATTGAAACGATAAATAAATGAATAAATGCTTATGATTTTTTCCACCCGAGTGGACATTTTCAAGTGCGCAATCAATATGTGACGTCGTTTCCCCTTCGTTATTAACTTTTTGATGGCATTAAAAGGGATAAGCTGGCAGTTAGGCCTGGAATCCTCTTGCCTGCAATATTTGCAATTATGCAATTGAGGACAAGCAATTAAGAGGGGAGGAGTGAGTGCTCCTAGGGCCAAAGGTGTGGCTGCTACACACCCCGTTTGTAGGTGTAATTAGCAGCTATGCAGTGGCAATTACAAAAGTTGCGCAAATGCAAATTGAATTAAAGTATCTCGGAGGCAAGCACGCGAGCGGGGTAATCCCCTGAAATCCATCTGCGTGTATTTTTAGCCATCCTCTTTCCCCCATTTAACTAAACTTGAAAATTCAAGGGATGATGCTCTATGCTCTGTGCTCTGTGCTCTGGGCCTGTCATACGCATTAAAATCTTTTGCATTCGCGCAACTGCAAATTTATTTTTAGTTGGGCATCGCGAAAATGCCGCAGTTTGCAGTGGGGAAAATGGGAAAACCACACAGCAGTTCAGCAGTCATTGTGACAGGCGCAAGTCTGTGTCAGAAATGCTTCCCTTTTCAGATTTTTCAGTATTTGTTTCGCTGCTATTTGCTCGCTCCACCGCGAGCTGCGTTGGCTGGCAGTAAAATCGAAGAAATATAAACAAACTGAGGTGACCCAGGGCAGCACACAGAGGGGACACAGGGACATGGGGAGTAGGATCCGGATCAGGAGAAGGTGGAGCCAGAGAAGGCAGTGACATGTGGCAGGAGATATAGTTCGGAATGAAGTGAAGGGATTGTGTGTTGTGCCAAGTGCTTTGATTTATGGGCTAAAAGGATGGGCTGTGCTTTATAGAATCGAAAACTACTCACCCGCTAGGTACTCTGTAATGAAAAGAAAAGAAAAGAAAAGAAAATATAAATAACAACAAAAAATAAGATTAAATTTCAAGATTTTGGCTATTAGTTATTTAATAAAGATATAGTTTTAATCTCTAAAAGAAGCTCTTTAGGAAATGCTTTTAAATACACTCTGAAAATGCTTTGAAATCAGGTTGGAATATAAATACAAATTTTTCAATACTTTAAAAAAATTTCAACGATATTTTCGATATTTATTTATTAACAATTTTGTTTATATTGTATATTATTTATATTTATTTTCTATATAAATATTTTTCTCAATAATTGGCAATGATTATATAGATATTTTAATGTTAAATACGGTTGTTCTTTTATATTTTTCCCGACATGATATAAAGCTTGATATTACCATCGATATTCCTTCATAGACCCAAGTAATGGGCACGGGGAAATGGGGAGAATATTCATTGAAGCGAGAATGAATCCTACAATCGGATTGGAATGCAAACTGTGAACTGTGCTGGACTGAAGGGGTTTCTCCCCTGACCTCGCCTCGCCTCGCCGGCTTTCCGGCTTTTGCTCATGTCAGAAGCAGTCAAAAAATCTCCCACGAACAGGACAGGTCAGGTCAGGAGTGGGAGTGGGAGTGGGTGTTACCCAGCAGTACCCTGGGGCACAACACCGGGTGGCAGGTGCAAAATTCGTAGAAGGAGCGAACGGTGCAGATAATAGAATTTTCGGGATTCATTTGCCGAGGCAACCGCACGTGGCTGAGGTCATTTATGGAGCAATTTATGCAGGGCTATAAAATGTGAAAAAGAGTTGCTGGCTCCCTTCCTCTGCCCTCCAGATTTCTGCTCCCCCTATCGGTTGAGTATTTTACCATGTTCCCATGTTCTGTCCGTCCCCGTGTGTGTGCGACGTTGTGTGTATATTGTGTGAATCGATAAAGTGACATAAATTATGCGAAACGAAGCTTCCTTTCCATTCTGCTGCGCTGCCTGCATCCTCCGCATCCTCCGCATCCTCAGCATCCTCGGCATCCTCGGTATCCTCGGCACATTGGTACATTCTTCTCGGCCTTTGTCAGGCTACTGCAATATTTATGACCATACTCTGCCACTATATGTGGACGAGGTACTCCTCCGACCTCCGTGTTAGTGCCATCTGTATCTCCATCTCCATATCGCATTTCGTTCATATTTCGGCTGTCCTCCCGCCCTCTCTCCTATTTTCACTTATTTTTGTGGCCAAAATGCTGTCCCATCATTTGGCCTCGTTTATATTCGGGCTTAGAGCGAAAGAGAGAGAGATGGAGGGGGGGACATACACAAATTCTCGTTTATTGTTGTCCGCTGTTTTTGGTGGGCAGCCTATAAACATTGATTAGCCATTAGGGGAACAACACTTCAAAATAAATTGCGTATACGTCATGTATGCCAGGATGGGGGGAGAGACCCAAAGAGAGTGTGCAGAAAGCCGGGAGGATAGTGTAGAGTGTAGAGTAGAGCGTGGAGAGTGGAGAATAGACCTCGGAGAATGACCAAAGTTAGATATGACTCAACATTGAAGGCGCTGGAGGAAATGGGCCAGAATATACGCAGGAAAATGAAAATGAAAATGATTGGGAAGCAGAGGGAGCGGAATCAAAAGAGCCAATTAGACAATGACGCATTTTCTGGACTGCGTCTGACGCAATTTCCCCCTGGCCAAGGATCTAATCTTCACTCTCCATGCTCCTCCTGCCAAGGATATGAATAAACAAAGAAATAATCCTTGTACAAAAAATGAGGAATACCAAATATGATTAATTGGCTCTCAAATATTTCTTAATTTAAAAATTTATGAGTTGATATTCTTGCAGAAAACCCAAAAAGAAATTAGAAAATGTAATAAATAAAATAAAATGTATAAATTATTGTTTAACCATTATAGAATATTTGTTGAACCCTTGATTAACTTTTTGTAAACGATTGAAGATTATAGAATTTGTATAAAATAGTTGAAAAATTGCTAACCAAATGTTAAATCCATTTAAGACGTTTATAAAATCATATATTCTATGATTTCAATTATTAAATCATTCAAGACTTTAAGTTCAAGGATTTAATTTGAGGAAATCTGGAAATATCTGACAGGCTACCTCCATCTCCTCCCTCTCCTCCTGCCTTGTGCACGCGTCTCATTAATTACAATTCTTATCGGGAATTATATATCGCTGTGTACGCAATAAGCGTTCGTTTCTTGTTCCTCGAACGGCACATCAACAATGTGTCCGATGGCTGATGTCCATCGTAGCATGTCCGTGTCCCTATCTCTGCCCCTTGAGCCTGTCCAAAAGTCCTTGTTTGTCTTGGCTCATCAGGCTCGTCTTATCGGCACGGGGCAATCAGGCGCAGCATTGTTTTCGCCTTTATTTTCTACTCATTTCTTTTTCACTCGCCCGTTTCCATTTTCCACACTCTTACACTCTTTCACTTTTCTGTTTTGTGCTGTTTCTGTGCTCTGCAGTGGTTGTCCTGTGAAAAGGACTCCCATTTTTGAAGGAGCCAGTTATTTGCTCTGCCTCGTTTACTCTACTTTCGATTCGCTTTAATTGTTATTGTCTTGGCTGAGGTCTCTTTTTTCCCCTCTGTCTTTCCGCTTTTTGTGTGTTGCAAACTCTGCGCCCACTTGGCCAGAATCCTTCAGTTAGTTGCTCCTCCCTCAAGAGCAGAACCTCCGCCTTTCTAACCCATTCAGATTCATCTTCATCTCGAGCTCAAGCTCAAGCTCGAGCTGCAGCCACTTCACTCAATACGCAATTAATGAGTGCAAGTGTTTAATTTCTTCTTAATGTGTTTATTTTTATGCATTTCCAAACATTTAGCTTCCAGTTGCAGCTTGCGGCTTGGGGTGGCACGAGGAGGAGGAGGAGACACAGAAGAGGCGCATTCATTTGGCTATGCAAACTTTTCAACGCGCTTTCCGAGGGGGCGGAGGCGCATTCAAGAGTCCCAGCAACAACGAGCGAATGAACGAACCAACGAACGACAAGTGGCTTTTTAGCTACATCAAAATCAACACGCCTCCCTCCTGCTCCTTCACCTCCAGCAGGCTGCAGCTGCCTTTTTCCCAGCTACCCAGAGTGGCTTTTAGGTGGGAGTGTGCTCTCTCGGAATTATGCAACTATTTTGTGCAAACAAGCGCTGAACACAGTAGGAGAAGGATAACAGGGGCAGGAGGCAGTCGGCAGGCGGCGCCTATCAGTAATCATCCATGGCAAGCGGAAGCGGTGCACAGCCACATCAGCAGCAGGAGCAGCGAGGTGCCAAAGGACAGGAAACAGGTGTCTGTCTGTCTGTCTGACACGTCTGCATTCGATTACCTTGGCATCGACACATTGACATCCACAACGGAGGGGCCTCGGAGCCTCGAAAGGGTGCCCCATGTAGGATGCGTTGGTAGGAATTAGAGGCGAGAATATATATTTGTTACATCTCTCTAATAATGAGTCCCAATTAACTTAACCTTGCGACTAATGAGTAGGAGGTTTCAGTGACTGGATGAAATCGGACAAAGTCAGGGAGCTCCTAGAGAGAGACTTTATACAAGGCTTAGCTTCTGTACAAAATATCGTGCCTTGGGATGTATTTCTAGGGGAAAATTATATAGATAAGAAAATATACTCCATTATTAATTAAATCGCTCAAGTATATAGGTTCCCCGAATGAACAATCCCCGCTGCGTGTCATAAAATGTCCTTATTACCAGTGATTCGCTTATCACAAAAAGCAGTTCCTGCAGTCACTCAACCAGAATTAAATGAATTCAGGAACAAGCTCAGGAACAGCTTAAAAACCAAAGGCTAAAGCCACAATTAAGCCCCAAAAATAATCGAAATAGCAGAAAAGGCACTCTATACTATATAATAATAATGGCTGAGTTATGCCGGCGGTTAAGCGTTCCGGGCCAGAGTCAGAGTTGGAAATTAAATATAAATAAATAAATGCGCCGAATAATAACACGAAAAAGCGACGGCGAGTCTGTTGCTGGCACTGAGCAAATTGAAGTCTCACTCACAGATATCAACGCATAAATATTAAATGAGGGACGGGAGGGGAAGGACGAGTGGGAAAGGACTCGAGTTCGGTTTCTGTAGCCGTTGCCAGACCTCCGTCTGAGTGGCTTCATTCGCCTGAGCAAGAGTATATATATATAGCCATATATCCTACGCTATATATATACGTATATATATATATGTGCTGGCGTCGCATATCCTGGGCGCGCGCTTCCTCATTATTTTTGTGCAATCGCTGTAGGCGCTTTTGACTGCCTGCCTGCCTGCCTGCCCGGTTCCTGCCTTCTCCTCTTTTATTCTCCATTGTGGCCTCCGCTTTATTCCCTCTGCTTTCTCCTCTTTGTTGTGCCCCACACACACACACACACACACTGATCCTGGGAAAAAAAAGTGTTAAGATTTTACATTTTTATGCCTTGAGTTCACATTTTTAGCTGGCCCGCTTTTGTGGCTCTTGCCAGCCATTTGTGCAAATTGCCGCAGTGAAGGGTAATATTGTTATACATATACATGTATATACAATAAGTATATATAGAAAGATGCTGATCTGGTGATTCAATGATATCACCCAGGCATCACCATTTCCCCCGTGGAAAGGCACTTCATTTGCATCGGCAACTCGGCAGCGGTGACTGCATAAAAATGAAAGTTAAGCACTCATTAAGGCATCGCCTGAATAAGTTATTCAGCAACAATAACCACATTATAAGGAGCAGGAGAGCAGGACCGACGGGTTCATTAAATTTTCCACTAAACAGGAGCTTTACACATAAGTCGGCAATCTGTCAAGAGAGATCCCTGAAAAGCTGAGAAAATTAAAGAGGCAGCCTGTCAAGTCGAGACTTAAAGCCTGAAATTTTCAGCTGAAAGTAATTCGATTATACACACAACCAGCGAACTTTTCACGCCGCGTTGCATTCGCATAACAGCTGAAAATGCTAAAAAAGAAATCTATGGGAAATAGGGAAAACTAAGGGGGGGTTTAAGCCCTTTTGCCATTTGTTGTATTTGCAAATAATGCTCACCCTGAATGCTGACTTAATTTGTTGACTAAATGACATAATATACACAGGAGCCAAACGGGGCGAATATCAAAAGGAGTCCTTGCCACCAGGGCGTATGCGTAATGCCACCTTAAAACCCACCTAAGCATGGCCTTATCCTACTCATTTATCAAATACTACACAGTCCCAGACCTTACTGCATTATAATTATATATATGTTATGTACACAAACTAATGGGGGTGAATGTGATGTATGACCAGCAAGCTGCCAGTTCCATTTCCCGAGATAATATCGAAGGGAGCTTCTTGTGTTTGACCAACTAATGCAAAATGGCATTAGGGATAATGAGCAATGAGTTTATACTTAAATATATTTTATTACAAATTTCTAAACCCGTTTATAAATGTTAATTAATTTTTTATACAAATTTTACTATCGTTTGTAGGTTTCCTCTCCTGGGACGTTTCCGATTGTCACGTCGACTTGGAAGAGGAGCTCAATACAATTACACAGCATGCGCCCGAGGGCGAGGAGGCTCGTCACGGTAAGTCTAAAGCTAAGAAGATCCCAAATCCCTTTCAAGTCAGCTGCCCATGTGAGAAGGAGCATCTACTACTAATCGCAGATCATCGACTAAAGGGAGAGGCAGCAAGGGAATGGGGGGGGGCAAATTACAGAAGTTATCCCAACGAATTATTATGACAATTGTCCATAGACACAACAGCGCTGAGAGAGAGAGAGGCCAGGATTGCCAGGATTATGGGGATTGTCAGGATTGGATGAACAACAATTGAATGCACAAAGCCGAGAGAGCTCAACGCTTTGCAGCTTTGTTGTTCTGCTGCTATTTTGGCTTTTGTGATAAATCCAAGCACAAGCTGCACTTTCAGGGCGCTCGAATGCAGAGGCAACATCATCATCATCGTCATCATCATTGATGGGAGCAGCCAGGCTGACGATGCTGTTGTCTTTGCGGATTAGACTAAAACGTCGTTGAAACGCACTCAAGTGGCTGCCACTGCATCGTGGCATCCTGGCATCATAGCATCCTGGCTCCTGTTTTTGCTCCTGTTTGCTGTTTGCCCACTTTGTTGACTCGCTCTTGAGATGATTGGAATTTAGCTGCTCTCCATCATGGCATCAGTCTCCTTGAATCGCGGAAATTTACTCAAAATCTTGCTCACCGTTTTTAGAAGCGAAAGATTTCAAACTTAAAGTTTCCTTTCTTGCATTTTATTTCCCATTTATTTCTGATATTGTGTTAGATCCCCTTTCTAGTCCTAGTACTTTCAAGGCTGCCACAGGAGGCCACAGACCGACCGCAACCCAGACCCAGACCCAGGCAGTGATAAGGCGCGTTTCTCTGCTCCTCGGCAGGCCTCTCGTTCGATGCCGATGCCGATGCCGAGGCGTTGTCCTTGAAGGACATGCTAAGTGCAACACCTGCGCTCAATGCCCTCCATTCAGCCCATTGTCCGCATGAGAAAAGTTGGCAACGCCAGCGGATTTTCCATTTTCCATTTGCATTCGCAATCGCATTTTGTTTGCCGTTGCCGTTACCGCCTCCGCCTCCTCGAAACTACTCAAAAGTCAAACAAAATTCTCAAGTGGCGAGCCGCCACAGAAAAGCGGTGGCCTGGTCCCCAGGCCCAATAATGATGTCCTGCCCGGAGGAGGAGGGGGAAAGGATGCGAAAGCGGACGAGAGAGAGAAAGGGACCCTCGAGGCGCGATTGAGAGTGCACAGAATGCATTCGCTTCGCCGGGCACTTTATGTGTTGCTAACGCGGAAAAATAAAGGGAAAGGGGAGGGGCGGAGTGTCCTGACCACCTTGCCAGATGCCCAAGATGGACACTGAAAGCTGCTCCAATTAGGAAAACTCATTTACCAGCGCATAATTCATGTTTTGCTTGTCCTCAACTCGCCTCAGGCGACTCTTCTCCTGTCAAAGTTATGTTTAAAGTTGGACCAATGGACTTGACTTGACACTGACCCTCGCCTTCGTCCTCATTGGCACCTGCCTTCAAGCACAGAGTTCTTGGATGCAGTTTACTTAAGTTTTCTTGTGGGAAAAAACAAAGTTTGGGCAAAACTTTGACAGGGATGTCTCATCAAGAAAACGCTCCCACGAGCCGAACCAAAGTGTGATTGATTTTGGAACTAGGAGGACAATCTTAATATAAAAATCATAACTTTTTAGCTTTGAATTTACGAATTCCCCATTCGACTTAGCCTTTGGTTTACTGGTTTCTTCATTTTCTAATTTTCTCGCTAATTTTAGACCCTTCTTTAACCACCTGGCACTGCTTTATCCCGTTGACCGGCATAGTTGCAATCGATAGATGCTTTTTTCCTAACTCTTTCGAGTCGCCTCAGCTGCTCTCAGGACTATCGGGGGACTTGGACACATTCTTATCGTGCCTAAGCCTAAATCCATCCCACACAAGCAATGAATAGATGTCTAGATGACGGCGAGGGGGGCGTGGCACGTGGCAATGGGGCACAATGGGCCGTATCACGACCCCAACACACATAACCTCAAAAGTCTTGCCAAGTTCTTGAGATAAAACGTATGCAAAATTGATAGAAAGATAGAGTCCGTGCGGCCCACACACACACTGAGGCTGAGATACACAGATATAAAGTTACTCAGCATTTTATGTAGAGCAAGAAGGACAACAAGTGAGTGGGAGGTGGAAGCTGGGAGGCGGCAGGTCTACAAGGCCGCCCTGCGTGTGCGTTGTGTGTGTTTGTGTGTGCCTGTGTTCATGCATAATTCAACCGGCAGAGAGGCAGAGAAGACAGACAAAAGTTGGGCAAATATCGAAGGCAGACACATGGATACGATTTGCATACGGGAGGAGTGGCAGGCACTGTGGAAATGGTTCAGTGGCAGCGATAAGCGACTAAACTATGCGTCTCGCTCGCTCGCTGGCAGGACATGTCGCAATATGTGACAGGACATCAATTAATATCAGCGAGAGACTACACACACACACAGAGAGAGAGAACAGCAGACGTCTGTCATTTGCGGAGACTCTTGCCGGCGGCATCCTTTTAATTATGCCAGCACAAGGAGGATGCCAGGACGAGGAGGTGACTGAGATGAGAACAAACACACACCGCGCCCTGACAGTTTACAACATGTTATTGGCTTTGTTCAACAGGATTCCCAGCGATTCCCCTTCGTTTACGTAACCGAGAAGCCCCCAAGAAGCGGGGCCTCCTTCTGATTAATGATGCTGCTAGCTCTGGCAGTGTTTCATTCTTTTTCCTTTTCGAATGCAGGTGAAACCGCTAATTAAACCATCATCAAAATGATGGTAATGCCCAGGGAGGCAGCTGTCCGGCCGGAATAAGCGCAGCTAATTAAGAACCCAGCTGCCATCGAGGTGGCAGGGAATTGTTAATGGGACGAGGGATCAGGCAAGATGAGCTGCGATGTGTCCAAATTCATAGCCACGTGAATATGCGAGGCGTTAATCTACATAATTCATTAGCCACTGGCCATCTGTGTGGGTGGATATGTAGGTTATTTATGTGGTTTTATATCACAAAAAGGTTGTCGGTGTTTTTTATTTCCTTTAAAAGGGCTTTAGTTTGATATAAAAGATACCCTTTTAGGCCTAAACATCGTCAAAGATTCCTCGGGGCGGTGAGTTTCTTAGGCGGCATTCAACTTCCGGCTTCCGGAAACCCACCTCAGCCTGACCACTTCCGCCAAACTGTTGGTCGCTGATCTCAGCCGAGAGAAATTTTGGCAATGCCACGGCTTTCAAGGAAGACACAGCTGCATAGTCCGAGCTGCGTTCACTATCGCGAAGTAGGAAATCTGCATCTCCTCCTCCGCCTCCTCCTCCACTCCGATACTCCGCCTCAACAATCACCGCTGGCCGATTGAATTTACGCCGCCTGGCCAGTGCCTGCTCGGCACGCTGTAGCCTTCGCTTTTCGCGCGCCATCAGATCCATGCCCTCCTGCACCAGCTCCGTGGCAATCCGTTCGTTCTCCAGGAACTGTTCAAAGCCCAAGGCGCTGAGGGCATTCAGAACGCGGCTGCCCAGTCTGAACCAGGTGGCCAGGCAGATGACCAGCATGCACATGGGAAAGTATATATTAAAGCCGTTCGCAACGATGCCAATGACGTCCATGTGGCCCATTATCTGCGTGTAGACGGTCTCCTTGATGCGCTCGGGAATGATGTGCGTGTCCATGTGGATGAGGCCCAGGAAATTGAGGCACATTGGCGGCGTGAGGCGGCAGAGGAGCATGCCGCTGAAGATCAGGCTTAGCTCGTTGGTCTGGTGATGCGGCGCCAGGTAGTACAGGTTGAGGAAGCGAATCCTCAGGATGGTGGAGTAGGCGCAGTAGAAAAAATAGCAAAGGACTGCCGTTGAGAGGACCTCGATGGTGAGGAAGTTGTTGCTATCCTTGGCCACGTGGATGGCGTTGGCGAAGATGGAGAGCACGGGGCGGCGACAGAAGAAGGTCAGCTCGCTCCAAACCACCATGACGGACATGGTGGCGCTGAGGATGCTCAGCATCCTGATGAATGGCACCTTCAGCCGGCACTCCCAGTACCATTCCATCGCGGGGCCATACCACATCCTCTCCAGCTGCGTTCGCTGCTGCGGGAACGCGGACTTGAAGCGTCTATCCAGCGATTGCATGTTCCTGGCCACATCCTCCAGATGCAGCACCACCAGCACCTGCAGGCTCCACAGGGCCTCGGAGCGCTGCAGGGTCTGCAGAGCCTTGATCACCTGCGCATGGATGCGGATCAGCGCCCTCTCCGAGGGCTCGATGGTGAGGCTGGCGGTGGAGCGGGCAAAGCTGCAGCTCGACTTCACCAGCAGCTCGACGGGCACCTTGAGAAGAATGGCCTCCAGGCAGGGTCGCAGCTGGTGATCGTGGGCTATCGCCTGGTTGATGGCCTGCACCGACTCCAGAATGTGGTCCACATTCTCCTCGGCATCCGACTTTTCGGCATAGAGCTTGGCTGTTCTGAAGTAGGCGTACTGCAGGGTGAATCCCGGCTTCGAATTGTTCCACAGGGACCGTGGCACATCGACCAGAGCGTAGCCCAGCAGCAGGATGTGCAGGAACAGGCCCCAGGTGTTGGAGGCGGAGGCAGCGATGGCCTTTAGCTTCTCCCAATTCAGTTCCTCGCCCCTCACAGCTATATAGACACGGAGTACGCCGCAGATGGACAGCAGGGAGCCGTAGGTGATGCCATTCTCGGTCAGCGCCGTCTTGAGCTTACCCTTGACCGTGAAATCTCCCGCCTTGAGGTAGGATCTCATCAGGGGCATGACCAGCCAGGTGAGGAGCTGCGAGTTCCAGTAAATGACGCGCCACAGCTTGGGAAACACATGGGCGGGCACCATGCCCCAAGGCGCCTGGCACTCGGGCGGTGCCTCCAGGCTGCTTCCATTGCCAGAGGCAGCGATGGATCTGTGCTCCTCCAGGCACTGGCGATAGAGAGTCGATGTCACGTCCAGCGGAATGCTGAAGACTATTAGGAAGGAGAAGCACCAGGCGGTGAGCACTGACAGGGTGACCAGCAGGTGCTGCTGCGGTATGTTGCCATAGCGATACAGCGAGATGCTGGCCAGAAAAAGGGCGGTCACAATTTCGAAGGTCAGGAGGAAGGCCATGCCGCTGGAGTCCCAGTCAATAATACTTGAGGAGCTTCGAAATTATTATAAAAGCGAAAGTAAAACACCGGTTACATAAAAATCAATGCTGTCTTGATATTTAGTTTGGATTTCAAAGGGAAAATAGCACTGGAATTTCATATACTGTTCACTTTAGGGATATTCCTCCTTACAGTATCACAAATCCCTTTAAAACTAAAGAAAAGCCCTTGAGTTTCCTTAAATATCTCACAATAAAATCAACATCTTATTGTTGTTTCCGCCAAGCAGCACAAGTCGCATAAAAACAGTTGACTTAATCATTTGGTAATCATTTCTCCGGAGCTGCCGCTGCATCATTATTCCCATTTTAAGACTAACTTGCTCCTTCCTTCCTCCCCTTCGCCCTGTCCCTCTTGAGGTCATTGAAAACTTTTTTTTTACACGTGCGGCCCCCGCGTTGGCTTGACAGCTAACTTTTGCCCAACTGGAGGCGGTGGCTTGGTGGGAGGCTGGTCAAGAGCTGGACTGTAATTACTCTGCAGTCAAAAAAACAAAAAGAACCGAGAAAAAAATACAAAAAAAAAAACAGAAACGAAATCATAAAACACAAAAAGTTTCCGGCTGCGGCTCCTGCTGTTATGTAGATTTTTCCCTCCCTCATTTGCCACGTTTTTATACTTTTGTTTTTTCAAAATAGAAAATGAAAAAATAAGTAAAAAAAAAGTAAAAGTTGGCCACGCCTGGTGCAGTTATTAACGGTTAATCTGGCGCCATGTTTGCCACTTTATGTTGGCCACGAGGTGCAGCCACCACTGAGTGCCCCAGGGCAGGATCAACGCAAGTCCCTAGGAGTCTCCGCAAAACTAAACTCTGGCTTTTGTCAACAATCAGAGCTTTACTTTTGAGGACTTTATGCTAAGCCAAAGGAAATCTTTTATTTCACAGCACTTCCTGATGGGAAAACTACAGGAAAAGTGGTTTGAAAAAGATCAGTTTGATTTGTTTTTCTATTAATGATGATGATGAGTTTCCATTTGCTGGCCAAGAATGCCGAAACCAAAGACCAGTTTTATAGGGAAATTAGTTGCAGTCCGTTTTCGTTTTCCTGTCATGCTAAATAATGCCAGGTTGGAAGGAATTAAAAAGAAATTAATAAACAATAAATACAAATTGGATACTACATGTTTTTGTTTTAATTTATAATTATAATTAATTATTGGAATTTATATGCTGTTGTTTTTCTTGTTAATTCCAGCTGATGTGATCTTAAAACAAAAGTATAAACATATAATTTCCAATTTCTATTTAGTGTTTTTTATGTTTTATATTTTATATATTCCAACCTGGCCTGGCAGACCCTGCGTATACGCAATATTCGTAAATTTTAGGCTATGCTGTCTGTGTTCTGTCACTTGCACGCTGTCTCCATAAGCAAATATAGTTTATAACCGAAAGGCTGTGTGTGGGAGGGAGCACAACCTAAATTCATGAATATTGCGTATACGCACGGTATGCCAGGTTGGCCTGAGACTCGAATATATACATGTGTGTCACTGCGTTTCGTGCGTGTTCCATGCTCGCTGCGATAAATATAAGCCGGCAGAGGAGGAGGTCGCCGGGTCGGTCGCAGCCAGAGAGAGATTATCATTTATAAAAAGCACAAGGGATACGGATACACACACACCCCGGGGGGGGATGGAGGTGGAACGACAGCGGGACGAAGCCATAGCAGCCCCACCTTGGTGGCAGAAAGTCCCTCCCCCCTCTCACCGTTTCTCCCTGTTGCCTTGTATTTTTTTCACGCGTACGTGAGCACATTTGACCGTTGCCCTCAAAGGGGGTGCAGATGGGGGCGAATAGGCCAGGGAATGGCGGCAATGGGGATGCAATGGACAAGGCAAGACAGCTGCTTGTTGGTGTTGGTTTTGTCAACGACTATTTAGTGCGGAAAATGCGTAAATTATTTAGGTACCTACATACGCATTCCCATAAAACCATTGTAAGCAAAGGAAAAATAAATAAAAAAGGCAACCGAAAAGGCCTCATCATCTGCAGCATCATCATCATCTCTTGAGGGTGGCCACCAAGGTCGCCGGCAAGGTCGCAGCAGCACCACAGCCCGAACCTCGTACCGGCGCTTAATTAAAGCATTAAAATTAAAGATTCATTAAATGATTTCCCAGAGCTAAGGCTAGGGGGATAGGGTTTTGGGTTGGTGCCTGTGTCGAGACAATAAAGCCAACGCTTGACAATCGAAATCCACTTGATGCGCCGTGCGTGCTCGAGTCCAAGTCCGTGCCATGGACGACGAGGGGGGACAGGGATGTGGGTGAGCCCGAAACGAGGTCAGAGGCGCAAGACTGTGAGGAAGTTGTCCATTATCCCTTGCTCCAGGTATCTTCACTCCATTTATCTCTTGTTTCTTCGTACTTGCAGGCGAACGACTCATACAGTATGCCAGCGAGAACCTGGTGACGGAGGTGCTCATCCATCCCCAGTACAATACGCTGATCCAGTGCATGCGGAACCTGCTGAGCAGCTTCACCCGACACCGGCACATCATCCATGCCGGCTATACGTTCAGTGGCAATGGTTCCTGGATACTTCAGGTGAGTTGGAATCTCTCACGAGGCCTTTCCCAGACTCATTTCGTGTTTTCCTGCAGGATGGAACCTTCTCGGTGGCAGACTTCTCGGAGGCCTTCCAGGAGCACGACGTACAAAGGGTGATTCGTGCCTACGCCGACACCATCACCATGAATATCCATTGCGCGGACGCGGGTCTGTGGCACACGCTGCCTGACAAGTCCTTCGCCCGCCAATGCCGCATCAGGATCAACCCCGTTGACGTGCTGGAAACCAGTAGCGAGTACATCAATGGGTTCATAGGTAAAGAATCACCTCCCATCAGCTAATGTAACCGATTTTAACTTGGGATTATCTGCAGACTACCTGGCGCCCATGGTGATGCCAACCTCGCTGCGTGAGCTGCTCGAGACCTCGGATGTGGTGGGCAACATACGGTTCACGCATCCCACGCTATATGTCTTCCCCGGCGGCCAGGGCGATGCAGCGCTCTTCGGGATCAATGGCTTCAATATGCTAGGTGAGAATCTGGGTTCTGGAACGACTATGCATGCCAGTTGCAAATACATCAATAAAAATATAAATAAAATATTTTTTAAGCCCGAAATACGCTGAATATATATTCTAGAAATATTATTATTTAATAAATAATAAAGATTTACAATATATTTTGCCCCTTTTTTGTAAACAATAATATTTTGTGAATAAATCAAAAATAAAACTGTGCCAACTAATTGGAAAGATTTTAGTTTTTTAAGAGAATTGTTAATACACTTTTATTCATTAAGCCATTTATGATTGTTTTAAGCCTTTTAAATTGCACGTATTTAAATATATTAAAGCAAAAACTATGATTAAAAAAATAAGTTGGCACTGAAACATTTACAAAATGACGTTATGAGCGTTAAACTGTTTCCACAACATCTCGAAAATTAATTCTACAAAAATTCCTGGCAATGTTAAAATAATAAATGGGTATTATTCAGATTCCCAATATCAAAATGTGTTAATAAAATTTATTTCTAAACGGTTTGGACTCGATTGATTGATTGGCTGGCCATGAATTCTGTGAGTTGCGTAGTTTGTCCCATCCAAAACTCCTTTCAATCGAGTTCAAACCCTAGACAGTTAATTATTGTTAATACATTTTAATATTCTAAAGCTAACAAATTAAACAAATTCAATTTTTTATTCATACATCTTTTTTTAGGAATTAATTTTCGGTTTGGTTATATTTGTGGGTCTGAAATGGAAACAGTTTAGCACTTTTACTGCTCTTTATTGGCGTTTTGTTGCAAATTTGAAATAAAAATCAATAGAAATAATAAAAATACGTAATATTTATGCAATTTTGTTAAGTTTAAAACAAACAAAATATTACAATTAAGATTTTTGAGGCTTCTTTTGAGTTAGAATCTTAATGACTTAAAATCTTTCTAATTAGCTGGCACAGTTTTATTTTTGATTTTTTTCACAGAATAGAGGGAAATATTTTATAAATGTTTACTATTTATTAAAGAATTATATTATTAGAAAGTATAATGCATATTTTGGGTTTAAAAAATCGTTTATTTATCTCTTTATTAATGTAGTTTGTTAGTTTATTAATTAGTCAAGTCAATTGATTAGCTGTCAACGACTAAAACTCATTCTCATCCTCCCTCATTTGCAGTTGATGGCGGCTTCAATCGGAAGGCCTGCTTCTGGGACTTTGCCCGCCACTTGGACCGCCTGGATGCCGTCCTGATGACGCGGCTGAACAACAGCAATGTCCAGGGACTGGGCGCCGTGGTGGCGCGCAAGAGGGACGCCCATGTCTATCCCCAGATTGGACACTTCTTTGGCAACGTACCTGATCGTCGGGGCTGCCTGCCTGGCAGTCCCGATGGCGACAAGGATCGCGATCCGCTGCTCATCGATCTCTTTGAGCGCGGCCACGGCATCGTCAATGACCTGAAGGCGCTGGACCTGAAGCCGCAGGTCTGCTACCGCAACCAGGAGCCGGTCAATCTCTACCACAAGGTGGGCCACGGCACCCTGGACATGTATGTGATAAGTCCGGCCCGGGACTCCAAGGAGGTGAAGGAGTTCCTCCAGAAGTGGCATGCCGGCGACGAGCGGCTCTTCGCTGGCCGCGACTCGCGGGATTTCAACTTTCCCCTTCAGAATCTCGTCTCGATTTGCGCTCTCCTTGTCTGGCAGCCGGCCAATCCGGAGGACACCATTACGCGCATCCTCTTTCCGGGCAGCACGCCCGACTACAAGATCCAGGAGGGTCTCGAGAAGCTCAAGCACCTGGAGTTCATGAAGCACTCCACCTGCACGGCCAAGTCCATAGCCCCGGCCATGGCCATCCAGACGGTGGCCAGCACGCGCAAGAGCCTCAAGTCGGCCATCGAGGCGACGCCGGCTCCGCCCAGTGCTACTTTCAAGAGCGCCAAGTTTGGAGCGCCTCCTGCCCAGCAGCAGGACAACAAGGCCAAGGAGGCGGCGGCAGCAGCAGCGGCGGCGGCGGCGGCGGCGGCTGCTGCAGCAGCGGCAGCGCAAGCAGCCATCATAGTCCGCACCAAGGCCGATTCCATAGACACGGATGCAGAGCCAGAGCAGGAACCGGAGCCAGAGGCCGAGCCAGAGCCCGAGCAGGCCGAGGAGGAGGCTGCTGCCGAGACAGAGCCCGAGCAGGACAACAAGGATGCCGGCGAGATGGAGAAGAAGGCAGAGAAGGAGGTGCTGCCCCAGCCACAGGTGGCTGCTTCAGCTGCCGCCAAGGATTCTGTGGATGCCGTGGCAGTGGCCCCATCAGTCACCAGCGATGCCACGCCCACCGGCAAGCCGGCCGGCAAGGCTGCCTCCAAGGCTGCCAAGGCGGACAAGCCGAGAGCCGAGGTGAAGCCGGTGGTGCGCTCCCGCATCGATACCAAGCCGCCCAAGTCTATGGACCGCAAGCTGGCCAAGCCGCGGGACGAGAAGAAGAGCTCGCCGACGGCCACGCCCGCTGCCCGGGCATCCGCCGTCAAGGCAGCCAAGGCTCCGCTGAGCAGCCGCTCGACGGCCACCACCAAGTCCAGTCCCAGCAGCACGCCGGCCAAGAGCGCTAAGGAGGCCAACAATCGCAAGGTGCTCGAGTCCAAGCAGCAGGCAGCTCGCGTGCAGGCCACCACCTCGGCACAGCAAGCCAGGCGGGTGACTACAGCCACCGCCAGTGCGGAGAGAAGGGTCCAAGCGGAGACAAAGACGGCAGCCTCGACCACGTCGGCGTCTGCCCAGCAGCGGAAGCCCATCTCAAGAAGACCGCGCGGCGTCTCGCCCTCGAAGCGGGCTCCTGCCCCCGGCAGCCCCGTGAAGCAGGCCAAGCCCAACCTGAAGAAGACGCAGCGCCTGGAGAAGGGCGGCACCACCACCGACTCGAGTCTGGTGTCCACTCCGTCCGCGGACGAGGCGACGGCTGCCAAGAAACTGCTCCAGGATCTGACGGCCTCCCAGGAACTCGATGCGGAGAAGCAGCGCGAGCTGGATGACCTCAAGGAGGAGCAGGAGGTGGTGCGCGAGATCGAGGCGGTGTTCAGTCGCGACGAGATGAAGCGCCACCAGCACCAGCAGCAGCAGCAGATCAAGGCCGAGCTGCGCGAGATGCCCGCCGGCGGCGGCGACGGCGAGGAGGAGCCCGAGGAGGAGGAGGAGTACCTGATCATCGAGAAGGAGGAGGTGGAGCAATACACCGAGGACTCGATCGTGGAGCAGGAGAGCAGCATGACCAAGGAGGAGGAGGAGATCCAGAAGCATCAGCGCGACTCGCAAGAGTCGGAGAAGAAGCGCAAGAAGAGCGCCGAGGAGGAGATTGAGGCGGCCATTGCCAAGGTGGAGGCTGCCGAGCGAAAGGCGCGTCTGGAGGGCAGCACTGCCGCCGCCGCCGCCAGGCAGGAGGAGGCCGAGACCGAGGAGCACCTGGAGACCAGCGACATCAAGGCCGAAGTACAGGAAATTATAGCCACGGCCAAGGATCTGGTGAAGGAGCAGCTGGTTGCCAAGCCCGCCGAGGAAACGGAGCTCTCGTCGCCCACACCCGAGGAGAAGCTGAGCAAGAAGACATCCGATACCAAGGACGAGCCCGTGGAGGAGCCAGCCGTCGACGCCCTGCCCGTCAATCTGCAGGAGAGCCTGCCCGAGGAGAAGTTCTCGGCCACCATCGAGTCGGGGGCCACCACGGCGCCCACCCTGCCCGAGGACGAGCGCATTCCCCTCGACCAGATCAAGGAGGACCTGGTCATCGAGGAGAAGTACGTCAAGGAGGAGACCAAGGAGACGGAGGCCGTCGTGGTGGTGGCCAGCGTTCAGGCTGTCACCCAGGCAGCTCCCGACGCTGCCCTCAAGGCGGACATTCTCACGGCTGCCGCGGCCACGGCCAAGGATGTTGGAGCAGCTGCTCCACAGATCGGCAAGGCTGAGCCCGACTCAGGGGAGCGTATCATGCCCATGAAGATGACCTTCGAGGCGCAGCAGAATCTGCTGCGCGATGTGATCAAGACGCCCGACGAGGTCGCCGATCTGCCCGTGCACGAGGAAGCCGATCTCGGGCTGTACGAGAAGGACAGCCAGGATGCTGGCGCCAAGAGCATTTCGCACAAGGAGGAGTCCGCCAAGGAGGAGAAGGAGACCGATGACGAAAAGGAAACCAAGGAGGCGGAGGGAGAGGCTGAAGCGGAGGCTGAGGCAGAGCCAGAAAAGGAGCAGGAGAAAGCTGACGCAGAGGCGCCCAAAGTAGTCGAAATCCTCGTTTCGCCTTCATCCAAGGACGAGGCCAGGGAGGAGCCCCTTGACGACAAGGCAGCCGAGAAGGTGACTCCCGAAACCAAGCCCGAGGAGGAGACAAAGAAGCAGGCTGAAGCAGGAGATGACAAGGAAGAGCTGCAGGCCGAAGAGGACAAGGCGGAGCCATCGGCAGCTGTCATCATCACCGAAAAGGAGGCCAAGAAATCGGCCAGCACGCCCGAGGAGAAGGAGACCAGCGACATTACCTCCGAGGATGAGCTGCCCGCCCAGCTGGCGACTCCTCTGTCAGCCGTGGCCCCCAAGGAGGCCAAGGAACGCGAGGACACCGTCTCCATGGAGAGTCCGGCCACCATTGAGGAGGCCATCGAGGTGGAGGTGCAGGTCCAGACCCAGCAAACCCAACTGGAAGCCCAGCAGAAGCAGCCAGAGGCAGAGAAGGAGGCAGAGAAGGAGGCAGAACCAGAGCCAGAGAAGGAAGCCGAGTCCCGACCAGATTCGGCAAAGCCAGCAAGCCCCAAGGATGAGGCTGTGTCCAAGGAAACCTCTCGCCGCGAATCCTTAGCGGAAAGCGCCAAGTCCGCCGAGAAGCCCGCAGTAGAGAGTCGTCGGGAATCGGTCGCCGAGAGCATTAAGGCAGGCAGCGCCAAGGACGAGAAATCTGCCCAGGCCTCGAAGGATGTATCCCGACCAGAATCCGTGGCCGAGTCCGTCAAGGATGAGCCCGCTGCCGACAAGTCCAAGGAGCCATCACGCCGGGAGTCGGTTGCTGAGAGCGTCAAGCCAGATGCCTCCCCCATGGCATCCAAGGAGGTTTCTCGTCCCGAATCTGTGGCTGAAAGCGTCAAGGATTCCGCTGCCCAGTCGAAGGAGCCGTCCCGCCCCGCTTCTGTGGCCGAAAGCATCAAGGCGGAGAGTACAAAGGACGAGAAGTCGCCCATCGGCTCCAAGGAGGCCTCGAGACCCGCCTCCGCCGAAGGTCTTATCGATGAGGAGGAAGCCAAGGATGAGAAGTCACCAGAAGTAGCCTCAAAAGAGGCTTCCAGGCCCCCATCCGCAGCGGGTGCAGCCGACAAGTCCAAGGAGCCATCGCGTCGCGAATCGATCGCCGAAAGCATCAAGGCAGAGAGCACCAAGGACGACAAGTCTCCACTGGCCTCCAAGGACGTGTCCCGCCCCGAGTCCGTGGCCGAAAGCATCAAGGATCATGCCGAGAAGTTGGTGGACAGCCGGCGGGAGTCCGTGGCAGCCGAGGATGCCAAGCTAACTGCCCCGGCCTCCAAGGAAGCCTCGCCTCGACCAGAGTCAGCTGTGGGCAGTGCCAAAGATGACGGAGACAAGTCCAAGGAGCCATCGCGTCGAGAATCCGTTGCCGAAAGCCTTAAGGCTGAGAGCACCAAGGCAGAGGGTTCCAAGGATGCGTCTCGCCCGGAGTCAGTGGCGGACAAGTCCAAGGAGCCGTCGCCGCTGCCCTCAAGAGAAGTCTCGCGACCAGGATCTGTGCTTGGAGCCACCAAGGATGCAGCCGAGAAGCCAGAAAGCCGGCGGGAGTCGGTCGCCGAGAGCATCAAGCCGGAAAGTATCAAGGATGAGAAGGAGTCTCCTCTGGCCTCCAAGGAGGCATCTCGGCCAGCCTCAGTGGCGGAGAGCATCAAGCAGGAGAGTATCAAGGATGAGAAGGAGTCTCGGCCAGCCTCAGTAGCCGACAGCGCCACAGCCGAATCCCGCCGCGAGTCCGTAGCGGAAAGCGTCAAAGCAGAAAGTCTGAAGGATGCCGCCAAGGAAGCCTCTCGTCCAGCTTCCGTTGCTGAGAGTGCCAAGGATGCCTCCAAGGAGGCTTCGCGGCCAGAGTCAGTGGCAGAAAGCGTCAAGGAGGAAAGCGGCAAGGCATCCAAGGAGCCTTCAAGACCAGCATCCGTGGCCGAGAGCATCAAGGCGGAGGGCAAGTCACCCACTGCGCTGTCCCGAGATGCGTCCAGGCCGGAATCACCAGCGGAGAGCGACAAGGACGACACTGACAAGCCAGAGTCAGTCGTGGAGAGTGTCCAGCCAGTCAAGGAGGACAAATCGCCGCTGGCATCTAAGGAAGCGTCCAGACCAGCTTCCGTGGCGGAAGCTGACAAGTCCAAGGAACCATCTCGTCGGGAGTCGGTGGCGGAGAGCGTGAAGGCAGAGAGCACCAAAGATGACAAGTCAGCACCAGCATCGAAGGAACCCTCCAGACCAGGCTCAGTCCTGGAGAGCGTCAAGGATGAAGCTGAGGCAGCAGAGAGTCGTCGGGAATCGGTCGCCGAGAGCATTAAGGCAGGCAGTGCCAAGGACGAGAAATCTGCCCAGGCCTCGAAGGATGTTTCCCGACCAGAATCCGTGGCAGAGTCCCTTAAGGATGAGCCCGCTGCCGATAAGTCCAAGGAGCCATCTCGCCGGGAATCGGTTGCTGAGAGCGTCAAGCCAGATGCCTCCCCCATGGCATCCAAGGAGGTTTCTCGTCCCGAATCTGTGGCTGAAAGCGTCAAGGATTCCGCTGCGCAGTCGAAGGAGCCGTCCCGCCCCGCTTCTGTGGCCGAAAGCACCAAGGCGGAGAGTACAAAGGACGAGAAGTCGCCCATCGCCTCCAAGGAGGCTTCCCGCCCAGAATCCGTGGCTGGAAGTGCGAAAGATGAAGCGGACAAGTCCAAGGAACCCTCCCGACGAGAATCAGTGGCCGAAAGTGTGAAGGAGGAGATTGATAAGGATGGCAAGTCCCCGCTGCCCTCCAAGGAAGCATCCCGCCCAGAATCTGCTGCAGAAGGTGTCCAGGCCGAAACTGACAAGTCTAAGGAAGCATCTCGGCGAGAGTCGGCGGCGGAGAGCGTGAAGGATGAGAAATCTGCACCTGCCTCCAAGGAAACCTCCCGACCAGCATCCGTGGTTGAGAGCGTGAAGGACGAAGCTGAGAAGGCAGAAAGTCGCCGGGAATCCGTCGCCGAGAGCGTGAAGCCAGACAGCGCCAAGGACGACAAGTCTCCAGTGGCCTCCAAGGCAGCCTCGCGACCAGAAACCGTGGTCGAGAGCGTCAAGGATGAAGCTGAGAAGTCCAAGGAGCCTTCCAGGCGGGAATCCGTTGCCGAAAGCGTAAAGGCGGAGAGTACAAAGGACGCGAAGTCGCCAGTGGCCTCCAAGGAGCAATCCCGCCCAGAATCCGTGGCAGAAAGCGTCAAAGATGAAGCGGAAAAGTCCAAGGAGCCATCGCGCCGCGAATCCGTGGCTGAGAGTGTAAAGGCGGAGAGTACAAAGGACGACAAGTCACCAGTGGCCTCCAAGGAGGCTTCCCGCCCGGCATCCGCTGTGGAAAGCATCAAAGACGAAGGCGAGCAGGTAGAAAGTCGCCGTGAATCGATCGCCGAGATCAGCGTCAAGGAGGAGAAATCCGCCCAGGCCTCGAAGGATGTATCCCGACCAGAATCCGTGGCCGAGTCCGTCAAGGATGAGCCCGCTGCCGACAAGTCCAAGGAGCCGTCTCGACGCGAGTCGCTGGCCAAAGAGTTAGCAGCTATTTCGAAGGAATCCTCTCCCAGACCCCTGTCCGTGGCCAGTGACCACGTTGAGGTGGAAACTAAGGCATCCCGCCCAGAATCAGTGGCCGAGACTGCATCTTCGCCGATCGAGGAGGCTGCAATGGAGTTCCCGGAGTCGGCGGAGGAGGTCGTGAAGAGGGCTAGCCTGGCGCTCAACCTGCAGGCGGAGCCAGTAGGAAAGCTGCCCACAGACTCGAGTCCCGTTGACGTGGCCGAGGGCGACTTCTCCCATGTGGCCGTGGCTGCTCCTTCCTCTGCAGCAGTGGCCTTGCCCTCGCAGCCAGCCGAGCTGTCAAAGATCGGTGCCGCCGCCACAGTTTCTTCGCCAGTCGACGAGGCTCCCAAGACTGCGTCCGGCTCCGAGCACGAGTCCCGGCCAGAGTCACCGGAGGAATGCGCCGAGCCGGAGAGTGCCGATGTCCAGGCTGCCACGTCACCGGTTCCTGCCTCGAAGGAGGCCTCGAGGCCCGCGTCAGTTGCCGAAGGCAGTGACGAGAGTCCCAAGGAAGGCTCTCGCCGGGATTCGGTGGCAGACTCCAAGGAACCATCTCGTCCCGCCTCGGCGGCGGCGGCTGAGACTGCCTCCTCCCCGATCGAGGAGGCGGCAAAGGATTTCCCACAGCTGAGCCTAGAGCTCAAGGGCAACCTGCCAACTCTTTCCAGTCCCGTGGATGTGGCCCACGGCGACTTCCCCCAGACAGCGACGCCCACAAGCTCCCCCACTTCGGCCCCCGGGCAGCCGGCCGAGCTTTCCAAGGTGGACATTGATGCGACTGTTTCGAGTCCAGTGGATGAGGCAGCCAAGTCTCCGATCGGATCTCACGTGTCATCTTTGGAGCGACCTGAATCTCCGGCTGAAAGTGCCAAGGACGAGGCTGAACAGGCCGCTTCCCTGGCCCACTCCAAGGAGCCTTCGCGCCGGGAATCGATTGCCGAAAGTACAAAGGCGGAAAGTGCCAAGGACGACGACGAAGACGACAAGTCTCCGCTCGCCTCTAAGCCCGCCATCCGGCCAGAATCTGTGGCTGGCAGTGTCCACGCAGAGGAGGAGTCCAATGAGCCATCACGGCGAGAATCCCTGGCTGAGAGCGTTAAACCAGAGGGCGCCAAGGAAGACAAGTCAAAGGAACCTTCCCGACGCGAATCAGTGGCGGAGAGCCACAAGGATGAAGCTGAAAAGTCCAAGGAACCGTCGCGTCCCGTATCCGTCGCCGAAAGCCTCAAGGCGGAGAGCACAAAGGATGAGAAGTCTCCGCTGGCCTCCAAGGAGGCCTCCCGGCCAGCTTCGGTGGCGGAGAGCATCAAGGACGAAGCTGAGAAGCCGGAAAGTCGACCTGTCTCCGTGGCTGACGGCAAGGCGTCCCCTCTGGCCTCCAGACCCGAATCCGTGGTGGAGAGTGCCAAGGACGAGCAGTCCAAGGAGCCATCTCGCCGCGAATCTGCCGCAGAAAGCACCAAGGAGTCTGCTGTGGCCTCGAAGGAAGCCTCCCGACCGGCCTCAGTTGCGGAAAGCCAGAAGGATGAGGCAGAGAAGCCATCATCCCGGCCAGAATCGGTGCTGGAGACGGTGGAGACAGTGGCAGCTGTGTCCGAGCAGTCCAAGGCGGAATCCCGACGCGAATCTGTTGCCGAAAGCCTGAAGGCGGAGAGCACAAAGGATGAGAAGTCACCGCTGGCCTCCAAGGAGGTCTCCCGACCTGCATCCGTGGTGGAGAGCATCAGGGATGAGGCTGAGAAGGCGGACAAGGCGTCTCCGTTGGCGTCCAAGGAAGCCTCGCGACCCGAGTCAGCGGCGGAGGGCTTCCAGGATGAGACCGAGAAGCCCGAAAGCCGCCGCGAGTCAATCGCCGTAGCCGAAAGCGTTAAGCCAGAAAGTACAAAGGATGAAGGATCGGCACCCGCCTCCAAGGAGGCCTCCCGGCCGGCATCCGTGGCGGATGACAAGTCCAAGGAGCCATCCCGACCAGCGTCGGTGGCAGAGAGCACCAAGGCGGAGAGTACAAAGGATGAAAAGTCGCCACTGCCGGCTTCCAAGGAACCTTCCCGACCACCATCCGTGATCGAGAGCCACAAGGACGAAGACGAGAAGCCCGAAAGCCGCCGAGAATCAGTGGCCGAGAGCCTGAAGCCAGACAAGTCGCCGCTGGCATCCAAGGAAGCCTCCCGCCCAGAGTCCGTTGCCGAAAGCGCCAAAGATGAGGCGGAACGATCCAAGGAGCCATCGCGACGCGCATCAGTCGCTGAGAGCGTCAAGGCGGAGGAGCTGCTGGCCTCCATGGAGGCCTCTCGACCCGGATCCGTTGCAAAGAGCGTCAAGGATGAAGACGAGAAGGCTGCCAGTCATCGGGGATCCGTCGCTGAGAGCGTTAAATCTGACAAATCTCCGCTGGCATCGAAGGAAGCATCCCGTCCCGAATCCGTAGCCGAGAGTATCAAGGAGGACGCTGAGAAGTCCAAGGAGGCGTCACGACGGGAATCTGTGGCTGACAGCGTGAAGGCGGAGAGCACCAAGGACGAGAAGTCCCCACTGGCCTCCAAGGAGGCTTCCCGCCCGGCATCCGTTGTGGAGAGCATTAAGGACGAAGCTGAGGCAGCAGAGAGTCGTCGGGAATCGGTCGCCGAGAGCATTAAGGCAGGCAGTGCCAAGGACGAGAAATCTGCCCAGGCCTCGAAGGATGTATCCCGACCAGAATCCGTGGCAGAGTCCCTTAAGGATGAGCCCGCTGCCGACAAGTCCAAGGAGCCATCTCGCCGGGAATCGGTTGCTGAGAGCGTCAAGCCAGATGCCTCCCCAATCGCATCCAAGGAGGCATCCCGCCCAGAATCCGCAGCTGAAAGCGTCAAGGATTCCGCTGCGCAGTCGAAGGAGGCGTCCCGTCCCGCTTCTGTGGCCGAAAGCACCAAGGCGGAGAGTACAAAGGACGAGAAGTCGCCCATCGCCTCCAAGGAGGCTTCCCGCCCAGAATCCGTGGCTGGAAGTGCGAAAGATGAAGCGGACAAGTCCAAGGAACCCTCCCGACGAGAATCAGTGGCCGAAAGCGTGAAGGAGGAGAGTGATAAGGATGGCAAGTCCCCGCTGCCCTCCAAGGAAGCATCCCGACCAGAATCCGCTGCAGAAGGTGTCCAGGCCGAAGCTGACAAGTCTAAGGAAGCATCTCGGCGAGAGTCGGCGGCGGAGAGCGTGAAGGCGGAGAGCGAGAAGGCGGAGAGTGAGAAGGCGGACAGCACAAAGGATGAGAAATCTGCACCTGCCTCCAAGGAAGCCTCCCGACCAGCATCCGTGGTTGAGAGCGTGAAGGACGAGGCTGAGAAGGCAGAAAGTCGCCGGGAATCCGTAGCCGAGAGCGTGAAGCCAGACAGCGCCAAGGACGACAAGTCTCCAGTGGCCTCCAAGGCAGCCTCGCGACCAGAATCCGTGGTCGAGAGCGTCAAGGATGAAGCTGAGAAGTCCAAGGAGCCTTCCAGGCGGGAATCCGTTACCGAAAGCGTAAAGGCAGAGAGTACAAAGGACGAGAAGTCGCCGCTGGCCTCCAAGGACACATCCCGCCCAGAATCCGTAGCAGGAAGCGTCAAAGATGAAGCGGACAAGTCCAAGGAGCCCTCCCGGCCAGCTTCCGTAGCGGAGGCATCCCGACGCGAGTCTGTGGCCGAGAGCACAAAGGCAGATAGTGTCATGGAGGCCAAGTCGCCCGTTCCCTCGCGTCCCGAATCTGTGGCGGAGAAACTGTCGCCCACTGTGGCCTCTAAGGAGTCATCCCGACCCGGCTCGGTGGCCGAGACTGCTTCCTCGCCGATCGAAGAAGGTCCCCGCTCCATCGCGGACCTGAGCCTGCCTCTGAGCCAGATAGCATCCGAGGCGAAGGGCAAGCTGCCCACCATTTCGAGCCCCGTGGACGTGGCCGAGGGAGACTTCTCCCAGACACCCGCCGAGTCGTCCGCCGCACAGTCTGCACCTGGCAAGCCCGCGGAACACGCCCAGGCCGATGCGGCGCACACAGCTTCCAGTCCCGTGGATGAGGCCTCTCCAGTCCTGGAGGCCGAAGGCGAAGTGGCCGATTTGCTGGGCCTTGAGGAGGACACCAAGCAGGAGTCCAAGACGGAGCCCAAGCAGGAGTCCAAGACGGAGTCCAAGACGGAAACCAAGCAGTCGGAAAAGTCGCTCTTCGAGACCATTTCCTCCAAGGTGGAGAAGCTGGAGAGCTCCGTGAAGCAGGTGGAGGAGAGAGTCGAGAGCTCTGTGAAGAAGGTGGATAGCTCCGTGGCCGAGACCCTGGAGCAGGTGACCAGGGAGAGCAGCGAGCAGCTCACAGAGCTGCAGTCCGCTCTGGACACCAAGATCAGCAGCGTGACCAGCCTGTTCACCACCGCCGTGGACTCCGCCGAGAAGAAGGTGCTGGAGGTGACCGAGAAGATGACCGGCAAGACCGAGACCACTGAGACCATTGAGAAGACGACCACGGAACAGGTGACCAAGGTGAGCGAGAGCTCCTCCGCCATCTCGGAGACCAGCTTGGAGCTGGGCACCTTTTCGGAGCTGCGCGAGACCCACATCACCACCGTCGGCTCGCCCGAGTTCACCGTCACCACCTGCGAGCGCGACGAGCCCGTTCTGCACGACATCAAGGAGGAGGACGAGGAGCATCGCTTCTCGCCGCCCAGCGACAAGCCCGGCTCCATGATTCCATCGCAGCCCATTCGGCCACTGTCGCCGCGCGAAGAGGAGGTGGCCAAGATCGTGGCCGACGTGGCTAAGGTGCTGAAATCCGACAAGGATATCACCGACATTATTCCCGACTTTGACGAACGCCAGCTGGAGGAGAAGCTGAAGACCACCGAGGCGGGAGACCACCTGGAGATCGGCATAATGAAGGTGGAGATCGAGTCGGAGAAGTCTTCGCCGGATCAGAAATCCGGCCCCATTTCCATCGAAGAGAAGGACAAGATTGAGCAGTCGGAGAAGGCGCAGTTGCAGCAGGAACTGGGCCTGGCTTCCGTTTCCATTTCCCACAAGGAGGAGCAGGAGGAGGAAAAGGAGAAGCTGGAGAAGACATCGCGTCCCGAATCTTCAGCCAGCCAGGCCAGCGACAAGGATGCATCCAAAATATCCCAGGCTGCCGCCGAAGAGACAATGGATTCTCTAGAGTCGCTGCTCCGCTCAACCACCTCGACCACCACAACCACCACCACGGAGACCTCGGAGACCAAGAAGCTGGAGGAGAAATCCAAGTCCAGTGTGGAGTCCGTGTCCAGTACGGTGACCAAGTCGTCGGTCCTTCAGCTGCGCAGCGAGGAGTCCACCACCAGCGACTCCTTGAGCAGCAGCCTCAAGGTGGAGGACAGCTCCCGCCGGGAATCGCTCTCCAGCCTGCTGACCGAGAAGGGCGGCGCCAAGGAGGACACCGCCACCAGCACAACCGTCTCCCAGCTGGAGGAGCTGCTGGTGCAGTCCGAGGAGTGCTCCTCCGAGTCCATTGTCAGCGAAATTCAGACCAGCAGCGCCACCGCTGCGGCCGCCCAGAAGATGGCCAAGGAGACGCGAGAGGTGCTCAGCGAGGCCAAGGAGACCAGCAGCACCAGCAGTGCCCTGCGGGATGAGAACCTCAAGGAGACCGTGGCCGAGTTTCTGGCCACCGAGAAGATTGTCTCCGCCAAGGAGACCTTCAGCGCCGAGGCCACCAAAACGGCCGAGGAGTGCCTGAAGAAGGCCAGCGCCAGCAGTGTCTCCAGCAGCGCCACTGCCTCCCAGCGGGCGCTTTTCGTTGGCACCGATGAGTCCCGTCGCGAGTCCCTGCTGAGCCACGCCAGCGAGGGTCGCCTCACCCACAGCGATCCCGAGGACGAGGAGCCCGACGACGACGAGGAGGACGCCGATGAGCGGGCCAGTGTCAAGGAGAGCCGGTCCAAGTCCATAGCCACCATTATGATGACCAGCATCTACAAGCCGGCGGGAGAGGAGATTGAGGATATCCAGGAGGAGCACGACCACGAGAAGGAGCAGGAGCAAACAGAGAAGACAACCGAGAAGACACTGCTGCAGACCAGCGAGCAGATCATCAGAACCAGCAGCAGCAGCTCCAAGAAGGAGGAGTCTTCCGCTTCCGCCTCCTCTTCCTCCTCCAAGAAGGTGGAGGCCATCACACTCACACAGATGGTAGAGCAGTCTGGCCAGGATCAGGCCGAGGCTTCTGATCGCAAGACACCGCCCACGGCGCCAGTAAGTCCCAGCGTCAAGCCCTTGTCCACAACGGCAGCGGGAGGAGCAGCAGCTTCCGCTTCCGCTTCAGCTGGAGGAGCAGCCGCTGGAACTGGAACCAAGTGCGAATCGAGTGCCGCCAGCATTGTCTCCTCGTCGTGCCCCTCGGGCCCCCTGTCGCCCAAGGATATTAGCGGCAAGTCCAGTCCCGGGGCCCTCACCTCTGAGAGCCAATCCATACCCACGCCCCTGGGCAGGGAGTCGCACACTGAGACCCCCGAGTCCTCGCCCAAGCCCACGTCCCCCTTTCCGCGCGTTACCAAGGATGAGCTCAAGTCCCTGGAGCTGCAGCAGCAGCAGGAACAGATCTTGGCAGGAGCAGCTGGACCAGAGGCCGAAGTCGATCTGCCCGAGCTCCATGAGCTGCGCGGCATCGAGAGCACCACCGCTCTCAGCGGCAGCACCGAGAAGATCATCACCACGACCATCACCACGGTGACCAAGGTGATATCCGCCGATGGCAAGGAGATCGTCACCGAGCAGAAGACGGTCACCACCACGGACAGCTCGGAGCCGGACAGCGAGAAGGTGACCATGGTCACCACCACGCGCACCACCAGCGAGAGCGAACGCGACCAGCAGCAGCAGCAGCAGCTGCTCCCGAAGGAGGTGACCCTGCTGCGCGGCAGCCTCTACCGCTCCAGCACCCCGGGCAGCGAGGATGAGGACGATCTTCTCCTCCCGGGCTCCCCGCGCAGTGCCACCAGCTACGAGCTGCAGCACTCGAGCTCTGGGGTGAGCAAGCGATCCGATCTGGATGCCGACGACGGCGATGAGAGCCAGGATGACATTCCGCCGCAGTACGGCAGCGAGGAGCACTCGACGGCGCGCTCAATAATGATGCTGCCGCGCACGGTCGATCCCATGGCTACCTCATTCTACGGCGCCCTGCCCCAGGACGATGGCTTCTCGCCCGCTCCGCTGGGCACCACACAACCCATTCCAGTGCCGACCCAGGGCGGCGGTGGCGGCGGCGGTAACGACAGTCAGTCGTCGGAGAGCGTGGAGAGCAGCAGCCAACAGACCTGGGCCGGACACAAGTTCCTCGACCAGGCGGACAAGGACTTCCAGCGTGCCCTCGAAGAGCATGTGCAGGCGCGCGGCGCCGAAGTCATGTCTTCCGTCACCGCCAAATACTCTTACTCGCCCTCCAAGGCCGACGAGGTGGAGCAGCAGATCGTCAGCGGCTCCGCAGAGCGTCAGCGTTTCCCCCTGAGCGATGTCCAGCGAATGCGTGTGGCCGATACGGGTTTCGGCACAGTGGGACAGCAGGAGAAGCAAGGGGAGAAGCAGAAGGAAACTCCAGTCACAGGAACAGTTCCAGTACCAGTCACAGCCACAGCCACAACCACAGCCACAGCCACAGCCACAGTCACAGCAACAACCACAACGAGCTCCTCCGCCTCCTCCTCCACGGGCGCCCTGCCCAAGGATCGTCTGGAGGAGTGGGGCAAGCCCCTGGGCCTGCCCTCGCCCGCTCCGCTGCCCGTAGAGGGCGGCTCATCTGATATCCGGACTACGCCGAAAAAGGAACGCCGCATGGTGGCCACCAAGACGCGTCTGAATAACGAGAAGAATCTGCGCAAGCGCAGCGAGTCGCCCAACAAGGCGAATGTGAAGAAGCCGGCGCCCGTCTACGTGGATCTCACCTATGTCCCGCACAACGGCAACTCCTACTACGCCCACGTGGACTTCTTCAAGAGGGTGCGTGCCCGTTACTATGTCTTCTCCGGCACGGAGCCCAGTCGCCAGGTGTACGATGCTCTGCTCGAGGCCAAGCAGACATGGGAGGACAAGGAGTTGGGTGAGTATTAGTGGCTTTATAACTTTGCACGATTTTATATATAAAATTCTATTTGTCTCTCGCCTGACAGAGGTCACCATTATACCCACATATGACACAGATGTGCTGGGCTATTGGGTGGCCGAAAACGAGGAGCTGCTAGCCAAGCACCGCATCGACCTCTCGCCCTCCGCCTCGCGCTGCACCATCAATCTGCAGGATCACGAGACCTCCTGCTCAGCCTATCGCCTGGAGTTCTAGGCCACGACACCGGGCCTCTTTATAGCCTTCGACGATGCCTGAGGAGGGGAAGCCAACCGAGAACCAACACCATGCACCCAGCCACGACCAGGAGAGAGCAGAGAGTACCGATAGAGAGACAGGAGAGCAGGAGCACTCACTGCCAGAGACTGGAGTTCCTGTAAGACTTGCAAAGTAAAGGGACTCGAGGAGCTCTGGCAGGCAGCAACAGCAAGAGGAGATGCAGAAGGAGGAGGAGGAGCAGCAGCATGAAGCCAGAAGCAGTAGCAAGGAGCAGAATGACAGAGCGGCGAAGGATATAAGCAGCTGGACGCATAGCTGATATATGGCGGAGTCCCGGGGTCACGCAATTGACGCCACTTTGTTAGCCATTAATCGCCGTCTATATATTAAGCTTACGCCGCGCTTAACACCCGAACGAGCTAAGTAATTAATTCATATTTTAATTTCAAGAAATTAATTACGAAAAACGAAAAAAACACTGAAAACAAAACGAGCACCTTGCGCCAGTCAAACGCTACCTTTGTCTATTAAACCAAAGATCAAAAATAGTAAAAATATACACAGCAAAAAGCGAAAAGCGAAAAACTAAAGAAACCTAAACATAAAAACCGAAAGAGCTAAAACGAGAAGAAACCAAAGAAAAATATGGAGAAAGACGAGTAAAGAAAATGTCAGCAAAAGAAAAACTCGATATATTATATATATATTTAAAGAAAAAGTCAAAGTAAAAGCAAAAAAAGAACAAGTAATATTCATGTTTAATGTATTAGTCTCTAAACTTTTACGAGGTATTTTTGAATTTTAAAAGCGAAGCGAGAAGAAGGCATAAATTTAATAAAAACAAGTCGGAGAGAGCGCTACGTAGTTATTAGGACACACACCGAGCAGAGGCAGGAAGAGATCCGGCCAACGGATCGAAAAACTTAATCAAATCCCGCGACAATGATTATTACGATTTAACCCTTGAGGCAGAGCCAATAATCCAACCCGATGATCCCCGAATATAAACCATAACCACACTGTCTCCGTTAACCAATCACCTTTTCTTTATTTTCCTTTTAATTAAATCCTTTTCTTGATTATTTTTTAGAGTTTCAGAAAGACTTGAACCAAGGACCTTGTAATGATCAAGATGCTTAACGCGGAAAAGAATTCCTCTCTTTTAATAATTTTAATAAACATTTTAAGAGGGCAATTTCTGGTGGCGTTAGACATCTTGATGTTTATAGGGTCTTTGCTTGAACCCTAAAAAAGAGCAGATTTATATAGCAAACGATATACGTACACTTCCAGAATAAGGAGCTGAAGGCTTAGAGGCAGATGAGGAGCAGCTAAAAGGACAGGAAGCGTGGAAAGCACAGAAAGAGCTGGGATAGCAAGAATGAGACTAGGAGGGGCAATCGATTGCTGTTGCTGAAGAGTCGTGGATGGATGGATGATGATGATAATAACGACGACGACGACGAAGACAAAGTCAATGCTGATGATACTATATAAGGCTACAGGATACAAGGGGGGGCTAGAACGGGGGTGGCATGTGATCTGGGGGCTGGGGCTTGGGGTTGGTTTTTTTTTTTCGAATGGTTGGTTTTTTGGGGCGATGTTGGGAGGACAGCTATTTGTGAGACAAAAAAGCGAAAGACGAAAGACAGAGAGAGCTGAGAGTCATAACTATAATACGATTAAATATGAAGAAAGCAGAAGGTACACACAAAGTGAATGTATGAAGGTTATTTTTCTATATTTTTTTTACTTTTTCATAGTCATAGAATAACAAATTTGCAAACAAACAAAACAAAATACAAACTAAACTGAAAGGCAGCAGGCGGAGCAGATGAGAGAACCAGATTTAAACAATTTTAATCACAAAAAGTAATCACAAAATATATATTAAACAAAAAAAGAAACGGAACAAGCAATTCGAGGCCACTTTAAAACAAATTAAAACAGTCCAAAAGGTAAAATAAAGGAAAACGAGCCAGTTACAAATTAAAAACAAAATAAAAAGACTCGGCAGACTTTTTTGTAGGCTATGCGTATATATATTTTTGTGTTGCTTTTTATATACATAAATAACTTGTATTAATTATGATATGTGCAATATAGAGCAGCAACCAATCCAAATTCGGGAGGAGATTAGCGGGCAACTGACAACTGACAAACACTGGCAAACCGTCCAGAGTCTACAAAGCGTTTGATAGCATACAAAAAAAAAAACCCAGAAGCTAAGCGAACCAGCGAAATTTAAGCGAAATTATACACAAAACAGGACATCCTGGATCTCCCCTCGTTTCCCATTCCGCAATCGAGATACTCTGGTGATCCAGAGGGAAGGAAGAACGATCTTTTGATTACAAAAAGCAGCAAAAAAGCATATATTGCAATCTCCGCTTCGAGGATTTTTAAAAAGTAATAACCAAGAACGAAAAGATTAAGAAAGAAAAAGAAAAACACACAAAAAGCATACATTTTATTACGTATACTTAATTATTTTTCAAAATTCGTGCGCTAAGCGAAACAAAACTAAGAAAAACAAGAAAATAAATCAAGCGATTTAAAGTTAAAGATTACTTCACCCACACACACACTCACACGTGAACTATATACACTATATATCTATATATACATGCATATATATATAAACTTGAGCGTATTGATGTTGCTTAAACAAAAAAAAAAACAAAACAAAAAAGTACGAAAAATCCGCTAAAAAAATACAAAACTCTTCTCACCGCGAAGAAGATCATTTTTGCCTTTCATGAAACGAATTTCCCCTTAAAAGAAAAACAAAAAACCAAACAAAGAATATGAAATATGAAACTTGTTAACCTTTTCCCCGTTTTTAATTTGTTTTTTTTTTATGTAGTTTCGTTGAGCGATCCCGATCCGATCGATCAAATCAGATCAGATCAGATCTGATACTAACCACACTCGGACACACTCACAAGACATGCATCCATTGCCTTATTATCCAGAGAACAAACGATATCTGCATCCATACCTTATATAACTAGCTTAAGAATCAATGTATATCGATATATATCGATCGTATATCGAACCTGTACGAGCGTTTGTTTGTTGAATTTGCTTTTACTTTTTAGCAGCTTCGATTTAAATCAAATATACATACTACGCGCCCGGGCTCGCACACACACCTGCCACCCGACCCAGCTGAGGGATCCATGTATAATCGATGCAAATCGATATATGATCGATAAACTATATACAGTGCAGCTGTGTGTGTGATCCGTGTGCTCTATATAATCATTAGTAATGCATGCAGAGTAAATTGTTACAACAACGCTAACCTTACCGATGGCCGATGGTATACATAGGATATATCCGTAGCCATATATAGCCTATATACCCAGGAATGAGTTGGCGGCAGAGTGGAGGAGTGGAGGAGCTACCTCCCAGCACAAAAATGATATCGAAAATCGATAAAGGTCAGAGACAAAATGGGAGTGAGAGGTTAGCTGAGGAAGGGGGCAGGCGAAGAAATCGATATATATATGTATTACATTTTATGAACGTCAAGCTTATCTCAACTATTTCAAAAACAAAAACAAAACAAAAAAAAAAACAACAAAAAATCTGAAAATTATAATAAACGTATTTATGTGAAGCCCCGGCGGTGTCTTTTCATTGTCTTTCCAAGGATTGCAGGTGCTTTTATTGTGTCCCCCAGGTGCCTCAGAGGTTCTACGTTCCTTGAGGCATCCTAGGTTAATTTCAGCCTGGAGCCATGCCACCCTTGTTGAGCCACCTTGATTGATGGGCCACTGACGGCTTAATGGATAATGATGGATGAGGCGTACTTAGGACTTCTCCGGCTGCCTGCTGATCCCACCAAAGTACCTGGCTAATCCCTCACTGCATAGAGGTATCTTCCAGCGAGCAGTTGTCACAGGTTGGCTCGTCATCCTACCACTGGGAAGTTCCATTAGCGAAACAAGAGCAGAGATAATACTAATCGAATTTGTATATATCTCCCTCACAGATACCGCGAGAGGGGCCAATATCAAGGGCTAACCATATCCCAATACCCAATCCATACGGCATGGACACGCTGAAGGCACTGGAGCCGCTGCATCGCGTCTGCCAAGTGTGCACTCTGTGGCACTGGCGTCTGGTGCCACCCTCACCGCCGGACACGGACGGAATACTCCTACACCGATCCCGCTGGCTGGAGCTGTACGGCTGGAGTGTGCTGGCGGCAGCCACTGGTTTCACCGCCTACGGACTCTTCCAGGAGAGCAGCATTCAGGTGGCTGTGGGCGGCGGCGGCGACACGAGCATCACAAGCATCGGACACACCGTGGACTTTATCCAGCTGGTGGGCATGCGGGTGGCTCATATGGCCGCTCTGCTGGAGGCCCTGTGGCAGCGGCGGGTGCAGCGTGACTTTTACGCCGAGCTGGGCGAGATTGACCGGCAGCTGGCCAAGGCCTTGAGGGTGGATGTGGATGGCAGGTTGCTGCAGATGCGCCGCCAGACCGCGCGCCGTGCCGTGTGGATTCTGTGGGGTTACGCGGTCAGCCAGAGCCTAATTTTGGGGGCCAAGCTATTGGCTCCTGGCCACCGGTTCCCCGTCTACTGGGTCTACTACCTGCTGCCGCTGCTCGTGTGTGGCCTGCGCTACTTTCAGATCTTCACCGCTGTCCAGATTGTGCGCCAGCGCCTGGACGTTCTGCTGCTCGCCCTGCAACAGCTGCAGCTGAGCCAGAAATCAGCAGAGGCAACGGCGACGGCGGATCCAGGGCCAGAGGATTGCGGCGACCCGGAGCAGGCGGCCATGGAACGACTGATGGCCGTGAGGGTCGTCTACCAACGGGTCTGGGCCCTGGTGGCGCTGCTGAACAGATGCTACGGCCTCTCCATGCTGATGCAGGTGGGCAACGACTTCCTGGCCATCACCTCCAACTGCTACTGGATGTTCCTCAACTTTCGCCAGTCGGCAGCCTCAGCCCTCGACATCCTGCAGATCGTGGCCAGTGCGGTGTGGTCGGCCCCCCATCTGGGCAATGTGCTCGTTCTCTCGCTCCTCTGTGACCGCACGGCCCAATGTGTGAGTAGTTCTCCTCCAGAAGCGGAATAGAAACTCATTTTTCTACTTTTTTCCAGGCCACTCGCTTGGCTTTGAGCCTGCACCAAGTGAGCGTGGATCTGCGCAACGATAGCCACAATGCTCTGGTGGGTTCTGTGTGTCGCGTTGTGTTGTGAATATGTAAATTCAATAGTTTTCCTTTTGGCCAGATCACCCAGTTCTCGCTGCAGCTGCTCCACCAGCGACTTCACTTCAGTGCCGCCGGATTCTTCAACGTCGACTGCACGCTCCTCTACACGGTGAGTGTGCACCCAGAGGTTCACTCTGAATGCCAGCAGCTAATCCTCACATATTGCCGCAGATTGTGGGCGCCACCACCACATATCTGATTATCCTGATTCAGTTCCACATGAGCGAGTCGAGCAATGCTGGCGGATCGAATGGAGAGTAGGAAAGCCGCAGGCTACACAGGAACTTATATTATATATTGGATAAATCGAAACAAAATCAAACAAAATAAATTTAAACAATAAAATAGCTAAACTAAAAATATTTTTAGTTTACAAATCGAATCCTGACACTTCGTAGAACAAGTTTATCAATCAAATTCGAAGCCATCTTCAAAATAAACCCGAAAAATATCCCTAATGGACGGAGAAGGCGATTCAAAGACTCGGCACAACCAGAGTTGGTTTCAATAAAGACATAAAAAGTTGTTTAAAAAAGACATCCAGTGCGTATGCACAGATTTGCCATTTAGCCTATGATTGTGCTGTCAAGGATCGCCTAATCCACGCCGATATGTTAGCTGGGAAAAATTTTACGGGCTTGCGAAAACGGAAATGGGGACACGGCATCGGCATCGGTCTAGTCAAAGCGAGGCGAGGAGGAGCAGCAGCGGAAATCGCTGCGGTATACCTCCTGGGCGGGACGGAAGGTGTGCCAGTAGCTCGGCGAGCGGCAAATGATTCTGGCCAGGTAGCTCTTAAAGACATCGTAGGTGGGGTACACAAAGTGGCGGCAGTGGCACTTGTGATGATGCGAACACTCGGTGTCGACAATCCAGTCGCGCGGCAGATGCGTCTCCCCCAGCAGGGATTTCTGCTTCTCAGGTTTGGCTCTCTCTGCCCCTATGGTGGTGGTGGAGGAGGAGGAGGAGAAACGTGGCTTCGACTTGAGGGTGATGGCATCCCTGTGCAGGAAATATAGTTCATGTAGCTCTGTGGCAATTATAACCCCCAAAAAGCCGCCCCACATCCACTTACTCCAAGCCCTGGTTTATCAAGCGCTGCACGCCGGGGCTGCGGATCACTCGGCCAAAGTGTTGGCAGCGGTTGGCCCTGGCCATGGTGGACAGGTACCAAGTGGGCATCAGGCCGAAGCGCACCTCAGCCAGGAGGCGTTCGGGGCAGTTGTCGGGCTCCACCCAGTTGTGCTCCAGCCAGAGCACCATCGAGAGAAAGATCTGCGAGGGCGAACCAGGGGCACAGGATTCCGGAATTGCCAGGAGACAGACAGACACTCGACACTCACCTCGATCTCCGAGTTGACGCTGAGGTAGCAGTTGCGCAGGATGTGCAGGAGCTCGGGCTCGGTGAACTCCAGGAACATGGTGGAGCTGACAATGCACAGGAAGACGCGCGAGATGCGGGTCAACAGGAGGTCGCTGAGAATGCGCGCCTGCGGATGGTGGCGTGCCTCCAAATAGGCCTTAAAGGCGGCGTCCTCGTTGAAGAACTCCATCTTGTCCAGCGAGGACCAGAGCTGGCGCAGCAGCATGGGCATCTGCAGCACCTCGTTGGCGGCCACATGTGGGATTACCTCGCTCTGACCCAACTCGGGCAGCTGCTCCATAAAGCGGCGCGCCGCATAGATCTTGGTGTAGTTCTGCACGACGCTCTGGAAGCAGCGATAGCGTTCGTTGCCCGCCGCTATGCCCGCATCGGTGAGTGTCTGTTCGCGCAGCACGCCCAGGAGCTGCCTGGTCACACGTTCAACGGGCGATGCGGGTGACGATGGCATCATGCCACCATCGAAGCTGCCCAGCAGCTCCAACACAATTTGATTTGTGTCACTGTCGCCCACTGCCTCGTCGCAGAGGCGGCTTAGGAGCACAACCATCTGCTGACGTGCGGCCAGCAGCTTAAGCTGGTGGGGATTTGTGGGCAGCGTTTGCTGGCTTTTGCTGGCCACTGTGGCGGATGTGGAGGAGGAGGTGGCAGCAGCCGCCTCGCTCTTGTTTTCCTCCACTATCTCCACGACCTCGTCGTCGGTATTTGCCTCGACCTGGGCAGCGATGAGAGTGGGCACTGCCTCCCGCCCTTCGCGTTCATGGGACTGCTTCCGTTTGCGCAGCCGGCGATATAAAGCACGGAACATAATGAACTAGAATTTGGACCGGATTACGTTTACAAAAAAAAAAAGGGAGCACGATTAGGAGCTGATTGTTTAACTAGATATTACTTGCGACGAGTTTGAAACTCAACTGCAACAATTGGAAAACCCACAGGGCAGATGTCAACCGGGATGAGTTGGTGAGCTCCATGGCTTACTTGATATTCCAATTTTTTCAAGTTTTGGGTTTTTAGTAGTGAAATTTTTATAAGTAGAATTTAAAAACAAAAAAAAAAGAGAATTTAAACTAAAAACAAGCCGTCGGCTATCTAATCTGGGCGCGGAGGGCTATCCCGCTGGGTATCTCCACCTGGTTCACGTTCAGCAGTTGCACCAGGTTGCGCAGAAACTCCTGCGACACCTTCAGCTCGTCGTCGGCCTCCAGGCGCTCGAACAGATTCAGCGCCGCCTCGTAGTCGTTGCTGCGGCAGAACTGCGCCAGCAGCAAATCGTAGATCTTCTGCTCGTCAATAGATCGCTGGACGCCTCGCACGCCCCGCGCCAAGCGGAGCAGCGTGCGCACCGCCCCCTCCTGGCCCAGGTGCTCACAGTTCTTGAGCAGCAGCTCATGGTTGATGCGGAACTCGGGGTTGATTATGAGCCGACGCAACTGGGACTCCGTGCCCGACTCGGCCAGGGCCAGTAGGAGGGCGCTGTTCATGTTGGCCGCCCCATGAACGCGGCTTACGGTCGCCGTCACCGCTGCCAGATGCTGCTGGGCCGTCTGGGGCGTCGTTTTGCTGGCCTGGAAGCGTGCCAGCTCCTGCTCGTCGCCATTGCCCAGGCGCACCAGCAGCGAGAGCATCTCAAACTGCAGGGGCGTGTGCTTATGCTGGCTGGCCAGTCGCTGGAACTCGGCCACTGCCGCATCCAGGTCGCCCTTCAAGAGCCACTCGCGCACAATAGGCCCCAGCAGGGCATTGTGGGATTGACAGTAGCCCAGGCCGCGCAGATATTCGAGCATCTCGCGTGTATGATTTACGGGTTTCTCCTCGCCGCCACTTGGGGGACATGAGGAGGCCATCTGAGCCACATTGCTGAGGAGCTGCCACACATTCTTGATCACATAGTCGCCGCCAACGATCTTGTGCTCCTCGGAACGCTGCCGAAGCAGCTGCTTGGCGGCATCCAGCTGCTCCCCGCGGACCAACAAGGCGGCAAAATCGATGAGCTTGTGCTCGTCAAGCTGGAAGGCTGCCAAGAGAGGGGTTAGTATGTTCACAGGCAGCGGGAGTCCACAGCAGCTTCTTACCGGGATAGCTGCTCTTCAGCTGCTCCAGGGCTTTTTGGGCGCGCGGCAGGTCGCCTAGCTTTATGTGCAGGTCCAGAATGGAGGCCAGCATTCCGCCACTGGACTGCACCTTCATGGCCTGACACTTGGCCAGCAGCTGCTGGGCCCGCTCCAGGCGGTTACTGCGCACTGATAGCTGCAGCAGGCGGCGCAGAACGCCGCGAGGATTCAGCTGCTTGGCCTCCAGCTCCACAAGGTGACACTCCAGCTCGTCCAGGTTCATGTCGCGTGGATGCTTGATGAAGCCGCCATGCAGGGAGGCGGCATCCGCCGGCAGCGTCAGCTTAGAGTTGCGCATTTTCTGCAGGGCCTTGCCCAGACCCTGGACGCTATCCTCATCCTTGGTGGCCTGGCGGACCACGGAGAGCAAAGCCTCGGCGGCAGTCGGCGAGAGCTGTAGTTCCAGGCGCTGCAGCTCGTGCACAAAGCGCAGCAGGGCCGCCGGCTCCTGGCGCAGGCGCGTCTGTGGTCCGCACATCTGGAGCAGCAGAGCGCCCACAAAGTCCTCCTCTCGCTGGAGCGCCTTTTGCTGGAGGGCCTGGACGAGCTGGGCGAATGGCTCGTAACGCTTGGTGGCCCGGGCATTCACCGCCAACGAGCACAGCGACTGCAGCAGCGTTGAGAGCTCCAAGCGCGTCGGATAGCGCTTAAGCAGCTCCAGCACTTCGGGCAACTGGTGCTGCTGCAGCAGGATCCCCAGCACCGGTCCCAGGGACAACGATGGCTTCACGCCCACCGCCTCCAGGGCCTTTACGCTCTCCACTGGCTGCGTGAGGGTTTGGGTGAGATGTGGCAGCAGGTACTGGCGCAGCGTCTCCTCGTCGCACTCCACGCTCAGGCGCTGCATTTCGGCAACCAGGCGTAGCATGCCGCTCTCGCCCTCTCGCCGATAATGGTGCAGGATTAGTGGCCAAAAGTAGTGTGGACGCAGCTGTTCGCCGGCGGCGGCCAGGGCCTCCAGGCAGCCCAGAGCCGAAGAGGGCAGGCGACGCAGGGCCAGCTCCACGAGCAGATGAAGGGCACGGGGATTCTGACCCCGCTGGACCAGCTGGCGGGCGAATTGGAGGGTCTCCTTTACGGGGATGTTGGCACGGAAGAATTCCTGCAGCAGCAGGCTGCCATACTCGTCCACGTTCTGGTTTTGGGTGTGATTGGGCGCCGGCAAGGCGGCCACCAGCTGAATGACCACCTGGGGCCGTCCCTCATGCAGTAGCTGGATGCACAGGCTCTTTAGGGCGGGCGGCAGATCCAATCCGGTGAGAAATTCGCGTGGCATTTCGTTGATTAGCTGCTGGACAAGCTGGGCGTCCACGTCTTTGGTGGCAACAACCGCCCGGAGCATTTGGAGCAGTTGGGCATGTCTGAATCCCGTCGTTGCCTGCAGCACTTCCTTGGCTCGCTCCAGCTGGCCGTTCTCCACCAGCGCTTCGAACCGCACGGCCTCGGTGGTGCTGGTGCCCAGCTGAATGCCAGCGGATCGCATGCTGCCCACCACAGACTCCGTTCCGGCCAGATCTCCGTTCCGGGCGTGGCCCAGGAGCAGTGAGTGGAAGTTGCGCTCGGTTAGGGCGAAGTTATGCTCGCGCATATCGGCCAGCAGCTCGCTGGCCTGGCGCATATTGCCCGCAGCACAGGCCACGTCCAGTAGGTCGCTGTAGAGTCCAGAATCGGCCGCGCCATGGTAGACAGCGATCTCGGCCAGCAGGGAACGATAGTCGGGCAGGGAGACTCGGTTTTGACGCAACACCTGCAGCCGTGTGTGGTAGTGGGCCAGTGTGGGCTGACCCAGGCGCAGGAGCTGCGCCCACAGGCTCTGGAAGAGCTGCAAACGCTCCTGAGCGCTCCGCGCGGGCAACAATTCGGGGACACACGATCCCAGCAGGAAGTGCACTTGCTCTGCACTCACAGCAGATGCCTTCTCCTGCTGCAGGTGCTCCAGCACCCGCTGGCAATGGTCATAGCTGAGCAGGCTGTGCTGCTGGTAGTATGCCTCCAGCTGCGCCCACACATCCTCAATGCTAGCCGGTGGCCTAGGCGATGTGTTGTTCTGGCGCCTGCTGGTTCTTCTCTCCGTGCCGAGGAATCGCTGCTGCTGCAGCTGATGCTGACTGGGAGGCGCAGGAAAAGTCCAAGCCGGCGGAGTTGGAATTGCATAACGCTGACCGGCGCTTATGGAGCAAGCCAGGCGTCCTGGGAGCTGGCCTAGACGCTGCCAGCGCAGGCACAGGCTCGGTAACAAGCGCACACGTTGCATTTTGGTCTACTTCATAGACGTTTTTCGCTCCAAAAGTTGAAATTTGCTCGTGGAAATTGAACAAGAAAACAACACGCGCCGGCAATCAGCTGTTGGCTCGACGAGTTATCAACAATGCGAGTTATCGATAGACAACTGATTGCACTGCTTGATATGTTTGGGCCGCCTGTTATGTTTGATATGTTAACAGAGCTTGATATGTTAACAGTGCTTGAGATGTTTACAGAGCTTGTGTTGTTTGCACTGCTTGTGTTGTTTGCACTGCTTTCACGCGCTCTTTTCATTCGAATTTGAATTTGAACGAAAAATTGATGCTGATTCATTTAAATGGATTTTTCTGGACCTGCGCCGAGTTTTCAATGCAAATTAATTGAATTATTCCAATTTGCCCCGGGCAGAGACGCTGTTTGGGCTGCTGTGGGATGTCTTGATATCAATTCCATTCAAGATGATCCTCCACCGGCGACCCCCTCCCCTCCTGTACACCAGAAAACAGGACGGAGAAAACAAATAAAATCCAAGCATCGCGCACTCGCACTCAACGAGAAAAGAGCACTTGAGCGGAATAATATAATGCAATAATAAATGCCGTTTGGCATACTACACCACAAATACATTCTCTCGGAAACCTTCGTTTGTCACACAACAACTTTGTTGTCATTTATTTAAAACGTAAACTTTTTACGCTTAAATAATAACCAAGTGCTTGCTCATCAAAATGGAGAAAATATATGCAAAGCAGATCCGTCCTTCCGGAATGGTTTTGGACTCCGCGACCCTTTTTTTTCTTCTTCCACAATTGCTCGAAAAAAAGCCACCTAACAAACGTCGCCAAACTGAGACAAATCTAATCTAATAAAATTTACATGATCGCTCGCATTATCGTCCATTGTATTATAATCATCTGCGACTGCGACGACGACGACGTCGACATCGACCTCTGCCACCGTCCCTGCTGCTGCTGGCGGTGGGTGCTGTGGCGAGTTCAGTGGTTGGCGCTTCCTAAGTGGATGACACTCAAGCTCATTGAGCGATCCCATTGTTGTTGAAAGAGAGAGAGAGAAAGAGAGGCATTCGATGGGAATGATGGGATGAGATTTGTATGTGGGATCAACTATGTGATGGGAGCTACACTTGAAAAATACCAGTTGAAATTTTAAATAATTTGAAGACTTGATGAAATGTTGTTGAAACATTGTTAAAATATTTATGCTTAATTATTGGTGGACTTTTGGGAAAGCCTTTGCTCAAATATTGATTAAATTATAAACCTTTGGCTTAACCATTGGTGTATTAATGGTAAATTATAAATAGAAAGTAACCGAAAATAATTACAAAATATATGTTAATTTTTTCACCCATTTTTTCGGGTGTAGGCTGCCTCTGTCGGCGGCATCAACGCCGTGCTGCACCTAGCGGCAGCAGTATTTAGTAGACAGTAGTAAACATAATACAACAACAACAACAACAGCAACAATAGAGAGCCCGCACAGCGCACTAAACTAAACAATGCGAAACATCTGAAAATCGTTCGTTTTCAGTTTTAAAGTTCAAGCCGCGACATTAGCACACGAAATCTGTGAATTCTGCGATTATCCGACCCACAAGCGAGAAAAGATATCTAAAAAAAAAAAAAGCATAACAACAGAAAATTAAGGAATAAAACAAAAACAAAAAAGTGATCTAAAAAATCGCGCAGCAATTCCCAGGCAAATCGAAATCTGATCGAGTTCCAATTCGATTTGATTTTCAGAGCGTGTCGATTGAGAGATCAATATAAATGAATTACAACTAAACAGCCGCCAATAATCGGAATATACGCAATATCACTTAAGCAGCGCGAAACCAAACAGAAAAATATATACAACAGCATTAACAAGTCCTAAACAAAGCACATAAAACCGAAAATCGAACCACTAAAGCACCTGGCACTAATCCAAATTATAAACACATCGGAAAAAACAGCGGAAAACTTTGTTTTCCCATTTCAAGATATTACGAAAAAATAGAAAAACATAAAAAATAAAAGCAAAAGCAAGTCAAGAGTTTTAGAATGCCAGTCGAGTTGACCACCGAAGCAGATCCCGAAAAAGCCAAGGAATAAATTAGCAAACAAAAAAAAAAGGAGTAAGAAGAGAGTCCTAGTCCAGATTAATCCAGACTAATAGTAATCGCTATCGTAGCTATGCAGACTGTACCCAGAGGCCTGCATATATAGAACATGTCATAACTGAGAGTTCTCCGAACTGATCTATTATTTACATACAATCTGATTTGATAAATCATTTCATATTCAGCATGGAAAATAACACAAGTAAATATTGTGCGCCCGCCCGTCCGCCTGGTTTTGTTTACTCGAAATTTGCATTTAAATTGTGGGAATATTTTCTTCACTTGGCCGTTGTTTCTCCATTCTCGACCCATTAGCATGCTAATTCGAATTGGAACACAGGCCCGCGCACAGACCCTGTTGCACGTGCTGTCTGCCGTTGCTATTTCGGAATCTGTCAATCTATGAATCTGAATCCGAATCCAAATCTGTGGATCCGCCTTCGAGTCATCGCTATTGGTGGATATGTGGCCATGCCGATGGGACGTCATAGAGTGCCAACAACGTCAGCATTGCGACCCCTTTCTTCCTTCCTTCCTTCCTGCCTGCCTGCGAGAGAGTTTATATGTTTTTAGCCCAGTCTGATGGCGGTCTGGCCAGGTCTATTATGTGCTGGGCTATATCTAAGAGTACTATATAGGCTATGGCGGGTCCGATCCGCCCGATTCCAGACCAAACAGGTCCGGTCCACCTGCCCAGTTGGCTCTCTTTCTCGCTCGCTCTCTAGATCTCCCAATCTCCCAAGCTCCGGGTGACCTCCTGGTCGGAATTGGAAGGTCGGAACACAACGCACCGATTTCCGACTTGTCTATAAATATATATATACTATGTTTGTAGTATATGTGGGAGAGTTTTTGGGTTTTCGAGTCGGCAACAGTTGGAGATCTCGAGATCGGGATTCAGGAGGTAGTGCTTGCTCATATTTTCCCGATATGATCTATTTTCGAAGCGCCCTGCTGCTGACGCATTCGATTCTGTCCGGTTTAACCAGTTGCAACGAGTAATGGGTAACGGTGACATAGGAAAATTTTGATGAAAATAAATTCCTTGGGGGAAAAATGGGAAAAAAGTTTTCGTAAAGAAAAAGCTTCGAAAAATGCGGGTTTAAGATGAAAAGTGAAAAAGTATCTCATACTTAATCGTCTTTTAATAGTTTTTAAATAATTATTCATTGTTATTTTATTGAATTAATTTAAAGTCATTAAGCTGAATGATCTAGAAGTTGTCTAAAATCAATTAAAATAATTTCCTGATTACTTGCAATAAATATATAAAAATCCAAATACAACTTTTATAACGTTAAAGATTGAATCTTGAGGTTTGCAAGAATATCTGATATATATGACCCTTAAAAACCAATATAACAATTAAATAAAATTAATATTTATCTATGCAATCTCACAATAATTTCCTAGAAAATTAATTTCTAACCCAAAACCAGACAAAACCTCAGCTCTGCCAAAATTTTCTAGCAGACGAAGCACATTTGCTGTGCGTAATAAGTAGAAGTAAGAAAACAAAAAAATTAAATAACAACAAAAAGAAACAGAAAAAAACATAAACAAATCGAAGTATATATGGTATATGTATGTATGTATGGGAAGCGATCGAAAATAACTGGCAGACTCACCCACTGTGTGTCCGAAATAAACAAGATAGAATCAGTTTTTTCAATTTTCAACAACAATTTCAAATTTTCCACACACATAGAGTGCCTCACTACGGCAGTGTCTCTCTCCCTCTTTGAATTTTCCTTATTTTCCTCAGCACTCTGCCGTATTTTCAGCATTTTCACTTTCGCTTTTCTGGGGGCCACGAGGATTCACGATTCACGATTCTCGATGCCGATTCACGTGTCGCCATTGGCATTGTTTATATTTTTGCTATTTCGCCATCAGCCGCTGGCTAGGTGAAAATTGGGTGAAACGTGCCTGCGTCGATCGTGCGAATCGCTTGAAGCTTTCACTTGATCTTTGCATGTGAAAATGTGGAAATCGGGATAAGGATTTATAGGGAGGAACTAGCCGCTAACTGAAGCATATGAATATATTATTTAAATAATATATGTATTTATATATACAGCAATTTGCATATTTCAGGATTTTTACATTTCTCATTTTCATTTGTCCCCCCTAAGTCCATCTAATAACAGACTTTTATTTGCAAAACAAATATTAAATACTTATTCTTTGGTTATCAGCATTTAAAGTATTATTTTTGCAAAAATAGCTCTAAGAAAATTATGAGAAAATGTGCCTTTCATAAAGCTAAAGGCTTAAAACTTGGAAAATAAAAGTTTTCACAAGAAAAGCAATATATTTTACAGCTTAAAAAATTATATATTATTTTGCTAAAAAATATCAATTAATTTTAATTTGCAAAATAAAAAAAAAAACAAAATTACAAAAATTTTAATTTTTTAAGGTTACAGCAGCATTAAAAATTGAAAAAATTTGAAAACATTAAAAAAGAAAAAAAAACGGAGTAAAGCTAATAAGAAAATATCACGATAAACCATAACCAGCGATAACTATTTGAATGGAAGCAATATCGCAGCTCAATTCGCTAAAAAACAACAACACCAACGACAATTACAACAACAACAGGATCAGGGAGATAACAGGACACCAGCATTGCCACGCCCATCGCTGCGGCAGCCAGCAGTACGCCAAGAGAAGGTATGTGACAGCATTAGCAAAAATATTTAAAATTGAAGATATTAACAAATTGAAAATAATTAAAGGTTAAATAATGAGATGCTTTGAAAAATATTTTATCTGTTGGTTTTGTGCAAAAAAATAAAGAACCGATGTTTCGTCTCAGAGAAGCAGTTGGAATGGGGGGTTTTTAAAATCAAATATGAATAGTTTCCAAGAATATATATATATAGAAATATATGTATATAGATATGGCGGAGTAATAAAACAAGTTAAGTCACTTACCGACATGAGGCAGCAGCAGAGTAGTCCCTGTAACAGAAATAAACGGAAATTGCTATTTAATCAAAATATTTGCAAAACAGATAAGACAAGGAAACGTGCCGAGATGGAGATGAGATGAGATGCGAGTGATTGTTATTATTATTATAATGATAATGGTAATAGGCTTAAGGAGGAAGCTAAAAGCTAAAGGTCAGACAACATTTTGGCGCCATGTAGGCAAATAAAAAATAAGATTTTGCTTTGTAGTATTTGTGTTTAAAATATGAGGAAATTAGTTAACTAAAGAGGAATTATAAGAGTTGTTTAGGTTGCATTCTTTTTAAAGAAAGTATTTTAAATTGAGCAGAAATGGATTTAATATTGTTATAATATTTATATTATCTTTGAAAATAAGATAAACATATTGGAGTTTCAGGAAACTGATTAAAAATATTCTAAATATTTCTATACATATTTTCTAAAACTTCTTGAATATTTTATAACTTGGTAATATTTAGTAAAGTTTCCTGAAGTTTTAGAAAGCAATTTGTTGTGGATATATGCCAAAGCATAAAGTCAGAACATTTTTATCTATAAAAATCCCTTAAATCCTCTTTTCAAAAATCCTAGAAATATTTTCTAGAATTCTCTGAATATTTTATAACCTGGAAATATTTTCTATTATTTATTTTTCTTTATATTCTTCTCAAAAACTCCTTTCAATCCTTCCTAAAAATATGTTTTTCCTTTAGATCATTGCAGCAAACTCAAATATCTATCGTTAAATGTGTATATTCCCCTCACATAATATAATATCCGCATATCCAACATATGTGGAATATATATCTTTGGCATGACGCGTTTTTAATGTTCTTGAACCTGAAACGCGACCAACTTGAAATCGGTGAAAATTGCGAGAGGCTTTATTTTTGGCTGGGCAAACATCTCCTTGAAGGCGGCGGCGTGCTTGCTTAAAAATAAAGCCTCCTGCTCTCCGCCATAATTATTTATTTATTTGTTTGTTTATTTTCTGCGTTCGCCGCGTTGCTCTCTGTTCACTTTGTATCTTCTGTATCTTCGATATATATATGTTTTTTTGGGGGGCGGCGAGGCGGATCGAACCAATTCGAATTGGTTTGGGTCAGCGCGCAAGTTCTTCTCGATACAGCCATGGATACGGATACAACAGATACAACCAGAGATTCGGATACAGATTCAGATACATTGTGGCCACTGCAGCAGCAGGTACAGTGGGCGCTGGCCAGTCAGCAACTTTTCCGGGGACGACGAGTGGACGACAAGCGGGGCAAGGCAACTGCCTTAATTGTGATTTAATTAGGCTGCATAATTGCAATGCCCATTTGGCTGCCAGCTGGGGGTTATCCACTCACCCACTCACCCACTATCCATTCACATAATGGACCCTGGAGCATTGTCTCAATCTGGACAGGGAGTCCCCAGCTGACCTTCCTTTGAAATGATCAAAACAAAGCCAAAGGGAAGAGAATCTTGAGGGGGGAAATAGCCATTTGTTAGGCAGTCAAGTCTGCATAAGCTATAAAATAATCTATATAAAAAAAGTTCCTTAAAACGAGTGCCAAACGTTTCTCGTCTCCTTCGCTCTATAAATTATATACACTCTTACTACGACACAGAATTATTATTATGAAATTATTAAATTAATTCCACAGATATGTTATTTACAGAAAACAAAAAAAATCCCCTCTCGTTTGCATAAAGTAATAGCTTTAAGCTTAATTTAAATAATAATATACCGGCAGGTTAAGTGATTAAGATATCGATGATGTGCATTATTTAGCAAACAAATAATAAACGAAACGCTGGGAAATCTCCGATATAAACCCGATATATATATATAGTAGAGGTCACCAATCTGACACTTTCTCTGTAGTTCTCTTTCTCTCTGAAGCATTTAGCATACAAATAATACAAAATCTTATAAATACATTTAACTTTTTATTATTTTTTCTGGCTCGTTCGTTCGTTGGGGGTCACCAGAATGCAAATATCTCTAGATCTCTGTTGTTTTTTTTTTTGTTTTGCATCGAATGTGCGTCGTCCCTCGTTTAATTCGTTTACATTTTTATGGCCCTTCGGCTGGCTCGTGTGTTGATCCAGTCATAGGGGCTATTATATCAGTAGCCATTATATAGTCCCCTATATAGTGCCTGGCGGCGGTGCCCGCCCTAAGGCCCAGATAAACACTTTAAATCAAACTACTCTCATCCGCGCGAGGCAGGTGGATGTAGGCACAAAATTAAAATACAAAATAAATACAGAAAAATAAAAAGCAGTACAATCAAAAGCCGAGCGGATCAAACAAAAGCAAATGCTTTAGGCTACTGGCTTTCGGAGCGGCGAACAAAGAGCCCAGCGACAGTTTGTGGCAGTTTCTAATTGTTGTGTCATATCCCCATTGTGATTCCAGTCCCTCTCTCTGCCCCACAACCAGCCTGAATCACAAAAACAAAAAAAATCTAACATTATTCTTTGCAATGAAAAACCACTCAAGCAGACAGTTAGTTCCTCACTCCCTCGGCAGCATGATCGTCTTCCAATTGATGGAATAACAGCTTCCGATCTCATGTGCTACCCTCTAAAAAAAGTCTGATATTACTTGATATTTCTGAGACCTGAAAAAAGTATCTTAAAGATACTAACTACCTATCTTGAAACCCCTAATAAATCCCTGCTAATCCAGTAGCATGTCAAATTTCGAATTAATCCCATAATTAATACATTCAAAGAATAGGTTTTTGAAGTCTCACTCAAGCTGGCCCCAAAAAGTAGGTTTTGATTTAAAAAATATTAAATATATATCCAAAGATAAGGGAATCGAAACAATCTTAATGTAGAATCAGTTCTCTGGAACCATTTATGGCATCTCCATGGGCAATGTCCCCATCCTTATTTTTTAATGACGTAGCTCCTCAAAGGCCCAACGGGTTGATTGGCTTCGGTTCTAACCAGTTCGTACTGGTCCTGCCTTCTCTCTTTTGGGCATTGAATTGATTTCTGATTTCACCTTAAGCCCAGCGCTTAGTCATCCATGGCTATGCTGCTCTTCCTCTCAGCTGCAACATACATACATACATATATACATTTGTATCTATATATCTCTTACAATATATAGTACACATATGTATATATCTTGTGCAACGTCTTGTATTTTTCCCCCGATCTTAATTGTTATTGAGCATGCAATGATTAATCAACAAGAGCTGTGCGCATTCTCGGTTTCAGTTTCAGTTTCGGTTTCGGCTACGAAGAAGAGCCTGAGGGAAGGGGCTTGGACGACAGACACTGCGTAGCCGGGAGTGACTGGGAATTTAGAAGCAAAACAAGGCGAATTCACGTGACCAACGATACCGAGATCGAGAGATCTCCATCTGCGTCAGCACCAGCAGCAGCAGCAGTAAGTGTTGGGTATTAGGAAAAAGCCCCCAAAAAAAGCTAAGCCAATTACAATGTTGATGTTTTGATCGTTATAATGTTGCGACTTAGGCGAAATGACAGATCATAAACCTAAAGATAGATCGCTGGGGTGATAAGACCTCTTGACTCCGCTTCATAAAGTAGGATCAGGTGGGAGATTACATAATCAGAGAGGGATTACCTTTACCTCAAGATCGGTTCCACGATTCCCAGCTCAATAGCATATCAATGAAAGTCTCAAGATTAATCTCAGATCTTGATTAGTTCATCAGTTTCCTCAAATGATGATCATGGCCAATGCAGATTTCTTCCTGAATATGCATAAATTTTAAGCATAAATAAACCCCATCGCCCCCTCCCTAGTTCCTTTATATCCGTCGCATCTCTTTCCTTCTGACGAAGTCTCTAGATACCAAATTCCAGATTCTACAAGACTAGCAGATTTATGACTGATAAACCCAGTAAGCCAGAGGAGATAACAACACAGAGTGGAGGAGGAATATCTCCGTGTGGGTGGCCCATAAATCTCCAGTGGCAGCGACCACACAGAAACAAAAGAAGCAAAAACATCAACAAACTTTAAGCCGCAGCCTCCATAAAGTCCACACAAATTTCCACTGACGTCAGTTCCACATGCGGAGTAAGCACACACACACACACACACACACACACACACACACAGAGATCCAGAGGAATAGGTAGAGCAGGAGGAGGAGCTGGTAAAGCTGAGATAGCTATGGCTACCTGATAGCTTGACTTGACTTTGACTTTGATGGGCCTTGGCAGTCAAAGGACACACCGCTAAGCTGTCCAAAAAAAAGAAAACTGTGCCTGGTCACGAGGGCTGACAGCTGCTGTCGCGGATCACAGATCGCGTAGCCAGGAGAGTGATCTGATCTCCGCCAGCGTTGGCAGCCGACAAGTTGGGTAAACATTTCTGAACTTGGGCGATGGGATGAGCTGCTGCCGGCTGCTGTTTTTGGGACAATATTTGCCTTTCTTCACTTGAATTGCGAAAGATTGACGGCCGAAAATAAGACCCTCACAACTCGTCTCGATTATTTTTAGCTGATCTACATTACAATGAGGGAGTAATGACTTGTAAATGCCAAGGATATTCCTTAAAAAACTCCCGAAAAAAAATGTATATACATATGTACATATGTATATTTTTAAAATCTCTAAATAAATTAAAAATCTCTCAAAAATCCCCAGACACTTTAAATGAAAGTGTTATGCTTTTTCGGGGGAGGCTTTCAAATCACTGAACTTGGATAGACTTTCATGGCTACGGAAAAAACCTTTGCACACTAGAAAAACTCATAAAAATGGACACAAAAAAATGCCAAGCAATTTTTATGAAATGGAAATGGAAGGAATTACGTAGATCTTTTGCCGCCGCCGCCGCCGCTGGGGTGAGCGGTACAAGGTCTATGGGGGACAAGACACGCAAATACGTCCCGCGCACATGCACTTGCCAAGTGGCCAAGTGGCCAAAGTGACAAAAGATCGAAGGAGAGAGGGAGGGCGCACGCACACTCGGAGATGCCATTTAATATTTAGTATATATAAACATATATATATCCCAGTATATTCGCGGAGCTATTTCTGTTTACGCCTGGATATTGTTGACGTGCGATTTATTCTTCGTTTCATTTTCGATTTCGGTTCGAGTGTGAGTCCATTCCGATTCGATTCGATTCGATTTCGATCGATTAAATCATGGTACTTGCCTCGCATTTGTTCTAAGGTTGCATGTACTCGCCTTCTGAGTGATGTGCGAGTGTCTGCAGAGAGATGAAAATATCCAGATTGGATGGGAAATATATATGTTTTAATAAGGAGACTAAAGATAGTACATTTTCTGAGGAATTTTAATTTATAAGGAATTAATTTAGAATGTGTACGAATTTTTAAGCATATTTTAAGATGGGTTTAGAAAAGAATGGTATGGTTTTTAAATATTAATTCTTTCTGTAAAAAAAAAAATAAAAATAAATAAAGCTTATTATTTGTAATATTTTGTAATAAAACCAAAAATTTTGTTTTAAATCTAAATAATCAATATTTCTCAGTGTAAACTGCCACCAACCTGGTCCAAACCGAAACCTCCAACTGGTTCGTACCCGTTTTTCAAAATCGAATCCGAATCCAGCTGCTGGCCCATGACTAAGCGATTCGTTACAATTCCATGTGAATATTCGAATAAGCAGTTTTTTAAACCATTTATTTATAATAAATCCAACTCTAGAACCTAAATAAAAATGTATTTGAAGGAGTGTAACTTTTCTAAAAAAAAAATACTTCCGTTATTAAATTATAATAATTTCTTAATTAAACAAATCAAAGAACTTCCATATTATCGATCTGTGGAGACCCCAAAAGAAATCTCTTCCTGCTTCCAACCATTTAAGAAACAATATATTTATATATTTATTACAAATAAATGGTTACAACAAAAGGGAAAAAAGCAAAGAGCAATGAAAGATTGAAAGTGTTGTTTTTATTATTTTTGTTTTATTATTTACGGACGACGGACACACTTTGTTGCGATTGTTACGAGGCTTACGAGGCAGATAAGAGCGTCGGAGGCGGCGAAGAGCGCAGTGTTTTGATTTTGATAAGCATCTCAGCATCGCAGATGATGCTCCTTAGTTCTTTTATATTTTTTTAATATTTTTACCCCCGATAACGTCACGAGAGGCACCGAGCAGAGATCACACATCCCCGAGAGAAAAACGAGCAAGAGGAGAGGCATCCCGCCAAGAGCACCTCCATCCGGTTATAAAAGCGGCGACCAAACGCTACTTGGAACGCATTGTCCAATCGCTCTTGGAGCCGCGTGGAGCTCCTCCAATCAGTGATCTACATCTCGATCCGTGTATTCGAACCGAGTTTTTTTTGTCGTGCAGCAAGCACCCAGGATCCAGGATCCAGCACCCCTACTAGCAGCAGCAGCAGCAGCCAGCAGTAACAGTAGGTGCGTAAATAGTATCTGTGGCATCCATAAGATACTACAAGTATCTATAGGATATATGGGAAGCGAAACCCCTGCCCAAGGATAAATTACAATGGGCAAGGTGAATCATCATCCTCATCATCATCGTTGCCTTCTTCCTGCTCACATAAAATCTCCTCAGAATCTTGACGTTTCCGAGGAGACATTCTTTTCTGGGCATTATTCCACATTCGTTATGGCTTTGGCGCCTTTTGACATACCCCCACCCCATCCCACCCCACCTGTAATTCGGTATTTCTGTATTCGTTTTCATTTCTCTTTTGTATTTGAATTTCTTATTGTTTGCTAACAATAAAAATACGCATAAATTATTTATGCAAACTAAATTGTCGCGTGCGACATGAATTCCCCCAAAAAAAAATACGGAATAAAAAAACGGAAGGCAGGCAACACCTGTAAAAGATTAATTTAAAAAACAAAATGTTTTTATTCAGAGATCAAGCCTTTTTTTGGCGAGAGTCTGCCCCTTGAAAAACAATGACTCATTTCATGCCGCCTTAAACTGGCTTTCGCCTTAAATTATTCACAAGAAAAATAGTATTCAGAAATGAAAAAGTTCTGTATTTTTTTAAGGCAAAATATTAAATTGTATGAGTTGCCATTGGAACTTTAAAAATTCTTATAAAAATCTTTAAGAAAGCTTCTTTCATTTCGATGGCAAATTGTTTAATAATCAATGAAAAATATTAGCTCTTATGAGTTGCCTTTGCAGGAATGAAAATTTGCATAAAAAAATCTTTAATTCTTTAATTTCTATGGGAAATTGTATATTCTTTAAAGCCAAATATTAGTTTTTATGAATTGCTTTTGCAGCACTAAAAATGTTCATAAAAACCTTTATGGGAAGATTGCATATTTCCTTCCTTTTTTCTTAATATCAAAATTATAAGCTTTTTATCAAAAGAAAGTAATTCTACTTAATAAACAATTAGTTTTCTATAAAAAAATAACCCCTTAATAATATTCATGATTTCTTCCTGGTTATGAAATTCTTCTCAGCAATTCTTCGAAAGCCGAGAAACACTCATTTAATCAGTTGATTCATGCCAATCGAGAATAGCTTTGGCCTGCCTGTTGCCGGGTGTCAGCTCTCTTAGAAGCCTCACTGTGCCAGAGCGATCCCGGCGATCATGAGGGGAGGCATTAGTCATCTTTATTTGTTTTGAATTATCGGGAATATAGAGCTCGAGAGCTCCCAAACCCGACTACTGGCCGAATACTATCCGACTTTTATTTTCATTTGGCACATTGTTTTTTTCAATTGAAAGTGGAAAGCCAATTAATTGAAATGTTTGTGCAAGAAGCGCACTAATGGATGGGCTTTGGGGTTGGGGTTGGGGTTTGGGGGATTCTTCTCAATTGAAGACCAAGATGAGGAAATAAGAATCCGATTCGAACGAGTTTCGAGCGCACGCAGTTTGATTAACATTCAGCGAGCAGACAGTGCATATATAGTACATATTCTACATATATAATAAAGCAGATAAATGCGCATATATGTATGGTATATATGTATATGTCTATAGGGGAGTGAATATATAAATATGTAGGTATATGGGCCCATCTGTGCTGGTCGCCAGTGTCATTGTTCGTAGATTAAACTCACCCATTGCCATACTATATAAAAGTATATATTTATAAAGGAATACAAACAAGAAAGGAAACTTACTTCCCCATGTGAAAGTCGAAATACCCTTATATGTTGCAATTGGGTGCATTAGGAATCGATTGATTGTAGGAAACAGATTAGAAACTTTTAAATATAAGATAAAATAATTAAATTTTGATCAAATTAAACATTTTGGATGCACAAATTTATTTAATTTAAACGAAGGCAGCTTCCCAACATTTGCAATGTTTAAATAAGTTTTCAATTCAGTTTTAAATAATCTATATTTTATGACAATAATAAATTAGTTATTTTGTATAGCCTCAAAAAATTAGAAACTTCAAAAGCTTCTAAAATATTTTCCCCAGTACACAGCATTGTTTAAAGCAAGACCTGATTATTTTTTTTTAGCTAAACCCATGTGTTACATTTTTTACTTTTGTTTTATTTTTTATCTCAAGCTCTAGAGTTCTCTATTGTTTAGTTTATTGTTTCGAGTGGGTAATTAGGCTGTCCATCATCTAGCATAATTATCAATACCGAATAATGCCGATCCGTGACAGTCCGTCCAGAGTATCCAGGGTATACATTTCAAAAATGTCTATCTAATTAATTTAATTGTGGGCGGCCCCAAATAAACAAATATTATAAAGTGAGAGAACGAACAAAGAACACGTTCCGATCTGGCTTTCTGTGTGGGTCAGAGGTGCGATAATTCGCCAAATGAAGCGACCACAAATTAGCGCCAAGTTTAGGCCCCATAAAAGCCCCTAATCAGCCATTATGCAAGACGTCTTTGGAGAAATGAAGGCCACAGGGGAAAGAAGAGAAAGTCACGTCTTGCAGCGTTCTGGGGAAACTGCATAACATTATATAGATTGAGGGTTTTATATTTCAATTAATAAATGCCAAACGTAGGCTGAGTCAGTGGGTGAAAACTCCCACCGAAATTGCGGCCAGTAATTAAGCAATTAGACAGCCGATCGACTTTATGATATAATAAACCACTTGAGAGAGGCGTTAATAGATCAGCATTCATATATAGATATATTATATATTCTTCTTATTTGTTTTTTTTTTTTTATTGTTTTTTGAGAATTTTTCGAGTTCCCCGACAGTCAGTCACATGGCCAGCTTACACGATCATTGCTCGCTGTGGTCGATCGAAGTGTATCAGCAGTAATCGCCGCCACAACAATAATCCATATATATGAATATTAATATGAATATATATACTTGTGTATATATTCACTCAACAACAATGATAATGCGGCTATTAAGTCTCAAGTATAATACTTTTTTGATCATTTGAGCCGATCACTGATGCCTGTTGCCGTTAATTGTTGGCATCCCCAATACGATTTTTTTGTCATCCGATCTGCCAGTTATAACGTTTCGGTTAACCATCGTTATACGATCGTTGAACGATTATAATGAACTTGACTCACCAGCAGCCAACAGATCGTTGATCGATTTTGCTGATCCCTGTGATCAGATCAAGGTAGAATATGGATTTAGTCTTTCAGGAGGATTGGAATGGGTTTACAGAGTAACCGTTATAACAAATTTCTTAAATATCTGCTTATGCAAGTGATGATTTGTTGTAGGTGTAAATGTATCTTTAGCTTTTTCGTGTTATCAACTAATTGATTTCGCATTCCCGCCCGCTTGCAGTTCGAATTTTAATTAAGAAGCGCGCGCGCTGGGGAACACTCGGCAATGGAACTCCCAGTTGTTCCTCCGCGAAGCTGCCTGATAAGCCGCGTTCCACTGCCGACCCGTTCCAGCCAAAGCGATTTTGAGCGGTGTATTTAAGCAGGCGCTCAGATTTGAATGCCGCTCAGATACAGATACACCGCAGTTCCCAGTCGTAACATAACGCAACGCTCTCGCTGGCTAAACAAAAAAGAAAACAAACTACAACAAAGTAACGAAATCGAAAACGAAAATAAAAATAAAAAAGAAATATCCAAGCTCAAATTTAATTTTAACTAGTTTTTGTTTACCTTTCTGTACCTTTTCCCGTGGCTTTAATGTGTTCGCCAGTCTGCAATTGCGATTGCCAAACAAAACTGAGAACTCCGCGATCGGACAACGCCAAGATCCACTACAAGCAGAAACACAAACAATTGCTTAGCTGACAAAACAAAATCATATTTTTTTCAATTAATACTTAAATTTCCAAAAACAAATAACAAAAAAACCTCAAAACCAAAACCAAAACAAGTGCAAAATACAGGGCCTAAATTTAGAAATATTTTTAAAGTGCATCAAGTGGCAGCTTTAAACAAAAGTATACCTTGATATTATTAATAAATTTTCCCAAAAAAAAAAAAAAAAGTAAACAAAGCAAAACCGAACAGAAGAAAAAGTTAATTGCCAAACAGAGAGTGAGAGAGGGACACACAGGTGCAAAACAGAAACCGAGAGCCGAGTCCAATCCACCTGAAAGGTAAACGAAATGCGAAACCGAAAATGGGGAAAATTAGCAAATCGCCCAATCAATTAGCAGAATCTCAAAATGTTGTAGAAAGGAAACTGGCTGGCAAAGGGTTTATCCCAGAAGGGGAAGTACAGGGTAATTAAAGCCCTAAAAATATTTCTGTTTTAAAATTTCAGATGATATTTATTACCATAATCTTATTATTAGTCTCAGTTTCACACCTGATTTAAAAATCCATAAATTGTAGCTATTAATAAATACAATGTATTTTTGAACTCGGATATGGGAACCAAAAAGATAAATTATAATACTTTAAATATTTCCTCGAGGGAAAGTCCCTATTAAAACCCCATTTATTTATTAACATAAACTTGACATTATTCATAGAGTTTTCAGATTTTTAAATCTATAATTTGGTTGCAAATGCCATGTATCATTGAACCCTGATATTTGCTCTGTTAATTGGACCAATATTGATATTGATTCATTGTTTTATTAAGCCTCTTCAAAACAGACCTCAAGGGCCTTGAACTTGAAATGGAAAACAATGTGTGGAAGGTTTTAAAGTATATTAAAACCACAAACAGAAAATCAAAAAACCCATGAATCACATTTCACAATTTTCGCACCGCTTTGAGAAGTAGTTTTTCTCTTCACATTTTTCCCATTTGATGAGCTTCCGATATGATCTCGCGCTTAGTTTTATGTGCTAATTAATGTAAGATATGCAAAAGGCGCAAATAATAATGCAAAATCTAAAGCTAAACTAAACCATAAATGCACCAGATGACATTGGGTTGCCTATGGAGAGTGTACTATAAATGTAATATAAATAATGCTGGGAGACCCGGAGACCAAGCCAGTCCGGAATGCTCCATTCACACGCAGTTTTTCCAGTTGCGCTTGCCAAAGACAATCATTATATAGCGACGATCGACGATCGACGACTTGTTAAGCAGCAAACTGGAAACGAGTGCGTTTTATGGCGCTATCTGTACAGTCGAGCAAGCTTAAATTCAACTTTTCTTTCGGAAATTGTAGAAACAATAAGACAAAACTTAATTATCTGCTCAGAACTTGGATGTTCACGGGTGCAAATAAATTTGTTAATGAGTTGAAGGTCAGCTTACAGGTTGTGTGATTGATTTTATGGCCCATAAATAACAGGGATTTATATATTCAATGTATCGAATGATGACTGTACATTTCATCAGCCTAGAATCTCGCATCGCTGGGGAAATGGAAATGGTATTCGAACTGAGCCGGGGAGGCGGAGAGTGGGTACCAAGGCCAGGTGAAGGGCTGGGCTGCAAAATTGCTATATGGACGCCTGGACTGGACGGCGGACTGGACTGCGGAAGCAGCGTGGGCGTCCAGGGCATAAATCAGCATATATTTATATTAAACATGGTTAATTGTTGGCTATTAACGCTGCAATTTGATTTTGATTGCGCAGCAGAAAGCCAGCCAGGAGTGACGGCCACCAGTTGAGTGCTGCTGGTGATATAGCATTAGATCTTTCTTTTATTTAAATAAATGTTATCATTTTTTAGCAACAACATTTGTTTTTGCAAGTGCATTCCGTTGCGCTTTCGGTTCCTGTTCTCCTTCAATGCACTTGGCACATGCGTAGCTCGCCTGTCATCTGGACAGTTTCAGTTTCAGGTTCAATGCGAATTGAATCGAATCGAATCGAATAATTGTTGTTGCTTTTGCCTAATGAATAAAGTGAAAGATTGCAGCAATAAATCACAAATTGAAATGAGCAATTGTCGGGTGAGAAAGCAAAAGAAAGGCTACAAATTTTGCATAAGGAGAGGGGTTGTGAAGGAGGTTTCTAATGCTCAGTCTCCTCTCTCTCATAGTCCCATTACAAGTTGGAGGCAGCACTTGACTGGCAATTAATTAAATGGCTATTTGTTGAACAAGCTCTAAACTCCAAACTTAAGCTAAATGGATCACGCTTGACAGGATCTTTAAGCCAAACAAAACAGCGCTTATAACAACTCGACCTTAACAGTGCGTAACGGTTGGAAGAGAGTAGAATTTAGGAAAGAGGAAATGGAAGGGGAAAGGGGTTCATTTTATATTAAATTAATATATTTTAACAGATAATCAGATTTAATAATTAAATTTCTGATAGGGAAAGATACAAAAAAAAAAATTGAAAAGAATTTTAAAGAGGCGCCCCTTACCAGTGACATTCATTTACTTTGAACGCTCACATTCCCCCCACAATTATTTATTAATAAAAAATATATATCAGAGAATGGTGGGGGTATTTTTCACGCCTTACTTAATTCTCGTGCTGGCGACTATTTCGGGGGCATAATTTTTTATTAATCAATTACGAACTGTTGTTTGCGCCGCCAATTAAATGTCGATGGCAGAGGAGTGTCTCGCCTCGTTCATTTTTCAGAGTCATTCAGCTCAATTGCGTTCAATTGCTACCATTTAACCCGCTCTCGATACTGATAACTAATCGATAAACTTTCTTTCATTCATTGCAGATCGCTAAGCGAGGCAGACACAACTGTACCCGTCTTCTAAGCAGAGCTTAGAACACTCAAAAAAAAAACAAGGAAAACCAAAAACCGAAATTTTTCCCATTTCCTTTTTGCTACGCGCACAAGAAGCCAACAAACCCCTGAACTATAGAATGGTAGAAGGTGATTCCGCAAAGGGCAAAAGCGAATGTAAGTAAAAAATTAAATTCTAAAATTTATAAATATTTTAAAAGAAGATCTCTCTCCAAAATGTAATCAGAAAAGAAAACAAAATAAACGAATTTCTTGAAGATTTAAATCTAACAACATATATCTCTTCCAATCTCAAATCCCCCTCGCCTCCTTCGCAGCCTATAATGTAGAAGCTGGACTACAACCAAACTACAACCAGAGCGCAGCAAGCAACCAACCCACCAACGCCAACGCTGGCCACCATCAACCCGCTGGCCAGATCAACTCGATCGCCTCGAACGCGACTACGCACATCGACAACCGAGCGATCATCCAGCCGTATTCCCTGGGCACCGGAGCCAAGCAGCCGGAGTATCAGTTTGCGGCGGACAACCGCGGCTACGAGCCGGACAACCATGCCAATGGCAAGCAGCAGGACGTAGAGCGTGCCGCCGCCGGCGGAGATGCACCCGGAGATGGACGCCCTCCTGCGGGCGGGCCGGGCGGTAAGGGGCGCAAGAAGTCGGCACCGTTGCCGGAGCCAACCACTCCGATAGTTGCCAACTTCGAGCGGGCCATCGAACTGTGCGGCTATGGCAAGTTCCATTACATTCTGTTGGCCATCTGCGGTCTGGTCAGCACCTCCGAGGAGATGGACGTCATCTCGATGTCCTTTATCCTGCCCTCGGCGGAATGTGATCTGGACCTCAACACGGAGACAAAGGGTTGGCTCAACTCGATCATTTTCATTGGCATGATGGTGGGCGCCTATTTCTGGGGCAGCATTGCGGACAGCTTTGGCCGCAAGAAGGTCCTCATTGTCATCTCCTTCATGAATGCCCTGTGTATTGTCGCCTCGTCCTTCTCGCAGTCCTACACCTTCTTCATGCTGTTCCGGTTTCTCAATGGTGCAGCGTAAGTAGATTTATATATTTTTATTAAATAAATTAATCATTTAATCATCATTTAATAAATAATCATTTTCCTTGGTTTTTCCCACCAATTTATTCAAATTTAACAAACGAAATTCCACCAAATTAAACTCTGACATCAAATAATAGCATTGTTGCCAAAAAAAAATACCAAAACGATGAGAATCTACTTTTCATATTCAAAATATATATATATATATCTTCGACTCCAAGTTGCTAGTGAGGATCGAGTGACACACGGGCCCGGACCCAAAACGGGGCAATGTGTTAATTTAATTACCTCTGTTATAAATAACAACAAAAATATTTGAGCCGCAATATCGTGACTGTTTATGCTAATTAAAGGCTCGAATCCAATATCCAAAAAGTAAAATAACCAAAAAAAAAAAAACACACACACACAAAAAATGGAAAATCTCTCGGCTCAGGCCTTGGCCCCTCTGGCTCTCTGTGGGTTACATGGATGACGCTTAGTCACTCGGTTTCCCCTCAAGCTAGAGTATATAGTATCGAATATGTATCATTTTTATTTTTGCCAATCGTCTGCTAATTAACCCATCGAGTACGACAACAATTATTTTGCAATATTTTTTTTGTGTCGCTATGGAATGTAGGAATTTCCCTTTAAAGGATTATAAATTGGGATTATTCTCTTTCTTCTTTTGTAAATTATTGTTATAGATTATCTAAGAAGTTGAAATTGTTGCTTTTTTTTGTATTAAATTTTAATTTTTCACTTGAACGCATTACGTATACGCAATATGACATTTCTAAGCAAAAAATATTACGCATACGCCATGTATGACGTATGTAGTAAAGAAAAATATTGTTTTCTTTAACCTTTTTGAATGTTAATTGAACACTAACATATTTCTTCAATATAAAAAAACAGATTGTTATTATATTCCCTAGACTCTCCTTTTAGATAATATTTCAAAAAATATTTTTTTCAAACACTTGTTAATTATTTTTAAGAACTTCTAAAAGATTGGAATTTTTTTTTTAATTTAATTTGAATTTTTCTCTTGTGTTTTCTTTGAAGGCCTGCGTATACGTAATGCGTATACGCAATATGGCATTTCTAAGCAAAAAATATTACGCATACGCCATGTTTGACATATAGAGTAACAAAAAAAAATGTGCAAGTAGTTTGGCTCAATTCCAAATTGAGAATTTTGAAATTATGTGAAAATGTTGTGTAGGAAAAATCCAATTAAAGACATATATTTAAATATTTTAATTAAAAAATAATTTCCAAATGATGTATCCGCCTTTTATAATGGAAAAAAAAAAACATAATCCCTAACCCCTGATTTATGTTTTACTCTCTCCCTCCTTAATTTCAGTTTGGGCGGAAGTGGCCCTGTGATCTGGTCGTACTTTGCCGAGTTCCAGCCAAAGGCCAAGCGTGGCTCCATGTTGAGCTTCATGGCCGCCTTCTGGACATTCGGCAACCTGTTCGTGGCCAGTCTGGCCTGGCTAATCATCCCCACCAGCATTGGCTTCATAACGCCGTACTTCACCTACAACTCGTGGCGCATCTTTTTGTTGGTCTGCTCGCTGCCCTCGTTCCTGGTCGGCTTCCTGCTCTTCTATCTGCCCGAATCGCCCAAGTTCCTGTTGACGCGCGGCAAAAAGGATCGCGCCCTGGCCATCTTCCGTGGCATCTTTGTGACGAACACGAAGCGACGCCCCGATGAGTACATGGTCTACGATCTGGAGGTGGACGAGAAGCTGCTGGAGAGCTCGGCGAATGTGAAGAACAAGTATTCACGAATGATCAGCGGCATGGTGGACCACAGTCGCGCCCTGTTCAAGTCACCCATCCTGCGCTTCACCATTGTCTCGATCACGATCAATTTTACATTCCACATTGGCTACTACGGCCTGTTGATGTGGTTCCCGGAGCTCTTCAATCGTTTCGAGGAGTACGAGAAGGCCTTCCCGGGCGAGTCCGCCGGCGTGTGCACGGTCACCGATTATGTGGTTAAAATTGCCAACCAGGAGAGCAGCAACGGCACTTGCTCCTCGGAGATACCCCAATCGGTGTTCATGGAGTCACTCATCTCGCTGGCCTCGGCCCTGCCCGCCAATCTGTTGGCCATTCTCGGCATGGATATGCTGGGACGGAAATTCTTCCTCATTGCCGGCACCATGACCGCCGGCATCTGCTCGGCGCTGATGTACTTTGTGCGCAGCTCTGTCCAGAATCTGGTCGTCTCGGCCATCTTCAGTGGCGCCATTTCGGCGGCCAATGCGGCCCTCGACTGCCTCATCACCGAAGTATTCCCCACCAAGCTCCGGGCCACCGGTGTGGCCATCTCCATGGTGGCAGCCCGTCTGGGCGGCATTATTGGCAACATTGTGATCGCCCAGCTGCTGGACAACTATTGTCCCTCGCCGACGTTCATTGTGTCGGGCCTGCTCATTGGCGGTGGCCTCATGTGCCTGCTCCTGCCCAACACGACGCGCAAGGAGCTCAATTAATCACAACAACAACAACACCAACCCAAAACCAGCCCACTAATCACTTATCAATAGTTTTTTCTATTCTTAGAAAAAGGACATATTATTCAATTTTTAAAGACTCAAAGGATTTGCTTATGGAGAAGTTATATATCCTCACAATTTACTGATAATATCAACTCCTTTGATCTATAAATATGAGGTGGTATCTCGGAGAAATCTCTTTGGTATTACCGAATTATTAAGATCCTTTTTGGAATTGATTTCCAAAGGAAATCTTTAAGATATATAACTCTTTCCCGAACCGCATCTGTTTGATCTTTAATTTTAAATCTCATATCCTTTTTTCCCCTTTTTTTTCTCTCTCAAAAATTGGCAATAGTAGAACCCATTATTTTTTTTATTTGTGTAAAACCCATAAGTAATTTCCAAGTTTTTGGCCGCCTCGCCACATAAAGCGGGGCACATCCTGTGTATATATGGTGTGTGAGCTACAAAACACGATTATTTGTATCGTCAGTAATTATTTAACAATAGCGATAACGATAAATCTATCTACCTACCGATATAATCTAACTATCTTTCGGAATTTAAACGACCAAAACCCAAACCAAAATCACCACTGGCAGCGCCGAAAGTGTCCATCTGAAGGAGCCCCCCAAGTATTCCAACTAAGTTTTAAACCAAAAAAAAAAAAAACAAAAACAAAAAACCACAAAAATCAAAAAATATATATTATATATAAAGAATGAAAAGAAGAGAATGTCGATGGACAATAGGCGATAGACCTCAGATGGCACCTCCCTCGCTGCAAGCAAGAAAAGTAGAAGAAAACCCCAAGCCAGCGAGAAGATATAGCAGGTAGGATCGATTGCGATCGATGTACGATATGTATTTTGAGTAGTAGCGATAGTGAGTAATATATACATTTATATATATTATATTTTGGCACGCGCCGGCGCCGGCTGAAGCAGCAGCAAAAGCAGAGAGGGGGCTAACCAAGGTCCAGGTTCCAGGTCCAGGGGATTCCCCCGAATGGAAAAGCTAAGCTAAGAGATCTGAGAAAACTCTGAAACCCTGAGCTGAGCCCCTTCCCCGCTACTCCCCCTGCTGTCCGTTATTGTTGTTATTATGTAAAACACATACACATACGTATATAACTTTATCTAAATATTAAAAAATATTAACTACCAAGAAACCCATTTTCTATATATGTATATCTATACTATGTCCCTTTTTTTTGTTTTTTTTTCGTCGTCATGTAGGACCAAAGCACAGGAAGTGAAAGAATATTTGTAAAATTTAGTTACGTTATTACAAGTTACGCTACATATATACAAACATACAAGAAAAACCCTAATAAAAAGAAAATGATCAAACCTCAAAGAGAGTTGTTTTTATTAAAAACTGTAAAGGGGGATATTTATATTCTCATAAAAATCATCAGCCTGATGCCACATCTGGGCAAAATAACACGCGACTTGCCTAATAATGTTTATTTGCTCAACGAATAAAGAAAGAGTCGCGGTGCCCAGGTTAAGCGTTAATTAAATAAATACATTTCCCCGAAACCCCGGAATCCAAAAGATACAATTTGGGTTTATTTATCCAAAACTAAACTAAACAGAAGTGGACAACATTGCATGACTGTCGGCCTCAAAGAGATTTGCCGACACACTAATAAAAATAGATAAAATAAATATGACATATATAAGGTATTCAGTGGAGAAGATATAGATCCCAACTATATCAACACGTGCAAACACTACAGCTTTCAGTTCATAAATAGATACAGATCTCAAAACGATTTTCAATGCTGATTTGCGTCACAAAAGCGAGAAATATTAAGCAAATTTTCGATCCTAAAAGATATGTTATGCTATAAAAAATATTAAATCGCGAATCCAGAACATTCAACGGGTGTCACATAAATCTTTCAGGGAAAATTTGCCAGTGGGGATTTGATTAAAATTTCTTAAAAGTGAAATAGAAATTTACTGAAAATAAACATATGCATACATATGTACATATGTATGAAAATTAATTTTAATTTTAATTTATAAGTTTTAATAAAATCAAAAATAAAACCAAAATAATTTCATTAGCGGCCGACTGTAACTACAATATATAAATATATAAAAAAATAATAAAAGAAATTATTGCTTAAAAAAGACAATTGAAAAATGTAGGAAACGTAATTTATGGCAATCATAAAGGAAATAAATAATAACGAAATAAAATAATAATAAAAAGAAATGTTTGCTTAAAAAAACAATTAGAAAATTTAGAAGCCATAATTTATAGCAATCACCAGGGAAATAAATAAAGAATAAATAAAAATAATAATAATTCAATTTTATACTTAAAAAAGACAACAATTGTAAAATGTAGAAACCATATTTTATAGCGTTCGTCAGGGAAATAAATAAATTAAATAATAAATAAAATAAATAATACATCAAATAAATAATAATAAATAAATAGAAACAAATAACAAGAAAATTCTTTTGCTAAGAAAGACAACAATTGGAAAATGTAGAGACCATAATTTATAGCGTTCGTCAGGGAAATAAATAAAATAAATAATAAATAAAAAATGTAATAAAAATGTTTGCTTAAAAAACAAGTGGAAAATTTAGAAACCATAATTCAGTCACAATAAATAAAAACAAAATAACAAAAAAGACAAAAATTGGGAAAGCTCTCTCTCTCTCTCTATGACCGACAGATATAGCATATTTTAGGGCGACTCGCGAATTATTATAATATTTAATAATAAGACAGTTGTTTTTTTTTCAAATGGAATATTTAATAAAAAATATACATATATATAGAGCATGTTTCATATATATATATATTCTGCTACATTTATGTAATCATATATAATGTTCTTGTTTTTTTTTTTGTTTTTCTTTCCTTCATATGACATTTTGGAATGATTATTTGTTTATGCATTACATCAGTTTCTCTCTAGGTGTGTGTGTGGTGTGTGGGTGTCAAATTTAATCGCTACATAGGCACGTCAGTTCTATTTGTTTGATGCTGCTTGCAATGGATCCTTACGAGTATATACGCTTTTTTATATATTTATTTTTAAAATTATACGACATTCTTCTTTGCATTTCATACAAAAAAAAATTACATAATTCTATGATTATTTTTTTAAAAGCTGGTTGCTAATAAATACATTTAAAAAAAATATGTGGGAAAAAAAAACAAATTATTTCATAAATTTAGTTTCGTATTTAAACGTTACATATTGTTTATGGTTGTTATACATTTATATATATTTATATATATATAGATTAATGCATATATAAAATACTTTGCACAGTTCGTTAGCCCGCTTGCGCTTAGTGGTGTGTGTGTAGGTGTGTGTGAGGGTCTCTTAAAGGGAGGGAATCATTTATCGAGTGGATTGATTGTTTAAAAAAGCAGTTACAATTTCAAATTGTAGCAAAATTATAATTATTAATTACTAAACAAAAAAATAAGATAGTATCTCGAGTTTCTGTCTTGCTCTTTCTCTCGCTGTATCTATCTCCTTTGCTCTATGCTTAAAAGCCTTAAAAGCTATCCAAAAATAAATCGCAGGACAAATGCAATTCTTCTTTTGTTTCAACAAAAAGACAAAAAAATAATAATAATAAAATATCTGCTAAAAAATCGCCTGTAAATAAATACAGTTCTGAGTCCTCATTGTCTTCTTTTTTTTGCTTTGTTCTTTTGTGGGTTTTTTCTCTCATTTTTTACTAACAATTGGCTACGATGTTTGTTTTTCTATCTTTTTATTTTTTTTTTAACACTGATCTGTGGTCTGGTCTCCGCATTAAATGGGGCTTGGATGGAGGCTGGCTTAGTGTTGGAATTACAGGAGGAGCATTGCTGGTCACGGAAAATGAAGTTTGGAATTATAAGCAAGCTGCACGCACAACCTTCTCCCTGCTTCCCTTCTCTTCTTTCCTGGCTAATGTTTAACATTCTTTCCCTAATCCGCTGCTGTCCTCCTCTGGTTTCTAGTTTATAATTGCACTTATGTCGCTAGTTTCCCCTCTCTCAACTTCCGCCTGCTCTAGCTGCTGCTTTGTTCTGCTTCCTTGTCTTGTTCTGATTGTTTAATTACTCATGCTTCTTGATGCCTTCTCATAATTTAACTAAATTAAAGTTCAGTACTGAATAATTCCATCAATAAATATGTATATGCGTATGTAACGTAGGTGTACGACTAACATAATAAAAACTATCGGCTATGTGTGTGTCTCAATGTTGGGTTTTGAAGAAGCTGCTCAACGGGGAACAAAGGAAGGGTTCTATGAATGGTTCCTCGTTTTGGAATGGGCATGTGTATGTGTGTGTCTATATATATATGTATATGTATATGGGACATACATGTGTACATAAATCTAATACAGTATATATCTATCTCATATCGGTTTCAAAATACAAATAAGAAGTTGTTCTTTCTCCTCCACTGCAAATACTATATAAAAAATACAATTTAAAGTGTTTCGATCCATGTGTGATATATATATACATATATGTTTGTATATATATTTATATGTCTATGCAATTGCAACGCAAAAAAAAGGTAATGAAAGCAAACTTATGAAACGAGGGAATATCAAATCGAAACATAACAAAATAAGACTGCAAATCGAAAAATTAATTTCCTTTTATCATTAAACCTACAATCTCCCTTTCTCTCTCTCTCTCTTTTTCTCTCCCTCTTTCTCTGTCTTCCTGGAAATTGCTTCAAGCTTAATTTCCAATTGTTAGTGTTTAGATCTAGAATGCTGCTACTGCTGGTGATTTAACGTGTGAAGGCACTCAGAAAGTGTGGCCCGCCCATGTCAAACTGCTGCGGTTCATAGCCATCGTCGGCGGTCAATCCAAAGCCACTGCCGGCAGGAACTCCTCCTCCTCCTCCTCCTCCGCCTGGTACTCCTGGGACACCTCCGCCTGACAAGCCTGCAGCAGCTGCTGCTGCCGCCGCGGCCGCTGCTGCTGCGGTGGCCGCCTTTAGCTGACTTATGGCCAGCATTGGCGGCTTATCGCCTGGCTTCCAGCGACGATGGATGCCCATCGATTTGAGCTTCTGGCAGACGGACGAGGGCGATATATTGATGCCTTTTTCGGCCAAGCGAGCCGATACCTTCCAGTATTGTATGTTGCTGTCCTCCTTGATCAGCTCGAGTATTTCGCGCGTGATCTCCTTGTCGCGCAGCTCGCGTTCGGCGGCCTTTAGACGACGTCGCGGATGCAGTACCTTTGCTTGCTGTTGATAGTGATGTGATGTATCCGCCGCTGGTCCCGCTGCTGCTCCTGGAGAGTGGTGGCGCATCTGTTGCTGCTGCTGCTGCTGAATTAGTAATTCCTGCTGCTGACGTTGCTTGATCATCTCCATTTGCTCTAGCTGCTGGCGCTGCAAATCCTGCTGGCGTTGTAACTCCTGCTGCTGCTGTAGCTCCTGCTGGCGTTGCTGATGTTGCTGAAGCTCCTGCTGGCGCTGCTCATGTTGCTGCTGCTGTTGCTGCTCCTTGGCCGTCATCTGCTCCTCGGCATGCCTGCCATCGGCTCGCTTGTTGCGATAGGAGAGAGGCACTCCCTTAAGAATGGCATCACGCACTTTCCAGGCCGTCATTTGGGATACATTGAGAGCTCGCGCTATCTCCATTGTTGATGAATTTTGGGCCACAAGCAACTTGGCCATGGCATACTTCTCGTCATCGATGAATACGTTCGTCTTGCGGGGCTTCTTGCCGGTTGGCGTGTTCGTTGTGGACGAGGAGGAGGCAACAGCAACGGGTGGAGCAGCTGTAGGGTTACTGCTGGAGCTGCCATTGCTGTGGGGGATGTAATAAAAATATATTAATATAAGCAAGATCTATGATTGGAAGAGGAATTTCAAATATGATAAAATATATCGTTAATTTTAACATTTAAATATAGAAATTTGCATGAAAAATGTACATAACGATATTTTTTATCATAATCTTGCAGGATTAATGCTGCTCACTCACCTCTCAGTGCTGTTCATGTGAGGCGGCATGGAGCGCAGAGACAGATTGACGGGCAAAGCGTGCCTATGAGGATGGAAATAAATTTTTCAATTAAATAAACATTTTAAATAATAATATATACTGCTTACATGACGGTGCTGGGATAACGTCTTAATATGGGCATTCCTCCATTATGTGCCTTTTGCTGCTGATGCTGAATCTGCTCCCGTTCCCTTTCGCGCTCCCTCTCCCGCTCCCTTTCCCTCTCCCGCTGCTGTTGCTGCTGCATCTGCAACTGCTGGGCATTGACAATGTGCGGAAAGTGCTGGGATTCGGCCAAGAGACGCTTGTAGGCCTCGACTTCCGGCCGGGTGGCCGCATGGACTTGCACCGGAACAGGAACCGCTGGCGAAATTGAGCCGGGCGGCCGTCCATTGGAATGTCGCTCATTGTCGGTGGTGGCGGAGGCGGCGGCGGTGCCTTCGAAGGGATCGTGCTCAATGGGATCAGAATCGGGATCATAGCCATTGTGAAGCAGCCCGGAAACGGCGTCCTCATCGCCCATGTATCCGGCAGTCTCCTCGGCTCCAATCTCATCCGCTCCGCATTCGTCCATCAAACCGAGCTGGTGGTGCTGGTGCTGATGGTGATGCTGCTGCTGCTCATCCTCGCTATCCTGCTGCTCCTCCTTAATGAGGCCTAGTCCCAGGTGGCCATATGGCAGGTTCAAATGTTGATGCTCACGCTCGCGCTCCAGCTCCTCTGGCTTATGGATTTGCTGCTGCTGTTGCTGGTGATGATGATGATGGTGTTGCTGCTGCAACTGCTGGAGATGCTGTTGCTGCTGCTGCTGATGTTGATCCTCTTGGGAAGGATCCACCACGCGCTCATGCAAACTGACCCCATTGACCAAGCTCTTGCGCAGGCGCCAGGCAAAGGTGCGCGAAATGTTCAGTTCGTTGGCAATCACCGTTGTGGTGGCCTCGCGCAATATTAGCTGCTTGGCCAGAGCAATCTTCTTGGCATCCAGCTTAATGCGAGTGCGTCCCTTGCGCTTGTTCACCAATCCCAGCCTGCAATAAAAATATAGAGATTTGATTAAAAAAAAAGATCCTTGTGGGCTCATTTAAGTTCTTACTTGCGATTGTTCATCACGTGAAGCTCAGGAGCTATGGGCTTGCGTGTGGCTGCTGCTGCTGCTGATCCCCCACCTGTTGCTGCTCCGCCTCCCGCAGCTATACGCTTGGGAAAATTGTTAAACTGCACAATATTTTGCTTAAAAAGCTGCTGCAGGGGCCTAAATAATAAAAGAAAATTTAATAGAATTTTAGGATAAAATTTCATATTAAACAAATTAAACTTACATCTTGGCCGCCTTCGAAGGACATCCAGTGCGCTTGTGCCATCCCAGATGGTGGCCCGTTGGGAAGAGAACATGGCAATCCGAGCACTGCATGGGACGACTGATCCAAAAGAGAAGCAAATGGTAATTTTAGACTGAAAATAAATTGAATCGATGAATAACTTACGTTTGATTGCGGCGCTTCTTGACGCAACGGCCACGGCGAATATGCTTCTCCAGGAAGCGCTTGTAGAAGTAGGTCTTGCGGCAATTACTGCACTCGTACACCGGCCCCGGGGCACCATGCACGCTCTGCATGTGCGCCTTGAGGATCTGTCTCATCTCAAAGATCTGATAGCAGTGCGGGCACTGGAAGCCCGGTCCACCCAATCCTTGGACCACGCCGTTCATTGCCATGCCATTGCCTTCTGCTGGCGGCGGCTCATCACCCGGGGTAATAAGCTCAATCTCTGGTATCAGCGGGAGCGACATCTCCTCATCGTCTTCATCGACATCGTCTTGTTGATGGTGGTGCAGCTGCTGCTGCTGCTGCTGGTCGAGATCAAGGTCCATGTCCTGGCCCGTCTGGCCATTGGGAAACTTGTTCATCTGATGCTGCATGTACTCCTGCATCAACCGGATCGAGTTAAAGTCGAAGGGCGGGTCCTTGGAATGCACGCCATGGACGGTTATCTCCCCATCGTCGTCAGTGTGATGATGGTGATGTTCCAACGGATTCATCTCCTCCTCCGTGTCATCTGTCTTGGTTACGACCAACTCTACGCCGTTGCGGTGTCCCTCCGCCAATTCCTCATCCTCTTCCTCCTCTTCAACCGCTTCCAGTTCATTATCATGTTCATCCTGGTCCTGATCCGGATCATCTGGATCTCGATCCACGTGCTTCTGATGGCCATTAATGGCATGACCATTCGGCAAACGCTTGTGCGAAGCGTTGCCTCCGGTATTATCTTGTTCGTTATCATTATCCTCCTCCTCGTCGTCGTCATCGGAGGAGGAGCTGCTGCTAGTGGAGCTGCTTCCGCTGCCACTGCTGCTTCCGCTGCCGCTGCTGCAACCACTGCTCTTGGCCTGGTCGGCAGCAGCAGCAGCGGCCGAGTTAACCTGTAGCGGATCTACGCCCTCGATTTTCTGTCGACGGGGAAGAAGCTGCTGGCGGTAAAAGTGGTCGGCCTCCTCGCACTTTTTCTTCAACTGGCAAGCCGAAATGGTAAGCTGGGCGCAGTCGATGCATACCTGCTGCGGCAGGGTATCATTTTTGCTGATCTGAGCGCAAGAGAGAGAGAGAGAGAGATTTCAAGGGTAAGGCCAACATTAACTTTAGCTAAGGATAAGCCTAACCTAACAGGTGACGGTTTCCTGATCCTTATTACTGGCATTACCAGATCTAGCCAACCTACCGTTGCATGAATGGGGGACTAGCAACAATATCGAATTCCCTGAATTGGCAACATAATCTCTGCTCAAGTGGGAAAATTGCACAAATAAACCAGAAAATTGCAGCATTTCTCGGTTTGAGGAAAAGCCAACATAAGGAGAAAATTAAAATGAATTGAATAATGTGTGTGTGTGTGGGAGGGGGGAGGGAGTAGCTAAGTAAAGCATTGCAAACACACTCAGAGAGCGCCACCCCATTCACATTCACGTGCTGAGCTCCTCCTCTTCACCTCTCACCCCTTACTACACTCCCCCCTAACTTCAGGGGCCAACGAACGTCTAAGCCGAAAACAACGACAACAACAACGGTGGAGTGGTAAGCGGGAAGTGGCTAAAGTGGGGACAAAGAGAGACGGAAGAGTAGCAAAGAGAGTCAAGACACCGCATAAAGTTGTAAGGTAAAGGAAAAATGTATGGAATTAAGTCAAACATATGAATTATACATACAAAAATGAAAAAAAAAAAAAAGAAATATATACACTTCTATTTAAGAAGAAGAAAGGGGAGGTTGGGAGGTGGCAAACAACAATTCAAACGGTAAATTATTTTACAAAAGCCAAAGCGAAAAAGCAACGCAAAGAAGGAAACCCCAACAAAATGAAATAAAATGAAGAAATACGAAATATATAAACCAAGACAAGAAGAAATTCCAACGAGCGACGACGGTAAAAAAAAATATGAAACGCTCGTTGAAATGAAATGAAAAAAATTGTATACACAATATGAATAAAAACAAACTAACCGAAAGCCATACCAAAAACCAAAACCGAACCGAAGCCAAGCCGCCGAGCAAATAAACAGAATAAATGGCCAAAGAGAGGAGTGGAGCTGGAAGCAAGCAGCGCAACAAGACAAAGCAATGAAAACTGATTCCAAATTACATACATATAGATATGTATCTATATCTATATCTATATCCACATTGTATATACACACCAGCGAATGTGTATGAAAATTAATATGAATAATAAATACGTGTGTTCCATATGTGTTTGTGTGTGTGTGTGTGTGGTGTGAATAACTTTCATGTTTTTTTTTTAGTTTTAGTATTCCAGTGTTCTACGAAGAAGAACTGTTTGGATGTACACAACAATCTTGGATTACGAACAGACGAACAGTGGGTGCAAATAGGCGACACACCCCATAAAAAGAGAATAGAAAATAAACAGAAAACAGAAACAGAAGCACCTAAACGATCTTTCAGTTGAAGGGTTTATAAAGCGAAAAAAGACAACTCAAGAAATATATAAGCAAAATCACTTACTTCCTGGCTTCGAATTATTATTATTTCTTGTGGCTTATATAATATACAAATCAGACATATGTACATATATCTACGCTCTCTGTTGTATGGAATTCAAATTAGGATCCCATCTAACGTGCAAACAGTTCAAAGAAGAGCTTTTCGAATCAAAATCTAAATCAATAGTATGGAATGGTGGGTGGGTGGGGAAAGGGGGGAAAGCAAATATCAAAATCAATAAATATACGTACAGTGATCGTCGGCTTCTTCAGAAAAAATGTGTGATCGCATAGAAATAATACATTTTTAGAAACATAGAAGTTGCTAGTAAAAAGATCCTATATCTTTTTTCGCATTTCAAGTTTTTTTCAAGGATAAAATTATGATTATGAAATTGTTGTTGATCTTTGATTATATTCTAAATACTACTATAAAACTACTATAGCCAAAAATTAAATAATAAATTAATAAATCTCAACGGATGGCCACTGTATCTATGTGTGACAATTCCCCTGCAAGTCTTGACCTTCACGGCTGTCCCTCTTTAGCACTTCCTTTCCATTAACCCCTCATCCATTTTTCCTACAGCTTTGATTTCTTAACGTAAGAAGGGCGCTCAACACCATCACCATCTACCCATCACCTCTTCTTCTCTTTCTTTGAATACCTTTAAGTTATTCGCACTCACCTTGATGTTGGCCAGCGTGGTAATCTTCTGCCAGAGCGCATCCTCGCCAAAGATGGGTATCATTTGCGTTGTGGCGGCGGCATTATTGTTGTTGTTGTGGTGGGTAGTAATACAGATGCGACACAACTGTGGACTTCCGCCCGCCGCCGCCTCCTGTTGCTGTTCGCTCCCCATCCTGCAGAGCGCGAACGGTAACTGGACCGGAAACGGGGGGGTTACGGTAGCAGCAGGAACAGGAACCAGCGATAGTAGTGGTATGACTGTAACCTCTAGCCATCAACTGCATGCCGTGTCCTCTCTTCTTCAGCCCCCTTAGGCTCTCCAGGCCGTTCCCTCCTCTCTCGCTCTCTCTCCCCACCCACAACTCGCAATCACAATCGTGGATCAATCAAAGCGAGTAAGCCGGCAACAAGTGGCACACGAGAGCAAACTTGGGGGGGAGGAGGAGGTATGTAGGCGCGTATTGGGATACACCGTTTTTTGCAGGAACGACCGGAAATGCGAAGGAACACCAGGAACGTTCGCTTGGACCGACGACGGTTGGCAAACTGAAATGAAATGGGAATGAGAGCAGAACAAGAAAACTATTTATTAATAATGGGCATAAACAACGAAAATGTGTGCACAAAATGGGGGAGGGGGAGGGGAAAGAAACAAGAAATATATATGATACTCGGAGCCGAGGAGCTAAAGACGCAAAGAAAACTAAATAAGAGTTAACAAAACAACGACCGAGCAAACTAGAAAATAAATGTGAAAAATAAAAAAAATAAAAACACACACACATTCTCCTTGCCACATACAAACACATATTTATTGTGTGGATTTCAAAAAAACAACAAAAACAACAAAACAATTCTTACTGTCGTTGCCGCATACAAAAGTTATGAACTTGATACACACACACACACTCACACACACACGCTTGCATACAAAAATAAAATTACACAAAAGAAAACAAGTCGAAACTAAAAAATAACATTCACACGCACACAGTTACACGGCGAGATACTCACAGATACATACTGTGACAAGAGAGAGACACGAACAAATAATAATAGCAAAAATCGTAACGAAACGAAATGAAATAAAACTTTATATCTATGCAAGCAAGCTGTGGGGGGAGGAGGGGGCAGGGGGGTTGGGCGGTGGAGATACGGGGACAGAAGACAAAGCACACACACACTCAAAGTACGACGATAAATTTATATGCTAGCTCTCTTTCGCTCATTTATGGAATGCGAGGAGGATGAGGATGAGAGGAGGAAAGGGGGGCGGGCGAGCGCCAAGGGTCGGGGGAATCGCTGTAATTTAGTTGAGCAATTAAGTTTACTTTTCCATTCGCCATTCGCTGTCGATAAACGCATCTCGATCAATAAATCACAACAAGTCGTCGATAAGCCAAGTCAGGCTAGCTCGCTTGCTAGCTCAAAAAGCGAAAAGTCATCGAACTATCGATGTTTCCATTCCATTTAACTCCCCCACCACCCCGACCCTGACGACCCCTCAACACTTTTTCAGCAACCTTACCTTTCCTCCTCTTCACATCCCCCCCATCCTCCCCCCACGGTTTCATCTTCTTCCAACTGCAAAGAACAAGGTGAATGAACGGAAATGGGAAAATGCGTGGAACAAAAACACAGAGCCGAACACAGAATAGCAAAAAGCAAAAACAGACACAGAACACCGAACAAATTCCAAATGCAATTCAAGTTCAGCAATGGAATGCAAAAATTCTCAACCAGTTTTCTGAGTGCAAAAAATTATATCCAAAATACAGGGGGTGCGGGGGGAGGGGCTGAATCCTAGGCACATGAGTTTGCAAATTGAAATTCTGTTTTGATCTCTTGCAAGATCTCTCTCCTGTTGCACATCTCTCTGCTGGCCAAGAGAGGGAATAAGAACGGAGCCTAGCTCTAGCATAATCATTCGCCTAGCATGAGGAGGGGCGCCGCAGGGGGAGTGACAATGAGAGCGGAGGAGAGAGAGACAGAGCAAAAGTCACCTGGAAACTGGAACTGGCATAAAGACGAAAGCAATTTGCAATACATATTTGTATAACGAGTGCTTTTCAGATACAAAGCCTTCCTCCCTCCCTACTCCTACTCCTAACCACCCGCCCACTTCTTAAAGAAACAATAATGCAAATACAACGTCAACTTTTACATTCTCGTTTGGAAGGACTGGGAATATATTGGAAATATCCTTGGAAACATCCTTGGAAATATCCTTGGAAACATCTTGGAAATATATTGGAAATATATGCGACATAGTCTAGACATAGTCTTATAAAATCATTTTAAATATAAAATGTATTTCTTTCACAACAGAAGTCTTTTATAAAACTACTATAGTTTTTTCGACTCCATTCAGATGATCATGAGAATTTGAAGAACCCACAATTTAAATTCTATTCAAAAGTTTTTTCAAGAAAAGGTCGAAAATGAGTTTTTCCAATCTCAAAAAAGTTTTATAAATTTCAAAAAAAAATGTATCACTTTCGTTATAATAAAAACCCAAGCTGATTTTTATTACATACAATTTGTATGTGAAACAAAACTCGTTTAAATTCCATAAATAATCTTGAAAAGAAACTTGAATTTTTTGTGTGAGATACAAATACAGATATGTTGGGTTGGAATTATGGAAGTTCGACTCTGTCCATATATATATATTGAATGCTTTTCATGTCTGTAAGAGGGCCCGCATATGGAGCTACACCATCAATTACCATTTCAAGTCAGAGATTCAGACATTGTTTAGAGTTTTAAAATAAAAATTAAAAATAAAATGGAAACCATATAAAAGGCGCGAGACAATGGTGGTGGAAACCACCGCGGTTTAAGGTTTATAACACACACACATGTACATAGTATATATATGTGTATATATGAGGAAATATTTGCAGACTGAAATACAATTTATAACAAACGAAATGCTTATTACCTATGGAACGGTGGGGAGTTATGAGAGAGGTGCGTAAGAGCGGAGGCGGAAAAGCGTCGTCGTTGCCGTTGTCGTTGAAAGAGTCAAGAAACTCGGCGGATTTTCTGTTTCTGCGCAAACTAAACAAAAACTTACATTTCTGCAGAGAGAAGAGCGAGCGCGAGTCTCGGGAGCCGTAGCCCCTTGCCCAAGTTGAAGTAGAAGCCGCAGTCGCAGAGCAAGCAACCCAACCGACCCAACCGAAGCTCCAAGCGAACCGAACCGAACGGAGCCCCAACACCGAACCCGAACGAACCCCAACCCGAGGAGACCGCGAATGAACAAACTATGGAAACGACTCTACACAACTATTCAAGAAGTCGACGAGAAAAGCAAATACACACTACTTACACTTACTATCCCCCCCTTCCCCCTCCCCCCCACTCATCATATGTGCGCTGGTTTGTTAGTTCACCTCCACTCACACACTTACACTATGCGCGCCTGAGACTTAAAACTTTGTTATTTCTCTTTTTTATGATTATTTTAGCTATTGTACAGTTCCACAGAAAATTTATACACCGCACACGAACCGGGGAGCAACTTACAAGGGGGAGGCATGGGGGGAGATGGTTCGCATACAGCCATAGAATTTAATATTTGTGAGCATATTTGCGGATAGAATGGAATGGAATAGAGCTACGGGGAGCTGCTGAAGAACAAGAACGCGAACGCTAAGAAGAACACGAAGAAGAAGAAGCATAACATCTACTAGAAGAATTGAAGACTCTGGGCAAGCAGAGCGATGACAAAGTAAACGCTTGTATTTGTATATGCTGGTGTGTGTGCGAGTACTAGATAAATTCTTAATGCTGTCGTTGACTTAGAAAGTATTTCAAATAATGAAAGAAGGCTAAAAAGAAGCTACACACAAGCATAGTTATTCTTGGGAGATTTTTTTCTTTTCTTTTCTTTATGAAAATCTTAGCACAGATCAAGAACCCCAAAGTCAGGCATTTTCCATGGCCTTGCATAACAAATTGCGCCTCCTTCTGCATGCTAGCAGTAAGCAGGATAGAGAGAAAGATATACAAAGTGAGAGAAAAGAAAAGAGAAAGATAGGAAAAGACAGCAGAAGAGGGATGGGGGGGAGAGAGATTACACTGATTATGCAATGCCCCCCAAAAGAATATCATTCTTCGCCGTATCTACAACTCTCAGAAAGCAAAGCTACAGTGATCGCTGCCAATTGGCAACTCAGAATATCAATAAACAAAATGAAAATTTTAAACAACTTCAATTAAACAAAACCCAATAAGCAATATGATACCGTTCCACCCACCCTGTTCCAAGTGCAAGTGGAATTTTGTCGTTGAAAGTCTCAAGTCTCGAACATAAACAAATAACGAAATACTGATTACAAATCCCCAAGTTTCAGAGTGTTTATAAATATTTTTAAATGGAGTCACCCCCAAACTGAAGAGGTACTCTTGGTTCATAAATCAAAATTATAAATCAAGATAAGACAACTTAAATAAGATTAACAAAATATTTCAGTAAGTTGATAAGTTTTGAATAAAAAGAAAAGGGAAAGAAAAGGTTAAAGTAATTCGAATTTTAATTAAATTCTGCCTCTTCCCTCAAGTCAGAATCAATTATCACTTGAGCTTCACTTAGCTAGGCCCCACTGTGCTGCACATTGAGACCTCATATAAAGCCTCATAAGCGGGGAGATAGGAGAGATAGAAGAGATGGGATCGAGGTGAGGCGAGGTTGGTAATTACAAACTCACGACAATGTGCGACGTGAACAATAATTTTACGTGTACTTGCAATAACAATAGCTCCGGAAGAAGACACACCAATACACACACACAGAGTCTGATTACAGTGGTCGCTGTCTGTGTGAGGAAATGTACACACGCACACTTAAACAACACAATATAAAGAAAATAAGAGAAGATTGGAGAGATTGGAATGTGTTTGTTTAGTTTGTTGAAAGATATTAATTTCGATAGTAGCTCGATATCGATAGCTGTAGTTGTGGTATCAGGTTTATCTGATGATGTAAACAATTCGCCCCACTATATACACACATATACAATATGCGAGGAAAACAAAAACCCAGATGATAAACGCTGAGGTGTTCGTTTCGCGGAAATAGCCAAATAAATAATGCAATTACAGAATTTCCCCAGAAATTTCTACAAGAAAACAGAATTAAATTGAAGTGAAATTGAAGAGCAGAGCAAAATTGGAATGGAATGCGTGTACAAAGAAAAGTTCCAACGAAGACGAATAAAGCTGATAAAACTAGTTTACAGAAGATATATCTTACATATATCAAGAGCATATATTTTAATTAAGTTCTGTATATATTAAATAAAATGAAATATTTTATAATCGCTTCATCTTTTGAGTGACACATTTACGAGTTCATTGACCTCAAAACTAGCTGAGAAACATGTTTCTAAAGGCTTAAATTCTTCTTTTTTTTGTGTAATCTAGTGTAATGATAATGATGATGATGATGGAACGAGGATATTACAACCAAGGACCGATGGAAGAAGCGTTCTAAACAAAGTCAACCGACCGCTTCCACAAAAGGAGATGCGTGTGGGCGGCGGGTGGGAGTATGCGGTCTAGTAGAGAGAGATATAAGGGGAAAGAACGAGGAGCAGAAGGAGGCGGCAGCAGGAGGCGCTATCCGAGAAACAGGAATCAGAGCTTGGATCGAGGGGAAAACTCGGGCCGAAAAAAACTAGATGAAAAACTTGGCAATGGCCAAAGATAAGTCAAAGAGAAGGCCAGAAGAAAACAGCCAGAAGAAGGAAGACGGTACTCCCTCTCTCTCTCCTCGCTCAATAGACAAGTTTCATATCCAAGCAAAGTTGCCCATAAAAAGCATCAAAAGATGCAACAACTGAGGTCAAAACGATAGTAGCTAAAATAGAACGACCTTCTGATGTTCATTATTAATTTAAAAACAATTGCTAGCATAAGTAGCGTCTAAAACCAAGCGAGTAAACCTCGAAAAAACTATCACTAGCAAAGAGAAAACAACAGGAATAGGTCAATTATTAAATTTCATAAATATAATATATAATATAATTTCTAGACACATATTTCTGCATAATGATGCATAAAAAAAATTGAAACATAAAAATGTCATTGAAGATGAAGATGAAATTATTTATAGAAAACTCATTTTAGGATTCATTATATGTTTTATATGATGTCTGAAATCTTTAGGTTAATTAAAAAATAATATTTATTGTAGCAGAGATTTTTCTGAAGGTTTTTTTTTTCATTTTAAAAAGTGTATAGTTATTAGTTTGCCTATTATAATGACCCCAACTATCAATTCTAAATAGAACCTCAAGAGCTTGCTTGATTGATACCCTATAGTTCTTTAGGAGGCGACGGGAGGTTGGGTGGGTTGCAACCAAATGATGGTTGGAAGGGGCCAGGGAAAAAGAAGAGTAGATCGCGGTGAGCAGCAGAAACCACAAAGAAGAGAAAAAATCCCAAAGAGAAGGACAAACAACAAGAACCATCCACAAATACAAACAAAGACAAAAAAAAAGAAGCGAGGTAAAGAAACTGCAGCATAGAAAAGTTTACAGCTTGAAAAATATTTTTATGGCCTTACATTTTGTGCTTGACTCTTTAGTGCGACAAGGCGACAGGGGGCGGAGCGGGGCGCGAGACAGCGGTGAGAGAGTGCAAAAGAGATAGCAGGGGCACGTGCAATAAATGCAATTACCACATTCAAGCTAGCATCTGTCTCTAAGTGTGTGTGTGTCTGTGTTTACGAGTTTATGGGTTCAAGTTGTATATTTTCTACAGACTTTTATAGACGATTCTGATAGCAAGGGTATTGAAAAGTATATCGGTTAGCCAAGAATTAAGAAACATTCAAAAGTATTGCAATTTTCCGAATTACTTTGATTAAAGCTTTCGTTTCCTCAGTTTCCTAGAACTCCAATTGGAATCAACACCGAGCCAAGCAGTTTTCCAATTAAAAATTATCAGCTGCAAGCAGTTTTTAAGACCTTGCCACCTGCACACAGCTGTCACATGTTTATTGTTTTTGTTTTCTTTGGGAGGGGGGTATCAACTAGTCGAATTCTAGGACAGGGACTCCGAACTACTTGTTTATTTTATGCGTTCACCAAACTTGAGAAGCAAAGGAAAAAAAAGCAAACAAACAAACAAAGCAAACGGCAAATAGCAGCTTACAGCGTTAAATCTATGAGCAAAGCGAGGGGGGGGCGACGAAGGAAGGAAGGAAGGAGCGTGAGGAGCGAGCGAGCGACATTTTCTGTATACGCGCCAAGCAGTTTGACTTGCATGCAGCATTGTCTTTGCAAAGCTGCCTTTGCCATTGTCTTTGCAGAGCTGTCTTTGCTATTGACTTTGCTATTCTTTCTGCCTTTGCTATTTCTGTTTCTGTTTCTGTTACTGCACTTACTGCTGTCGTATTTTTTATTCATTTTTCTTGTTGGCAGTGCGCAATGCATCGCATACGTACATATTTTTTATATATTTTTTTCTCCATATGAATTTTTTTTTATGTGCGTGTGAGTCGTCGTCGTCTGTTGTCTATGATTGTCGTTGGGTATCTGTGTGTGTGTTTACCTCGGATCAAATTTGTTGAATTGTTTATTTAGTGCGCTATGGTTGCAGTTGTTGTTGTTGTCGTTTCTGTGTGTGTGCTGGTTTTTTTTCTCTGTTTTTATTATATGTATTTTTCGTTATTGTTATTATCGTTAGTTGCAGCAGTTGCATTCGCTCTCATCGTTTCACTCGCTCTCCACTGCTGCCTTTCGTGTGCCGTCTCTTTCGTTTTTGGTATTTGTAAATTACATAAATTGTCTTGGACTATAAATTACGGGAAGATTATTATGGATTGTGGCAGTGCATGTGCATGTGTGTGCAGCAGGCAGGCAGGCATGTGTGCGTGGGTATTGGTAGTGGTTATAAAGCAAGCCGTAGAGGAAAAAATAACTTTGTACTTGGCGAATATCTGTAATGCCCTTCAAGAGTTTTTCTTATCAATTATTTTACAGAAAATAATAATGCAAATATTTTTTTTAAATAACAAAACAAAATATTCCTTTGAAACTAACTTATGTTTAAAGGTCGTAGCTGAACGTATACCTGCAGGTGTTCTTCTGTCTCAGATAACATAAAGGCTCGATTTCAATTTATTGAGAATTTTGCCAGTTGGAATATTTCAACAAAATAGCGTAACACAATATGGGGTTTCTTTGTCCAAACATTGTACGATTATAATTAAAATAAAAAATCTAAGCTGTATTCTACCAAGTTATGTCGCAAACCTTGATTAAAAGCTAATAATACCCCTGGAAAAGGGTATAACGATCAAAGCCAACAATGTTACTTCCCAGCTTATGCCTCTTCTTCTTCTCCTGCTTGTTGTTTTGTTGTATATTTTATGCTTTTATAGAGATCTGCATTTAATGATACTCGAGTAGTTACATGCATGCATATCTCCGACTTTTTTTAAGGTGTTGTTGTGAGTGTGTGTGCGACCACATAAATAGGTGTGTGCCATTATTGTTGTTGCAGTTTTTATTTTCAGCCTGAGTCACAGAGAAGCGAGCATGGAAATTGGAAATGGGATATGGTAATGGTAATGTTAACAAATATGTGCAGCTCACTCGTCTAGTGGGTTTATTTTTTTAGGTTTAGGTTTTTTTTTTTCTTTAGTTTTCCTCTTTTTCTGCAAATGCCAGCTAGGCGGCAGCCTAAGAAAAAAAGGGAAGGGCCAAAAATAGGCAAAGGATCAGTGGAGATTGCATAAAACAGGAATCTTGCAGTTGAAGAATTTGCGAATAATTGGTTTCTCTATAAATAATTTCCATATAAATAGGAACAGACTTTAGATAAGTTTCTTTTTGAGAGATTAAAGGGAATATACTTCAACTATTTGTGTTTATTATGTAATTAGTTAAGAGAAACTATAAATTTCTGGTAAAATGATTTAATTTTTTTCCAAGTATTATTTTGTTATTTAAAAAAAGTTCCTATCTGTAAGAGTCGTAAAGTGAATTATACAAATAATTTCACATTCAATAAATGCCTGTATTTTCTTTAGTAATTATCGTTCTTTGTTTTAGTTTTATTTTTTTCTTTCTAAATAGAAAGACAATAAATAAATAATGATAGCTTAAGGTGGAAGTGGAAAACTTGAAGAATTGGAGAACGGAGAATGGAAAAACGATTAGGCGCAAATGCCATCGGGAGATGTGATTAATTTTGTAGACATTTGAATCTTATGAGAATCTGTTGCATAACACAGATACACACACACATGCACACTCAAATATTCCAATCAGAATTGTTCAAGTAACGGTTATTGCTCTACATGTGTGTATGCTTATTTTCCTATTTTTTTAGTTCGATTTCAATGATCGACGTTTTTTTTTTTAAGTCTGAACATGCGGTGTAGAAATTTCCGCTAACAACAATAACGGCAACAACTATAATAACAACAATTTCACTTAATTCAATTTATGTACAATTCAAACAACACACACATAGGCATAGGAAAGCACTTATAGATATAAACATACCGACGTGAGCTCGTTTTAACTTGGACCTGGTTGTTTTTCTCTCTATTTTATCAAGCGGTTGATCAAATATACGAAAGAACAATAAACACACACACACATGCCTGCGGGCAGAAGGCAAATACAAATACAACTACAACTGAATATTTCTTAAACATTTTCGTAGGCATATATTCAAAAAGCGTAATCTTTATTCACACAACAACACACAAGCAGGCGGCCAGACACACCGACAGACATCATATTCCCAAGCGCAAACACAAATACCACCAAACGCACTGATTTAACGTAACTATTCCTGCGCTCAAGTGAACATAGTTAATGCCACAAACAACTATGACGACGTCGACGACGACGGTGGCGGCGGCGGCTAAGAACTAGCGGAGAGCCGCAGAGAGCGAGCGAGAGCCCCCCAAAACGAGAGCGGCGCGCCAAGGAGCGAGCAAGCGGGATGGAGCTAGAGCTAGAGCCACGGTGGGGAGCAAGAGAGTGATAGCAGAGAGCCGAGCAGAGCCCACCACAAGGCAGCAATAATAACAATAATAAATTGAAGAGTTAAACTAATAATGAAGTGTGCGAGTGTGTGTGTGTGTGTGTGTGTGCGAGTGGCATCCATCTTGCTTACTCGCACCCGCTCGCCTAGTATAGTTAGTAATAATAAAGTCAAGTAAAATCGTCGTCGCACATACCTTTATTTAGTCGAAATTGCTATGTATTTATCTTTCTTCTTCTTTGCCGCCGCTGCGCCGCTGCCCGCGGTCGTCGTCAACGTCGCACTGCTTTGCTATGCTGCTTTATTGTTGTTTTTGTTTTTGTTTTTGCTGCTGATACTTTTGTTATTTGCCGTTGGTTTCGTGATGTGTTTGTTGTTCTTGTTGCTTTTATCTCTTATAAGTTTTTCACACACAAAAGAATAAAAAAAAAACAAAAAAAATATACATGGAATGTGAATGTGTATTTATTAGTACTCTTTGCCGTTGCCGTTGTTTTTGCTTTTGTTATTATTATCGTTGTTGTAGCAGTAGATTTAATAGGTAAAGTTGTCTTGTTTTTATTGCGAGTATTAATTATTATTGTGTTTGTTGTTGCCGTCGTCGTGTGACAGAATGTATGTGAATAGTAGATTATGCTATGTGCTCTTAGTGCTTATATAAAATTTTCCGTTTACTCGTCGACAAAATACCGTTGCTTTGCTGCTCCGATTTGTTCTTTCATTTGCCTTTCCTTGCCATGTTCTTGTTCTTGTTGTTGTTGCTGCTCTACTCTGCTTTTCTTTGGCTGCACATTCCAATTGAGGAAAAGGAAAACACGAACGCACTTGCAGCGACAGAGACAGCAGCAGGAACGGCGGTGCAAGGCGGCAGGACACAAACGCACGCACACACGCGCACCCGAATCGAAGTTACTTCAAGTCAGTCGCCAGTCTTTTTCTCCCTGGCAATTGGGAGTCGAAGATAAACACCATTAAGAATGCGCCTACTGTTCCGCCCAAAGTTGCGCGTATTGTTTCGTCGCGGTGTGCTTTCGTCGAGCGGTAAAAAGGAAAAACGGAAAAACTTCGCGCTGCGCTTGTTGAATGTTGTGGAATGGCGGAATCGAGGAAAACGTTGACTGACCAGGCCGCGATTTTCATCCGCCCGACTTTGTGCCCGACGCGCGCCAATGGGATTTTTCAAAGTTCCCGCCGCGGTCACACTGCACTGCCGGTTTACCGATTGGGAATTCATGCCCACTTTCTTTTACCGGTTCGCCATTGCAAAATGAGAAGGTCACACTATTCAGGAAGCGCGCCAATCGGTATTTTTCAAAGATCCCGCCACGGTCACACTCATTACCGATTGGGAATTCATGCCCACTTTCTTTTACCGGTTCGCCAGAGGAAAATGAAAAGGTCACTCAATTCCAGAAGCGCGCCAATCGATATCGATATACAAAATTTCCTATACGATTCAAGTGTAATAAAGATGGTATTTCAGGACGATAGATGCACGGTCACACGTAAACTTGCCCGCAAAAAATGCAAAGCGTTGTTAAAACGTAAAACTTGGAAAACTTCGAATTTACGCTTCGCATTGTTGCCTCAGCTCCAAATTGTTGTCCAAACTAGCACCGAATAGCCTGGGAGTTTGAAAAGCATCCGAAATCATCTACAACCACACGTTATTTCTATACATTTACGAAAAACTGGTTGGCGTCGCCAATTCGCTGTTGGCAAAAATTAAGCAACAGCCACTCGAGACATCCAAAATGGCGGACAATTGGGACTTTTTTGGGTTTGATGATGTTCAGAATGGCCAAACTGGCCAATCTATGGACGTTTCTCTGATCCCCGCCACGGATACAAAGCGAAAAGCGTCTTCTTTTGAGACTAACAACAACAAGAAGATGAAGATGACGCCTCAACATCTTTCGAGTTTTGATACCAAGTCAAGGTCACCAAACGTAGAAATTCCAGATGAAAATCCTGCAGTCGCCAGGAGTGGCATAGAAGGCAATGGACAGGCTCCAGCTGCCAAGTCGGTGAGCTCTTCGGCACCCATGGACTCCATGCAGAGAGAAGCTAGGGAAATGCTCGCCGCTCGTACCGAGCAGTTCAATAAATTCTTCGGGGAATGCATGGCTTCCAATAATAAAACTGCCAATTGGTTGCCCAAATTGGAAAACAACAACACCAAGAAACACTGTGAAAACCCGTCGCTGAAGAGGCGGTAAGAAAAGCATTCCCTGTTCCCTGTCTCGGATTGGCAGTTATTTTGTTATTTTGTACATTTCAGGCTTAATTTTAGGATACAACCAAAGTTGAATCGGGAGGCAGAGCGCGGCAGAAAGTATGCGGAGGCCAAGGTAATCGAATCCAAATGTGTTTTTGTTTTTTTGTTATCAAAACATTATTCTATTTTGAATTGCAGATAAATAAGATTCAAGAGCCTAAACGCGGCATGGCAAACATGAAAAATAACAATCAAGCTGCGGAGTTCAAGGAGCAAAAGCAAAATACAGCCGCTGAACGGGATGATCTAAAGGCCAAGGTAATCGAATCCGAATGGGTTTTTGTTTTTTTGTAATCAAAACATTATTCTATTTATATTTTGTTGTTTTTTTTTTTTTATTGTAGATAAATAAGATTCAAGAGTCTAAACGCGGCATGGCAAATATGCTTAGCGACATCCAGGTGAAATTGAAGGAACCTGGAGAGAAAAACAATAATCAAGCTGCGGAGTTCAAGGAGCAAAAGCAAAATACAGCCGCTGAACGGGATGATCTAAAGGCCAAGGTAATCGAATCCGAAAGGGTTTTTGTTTTTTTGTAATCAAAACATTATTCTATTTATATATTGTTGTTTTTCTTTTTTTTTATTGTAGATAAATAAGATTCAAGAGTCTAAACGCGGCATGGCAAATATGCTTAGCGACATCCAGGTGAAATTGAAGGAACCTGGAGAGAAAAACAATAATCAAGCTGCGGAGTTCAAGGAGCAAAAGCAAAATACAGCCGCTGAACAGGATGATCTAAAGGTATGTCCCATACTCGTACCCATTTCAAATAGAAACATCTTATAACTCCACCCATCAACTCTCAACAACAGCATCAAAATTCCCAGCTAAAGTCGGAATTGAAAAGGAAAACCGAGGAATGCAAGAAGCTCAAAATGGATTTGAAAGTCTGGAACTCTCTGCTTGTGAAGATCGTGGGTCAGCTTGCAATTTGCCGAGAAGAGAACGAAACAACAAAGAAGACCCTTCAGGAGCTTGAGGGTTTAAAGAGCTCCCTGATTGGGGTTTGCGAAGAGTACTTCAGAGAATCAGTGGCTCACGAAGCAAGTTGTTATCGCCACGCAAAGAGACAACATAACGCAGTTACTTTTTTGTTTTGCAGGAAACTATTTCTAGCCTAAGGTCTTCTTTAAGCCAGCAGTCCCAGGATCTGGAGAAGCTAGCGAAGAGCAACGAGGAGCTCAAAGCGGCAAACCTCCAGCAACTCTCCCTACACAGCGAAGAAGCCATGAATCTGCGGGCAGAAATCAAAAGCTTGGAGACCGAGCAGCAGGTTAAAGCTCAAACCATGCAAGCTGAAAAGGAAACTTTGACTGTTGAGCTGGAGGAGCTTAGAAAGAGCAATGCCAGCCTCAAGGACGACAAAAAGCAGATGGAGGATAATCAAAAAATCATCACCGAGGAAATGGAGAGTACGATTTTAACCCTGAAAGAGGACCTTAAGCAGAAGGAGTTTAAACTGATTGGCCTCCAGCTCGAGAAAGATGTAAGTTCAGAGTTCAAAGTATTTCCTTTTCTAACCCGTAATTCGAATTCGCAACAGGGCATCATAAATCAGCTGAAAACCAAAATGAACAAAATTCGCAAGACAATCAATCAGCCGCTAATTGGCTCAACATTACCAAAAATTGGAAACAAGGAGAACAAAATTGGCACTTTTGAGAGTGAGTCAGACTTTGAGAGCGAGGATGAAATCTCTGTGAAAATAGATTTTTCCAAACAGCAAAATTTGGCTGTAGTAAAGCCCCCAAATGACGTGTTCGACGCTTTAAAAAATGGGAATATTTAAGGGAGGGAAAAGACAACATTCTACTTATTTCTCATGCCATAGTAAGACTTAATCACTGCTTACCATGAATACTGAGTTCGGTAGATTTTGAAATAATTGTACATTTCTTTAAAAACTTGCACGTTTGGCAAGTATTTTTTAAGAACAAACACGTACTCTCTTTCTTTGCCTTTAAATGGGTTTATCCCGCGAGTAACTTGTATACTTTTCCTAATAACTTTTGTTCTTCAATTGGATAACGCAACGTAAATACTGACAAACACCACCTACTAACTAACAATCTTATTTTCCTTAAAAACAACAAAAATATCTTCACTTCAACGTTATTATACTACAAATTCCGATGTATTTTATTACTCCTTTTTATTATATGAAGTTTTTATTGTATTAATGGTTTTAAAAATCATTTTTAATAATAATATGAAGTATTTATTGTTTTGAAAATCATTTTTAATAATAGTTATTAGTTTCTGCTCCTAATCGAGCTTTTATTACTCTTTTATATGAAGTATTTATTGTGTTAATGGTTTTAAAAATCATTTTTAATAATAATATGAAGTATTTATTGTTTTAAAAATCATTCATATGAAGTTTTTATTGTATTAATGGTTTAAAAATCATTTTTAATAATAATTGCAATTATTAATCTTTAATATATTAAACAATATGTGTTGATTATACGTTCATGTAGATAATATTCATTTATTTGGGTTACCTTATGAAATATTAATCATATTTCAAAGGCTTACGTTTGGGAATTCTCGTATTTTAAGACATAATTTATGATTTACAACTACTAATATACAATTTTACTAGTTTCCTGTTTATGTCCGTAAAAATAGCTTTAGGTTTTCTAGCGTTTCAGGTCCTCATTACTTACGCTCTCCAGCAGCTGGCGGTGCGGCTCGTGGCCATCGTGCTGGTCGCCGCCCGTAAACTGAGGGCACGCACTTGGGGCACAGCCTGCAGCTCCTCAAGGGCATTGGCATTGGCCAAGGCGGCGGTGAGGGGACCCCAAGAGGAGAGTTTGCCCTCGATCCTGGGCAGCTCGATGTCGCCCTTGTCCTTAAAATTGAAGGTTCCGCCAGGTAAAGTAAATCTGTAAGGGACATTGTGATACGAAATTAATTAATTGTAGATTTCCATTTGTAGAAACAAAAATAAATGCAAATGCCAGATGGTTTGGGACTTTTGGCAAAGGAAATTGCGAAACTTACTGTTCTCCTGGCGTCCTGGAAGGGCGTCTGTGCCAGGCACTGCATCAACGCATTGAAAAAGCCTTCTTGATGTGCTGTCAGCTGGCCGCTGTGGGCGTGGCACCGTCCATAACTGTTATTTATTTTTATTAATTTTATTTATTTATTAAATATTTTTGAGCAGTTGCACTCTCCTGCTGAGTTTGGAAATTTAAATGCATTTATTTGATTGCCTTTGACTTTGTCGAAATGGAAATGTCATTATTAAATATTATTATACCCTTGCAGGGTATATTAGTTTCAGTCAAAAGTTTGCAACGCAGTGAAGGAGGCATCTCCGACCCTATAAAGTATATATATTCTTGATCAGGATCAACAGCCGAGTCGATCTAGCCATGTCCGTCTGTCCGTCTGTCTGTCTGTCCGTTTCTACGCAAACTAGTCCCTCAGTTTTAAAGCTATCTGAATGAAACTTTGCAGTTAGGCTTCTATATACTCTCACTCGTACATATGTCGGAACGGGCCGGATCGGACGACTATATCATATAGCTGCCATAGGAACAATCGGAAAAATCTACGAAAAAAATTATAACATTGTCAGTTTTCAACCAATTTTCAAAACATGGCTAGATCGATTCTCCAATTAATTCTGATCAAGAATATATGGGGTTTATTTGGTAGAAAAAGACACCTTCTTGTGTTAAAACGGATTTAAAAGTAATAATTTAAAAAAGTTATGGTTTGGCGGGCATTATTACTAGCCTGTCAATTGTTGTAAGCTTCGATTAATATCGCGGTTTTATCAGCTCTAATGATGGCCGCCACACATACATACAACACAAAACCAACTAACACATATGTATGCGTGTGTAAGCAAAAATCAAAACAAACCATAATCAAAACAAACCACACATAGGTGTGCCGCCATGGCGCACACACACATAGAGCATGAAACCAACTAACACATACAGCCGTTGTCAACTAATTAGAAAGACGACTATGCTCGGTGCATTTACTTCGATAAAACCATAAATAAGGGTTTTTTTAAGCCGAAAAAAATCATAAGACCTTCTTAAATAATCATTCTTTAATAAATAATAAGGATTTACAAAAACGAAAAAAAAATATAACTGTCAGTTTTCAACCAATTTTCACCAAATTTGAGATTTGCCCATTTAGTATTATTTCCGAATTTCGATTTAATTTCATGAAAATCGGCTGACTATATCCTATAGCTTCCATAGGAACAATCAGGAAAATAAAAGAAAAAACCATAACTTTGTCAGTTTTCAATATATTTTCACCAAATTTGATATTTAGCCATATTTTATTATTCCTGAATTTTGATTTTAATTTCATGAAAATCGGCTAACTATATCCTATAGCTTCCATAGGAACAATCAGGAAAATAAAAAAAACCATAGCTTAGCCGTGTTTCAAACCATTGCCATCAAATTTGAGATTTGGCAAAAAATTATTATTTCAGAATTTCGTTTTTAATTTTTTGTTTAAACTCTGCAAGGGTATACAAACTTCGGTGAGCCGAAGTTAGCTTCCTTTCTTGTTTTATATTCTATTTTAACTATTTTCTTAAATAATGTTGCTGAAAAAATATTTAAAAAATTAAATTAAGAAATAGACAGAAATACATTTTTTTGAATGTGCAAAATATGACACTTTCTTGACAATCTTCTGTGAAAGTTTTGAAAATAAAATATTCATTATATTGCAGAGCCAAAGAATGAATATATTTATATGTTTTTTGGCAAAAATATGCCAAGTTATTAATGTGAAACATGAAAAAATAAAAGAAAAAGCTTAAATTCCTTCACTTTCGCTTTAAGAATAGCTTAATTCCCGCTAGTTTTGAATTTATACCGCCAGATCTAGCTAAATGGGCAACGCTGAGTGTGACCAGCCGGTGTTGGTAAACAAGGCGCAGCCGGGCACACTGCGTGGCAATCTTTTTTTTGTTTTTTTGGACATTTGGACCTTTGTTGTGGACTTTAGTTTACTTTGCTTATCGTAGTTACGTAGGACCCGCCAGCACACTCCGAGCACACACCATGTCGTTCCGCCCGCTGGTCGAGGGGGATTGCGGCGGCGTTAATCCGCTGATGCAGCTGGGCGGCCAGTTCACCCGCGACGTTGCCCACAAGGACGAGGGCTTTGTGCAGCGCCAGTTCGAGCGCGGCGCCCGCCCCGAGGACCAGCTGATCAACGAGTTCCTGGGCCAGGTCTCTGCCCCGCCGCAATCCTTTCAAATGGACACACTGCTGCAGGAGATGCGGGACATTAACATCCAGGGCATGAATCCCCAGCAGCAGCAGATGCAGCAGCAACAGGCCGAGCAGTGGGGCCAGGACTTTCAGCGTGGCCTGGCGCCCCCTCCTCCCCTGCCCAACAAGATGATCCACATGCAGGCCCAGCAGCAGGAGATGCAGCACGCCCAGGAGTTCTTCGATGAGCCACTGATTCGCAGCCAGAACTTCCGTCAGCCCTACATGGCCATCACGGCGGGGCCCAGCAGCTACCAGCAGCAGCAGCAGCAGGATCCCTTCTTTGACTCCAACATGGAGACAATTATTACGGACAATCTGCCGGCGGCGCCCAAGGGGGAATCGCTGGACGATTGGATCACCGATTACCAGCGCAGTGCCGAGCAGAAGGAGCAGACGGCGGCGAACTTCAACGAGAAGTTCTGGCAGCGCCTGCAGGACGAGTGGCAGAAGCTGGCCGAGGAGAACGAGCACCCGTGGCTGTCCGAGTTCAACGACAACCTGGACGCGTACAAGGAGTACGAGTTCGCCGAGGAGAATCCCATGGCCGAGCTGGAGAATGCCTTCGAGAAGGGCAAGGAGTACCTTGCCAAGGGCGACATACCCAGCGCCGTTCTCTGCTTCGAGGTGGCCGCCAAAAAGGAGCCGGAACGGGCCGAGGTATGGCAGCTGCTGGGCACCTCGCAGGCCGAGAACGAAATGGATCCGCAGGGCATAGCGGCCCTGAAGCGGGCCCATGACCTCCAGCCGGAGAACCGTGAGGTGCTGATGGCCCTGGCCGTTTGCTACACCAACGAGGGACTCCAGAACAATGCGGTGCGCATGCTGTCCAGCTGGCTGGCGGTGCATCCCAAGTACCAGCACCTGGTGGCCGCGCATCCGGAACTGCAGGCTGAGGCCAGCTCCCTGGCCTCGTCGCTAATTGGACCGAGCAAGCTGCGCGATTTGCAGCAAATCTACTTGGAGGCAGTGCGTCAGCATCCCGCGGAGGTGGATGCCGATGTCCAGGAGGCGCTTGGCGTGCTGTACAACCTCTCCGGGGAGTTTGACAAGGCGGTGGACTGCTACAGCTCGGCCCTGCAGGTGGATCCGCAGAATGCCAAGACCTGGAATCGTCTGGGCGCCAGCCTGGCCAATGGTTCGCGCTCCGTGGAGGCTGTGGAGGCCTATCAGCACGCCCTCCAGCTCCAGCCCGGATTCATACGCGTGCGCTACAACGTCGGCGTGTGCTGCATGAACCTCAAGGCGTACAAGGAGGCGGTGGAGCACTTGCTGACGGCGCTCACCATGCAGGCGCACACGAATGCCGCCCGGGAGCTGCCGGCGGCGGCCAGCTCGGGCCAGAATCAGATGTCCGAGTCGATATGGAGCACCGTCAAGATGGTCATCTCATTGATGGGGCGCAGCGATCTGCAGGGACATGTGGCCGATCGCAATCTGGCGGCGCTCAACGAGGCCTTCAACGATTAGCGTAAACAATGTTATATCCTCCAGATCCCTGGATTTCGATTCCCCCGCGTGTTGTCTATTTTTCTATTGATTCTGTGAATAAAACCCCCAGGCACTTGTCATTCCTTTATGAATTAATCTAAGAGTTTATTTATTTTCATTACGGCATGCCCCCCAGTCGCTTGTAGTCAATCTTCTCGAGCTGCACCAGCGGCTTCAGTTGCTCCGCAAACACACGCATCTCCTCGCCGACATTCTCCTGCCCCGTGGGCGCCACCACCGACAGCTCAACGATGTAGCTCTGCGAGATGGGCTCGTTGGCCATGTCCTGCTGCTTGCCGGGCACAATTTTGATGAGCTTGGACACGGTGATCTTCATGCGTCCCTTGCGGAACATGTAGCCTGCGAAATATCCTATTAAAAAAGCCCCAAAAAAAGATATATATATCACGCACCCTTGGCTATGTACTCGAACTCCAGGCGAAAGCCCATCTCCGTGAGAAACTCCAGGATGCCGTTGGTGCAGGCACAGTCCATGCAGCTGCGCACCAGGGTCGGTCGTCGCTGGTCCACCTCCGGGTTGCCCAGGTAGCGCATTTGGAAGGGAGCATCCCGGCCGAGGGCGCGTCGGACGCGCAGCAGCAGCGGCTGATTGGAGTTGGGCTGGCGCAGGCTCATGCACACCTCCAGGTCGTGGAAGGTCTCCGGCGAGGTGTCCACATTGTCGCACAGGCCCTTTAATCTATGAATTTAATATTTGTAGTTGAAATTCATTGAAATTGGGTTTCTTGGCGCGCTCACCTGTGCATCAAGTGCTCCACGGCAGAGTCCAGGATGGAGCCCTGCAGCAAGTACTCCAGATTGGGCAGGAAGCGGTTGTTCAGTGCGTGGGAGAGGGACTCGCGGGCTGACGAGACGCTGGCCATGGCTTAAATATGATTTCTAACAATTAAAAAACAATTTCAAGAAGCCGGCAGAAGTCTTTTGTTTTGTTTATGTTTGCAGCCAGTTTTGCCCGGAATTGTCTAGCGGGAAATCTGGATATTTTTTTTTTCACTTTTCATGTTTCCTGCATATTTAGTTTTCCAATAAAAGTTACGTTAAAAGTTATTTAAGTTTGTTAAAATAATTAATGTTTTTCTTGTCACTTTCATATTACAATATTGCAATATTCTTAATTTTATATTTATTTTTTAGCTCTAGCTTTTTTTTTTGCCAGCCAACTCTAATCCAGTGCAGCCACTCTATTTACCGATAACGATAGGCATCGATACAACCCTGTTAAAGACGCGCACTCGATTCGTATTTGTTTTTGTGTTTTTGAAGAAAGATTTTAACCGTTTTGTTTATTGTTTTCCTTTTGGGGCAATTGGCGAATACGCCTAAAGCATAATCCGATCGGAAATCACCGTTGGGACGCCAGCCGCGCCACCAAGATGGCCGATCATAAGTATAAGCTGTTCCGGGCGGTCGATCCAAGCCAAGTAACAGTGCCCCTGAATGAGAAATTCTCGAAACTGACGCTATCCTCCCACAAGAAACGACACCAACAACAGCAGCAGCAGCAGAGAGATCGGGAGCAGGAGCAGGAGCCCCAACAAGAAGTAGCAATGCGCCACAATTTGGAGACGGAGCAACTGGATGGCTCCGACTATATGGAAGCCCTGCAGCTGAGCGCCGATGGCTGCAGCCAACAACAGAATACCGACGTGGATGTGGAGCAGCTCTCCGCCAGCGTAAGCCACCTGACAATGCAGTCCAAGGAGCCCCAGCAGCCCCAGGAGCTTTCCATTTGCATTTCCTCCACAACGGAGGATGCCGATAACGATGACGACGACGCCTCCTGCATCACCATATCCGATACCAGCGAGGACGAGGACCAGGAGCAGCCCGATCCCGAGCCCGACAGCATGGCTGTTAGCGAACGAGAGCAGCAGCAGCAGCAGCCGATCCTCACCAGCGACAAAGTGGAGCGCATCGAGGCCTTCCTGCGCGACGTAGAGCGTCATGGCGGTGACAGCACACCGCCGTCATCCCTCCGCTCAACATCATCCTCGGCCAGACGACGGTCCCAGCTGGCCATGGCCGAAACCGAATCCATGACAACGCCCAACACGGAAGAGGATTGGCAGCCGGCGGCGCGACCAATTGACAGCAGCAAGCGACTGGCGGACGATGACACGGTCCTGGACATGGACAGCAGCAAGCGTCTGGCGGATGATGCCACCGAGGCCAACACCCTGAGCTCCCTGGAGCCGGAGAGCCCCGAGCTGAAGAGTATGAGCCAGCGGCTGGCCAGCAATGACACCGAACTGAATACTGAATGCTCCAACTCGACGCTGCAGGAGGAGGAGGAGGAGGAGCCCATACCAGAGGAGTCCATCGAGATACCGGAGACGGGCAGCGAAGGCGAAGCCACTCCGCCGAGACCCAGCTCCTCCTCCGCGTCCTCGGGCGACTACGAATATGAACAGCCATCGGTGCAAGTGAGCAGCATCAATATTTCGGCCAAGATCAACATCAAGATCAGCATTCCCACCGCCTACTCGAGTTCGGGGGGGGAGCAGGAGGAGGAGGAAGAGGAGGCGGTGCAGCAGAAGAAGATCAGCTCCGAACTGGTGAATGTGGAGGAGCAGGCGCCGCAGCAGCAGCAGCTACAAAAATCGATGCTTTCCACCGGCGATGCCTCCGAGGACGAGCAGTTCCTCAGTCAGGCCGAAAAGCTGCTCAACCAGCTTTATGGCAAATCCTGGCAGACGCCGGATGTGATCCGCACCCTAAAGCGCACCAGCGGCAGTGGCGGCAAGACGACGGCGCCTTTAAAGCCCAGGAACATGGCGGCTCCACCGCCTGCCACCACCACCACCAAGAAGCAGAAGAGGCAGCCGGCAGCGCGGCCCAGGCCAGTGGACGAGAGTGTCCTGGGTGACTTTAGCATATGTAAGTAGCTCCCACATTTTCTGCACCTGGAATTAACCCTTTGATCCCACAGTTACCCGAGCCCTGCGCACAAATCAGACTCCCTTGAATTCCACCCGCCTGCCGCCGGCACCGCCACCAGCTGCCCGAGCTGTCCAGTCGGAGCGGCGACCAAGAGCCCAGCGTGTGCGCACCAATCATGTGGACGAGGATCGGTGGCGGGCGCTGATAGACCCGGAGAGCGGCACCGATGCCTCCGATGACGAGGACGCCGATGCCACGTACACTGGCAGCGAGTCCAGCAGCGATTCGTCCAGTTACTCGGGCATCAAGAGCCGCAGGCCGCCGAAGGGCAAAGGCATGGACTTGACCTACCTGGACCTGACCAAGGATGAGGTGGAGGTGATCAGTAATCCCGATGAGGAGGATTCGCAGTGTAAGATGCCGCCAGTAAAGATTTGGGATATGTTTTCTATATTTTTTTTTTATTACAGCACCAAAGGTCCATCGCCGCCTGGACGATATCCTGCGATCCTGCCGAGCCACCGCCAAGGCCAAGCTCCCCGTCACGCCTCCACCACCGCCACAGGCCGCCATACGCCGCCAGCTATTCACACCGAACGCCGGCTACGAGGATGACAACGAGGCGCGTGAGATTGTGGACAAGGCCTTGGACCTGGACATGCTGGATGAGCTGGAGAATGACTATTTGCCGGGCACACCGGTCCACAGGCGTCTGCAGGAGGTGAAGCGGAATCTGGGCATAGAACCAGAGACGCCCAAGGGCAGTTCCATTTTCAAGGCACTGCCAACGCCCAAGGCCACGCCCAAGTCCACAGCGCGGAAGAAGAAGACTGTGCCGCAGGTGGAACCTGCTGGCAAATACAGCTTCCTCAAGTCCCTGGAAGGTCAGGTGAGCCGCGAAAAGGCCGACAACGAGGCGTATTTTTATCGGGAGAACTTTGCCAAGAACAAGGAGCTGCTGGCGCAGCATCTCTACAAGCTCTTCAACGCCCGGGTGTTCAACAATGAGCTGGATGTGCCCCTCACCTGGTCGAAGCTGCTGCGCAATACGGCCGGACGATGCATGAACAAGCGCAAGTGGGTTTCGCCTGAAATAAGTTAATAATAATTGTGCAAATAATCGTCTTCTTCTTTGCAGACTCAACCAGCGCAGCAGCGTCGTCGAGCTGAGCGTCAAGGTGCTGACCACCGCGGATCGCCTGCGCTGCACCCTCATCCATGAGCTGTGCCATGCCGCCGCCTGGATATTCAACGGCGAGGGCGGCCACGGACGCGTCTGGAAGATGTGGGCCCAGCGGGCCAATGACAAGTTCCCCGACCTGCCGCCCATCAAGGTGTGCCACAACTACAGCATCGAGTTCAAGTACACCTACAAGTGCCTGAGCTGCAACACATCGTGAGTGGCGTAGTGCTGTTCTCTGCCGAATCCCGGCTAATATCTCTTTCTCTCTCTCTCTGGCAGCTCCCATGCCCATTCCCGCTCGCGAAAGGTCGAGAACTTGCGCTGCCGCCTCTGCCGGGGGCCCATCACTCTCCTGCTGAACAAAAAGGACAAACAGGGCAACACCGTCTCCACGCCGGCGGGCGAGGCCAAGGGTTTCGCCAAGTTCGTCAAGGATAACTTTCAAAAGTTTAAGCAGGATCACCTAACAGCCGCCCAGGTGATGCGTCTCCTCAGCGTGGAGTATGCCAAGCAGAAGAGTGACGGCGGTCAGGCGACGAAGGAGACGAAGGCTGCGACGGCAGCGATCGCCAGTCGCGTGCAGACGCTGACACTGGACGACTAGCTGGACACTAGAAAATGGAAGAACAAAAAAAACATATAAATGTTTATATATGTCAGTTTCTTGGGTATTTTATATTTTAGTTAATGTTTAACACAGTTTTCCAAGTAAAGAAACCAAGTTTATTTTGTACGTTCAACAGACGAGGTCAGTATGACCCAATTGTAATATTAGAGTCTTGAGTAAAAAATCAGAAGACTTAAAAACAAATTATGTGTGTTTATTTTGTAATTAACAAGACGAAATTTGTATACACTTTTTGTTTGGCATTGGCTAAAGGGACAAAGTTTGAGATCTATCTTAACTTTTCGAAAAAAACATAATTTATTATAATAAAAAAAAAACATATGTACAAAATTTCTAATCTTAAGTTTTTGGTAATTAAAATGATGTAAACCTTTTTAAAAATGATGACAAAATGTTCTGTAAATTATTTTCTTCAATTTGTATACCCTTGCAGCGTATTATAATTTTATCCTACAATCCGCCCAGAATTTTGGCAGAAATATGTCTTGTTTTAATATTTAAAATTTCAAAACATGATTCCCAATTTAATATTTAAATAAATTTCAATTTTTATATCATTATTTCTTATTTTTCCCTTGAGGAAATGTAACGGGAATTTGACGGGAATTTCCATACAAGTCTCCCCGGGAATCTCCATATAACAGGCGGCTGCGGCCATGAATTTGGATATCTCGGGGAGTTATCCTCGAATCCGCCCAAAATCCTCACAGGATTATGTCTTGTTTTAATATTTAAAACTTCAAAACATGATTCCCAATTTAATATTTAAAAAGATCACACTTTTTATCCCATTATTCCTTATTTTTCCCTTGGGGAATCCTAACGGCAATCCGACAGGAATTTTCTTAGAAGTCTCTCCGGGAATCTTCATATAACAGGCGGCTGCGGCCAGGAATTTGGATACCTCGGGGAGTTATCCTAGAATCCTCCCAGAATTCCGGCAGAAATATGTCTTTTTTTAATATTTTAAATTTCAAAACATGATTCCCAATTTAATATTTAAAAAGATCTCAATTTTTATCCCATTATTTCTTATTTTTCCCTTGAGGAAATGTAACGGGAATCTCCATATAACAGGCGGCTGCGGCCAGGAATTTGGCTATCTCGGGGAGTTATCCTACAATCCTTCCAGAATCCTAACAGGAATATGTCTTTTATTTAATATTTATAATTTCAAAACACGATTCCCAAATTAAAATTTAAATAAATCACCGAAAATGAAAACATCAACAAAAGATTTGCCTTTCAATTCATTTATTTTAATATAATCAATATTTATACCGTTAGACGCAGCGCCTGGGAGTGCACAAAATAAGTTTTATTTAATAGTTTTTTCTCTTTTCTCTTTTGTTGTTTCGATGATAAACCTCGCATTTGGAATTCATGATTTTGCCTCGTGTAAAAATAATCTTTAACAGGCTTCGCAGAGACAGCAAGCAGAGACAGAATCTTATGAAGGAGAAGATGGGGGGGGTTTCTAGTGTTATAAGTGTTATATATATTTATGTACTACTCTAGGGGGATGGCCATGGCTGTGGTGGCCCCCCCACCCTACACGATCTCGTACTTCTCCACAAACAGTATCGATTCGCACGAATACTTGACGCCCGCCGCCTCGCTGTCCACCTGCACCACATCCTCGGCAGCAATGCCGGCATACGGTGTCTTGGACACGAACGACACTTGCAAGGGGAAGAAGTCGCCGGGTATGGAGGCATTGCAGCTGAACTCCATGGAGCCGGACTTGTTGGCGGCATCGATGATGGGAATGTGCCATTGGAGGACATGCTTGCGCGTATCGTAGTTGTAGGTGCCATCATATTCGGCCACCGATGGCTGGACATTCATTCTGCCAAGGGAAAACGGGAGATTAAGATATATATACCGATCCTGATCAAGGATCCACTCACGGCAAGGGTATAACAATGGTCACATCCTGCAGCTCCAGCTGCTGAGCCTCCAGTTCGTACTCAATGTTCACGTCGCAGCCACCTTCGCCATTGTCCGATGGCCAGCAGTTGACTGGAAAAAGAGCGAGACACAGTGATTCAAGCGAAGGAGAGGGCAATGCTGGATTGTCATCACTTACTGGTCAGGGGAATGGCCGACTCGTCCTGCGAGACAAAGCGCCACTTGAGCACGCCCACGTCGGTGTTGAGGGGGAACGGTTTGCCCAGATTCTTCAGGCCAATCGTGTTCCGCGACTTGAAGAGCTCCTTGTCCACGTTCGGGTGTGTCTGCAGCTGCAGGCCCTGTGTGTGGTTCGGCGATAGCTTCAGCAAGATCCGACCGTTTGCCTCGTCCGAAATGCGCAGCGTAAGCAGGCCGGAGTTCTCGAACTGCTGGACGCCGCCATCGCGTCCCAGGCGAACCACCAGCTTGTCCTCAATCTTCAAATGGACGCTAAAGGCACAAAATAAATGTCACACGCAACTGGCAAAGGCTAAGAGAACTCACCTCTCCCTGTGTATATCCGCCGAGATTGCCTTGGCGGCCGCTGCACTGGCACTGGCCGCGGCACTGGAGCTTCCAGCCGGAGCCGCCGGTGCCAGATTGGCTATCTTCTCGCCCTCGCTCTTCAGCTGATCCACAAAGCTATCCACATCCTTGGACTTGCCGCCCAGCTTGAGGGCATTGCGCGAAGTTGGTTTTCTAAAATTTTACAACGATTCTTTTTTGTAGCCACAAAATAGAAGGAGGATCAAGGGAAGGGCTTCACTTACGGCGCCACCTTGGACTTTGAACTGTCCAAATCAATGGAGGTGATGCCACCCATGCCGCCACTGGAGCCGCCGCCAACGCCACCGCCAGAGCTGCTGCTAATGCCGCTGCTGCCGAAACTGTCGGCACTGAAGCCACCGCTGCGACCGCCCAGCGAGGGACCGCCACGTTTGCTGGCCTCCATGCGCTGACGCTGCAGCTCCTTGGCCTTTTCGCGCATCTTCTGGCGCGCCTCGCGCTCCTGTGTCTGCCGCACCGCCTGGTAGACCTTCTCCTCGTGCGAGTCCATCTCCACAAAGGTCTTGATCTGGGCCAGATTAACGCTCTCTCGGTAGCCCAGGGCCACGATCTCGTCGAAGGCAAAGATCAAGTTGAAGGCATTCTCCACGATTTCCTTCTCGTCCAGCGAGTGGCTGTACTCGGGGATCTGCGGCAGAGACATCCTTGTGAGCAGAGTTCATTTCCAGGTTGTGTACTGTGCACTCACCACTTTGGAGAACAAGCGCAGCGTCTCCAGATCCTCCAGGATGTTGCTGGCCTTTGTGGTGATGAGCAGCATGTAGAGCTTCTCCATCGGCTGGTAGACATAGCGCACCGAGTCGGTCTCCACGTACGTGTGCTGCTTGCCGGCGGTCATGAGTTTGGGGAAGGCGGCCAGCAGTCCCTCGATGCGTGCCTTCGTCATCTCCACGAACTGACGTGACAGAATCACTGCGAGGAAGGCGAGAAAAGCGAGAAATGCGTGTGTGTGTGTGGTTAGTGGATCTCTTCTCAGGATCTTTATGCATCTCACTCACCTTTGCCATTCTTTGTGCAGACTGCCGCAGCGATGAGTACCTGACAAGGGGGGAGGAAGGGTTTACAATTTATTTGAAATATTTTGCAATTCCCGATTAGCCGACGTGTATGTGTGTGCGTGTGTGTTTGTGTGGTGCCGTAGGTCCACCGCTTTCTTACCATTTTGGAGCAGCGTTGGGTCCACGGAAATACTTGGCGGATGCGGTTGCGTACGCGGACGGTGGCTGCAGCAGTTCAATCGGATTTGCAGGGGGGGCGCTGTCACAAACAAACCGTTTTTTTATTTGTTAACCAATCGTAGCTGACGTGTTCGGTTCTTTCGATGTTTACGGCGGCCAGTGCTGCGCAAATAGCTGAATACTGGTAAATAGCTATCAACTTTTAAGGCAGAAGATGGTAAAATCAAATGTTAAGGCTATTTAAACAATGACATTGCTGGTAGTTGATGTAAATATTTTTTATAATCTAAATGTCGTACCATGAAACGATGACATCTTAAAACCTTATGTTATATTAAAGCAATAAATGAAGTTTCGCTTAAAAAACAAGCCAAATTTAGCGGGACAAACATCGATTACATGCAATTATCGATATCTTTAAACGGCTATTCATGTTTTTAATGTTTTTTGCTTTTGAAAATTGTTTTATAAATTTACATTAGCATACAGGGTTTATGGCTAACTTTATTTAATTAGTAATGTTATAAAAAACATTGTTATTGGCAAAAACAAATTTTGCTTCCCTGTTCGCCATTCTTGGTATTTTGCACTCCCCTCTTCACTTGCCTCACCCGGTCACACTGGTCATATCTTGTTTTGGTTTTTTGCTTTGTTTTCCATTTGGATTTTAATCAATTTAAGGAACCTACCAGGCTCAACCATGGAAACGAAACTGGAGAAGGTGTTGACGGATGTGTAGGCAAGCCAATAATGTTCAGAATCCGCACTAATTCATTTCATTTGCAGAGCTGCGCGACCAGATACGGTGGGTGCATTGGTGGCGAATCGTCAGGGCCTGTGCCTGGTCGGTGAGTCTTCGCCCAAGGATTATTCAAATACGAACAGAAATATTAAGGAATTTATCTTTCCCCCAGCTAAGGGCGACATCGATCCGAATGTGTCTGGCATAGGAATGGCCATTGCCCAGCAGGTGGCCAAGCTGGAGCCAAACAGCAACGTTCCGGCCACCATTTGCCTGTACAGCGGCGACAAGTTTGTACCTTTTTGTTGCAAAAATAATCTTTAATCAATCTTTAATTAATTAACAATTTTAACCTGGCAGGCGGTGTGTCATCAAGAACGATGGCAGAATTACGGCCGTGATTTTCAAGCAGCTAACTGCTGGCTCTGCGAATGCAACGACCGCTAATTAACAGGAGGAGCTGGGGCCCTTCCAAGCGCTACTCTCAGGCCAAAAAAGCAAGTCAAAGGACGGGATGGGGATCCAGCTAAAGATCCCACTACTTATATATCTTCCACGATGCGCCAGCTTCGCTCGCTGTTACATTTGTGTCTCGCATTAAGCACTGCTGTTGATCAAAAGCCATATACTATATACTTGCACGTACATCTATATATATAGACCTTAAGTGATTGGATTGGATTGGAGTGTGTATATCAGACTGAGGACTGGGCTTTGAGTAACGATTTGTTATGCATTAGCAAAGGCTCTTGCTTTGGCTGTGGGGGCTTGTAACGACTTTAATTATTACTCATGTGGGGACCTTGCTTATCTGTGGGCTCCACTCGGGAGAGCTGAAAATCATTTCCCATATCTCGGCTTCAAGAAGTGAGCTCCAGGAGGAGGCGTGTCTGCTCCAGCTGCCTTTAATCGCCACCAGCAGTCAGTTCAAAAGCATCTGTTATTAAATAAAAATAATAAATCAAAGTCTTGGTCCTTGAAATAAATATGCATAAAATATATTTCGAGTGTGTGTTTACTTTTTTATTTATTTATAAATTAAAAGTGACCTGCAAGTCTTAATTTATTTAATTATTAAATTATGTTCACTTGAACCATTTAGAAAAATAAGAAGAAAGCTATAGATTTCCCATCAGATACAAATTGGATCGTGTTTCCGGAACAATTAGAATGTGTTATTAAACAATAATAATAATAAATCAAAGGGTTGAACCTTGAAATAAATAAGCATAAAATAAATTTGGAGTGTATTTTCTTTTTTATTAAATTAAAATTACCCTGCACGGCCCAATTTATTTCTTTTTTAGGTTATTTTCACTTAACCCAATTAGAGAAACAAGATGCCAATTATCGATTTCCTATCAGATACAAATTGGATTGTGTTTCCAAAGGACCGATTCGAGAAAACGAAAGTCATCGATCTAATCGAATCGAAAGTCCTCCACCTCTAGCCGGCCGAAAGGGAGGCAGAAAAAAGCGCGCAAAAAAGGATCGGTTGAAATGCGGGGTCGGAAAAGTGAAATGCGGCTAAATTACGGCTGGAAAACATCGAGCCTGTGCAGGGACAAATGCTAGTGAGTGGGGGCAACTCATAAACTGCCCCAAAAAATGAAATCCCAACCGTTTTAGTCTTTTTTTTGCGTTTCTAAACTAAACCACACACATACATGCATACAAAAAAGCGCGCAAAAAAAGGGAAAACGTTTTCATGCATGGAGATCCGTCGGAAAAGTGAAATGCGCTTAATTTACGGCTAGAAAACATTGAGACCGTGCAGGGATAAACGCTAGTGAGTGGAGGCAATGCTGCGGCAGCCCCAAAAAACGAAATCCGCGCCGTTTTAGTAATTTTTCTTTCGTTCCTAAACCAAAGCACACGCATACATACACATTGCGACGGCCATTGCTGGTCATGAGAAAAGGAAGGAAAACGTGTGCATGCAAGGCGATCGGAAAAGTGAAATGCGGAGAACTAACGGCGAAAAACAGTGAGTCCGGGCCGTGAAATGCTTTAGTGAGTGGGGGAAATGCATAAACAGCCCAAAAAACCCAGCCCCCATGAAAAAAACGTGTCAAAAAGGAACGAAAATGCATGGCACGCATGGAGATCGGTCGGAAAATTTAAATGCGGAAAACGTACGGGCGAAAAACAGCGAGCCTCCGGAGTGAAAAGTATTCGTGGAAAGGCCTAGAAAGGCCTTTAAGTCGCAAATCGAACGCAGGGCCGCTGTCGGTGTGTTTTTTCGGTCGTTTTATTGTGTCTTCATGTGCATGTATCCATACATATATGTGTTAATTTCAGTGCTACAAATCTGAAAAGATACCGCCAATTGGATAAAGCGTTTTTTTTATTGTGCAGTGCTACAAAACTAAAAAGATACCGCCAATTGGATAAAGCAGTTTTTTCGGATACACATTTTCGTCTTTTACTTTGCCTTTGGCATTCTGCAGCAACAACAAGTGTTTGGGTGAGTGAGACAACTATATTTTCTTTTTATTGTTGTCCTTGTGCATTGCATTTCTCTTGTTGCTGCAATATGTATTTATTTCTCTGTCATTCGCGCGACCATTTATTTACCTTGTTGTCCCTGAGTAAAAGTACCGTTATTGGCTTTGTTTTGATCTCTCGCTGGAAAGTCGAACCTAAGAGAGAGAGAGAGAGAGCCAGTTGAAGAGATTACGATCCACTCTTAGAGCAGCCATTTTTGAAATTTGGAAAGCTGCTGCATTTATTTTACCTTTTTGTTTTCTTTATTTTGAATTTTATTTATTTGAAGCCTTCTTTTACTTTATTTACAGGCCATTTATATTTAAAATATAATTATTTTAAGCTATTTTAAAATAATGCTTCTTAATTATTAGTTAATTTGCTAGCTTTTTGGGGTTTTTCAGGTAAATCTATACTTGAAAAAAGAAAAGCTTGACAGCTTTCCATTTATAATTAAATTATGAATCGAATGTGATCCTGTATTATTTATTGATTATATTAAATTGTTTATATATTTAATTTTTAAGTGTGAAAGATAGGAATTTAAACTCGTATCAATTGAAACCATTTTTTTAACTATTTAAATTATATATTAAAAATATCTTACCAATGAGAACAGCCTTTGGAATCGGCTGTAGGCCCCTTTAAGCCCAATTAGGACTCTGGGGAATCCCCCCAAAATATTAAAACTTTTCATTTTGATCGTTAGTTTAGCCATTTTATTTACTACTAATATCACTCAGTGTATATACATAGATTCGTTTTTTTTTTGTGTGTGTGTTTCGGGGGAGTTTGTGTGCGTGTGCATGTGTTTCGTGTGTGTGTGTGGGTGTGATACATAACATATATGTCCGTGTATATAAGTATAATATCATATATAAAAATTGTGCTCTGTGTATAAACACTAAAAAATGATAAAAAAAAAATTTCGCTATCTTTGCTGTGATTTTTCTTCTGTTTTTGCCTGTTGTTGTTTTTGTTGTTGTTGGAGTTTTGCACTTAAAAACTAAATACTTGCAGCTGGGGAAAGGTCGTGGGAAAGGTCAGGGTAGGGTTCAGGGGGGTAGGTAAATATTTTTTGTATTTTTCTTGTTGTATATTTTTTAAAGGGGGCGAGCCTTATGCCACAGGCAGATATTGGCGCGACGGCGTCACCAGAGGCGTCTGTGGGGGCTGGTAGTCGTAGCCATTGCCATAGGCTCCAACGCCAGCGCCGCCGTAGGGAGCGCCGAACAGCTGACCATTGGCACCGCCCTGCTGGGGCGTGTAGCTGTAGTCGTCGCCGCTCTGGCCACTGCCCCGCAGTGGTCCCTGGTCGGCGTCGAGGTGCTGCTGCAGGAACTGGAAGCGATTCTTGTTGCCCAGCAGGCTGCTGGCGTCCACAGGCTGGCGCTGTCCGGCGGCAGCCAAAGGCTGGGGCCTGGAATTTAAGAGTTTTTATTTTATAAATAATTTGTACAATTTACGGGGAAAAAATAGTTTCGAATAATTAATAATAAATAATTAATTTAGTTTTTGAAGTATTATGGATTTTAGAATTAATAGTTTCGAATAATTAATAATAAATAATTTGTTTAATTTTTTTATTGCAAATTTAAAAAGGTTTTAAAAGGAGAGCTTAATTTGCCAATTATTTTGAGGCTAGAAAAAAGCATAGCATATATTTTAGCGTTTTTCTTGAAAGAATTTCAACATTAAAGTTTATTTTTAAATTATAATTATTAAATATTATTTATTGTTATTATTATTTTAATTAAGAAACTGCAGGCCATCTTAGCTTTAATAATTTTCATATTCTTTTTATTTGTTTTTTTAGTTAAAAAATAAACCCAAACAATAGGAGATAATCTAATATATATATTATTATATACTCACTCGGGAATATCGAGATCCAGCTCGGTGATGGGGTGATAGCCGAACTCATCGGCGGTATAACGGGTCTTGTAGCGTTTGCCATCGGCTCCTGTGAAGGAGTAGGAACCGCTCACCACAAAGGTCTTGTCGTCCTTCAGCTTGCCCACGCTGCTCACCTCAATGCCGTTTTGGGTCTTCAGTCTAAATAAATGCAAAAATATTAAAAATAAATAAATATAAAAATATCACAAAGTTTGCTTAACAAAAATGAATCTATAAAATTCAAATTCATATGAAAATTGCTTTAAAAAGTTATAAATAAATCCAATTAGCAACTTTTATTTAAATTAAATGACTTACTTTATACAAAAAAACGATAAAATATATGAACTTTGACTTGTTATGGGCATAACTTGAATTTAGTTTTGTTCTAATTTTAGTTTCAAAAAAATTATATATTACTTAGGAAACCTTTAAGAATCCGAAAGTATTTAGATCCGAAAAGGAGGCTTTTTACGATATATACTCACTCCAACTTGAACTTCTTGCCGGAATTGTAATTCTGGAGCTTCTCGGTCTTGGCCTTCATCACATCACCGCTGAACTGCACCGCTGGCTTGTCATCGTCAATGTCCTCGGGCAGGGTATAGATATCGCTGGGATTATACTTGAATAGGTCCAGATTGCGGTCAGTCAGATGCTTGACATCGGCAGCGGCCAGAGCAGCGAAACCCAGCAGGATCAGCTACAAATATTTGTGTTAATAATAATAATGACTTATTAAAAATTTATATATTAATGCAGTAGATATTATAAAATATATTTTTAAAATATTTTAAACTCTAATCAAGGCAATATATATTTTAGGAATATATTTAAGGGTTGAAATAACCATGAAATATTTTTAAAGCTTCAAAAAGCGCCAGGTAGCACTTTTTACAACAGATTTACACTGTTAAATAGGACATTATCAAGACGTTTTGTTAACGATTTTTTAAGCTTTATATACAATGCATATATTATATACTTTAATTTTGTCATTTTTAATTCAAGCATTTAGCATTTTTGCATTTTTTGCATTAGCGAAAGCAATTAATCAAAGTCGCGCGCGAGTCGCGTCGCTGTGTCTCGCGCGTTTTTGTCGGGGTTTTTCTGGGTGTTTAAACAGAGATTTGTTTTTTTTTCTTGTTCGATTTTTACTCGGTTGGAGGCACTAATCATAATGGGTTCGATATTTGCCATTCGTCATGAGTATGATGGAGCTGTCTCTCAAGGTGAGGAATATTATTTGGGGATCCATCACACTTGTTTTATGCACTTTCACTTGATCCTTGTTCTTTGCTTTTTCATTCTTCATTACTTGGCCACACAGAAAAAAAATGAACTCAGTTTCCTTGGAAAATTGTGTCAGACTTGTGTGTGAAATATCCTAGTTTAGTAAATTTTGATTGCTATCGTGTGTTCTTTTTTCGTTTGGCACTTACAAAACTCTTCATTTTGTTCGAAATTCGGTACGAGGACTATTTATGGTTTTACTAAGTCGGAGATTGGTCGTGCCGGTCAGTTCCGATGCTCACAGATTCTAGCAAATAAATACAAACGATGCGACTTCTTGTTTCCTTATATATCGTCGTGGCTGCGACGCTAGCGGCGACGCAGCCAGTGCCGTTGGCAGAGGCTGAGACAGCGACTGAGGCAGCGGAAAAAGCTGAATTAGAAACCGGACAACGAACCGCGGAGGAGTCTGTGTCCAACTTGCTGAACAGTGGCCTCACTACAAAAGGTTCTAAAATTTGGATACATTTTTAGGCTCTTAAATTAATAAGTTCCTTTTTTTTCGTTTATGGAAAAGTAATAGAAGAACTGAACAGTAAACTGAGTTCGGAGGCGACCGAAGACATTATGAATAGAGGTAAGAGAAAAGGTCTTAAAAAAATATTTAAAATTAGGTATTGAAATATTTATCTTCTTACCTACCATAGCTTATTTTAATTTGAATGAAATTTAAGAGATTTGAACCTGTGAAGTAATTTAGTTTTAGCCATTTCAGTTCTTGGGATTTTAGTTTAAATGATATAATCTTCTAAGATTTTTTTTGCTGTTTAAAATTTATGCATAATGAGATGATAAACCTAAAAATGAACTGAAAATTAACTTTCAAGTTCGAACTAAATTAATGAATTAACTTAAATTTGTTGAATCCTAATTTATTTCAATAATATTTCGCACCACTGTGCATCGACTCTTAGCCACTTAGAACCCCCCCCAAAAAAAAAGCCAAAGTTTGTCAACTTTTCAAGGGGAGGGGACTCTATGGTAAGACGCTCCATCAATCTGCAAAGAAGATGTAACAATTTTAGGGCCTCTTCTTGGGTCTGGGCCAATTCTTCTGGCCAAAAAGATTCTATTGATCACCGCTTCTAAGGGGGGAAGAGTCCGCCGCCTTTCGTTGCTGACGGAGACTGATCGCAGCATAGAAATCTGGTTTCTGGGCAACAAAATTAGAAAACCGCTATCATCAAATTAGCATACACGTTTAATGATCAATCGATCCCTGTGTGTGCGTGTGAGTGTGCATGTGCGTAAATTTAAATCTGCGTTAATTTTTTATAAAGCATGGAATATACATATATATATAGACGAGTATATAAAATATATACTACCGATAAAATATGCGTCGATACACGGATTAACGACAATATATATATTTTTCGGGGCGACCAGTTTTAAGAGCAGCGGACTGAGACTTGAAGACTTAAGCCCAAATCCAAGATTCAATCTGAAAGATCCATGATCCATGATCCAAAGACCTGAATGATTCTTCGCCACTGCAAACTGTGAATCTTCTGATAAGATATAGCATTCTGTATACATTCGTTGATATGTTAATGCATCTGCCCAGTCTCAGGTCTCGTTCAGCCTTCGCTTAATTAGTCTTTCCGCTCCGCTCTATTCCGTTCCGTTTTAATTCGATTCGATTTCGGGCTTATCAAATTTATCAGCCAGTTCTTCTGGCGGATCAGTGTCTGTCGGAATCTTGTGGGGCTTAACATAAATATACAATTTATATATGAGAAATATAAATGGAATAAGAAATACCATATGGCTCTATTTACCAATGATTTATTTTTAAGTTTATTTCTTCGATAATTCATTCTTCCGAGAGGGGGACAAACAGCCTTGTCCAAATCGGCTTAAACTTTAAATGACCCACAATAAATGGCCATAAATGTTTATGTGGCTTTTAAAGCCTTCCTTTCTCATTTTCCTAATGATATTTATTCATATTCCAGTAATTAACCAATTAACTGAGGCCATTAAAGTGTTTTATGTTTGATTAAATTGTTTAACGAATTTATTTCTAAAATTAAGGCAGTTTAAAATAAATAATTGCAAAATAAAACCCTTTAGGACTTCTTTAATTCATTCCCTCCTCATTTTACTAATGATATTTGATATTTAAGCAGTCCCATTAAAGTGTTTAATGTTCCTTAATTTCAAACACTTCAATCATTTCAACTTGTTTCTCATAGCAGACAAACTGTCACAATATTTGCTTAAATCAAATACATTTTAAAAGTAAATCCATCTTGCATTTGTTTATTTATGAAGTTTCCTCAAACACTCAGTGATAAAATCCCCCGAATTTCCAGTTCGATTTATGGGTAAAGGACCGACAACAAAAATTGATAGAAATAAATTCAAGATAAGACTTTTTGTAGGGGAATCGAAACCGGACCGGACACGCAGCTCTAATGATAATCGCTAATGGTGCCTCTAATTTAAGTTTTATGCTTAATAACTTAAACGAATGCCGCACGGCATTCATTTTTCATCGCATTCGGAGTCAGACTCTTCTGGTTCTTTAATGAAAACGTTTTTGGCCATTTCAGCGGCTTGTCAGAGGCGCTGAGATGGTGATACGAGACGAGTTGGTACCAGATGATGATGGTAAGGCTACCTTGGAAAATAAGCGTTTCGTCTTCAATATCGCATTTGTTATGCATACTTGCACACGCCCCGATCTCCACGCCAAGCCAAGCCAAGTCTCTTCAAGAGCCTCCTCAGTCTCGTCTTGGGTTTTGTCTTCTTTTGATCTTGATGTCTCACTTAGACCCCAAACGTGTTCGAGGGAGTGGCAAATGGCTCTTGGATACGAGAGATCAGATCCGATCCCATCAACTGACTCATCTTGTCACCCCATTAATTGTCATCGCTTTGGTTAGCTTTTAATTCCAGGTAAAAGCCTCTGCAGCTGCTTGCATTAATTACCATTCATTTAGAAAAGAAAGTGTTTCATTTAGGCGATTGTTGTTTTTTTCTTTGAATTTTATTGCGATTTCGATGTGGTTTCTTTGCCAAATTAACAGATTGAACAACTTGTTACGCGCAGCCCAGACCCCAAACGTTCCCTCGCTTCGCCTCGATCGCTTTGAATTTTACCGAATCTTTGATTTTTGCTTCATTCAATGGGGTGTTATCACTATCAGAGGGTTTGCAGTGGAAAATATATCACAAAAAATATATTTAAGTAATATTTTCTGAACGAAAAATATTTATTAAAAAGTAATTACATGTTATTTGTAATTAAAATATATTTCAAGTACTTAAAAATATTTATAGGAAGCGTATTCCTTTTTTTAATAAAAGTACTCAAAGGGTTTATACTATAAGAGGGTTACAGCAGAAAGTACTATTTAATATATTTAAATATTTCTCAATTCTTGTGTAAAAATCTTTTTTAGAGTATAAAAAGTGCTGAATTATTTCATGCGTTTCCCTGTTTATTTTTTCCCCTACGAATCGCTTAGGCAAAACAATAAAGAAAGAGCTGGACAGAAATAAAAAGAGTATAAAATAAATAAATAAATTAGCAATTATAAGGAGACAGAAACGAGATTTCCAAGAAACAAAAACATTTAGTTCTGTTCCATTCGCTTCTATTCGATTCGAACCGAATCGATTCGGTTCTCTCCTCTCTTTTTTCTTCTTGCCCTTGAGAGTTCTGCCAAGATGATGATGTAAAATATAGAAGATATAGTAAAAATGTAAAACTACTGAAATCAGGCCCTAAATTTGACCGCCATGACGAACAGTCATTAAATGGGACTTTGATTAAAGGCGCGAGACAGCGGGGGTCCATAATCGTCATGGCAGACTTCCTGAAGCCAACAGGCAGGTGGGAAAAAAAACAAACAAGAAATCCATTTATTATATCTTAAAAAATTAGGCTCTGTCCTTGGACAAAAAATATCTAAAAAAGTCGAAAATATATACTAGTAGTATATATGCTAGATTTTTTGCACAGCAAAATGAACTAAGGTTGGTTCTATTAGATACTTCTAGCTAAATAGTTCATTGATAAATAAAATGGCTTCTCAGTTATAAGTTCTATTCAAGCAGACACACTAAATATATTTATATCATATAAATTAATAATTATAAACTTTATGAAAGATAAACAGAAAATATGTTAATAAAACAGATGTCAATTTAGTTAGAAATCCAAGATTAAATGAATACAATTAAAATTTAATAAATTTGACATATCAGGCGTGGATTTTATATTTTATTTCGACAAAATCCTTAATCCTCTCATTGTATATTTTCTACCCTAACTTCTCCAAACAAAATAAAAAGCATTCAAACTTAAATGCAAACCAATCCGTTTTTACTTCCAGCAACATTTCTGATCTCAATTCATAACCCTAGATGGTTCATTAGTTTCTTTATTATCCATGCATAATATTCTATTTTCTATATATTTATGTATGTGCAATTTATGTATCAAATTAAGCACCTATCTATCAGTATGCATATCTATTAATTCATTGATATGCAGATCCAAAGCCCCTCAAAAGGATTGGGGGGACACCATAAATCTGGCCATCACCACCACCAGCACCGATCACTACTAGTCTCCTTAAGGAACTGGTTCAGAGATCCAATTCCGTCCGTTAATCCAACTCATTTGCATCGGGGCATGTGCTATATCGTCTATACTATATATATTTATAGCTATTGGCAAGACTATTATTATTATTATTCAACACAACAGCCAACCCCCTGGAATTATGCATATTAATTCTTGTAGGTGGCGCGGCGATGGATGACAACCAACGCCCCTAATTTGATTTTATTAGAAGCAAGTTCGGCGCGGGGGCTGTCATTAGTGGAGCATGTCCCCCAGGGCGTGATTGAATCTGAATGGAATATTAAAAATCAGTTATGGCTGCACGTTCTCTGAATCAGAAGTAGATCTGGTTGCGGGCCATAAATAATATGTGGCTAAATCATATTTTATGTGCAACTTAAGGAAATACTCGATTCTCGAGTCCAGAACCCAAAATCAAATGCGAAACCAACTAAATCGAGTTGGGAGATTTCAGGTTCTCGATTCTGTCGGTTCTTTGACCGGTTATGCATATTCCACCTGAGCGATCAAACGCTCCTTTTTATGGCTGTTTTCTACTCACCATTTTTTTTTTTGTATTTATTTTTCACCTCTTCTATTTTTTTATACGATCTAGAGGGTCTTAGTTTTTATTTTATTTTATTTTTTTTTTTTGGTGTTGCCAAGAAATAAATAATCAATGCGAATTTGCATAGTTTAAATAGAAAGCTAAACACGTTTTGCTTTTACCCCAAAACGTAAAGTTATCTGTCTCTTTTTTTTTATTTAGTTTCTGCCGAATTTTGTATAATTAAGACCAGTTTTCTTTATTTATTTTGTTCGAACGTCTCTGTGGTTCCTTCATACAGTGCGTTTCGTTGCGTAAAAGTGCCATAGATTGCGATGAAAGTAAAGGCGCCGCTTTCAAGTCCTCATAACTCAGTCGGACTTTTATTAATTTAATTCAATTATTAATTAGAACTGGTTGTAATTAATAATTCTAGCGAGAGAGTTTACCACGATTGAATAAATATATATTTAAATCGAGTTTATATATTTTTTAGCATCCAGCCAGTTCCCCAAACGTGTTTGTTAGCCATTTAATGCAGTTAAGAGTATTTTGTTTAATATAATTAAATGTGGTATTAAATCGAAAACCTCTTTAGGCTTTCGTTGTATAATTTTATTACGTCTGCAGCTATTTTTATGAGACAATCGATGTATTTTCTTAAATAATGCCCTGGCAACAAGAAACCTTTAAAATAAATACAGTAAAAGATATGTTAACATTTTAGGATTTTTAGGTTGGTTTCTCGAGATATTTCACTAAAAAATTAATTCTTTAAAATTATAAATGAAGAAAAATAATAAAAATATAATTAACATTTCTTTTTTATTATAAACGAGATCAAAGATAATTTGCCAAAATTTTGCATAATGCCAATAAGTCAATAATTTTATGATTAAATAAATATTATTTTACATAGAATAATAAATTTATATATAATAATAATAACTATAAACAAAATCATAATTAATACTGAATAATTTAAAAAAATTCCTCATAATCAGAATCAGAGTCCATAATTTTATGCTTTTGATACCCACTGTATATATTGGCTCAGCATTATTCTAGATCAAGGCTAGACAACTCTCCCGAGGCGTGACACCACCCCAGAGTGTCCCAAGCCCCGATGAAACCCGTCGAAATTCGAAATCGAAGCATAAAAGTGAAGCTGTCACCATTTAAGGCCGCCATTCAATTAACTCTGCCTCACTAATTCCATTAACGTTTTATAGGGATTATAAATCTTCGAACCCAGAATCCTAAGAAAAACTTCGTCTTGGTTTTTGGTCTCTTCTATAGAAATTCGAATACGAATTCGTCCCATCTAATTAATAGTTCGTAATCGCAGTTCGAGTTTACGACTTGTTTATTTAATAACTTATCAGAGTTTTCCGCTTAAGCTCAGATCCGGTCAGATCCCCCACCAAATAAAAAAAAAATAGAAAAAACCAAACGGGTTTCTTAAGATGATTTTTCAACTTTTTGTGCTTGTTAGCATTTTGTGCGCACAAAGCCTAAAAATAGCACAAAGCATAGAAGAAACTATATACACGTAAAATATACAAATTTATAATTTGGAAAACCGTTTTTATTTATTTTTTTTGGGTCCACTCTAAACCCGTGCCAAGGGCAACACAATTGATGGGTGGGGAACTGTGTCAATCATCGTGTCAGGGGGTCACTTGGTATTAATTTCAAATGATTGAACTTGAATTTAATTCTTAAGCTTGGGACATTAATCTAACTATTGGAAGAATTTTAAGTAAATATTTCCTAAAAGAAAGAGCCTCATATCTTGTTTTGCATTGAAGAAAAAAAATCTATAAATCTCTGCAAGTCGCTTGGGAAAACCCCCAGAAATAAAATTAATAAGCTCACAAGTAAAAACATCTAAATTAAAAGACACTACACAGATAAAGAAATTAAAAACAACTTTATATTAAGATTAACATGGGCATAAAATCGTTTCGAGTCTTCTATCCTCTTCCATCCGGCTTCGAATGCATCCCCCATTGCGTCCCGCATTATTTATCTCTCCAATCAATCATTTATCGCCTCAATCTCTAAATCAACAAGTTCTTAAATTGCTTAATGATCCCAAACAGAAAACTGCCCGGTCTTTCAATTAAGTTGAAAGACGAATCAATCACTCAGGCCGCCGAGGCGCATAAATCACAGAAAGAAATAAGATTCTCCGAGTCTATATTTATACACGGATTACGGATCGTTTTCTGATCTGAATAATCCTAATCCCATTGAACATCCCCCCCCGTGGCGGAGTGAGAAAACCGACACGCGGCAAAGACACTTGCTCCACTTCCCAGTGCTTACAGCGCAGACAGCGCGACTCCACCAAAAAATAAACACACACAATGGCACGCGGCGACGACAGTGGGGTATAGTGTTGTCGACTATATTGGAGCTTTTTTTCTAGCTATAAATATAGCATGTTTTGCATTTAAAAACAATTTTTAAATACATTTTAAGACTCGATTTGTATTATACAATTAATAAGGTTTATTTTATTATTATTTTACCTTTAGCTACTTCCTTTTGTCCTTTTTTTATTGAGTTAATTTACATGTGTTTTAATCGAAAAAGTAATTTTAATTTCCCAATTATTGATTAATTAATTATATATACAAGTTTTAGCTAGTAAATAGCTTGCTCACGGCACTGTCTTATCTCTTGTTCCCCACAGCAAGAGTGGGGCACGGGGGTCGTGAGAGCGGGAGCGCGTGCGCATTTGTCATGTCATGGGGAGCGCCGTGTGGGGTAAACACTTAGACATAGACACATGGGCCAAAATTACACCTGTGTGTGTGTATGTGTGTGTGAAGACGCGTGCGGCACATGCGCAGCTTTTTTGATTGTTGTTTTTGTGCTGCTGCCGCAGCTTTTTTTGTTTTTGTTTTGGCTTTGGCTGATTTTCTTATCTGCCCCCCCCCCCCCCCTCCCCCCTTACACATGTCGCTTTAAATTGGCCCCCTCAGTAACAGCACCTTATTCTCCGTATTCTCTTTCTTCTTCTTTGAATGCTTATTTAGCTTATTCCCCAAATTTTGGCCATAAATTATTATTGGCTTTGTTGCCATTGCTTTTATTGATTTTGTTTTTTTTTGTGGTTTTTCGGATCCCATCATAATTTGCACCTGCACGAGAATCGCACTCGCAAATTAGGCGCTTTTTGTGTGTGTGTTTTTGGGAAGGGGGAAGCGGGGGGAGGGCCTCAATCGATGGGAAAGGCGGTTTTGCGGGAGGAAGACGTTTTGGGTGCGTTCACAGTTAAAGCGAAAAGTTTAAATATTAAAATATTGAATATAGTAAATAAAGTAGTTAGTTGTATTATTTTATTCACATTTTTTTTCTATTTTTTAAGCGGAGGTCCGTCAATTCGGACATGGGCCAACTACTCCTTCCTTGATGGGCACCACTAAGAGGAGGAACAAGAGGAAGAAGAAGAAGAAGGGTGGTGGTGGTGGCATGTCCTTGGTTCTCGTGATTGTGATCGTGGTCGTCCTATGCTGCCTCCTAATTATATGTCTGCCACTTTTATGCCTCTGCTGTGGATGCTGTGGCCTGGCCTTGAGTCCCTGTCTGGGGTGTCTTGCCTGTAGTCCATGTTGTGGCGGCGACGAAGAAGGAGGTGGCGGATGCGGTGGATGCGGCAATCGGGATGATGATTGATCGGATACAAAAAACTCGTCTCGCCTTACATGGCCTTCGTATTATATGGAAAAAATTCTAAATATGCGTTCATTACAAATATTAGTGAAACAAACTTTAAACATTAAAAACCAATGTTTAAATAGAAACTTAAATGCGTTTACAGTTACATTAAAAATTTGTGAGTTTTTTATTTACAATTATACTACGTTTCGGTCATAAAAATTGATGATGAAAGTTTGTAGAAAACTCAACTTAAAATGCTTTTAAAACAGTCGCATAAAAAAGTATTAGCTCCTTTTAAAATAAATTTTAATTCGCTGTTGTTTTTATTTATAAATAAACAAAAGTATCTATAAAAGTTTTTGTTATTGAAATGCAAGAAAGTAGTATAATTTGTATTCACTTTTTGGCAAATTTCGAAACCTTTATTCAGGAACATTTAATTTCAAATAAATAAAAAAAAAATTATGTAAATATTTATGGAGAATTTTCAATATTAAACATATTCAATAGTTTTCTAGGATATATATATTTTTTAAAAAATATATACACCCTACTATTGACTTTCCTGTGACACTGTATGAATGTCAGACCATAAAGCCCATAGAGAAGCAAACACGTTTGACCATTAACGACGACTGACTTTCATTAGATAGATGGCCAAAATCCAGTTCCCCTTCTCCATATTTTTTCTGAGTGGGTGCCTTGGCAGCATCACCATCACCACCATCACCCAATCCCAAATCCCAAAGTCTTGGCTCCATTTCGTTACTCGTGATCGTAGCACAGCGATATTTCCGCTTACTTAGGCGCAACAATTTAAAAATTGACAGCTTTTGCGGCTGCCAATTAATCTTCGAACGGAATCTGAATGCGAATTGGAATTGAAATCGAAATCACCATAAACCAAATCCAGATAAATTGCTATAAATGTCTTTTCCGAGTCAAGTTCATAAATTAAAGCAACTCCAAATAGAATAAAAACTAAGAAAAGAGAAACAGCATAAGAAATAATTCTGGTTTTTCAAAACTTTGAAAAACAGCGTGACGTGGGAGAATTTTGTATGTTGATTTTGGGAAATCGTTGACCCTAACTGGTGGGGATTATCGAAAAACATATTATTATTTTTGGGGATTAGCTAAAGGCATTATTATTACTTGATGTTGTTATGTTCATCAGTCGTGAGTCATATGGTGCTTTTGTTATAAATTAGTGTTGAGTTAAAATAATAATAAAAATGTTTAAACATTTTCTAACCCCTTATAAGCATTACTCAAAGTCGAAGCCTGAAAAGTACACCCCCAAAGTCCAATTAATCGCACAACCAAACCATTATACACCATATATCCTTGATTTCCGGAAATAATAGTGGATACATAGCTGCAAATTGCTTATTTAAATATTATTATTATGCAGTTGCGTCATGGAATTAATTACCTAGCAAACGATTTCGATTTTCACATAGGTTATTGGTTTTGCCTAATTGGAATCGATCGACGGACGGTTTTTTTTTTTTTTTTGAGGTGAAAGGAGGTTCTCCAACTCGTTAGGTTTCTCGACTTTTGTTTAGGTTTAATACTTGATTTGGCACCGCGATGCGGAAGCATTAAGCGATTTGTTTGCCATAAACAATTGCAATCAATTATCAATGAATGGAATAAACTAAAAGCATTCATCAATCTTTAGTTTATATATTTTTCTGCTTCCCACACCATATATAATATATATGTATGTGTGTATAAAGGTCAGCCTGAAAGCGAGCTATGGATAATAATGTTTAAAAACAATGATTTTGCCAATGCCCCGAAAGATAGGCTATAAATGAAGAGAATAAAACTATGATTTCTTATGTTTTTCTTTAGTTTTTTTTTTGTTGTTTTCATTTGTTTTTTTATTTAGGATTTTTTTATACAATAACTTAACATTTTGTTGGTTTTTTTTTGTTTTGTTTAATAGTTTTTGCTTTTCTTTTTGGAATCGGAAATTTACAATATTAAATATTGATTTTATTGCTGCTCCTTGATTGGTTTTTCTCTTGAATTTTTTTATTTTTATTTTATTTAGCGGATTTTGGAATTTGACCTTAGTTTTGGTTGAAACAATATTGCTATATATCTGTGTGTGAGTGTATGTATATATATATATATATTTTATTTACTTCTTTAGGCTTATCAAATGCAGCACATTGATGCTTAGGCTGTAGTAGGTATGTGTGTGTGGGTGTGTGTGTGTTGAGAGTGTGTGTGGCGGTCCATTTCGGTGTTGAATTTTCTTTGCTTTTTGTTTGCTATTTTGGTTGCTTTGTTGTACCTCGCTTTCCTCGATTTACCTGCTTCATATTAACTATTTTGCTTTTTTCCAATGAAAGAAAATGAAAATCCAAGAAAATACTGAGGGTGCGAGAAAAAAAAATCAACTAAAAAACGGTGGTTTTCCCCTCTCATTGTGTATATATATCTCTCTATATATCCCTATATATTTCCTGGCCTCTATTTTGCGTTGATTACTGCTGTCCTTTTGCCATATTTTCAGCACCGCTTTTTCCTTTCCTCTAAACTGTAAGAGTTGTGTCTTTGATCAATCCTTGCTACTATTTTTTTTATTCTTCCTTTTTTTTACTCATGTATATAATGATAAAAAATAATTGTTCATTATTTATTTTAGCCTTAGAAAATTTTGGGTTCTTTGAGTTTTATTACCTTTTGAATAGTTTTCCTTTATTTTATTGCCTCAAACATTCATTCCATTTCGTTCATATATAATAATATATAGTATATATGCGTATGCGTGTGTTACGTGTACGTGTATGTGTGTGTGTATATTTTGTTTAAGGTTTAACATTTAATTTACGTTCATCTTCGTCATCATCATCGTTATATAAATAAAAATAAATACATTATTCTTTATGTTCAAATTTCTTTTCTTTTTTTTAGCTGCTTTTTGTTGTCCAGTTTTTCGTTTATCTCTGAAGCCGCACTAAATTGTATTACAAAAAAATTGTTTTATATTTTATGTTTAGGTCGAGAAAAAAATATATATAAGAAACAGGGGAGAGACTACAAAAATTAATAGTAATAATTGGTGAATTGCAGTTAGCTTGTCTCGGCTTCCCCTAGAGACTATATAATATATATATATTTGTATATATATAAAACAATCGCCATATGTAAAAAGTGTATGTACTTTCAATTTACAATTCAAAATTTTGGATTTTCTCTCTCTCGCTGCTTCTGGCTTTTGGCTCTCGTTTCTCCTCTTCCTCCTCCTCCACTCGCTTTGCTGTTTTTCCTCTTCCTCAGAGAGCTTGCTTGGGTTTTCCCGCGTTTTCTGTTTTTATTTTCGTTAGTTTTTTTTGTTCATTTTCTTTTTTGGTGTTTTTCCGTTTTTGCAAAAAGCAAAAAGCAAAAGCGATTTATGCGGCTTGAAAAATATCAACAGCTTCTCGGCTCCATATTTCGTTTTCGTTTTTCCACAAAACACAAAGGGAACGGCAAAAAAAATACAATAATTATAAAACGAAACGATACGAAATACGGAACAGCCGGAAAAATAATCCCCCCATTTCGTGTGTGTTTCCCCCCATTTTCCTCTTCATTATCCTCGAATTATTGAAGGACACAGCAGCCCTTCTTCTTGCTCTTCTTCTCATCGATGACCACATGACTAGCGGAGATGGGTCCCGGCACCACCTGCTTGGACACCTGTCCCAGGGAGGTGACACCGTTGTTGTTGCCACCGCCGCTGGCCAGCTGATCGGTCGCCTTGCCCGCCTTTCCGGCGCCAGCGTCGGCTGAGGCATGGGAATTTGTACCATTTTGTGCTGTTGCTAGATTCTGCGAGAGCTGTAACGATTTATATTTAATAAATTAGTAATTATAATAGTGTAATCAAAGGCTCATTCTAAACTCACATTGGTTTTGGTCACGCTCTCTCCGATCGCCACTCCTCCTCCATTGCAATTGTCATCCGCATGCTGCTGTGCTGTGCTGCCGTTGCCAATGGTACGATCCTCCGTGGGTGTAATGGGCTGGCCACCTGCAAAAGAAATACATTTATTAATTAATTATTATTATAAAGCAAGTTAGAAAATCTCTTTAAAACCTCCAATAGGGCTTTTTTCCATTTTTATCAAATATTTTTGGGTTTTATCAAATATTTTAAAATACAAAATTTTAAAATGTGATCTTGTTATAATATTATATTAATATAAAATATTTGAAATACGTTTTCTTTATCTCAGGTGCATTCTCAAAACCACAAATATTTCCCACAAACATCAAAACTATATCTTATTCCTGTCATAAATGACCACAACTTTATCACATGAAACTACTTTCTAGCAAATAAAAAAAAACCTTCATATTGTTTATATTGCATGGGGAAATATAGTAGTCTTGCAGAAATATTGCACCAACTGATAAAAGCCAAGTATAAAAAAAAAGTAATATTTGCAATAATATTGCTTAATTAAAAGGGGTAGCAAATGCAATCAGGTTTAGAAATTTTTACACTAAAGTTAATCAGTAATTAAAGTATAAATTCTAAACAGCAAACTACGTTAATGTCAAGTACTTGGATAAATTATTAAAAAAACCTCCATTTAGTACCTTTACTTTTATCTTTTCGCTCAGTTAAAAACTCACCTCTGATCATACTGACAATCTCGTCAGCCTCCCGGCTCAGATCGCCGCCAGGACGAAAGGGATTATCCCAGCCGGAATCAGTGCTGTGCAATAATAAAAAATTAATAACTTTTGTGAGAATCTTTAAGGGCAAAACTAACCTCTGCTGGCGATCATAGGCCGCACCCAGGCCCAGTGTCTGCTGTTGCATCATCCCCGTCGCTGCCGTCGCGGCCATTGTTGGATATAGGTCGAGGTCGTTAGTGTTGTAGGGATAGCCGTCACCGGCTAAAGAATCGTCCGGCAGATAGTCCGGCTGCTGTGGCTGGCTGCTTTCGTAAATGGAAACGCGTACAATTGAACGCTCCGATCTGGAAAGGGAACAACAAATTCAATTAGTAGAGATATTTAATAATTATTATATTGCGAACTCTGTCTGTCTGTCTGTCAGTGTTTGTGAACTAAAATCACGCATCACCGCATGTGACCTTAAAATAGCTAAACAAGTGCGTCACCTAGCCAGAGGAGGAGCCACCTCAATGTCAATTAAATTAAGTCATTTGCCAATTGGCTTTTCAGCAAGCACAAAAAAAAAAAAGACGAGAAAAAACAATTGATGGAAAATCCCCTCAGCAACTTTCTAGGCGGCTAGGGGGCTATTGACCACATTGCAAATCCGATTTGGTTTTGGTTTTGGAAACCAGTTTAAGTTTACTCAATCTTCTCCATATCCGATATGGGGGCCTGGATGACACACGATCTGAGATAGTCCTCTAAATCCTCCTCGGTCTTCAACTCAAACTCCATTTTATTAATTTTTATATGGGACTATATATATATTTGTTTGAGATTTTTCAACTGCACCGAACTCGAAATGAAATGAAAGTGACTGAATGACTTGACACAAATTCCAAAGGTCACAAAACTTAACATCTGATATAAATTCAAGTGTTCCCATTTTTGTTTCCCTGCTATTTTTGGTATAAAATATATTATGGAAAGCTATTTGAATCATTTGTTAGTTTCCCGAAATATACAAGGCCATATTTCTTGGGGGAAACACAAACACAAATTTATAGTTTCTGGATTGTTTTTTTTTTTTTGGTAAAGGAATAATATCAAAAAGGGAGGAATTTTTGTATAAACAAATTGGAACTTTAGTTCCCTCATGACCGAAACTGTTTATTTCAAGAGTTTTTAAATAGTTTTTGGTTTAACAAATAATTTGATTAGGTTTTTAGGCATCAAAGCCTTAAATAATATTACCTTTCAAACAAATCAAGCTTAAATTAGGCATAAATTACAGTAATTCTTCAATATTGTTTAGTTTAAAAGGTATTACTTTTTAGGCTATATGTTTTTTTGTAAAAAAATTAATTAAAATAGATTTTATTTTTAGTTTATTGGCAAAAACCTAAAGTCTGAAAAGCTTTAGGATTTTATGGCGCACTTTTTATCTTTTTATTTATAACTGGTTTATGCCGATCGATGACTTCATTTATGGCCCGTATCGGATTGTGTGAAAAGCCTGAGATTTACTGAGCCGAAACGCACTGTATTATGATCTAAGACTGGGAATGGGAATGGGAATGCCAGATTTAGTTTATAAAGAACTCAATCGCTGACTTCCATTCACTTCCAACAGCTTCTATCTTTCCTTCATTTTTCTCTCTAGGGTTTTTTTTTATTATAACCAGAACTTTGAACCCTAAAAACCTGTCCAAAAAAATAAGAGAGAACCCAACAAGTAGCGAATAAATAATATAGAGACAACGACGACCCGTTCACTATATAAAAGCCCCCCTTCCCCTACCTACTTTTTATCTGTTTACATTTCAAATACACTTCATAACTCAGTCTGTGTGTTGTTGTTATTATTATTGAGCATGTGAAGATTACGTCATGTGCCGAAATTGATATGCGAATGGAAACAACAATAACAACTACAAGTACACAAGTGGAAGAGGAATAAGAACGAGAACAAGAGTTACAAGCTCCAAAACAAGTTTTAAAGATATAAAAAAAATATATATATGGACTCTAATAGCATTTGGTTGAAGCGTTTTTTTTTGTTGCCCTTGCAAAAGTTTGATAGATAATGCCCTATAAAATGGATTATTACGTTTGAATATTATATATACTCAGTTGAAAACTTATAATTTTACTCCCCAGGCATTTATATTTTTAAAAATTTATATTTTTAAAAATTTGAACACATTTAAATATAAAGTTTTTTTTTTAATTATAAAAAGCATTTTATAGGTTTTGTAAGCTTTTATTTATAGAGCTTATTAATAGAGATACCACAATAATCTCCATTTATTCTTCATAAGGTATACATAAAATCCCTTTTAAAAATATAAGTTTTGTAAGGGCATAGAAACTTTGTTATAAAATGTTAATTAAATATTTTTAAACAAAGCTCGTTATAACGAAGTGGAAAAGTTTAAAGATTTAAACACCAACCCATAAGCGTGATCTCAAGTGCCCAGCAAATTGAACAACTAAAAAAGATGAAAAAAATTAAAGGCAATCAAAGGCTAACAAAAAAACAAGAGAAAAACTTGTTGCCATTACGATGAAGTTTGGAGGTGGAGGAGATGATGCTTTTGAAGAAGCTGTTGCAGCCGGAGAAGGTGGAGATGATGGGAGAGTGGGGGGTGGGTGTAACATGAACTGTAAATGGGAAACAGAAACACAAGTGGAAGAAGCAGCAACATCAGCTGCGAGAAAGCAAATGCCGCGATGAGCGCATCAATTTTGTTTGCCGCCAATGCTCCAAATAGTGATGCCTCAACTGGCGGCAGAATTGCCAATAAAATATATCTAGATTTTCTAGATACAAAATTCTAGATAAAATATCTATATTTTCAGTTGAAATATTTTGTTCTATCCTAAATTTTTAACCCCTATAAGAATTTTCTCACAAATTTTACATGAAAAAGTTCAAAGATTCTTAAAAAACAAAATCTTCACGGACTTTATTAATTTTCCAGTTAAGCTAAATTCCAGCTGTGGCTTTTCAATTAGTTTTGGTTGCCGTTTTTGTTTTTCTTGTATATTTTGTTGTTGTTCTTATTTCTTGTACTTTTTTTTGGGCACACACGCGAGAGAACTACGTCACGGGGGCAAGGAAGAAGAGGAATCAGCAGCAGCCCCAGGGGGGTGGGGGAAATTGGGCGTGCGAGTGGGATGGCCATATGGAGAGGAGAGTGAAAATTAATTTAACAAATTATTCGGCGACCCCACCCGCAAATGTGAACAAAATGATGAAGAAGAAAAAAAAACGAGCAGCAACGGGAAAAATTGCGGAAAATTCGTTTCGTTTTTGTTGTTTTCTTTTGCACTTGAAAACGTCAAACAGTGGGGGGAGAAGAGAGCAAGTGAATGAGAGGGAAAACTGCAATGCGGCGTTGATTTGTTTTTATTATTCCAAAATATGCACCAAGCCACAAAAACACACACACACCTTTACATAAATTGTATAATATAAGGCTAATTCGTGTACAAACAAGGCGCTATTTTAACTAATACAGAAGCACACGCACGACTAACACATACAGTAACACACATATTTATTTTAATTGTGTTCAGTGGGATAAGTGCAAGGGGAATGGGGAGGGGGCGAGTGGGGGCGGTGTCCTCTCTCGCTCTCTCTTTTGATGCGTGTGCTTCATTATACAGTGCCTGTGTGTGTGTGTATTATTTTTTGCGATGAACTCACTAAAACAACAACAACAAGGAGAACAGCAATTACAAGTGTGCTACTAAAGCTTAACACGGTGTATCCGTAGGCTAGTGTGTGTGTGTGTGTACCAAATAACACGAATTACTTTCACATTATTTCAGTTGTTTCTTCTACTTTTCAGCTATTTAATTATATGTATTTCTCTAGTGTTTTCGTCTTTCGTTACCAACCACTTGCTTTCTGGCTCACACCCCCTCTCTTTCACATTCTCTCACACTCTCTCTTCCGCTCTTCCGTTTACTTCGTTAACGGTTAGTTTTTTCCCTCTCTTTTTTTGTTGGGGTTTTGCACTTTTTTGTTTTTAGCCCTTTTAGCATTTGATTTAATTTTCTGCTTAATATATTTAATACTTATTTTACACGCACTTTTTGTTGTAGTTTAGCCCGCGTTTTGCCTTCTCTTTCTGGTAAGCAAAACAGATAAACAGAAAAAAAATACGCACAGCAGGATCTCGCGAAGAAGAGGAAGAGGATTAAGAACAGCGCGTAATTTTTTTTTGTGCTTTTAGCGCTTGTTTTGTTGCTTCTTCTATTTTGCTCCCTTCTTTTCTTTTGGAGGCTCCGACTTTTGCCTGGCGCGCCTGTTAAACGGAAACTGAAAACTCAATTTGTATCTCAATCTCAATTTGAATCTGAATCTGAATCCGATTGCGAATACGAACCGAAACTCACTGGCGACTGTTTGAGTTTGACGCTGCTGCCGATGCTTGCGGCGCTCGAAAAAGTAAAAGATACAAAACACACACACACACACGCGCGCATATGTTTGCAGGAGCGCGCAAAAGAGAGCTGAAAGAGAACGTTTAGTTCTCTTGTAAAGTTTAGGCGGCGGTGTTGCCACATGACTTGTTTGGGGCAATGCCGGGCTTTTTGAAAAGGTGAAAAGTTGCACGTTTAATATATTATGAAGAAAATGTTGAAACAAAATTGATAGTATATCGATTGTTTTATTTTTCAATATAAAGTTGAGTAATCCATTTAATGGCTTATTTAAAAGCTTTTAAATAATCTACAAAATAAATATAAAATTTAAAATGCAATAATTCCCTTAAAAATTATTTAAGCTTTTAATAATAAATAATCACAAATAATTTAAACAATTTATATGTTAGTTCCATGCCATTTCTTGGTATCTTACAATTAACATTTTTATAAGATCTTTTTAAGTATCTTTTTTGTCGCTTCACAATTCCAGGAAAATGTTGATAAATGCTTGTTTTAAACACACAACTAATATATCATTTTGACAGTGGTATTGTTGCTGAAATTCCCGGGACAATCCATTTATGTCTCCTGCGTGTGATTTACACACCGTAATGTTTTAATTTTCAGCAAAATACACAAAGAACAATTAACATTTTGGGTTTAATGAGCTTATTTTGCTTCTCCTTCTTCCTTTTTTCTGTTTCTTTTCAATTTTAATGTGCTCCAGACAGGCAGACGCACTATTTATCTTTTGTCATGCCTTTATTGCGATCTATTTTCGTACGAAACAAAAACATATCCAAATTTTTCTCTTTGTGGAGCACCAACCAAATTTTATTTCGCATTTTCGCCAAACAAACGAAAACAAACACAAAACCAAACAGCCGGCAGGCAAAGCCATTTGTGCTTTTGTATGCCGACTTTTGGCAGCTGCTAGAGAAATTACACATGCCAACAAAGTAGAGATGAAGTTGTTTAGCCATGAATACAGGCTGAAAATGTTATTATTATTGTCCATTTAATGGATGAATTTATTTAATCTAAAAAAATTATTTAAATATATATATTTTATTTAATAATTCCTGTCCTTATTATTTTTGTTGTTTTTGTTGACCAGTGTTATTTGCGTATTTGCCAGCAGCATCCAGTTGTAAGAGCGCGCTAATAAATGCGCAATAGGCAAATCGTATACAACAAAAACAACAAAGACAATCTCACATATGTAAATGGCAAAAAGGCGGAAAAACATAAAACGCGAAACAGGAAAACGGGCAAACAAACAAAACGTTAAATGCGCCACATCTGGCAACGTTGTCAACAAACATGACATCACTTTTTTTGCGCACTCACCACAGTAAAGGGAGTGGGAGGAGGGCAGGGCGAGACGAGGCGAGAGGCAAAATGATAAGAGACTTTTTCGCAAAGCCCAATTCTCTTTAATACAAGCACTCTCTTTCCCTCATGTTATACACAAGCAACGGACCAAAAATAAAATAATAACAAAAAAAGATAAATAAGTCCAAAAACCCAAAACGAAGAGCGAAACACGGAAAAACATAAAGACGTAACCACACACACATAAAGGTGAAAATGGGGAAGCTGCTGGAAATAGATAAAAGGGGAGAAGAAAGGAGGAGGCGGCCAAACAACGAAGGGGAGAATCACACACACACATGCAGGGTTGCCACCTGAAAATCGGGGTCCCCAATTCTATTGTTGTCAAAATAGTTGAAAAAAAAAAAAAATTAAAAACAAAAACAGAGCGGACAAAAAAAAGCGGAGAAATAAAAACAGAAAAAAACAGTGGCAAAGGCAAATATTTGGAACGCTCATCACATGCACATACACACCTGCGGTCAGCCGAATAGCACACTATGAAAAATGTTTTCACATACATGTAGGGAACATGCAACAGTTTTAGTGTGAAAATTCAAAATCAAAAATATTTCAAACATTCCATCCATGAATTGGAAAATATTTTGTGTGTATCTGTATCTGCGAAATGCGATAGTAATTAGCCTTAAGGTATTTCCAGTGTTTATTTATTTTAAACAACAAGAATGCATGAAAAAAGTATTTCAAGACACTTAAAAATTTCTTTTAAAATAAAAAAGTATTTAAAAGATATTTTATTTTACTTTCTGGGTGTAATATTTATACATTTTCTCGATCAATGGGACTACTTCCTCTACCGTGTTAAGATAGTTAATAAGGACATAGTTCAGAGGCGATCCAATTTGAATATGACAGCATTACTGCGACAGTCTCTATATATAGAACTTACTACTCCCGATTAATTCCTCCGCATGATTTCGCACACTCAGCATATATATTTTTGGGAATTAAGTGATCTGAGATTATTTGGCATTTGCCCGGACAGTGATAAGACCACTAACAATTGATAACGATTCGGGCTCGGACCGAAAGATGGATGACGACGGTTGGGAATACTATATATGGGTTACTTATAGTATCTCAGCAGTAGCACTACATTTGGTTTGTTGACATTTTGCTTACTTTCCGTTTTCTGTTTTTGAAAAATAATACAAATTTGGCATAGTTCCCAAAAATAAAATCATTTCGATTTTCTTCAATTGACTTGAAAATGTATTTAGAAAGAACCCCACAATGTGGTGGTTTGTCAGAACTAAATAAATATAAAAGAATTTGTGCAGCGATCTACTATAAATATTTTGCAACTGTATAAATAAATAAATAAACTGAGGAGGAAATTGGGTAGATTCGATTATTTTCTAGGCGTTGCATAACAATACAATTGTTAAACTTTAAAGCAAAGCTAATGAAAATGTTAAAGATAATTTATAACTGCAATCTTTAGACATAAAACATTAAATAAATAAATGCCATGGGGGGTCTCTATTCACCTTTTTTAATTTAATTTATTGCTTTAACATTTATCTTGAGCCAACCACGATTCACTCTTAAGCCTTGTTTGCAATTTTAAAGTCTCGCCCTTTTTTGGGTTTTGCTAATTTTTTGCCTAGGCTAAAAAGTTAATAATAATTACCACAGTTCCGCTGCACGGCAGTAAAAATATTACAAAAAAGAGACAATTACACACGCACTGCTGACCAGCGGCACAATTACTGTTGTCATTACAACAATGTGTGTCTGCCTATGATAATAATTATGCTTATGACGGCGACGATGATGATCATGATCATGATGATAATGATGATGGCACCGTGTACACTGTATGCATGTCAAGTGTGCCGTGGGTACCGGAAAATCAATTGACTGAGTGACAGGCGGACAGTTCGAGATGTACTTTCACAATAGCTTTAGATATAGATATGAGCACGGCCGGCGATCGAATTTCTATAGTTCGAACAAAAAAAAAAAAAAAGATGAGAAGAAAATAAACGGAATCATGTCGAGGTCAGGCTGTTCAATCAGCCTCCTTTTCTTGGTTTTAACACGGCGAGAAATGTTAGTTTTCTAGGATAAACGGTCATACTGTCCGTTTTTTAAAAAGAAAATTTAATATCTTTTTTTTTTTAATTGTAATAAACATTAAAAGCAATATTAGTTATATTATTCAAATTATTTATAGATTTTTGATTGGATTTGCTTGGCTGCTGTTCTGATACCAAGCCAAAAGGCCACACTGATTATTTTTATAGGAAAATATATTTTTAAAATTTACCAAATAAAGCATTTAAAAATATTATATATATTTTTGCTATACAAAAAACTTCCAAATTAAATTGCAATAATTTTTTATAGAATTTTCCGCCTTAGTATACAATAATTTAATAATATTTCTTTCGGTGGATCTAGATTCTAGATAATCGATGAGTAGAGGCGAATAGCCCAAAGATTGCGGGTTTTTCATTCATTTGTCAACGTTCTTTTTTCCTTCCATATTTTCTTTTCTGTGTTGCTGACTTAACTGTAAAGAAAGAAAGTTCTTCAGCAAGTGGCGAGCTCAAAAGCCGATGACATCACGCTCTACCGGCAAATTAAAGCTCACCACACACGAAAACAAAAAAAAGAAATAAAAAAATTGAAAAGAAATACAAAATACTGAAGAAAAGACATAAAAAATGGAAGAAACAGACATACACACATGTGGCGAACAGAAAAGGTCACAACATGTGTTAAGTCTAATCTGTCCAAAAATGGAATATGCCACCTAGGCGGTTGAATGAAAACCGAAAAAGAAGAAGGCAATAGAAGAGTCAAAACAAATTGTCAGCAAATTTGATTTGATGCCCGATTTGACATAAAAAACAAAAACCTGAAAAAAAAACAAATACCTCCCAAAAACAACGTGTCAGCGCTTTGGCCTCCCCTTTAATGCAATTTTTACAAAGTCCAGAAGAGGGACACGAATAATCTCAAATAACACTCGTTTCCGTAAGCTTACATTTAATTTCAAGCAATTACCAATTCTTTAATTACTTTTCTGAAAATTAAATTAAACAGATTTTAAATTTTTTAAAATGTCACTTGGTTTAAACTCTTTTTTTTTAATTGTTTTTCCTATACAATCAAATTTCTCTTTAGAAAACCAAAAATAAATAAATCCTTTGCTAGGTGCAACACAATCGCCCAAGTTGCAACAAATTCATTAATCGATTACCAGACTTAATGGCGCGCAGCGTGTTATCGGCGAGTTGAGCTTTAATTCCAACTAGAACAATGTTTAAGCGCTCGATTCGAATATCGTGGGTGCGGCATGAAAATGAGAAATTAGATACGAATACGTCGCATACGGATACGGATACAGATACAGATACACAAAATGCAACCGAAAAAGATGTGGGTCAACAACCACCGAATGAAGTTGACCCACTTATATATATATTTATATATATATATCTGGCTTTAAAATGCACACACACACAAACACGAACACGCCTTGGCTCATTATGTAATAAAACGATGACGATGTTTAACGGCATTCCAGTTAGAACGTCGCCCAATGCAGCGCCGGCGCATTAACAACTCCAATTGGAGTCACCTCTTCAATGGTCAGAGCGGTGATGGTGGTGGTGGGAAAGCGTAGAGCAGACGCAAAAGAACCCAAACAAACAAACCCATCTTCCAATTGAACTGATAACAAGAGAGAGAGGGAAAATAGAGAGTGAAGAGAGAGAGAGAAAGGCGGGGCAGGGGGAGACATACCCAAAACTGACAAGAGAGACTGGACAAAATACAGTGTTTGAAGGGAAAGTCCTTAGAAAAGCTAAAAAGGAGGAAAAATTGAATTTCTTAAAGAGAAAATAATTTTTTGTGGCTCTCAAAATAATGTTATTTTTAATTTAAATTTAGTATTTTTATTTTTAATTTTCATTTGTATTTTATTTTTGTTTTATAACCTCAACCAAGCTATAAACTATAAAAATGTGTAATTGAATTAAAACAAACGAATTTAATTTAAGTTGAAAGCCACAGATATTATCAAGTGATACTACCCCCAAGATCTCAAGTTTTAATTTAATGATGTTCTCACGCAATGAAAGAATTGCGTTGTCTCTTTTTAATTGTTTCCGCAATTATTTGCCATTTTGCCTCCTCTTTTCCCATTTTTACGGCGATTTCATAGGAAAACCATCAGCAGAGTGACCACTGTATGCCTTTGGTTAAAGCAAACAAAGTTTTTTTTTAAAACCAAACTGCTGTTGCTGGTGAGCGGTAATTATCGATTAAAAATTCGTGTGTCTCAAGCTTCCTGCCCCTTAGGGGGAGGAGGAGGTTTTTTTTGGGTATATACCATAAATGCGGACTTCTTGGGGGTTGGGTGACGATGATGATGATGAGCAGCACACAGAGTTCATTGCATCGCATTTGGGTTGATGAGAACGCTTTTCCAAAGCTAAATTCGCTTGGGGGGATAGCAGAGTAGAGATCAGCCCGGAAAACACAGCCAACTATAAACTATAAACAACAACAACAACAAAAAATGAAGCCCAACTGCAAACAAAAGTGAAAGCAGCCAAAAAGTCATTAGACGGAAGTTTTTTTAATGAGGTAAAAGTAGGCTCTATTCGGGGCACAATACAATTGCACAATCATAAAAAAAACCCTACAATAAACTTACTGCCTAAGATACAAACAGATTGTTACACTGCCAAACATATTTTTACAAATCATAAAAATTTCCTATAAAGTCCTTATGAAAGATCATAAAATTGAGAAGAAAAATATTAAATAATATTCAACAAAGAAACCCAGAGCTTATAGTTGTTAAAACAGGTTTTCATTTCATTTTAGAGCTTAAAACTGTGCACATTAAATAAATATAAATATTATTATCAGTGTATGTTTACGAGATATTATTTTTTACACATAAAGCTGGCAGTCTGATGCGGAAGCCTATACCTGACTTGAGTACATAATTTATATCCACAAAAAATCAAGTTTCTAATGTTGAAGTATTTATTTTTTCTACGAAAAATATAACCTATGTGTCTATACAGTATTTAAAATATATTTTAAACATCTCTAAGGGAGATACTTACTCTTCCTGCACTTCGATGCCGCTGTCATCCATATTTCCCTTGGCATAGTCTCCACTATAGCCGCCGCCGGCGAGTGGCAAATGCGACGCCAGCGTCGATGCCATCGGTGGCTGACCTGCAGCAGCGGCGGCGGCAGCGGCACTGGGATGATCCCCAACATCTCCAGCTGCCGCGTCGAAGCCAAAGGTGGACTCCACGTGTTCCGACAGAGGTGTTGGCGTCTCAAAGACAAGCGTCTCCACCATGGAGCCCTTCGAGGAGCCAAAGGAGACACTGTGGGGAGCAGGAAGAAGGGAAGAGATGAGGTGAGATGAGAATGGAGAACAGAGAAAGGGATGGGGAAGGTCAGGTCAGGTCAGGAGAATTCTCTTTAAATATCTCTTTTGGTTTTATAAAAAAAAATGTAAACTTTCTGAACTAAAAATATTTAAAATATATATTAAAGAATCTTTAAGGGACTTTCTTCTGGGAAATTTATTAAAAATAGAATTTAAGACTCAAATTTTGCTTTAATCTCCGTTTTTTTCTTTATTTTCTAGTATAAAAATTTGATTTCCTCTTGATAATGATTTTATAGACAAATTTTTAAAATCAAGTTTTTGTTTTTGTTAAATGTTTTAATTAAAATCTCAGACTTTGGGGGATTTTTAATGGAGATTATAAGGCACCCATCAATTTGGTAATAAAAAGCGCGTGCTTTAAGTAAGCTCAACAACCAAACTAAACTTTCTATGCGAATAATAAATCGAAAAGTAATTCTTTCTCTTTACCCATCAAGATATATCGTATAAATATATAAATAAATGTTGAAACTGGAATCGATCGATCAAATTGCGTGGCAAAAATGATAATTACCGCAAAGCTGATACTATTGTGCTATATACTATGTCTTATAGGGTATTTTGTACAATTATATTTATATAAATAATAAACGGGAGACCGTTTTCTTAATCAAAATGAAGATAACTGGCAAATCCTTTTATCGCACAAAATATGGCAATGCAAATTTGATAAGCAATTACTTGGAGAATTACTCAGCTAAAGCTATCAAAAGCTGAATATGAATAATTAAGTAATTATTAATTTAAGGAAAAGTATATTTCATATTTTAATATTCAATCTTAGGCAAAATCTAAAAATTTATTTTAAAAAATTAGCAAATTATTTCCCACTGTGCCAAAAATGCATTTAAGCGAAAGTAAAAGAGAAGAAAGTGTAGGAATATCGAAAGAAGTAAAAACGGGGGAGTGAGTGAGAGGGGGGGATAAGACGCACCGCTTGAGACCGACGCTTTTGGTGCCCAATTTGCTGAGTTTGCCGGGCTTCTTTTGGGGGCGTGGGAATTTATCGCTCAGATCGCTCGATAGATCCTCGTCATCAGCTGTTGCCTCTGCCGTCTCTGTTGCTCCCGTTGCTGCCGCTGCTACTGCATTGTTGTTGTTGCTTTTACTTGCATTCGTATTTGTATTCGTATTCGTATGTGTTGTATTGGCATTATTAACGGTGTTTTTAGCACTGACCACAACCATGGCATTGTTATTGTTGGTTGTATGCACCAGTGGCAGAGATGTCGGTGGCACAGGGGCAGCAGCAGCAGCAGCAGCGGAAGCAGCGGCGGGAACAACAACAATTTCATCGCTCAAAAGACGCGTTCGCTCATCGCAGTCAACGGCGACAGCGACGCCGGCAGTGCCGTTAGACAGCATTGCGGTTGTTGCAGCAGTCGTTCTTCCTCTTTTTCTTCTTGTTGCTTCTATTGTTGTTTCTCTTGTTGTTGTTTTTGTTGTGGCAGCAAACAGATTCGGTTTCGCGGCTAACGGGGCATTTCGAAGGGCCAGCATAGGCACTCGTGCACACACACACACACAGAGTCAGAGACACACGCTTAACGCTTGATTGAATCTGAATTTCCGCCGTGGTTTTTTTTCAGCACGTTAAAAAATATAAAACCAAAACAGAATTTAAAAAAAAAACAGCACACAAATACGAATATTAACACATTAGCAGAAGCACACACACAGAGACACGGGGGGGACGCACGGCGAAAAAACAGCAACAAAAAGCGGCGACGTCGGCAGAGGCTGGCAGCGACTGCAGCGGCGCGTCGGTGACCTGCACTTTATATTTCACCAATGTTGGCGCCCTAAAGCGCGTTTATAAATAAATGCAGACGTGCATTTAATAAATCGGACTGCGAGCGCGGCTGTTGCTGTCGTATATATCCATAGCCCGAGACAGGGAGTTTGGTAAGGCGTCGTTGGGTTTCGCGATGTCTGGGCGCTACGTGTGGACGATGCGGCGTTCGTTGAGGGCAGAAAATAAGAATGCCCAGCAGCGAGCGTTGCGACTTCTTTAATTTTTTATTCAATAAAATTTTACGGAGGTGCTCGCGAAAACAAACGGTAGTGAAGTGTGGCGGTGTGCCAATATTTTAAAGAAACCCAAGTTCAGACGGCTGTGGAAGTTGTGTTTAACGTGTAACTGGTCACACCAGAATAAATACGAACGTAGGGCAGTGTTGTCGTATTATCGTTATTTCGAGTAAATTAAGGTAAGTGAGTTACCGCATACCAAAGAGGAGATCATATAAATTATTATTTTCTTAAATTATATTGTTTATTCATTCATCAAATTCATTATTTCGCAGCTACAAAAATATAAATTTCATTAGCAAAGTTTTCTACCTTTTCTACGATGTATCTATCGATAAGCCGCCCTATCGACCTATGCTATCGTGCTATCGCCATTCACACACTTGGCAGAGATGAGCGAAATTGCAATTTTTTCGCTTAGTGAAATTCTTGTGCATTTCTCAACCGCAAAAACCGTCTGAATTCACATGCAACAAATCAATTTCGATGGCAGCGAGCGTGGCAAATTGATTGGCATACCCAAACCGGCGGCGGAGCAGTGTAAAAACCGAAGAAAATCGCAGTGAACGGGTCACAAGGGCGAGGGTTATCGCTCATCTCTATTACAAATACGAAAATGAAGTTGCGTGCATTCTAAATGGTAAGTTAAATGTCCTGAAAACCAAGAAAACCAAAAGGGAAGGGCTCCAAAATTAAGCTTGCAGCTCAGGGCGTTACGGGTAAAGTTCGGCAAACATTCCAGGCGGTGGCAGCAACAACAACTATCAAAATAAGCCAAGCACGCACACACGCACACATGGAAATGCGCAAATGTTTTTATTTATTTTTTTTTTTTGTGTGTGGATGTGGTAGGGGTTGGGGGGGCCTACCACTTTGTTTTTGTTTTTGTTCAAGTGAATTTTCCATGCATTTTGCAGCTGAATTGTTTTATAAACAATCGTTAATTGCACGGCGATTAACTGGCAAAATCAATTTCCTTCGTGCGCAAAACAACAACACACGCATATATCCATGTGCCCATGTGTGCGTGTGTGCGAGTGTTTGTGTAAAATGCAAACTGTAAAATCGCTGAAACTTAAATCCCAGTGACACTGCGCGACATAACCGAGTGCGCTATAAATACACTGTGCACATGAGTCACTTTGGTAAATTGCGCGGCTCAGAAACCCAAGAAAAAACCGAGAAACGGAAATAGAACACCGCGCGTATGAGTAAATATTTGCCGGTTAAGTTTGGTTTTCAGTTTCGCGAGTTTCGCGAGGCGCTGCATACCGGTTAGCCCGGTTAGGAAAAACAAAAACTAATACTATAGCAACAAAAAACAAAGAGCATGCGAATGAGAACCACTTTGGTTGCAAAAACAAGACCCTAAGCCAACAATTAATTTGCACCTGGTGGCTGGCGGCAGCACCAGAAAAGTGTCTGCAAATCCAAAGAGCAGCTGCCATTTTACTTGGAAATTTACAATGATTTTTAAATGTTTTAAATAAATAACAGTTTAGGATTAATACAAGCACGTTTACTGTGCAAATTTCATTGTTTTTATTTGTATTTTTCATTAAAAATTTGTAAATTTTACATAAAAAATTATATTTAAAAAGCTAAAACTTGATTGACAAGTAAATATTGTAATATTCAATCTTTAAAATTGATTTATAAACCGTATTTAATTTTTCAAAAATTAATTCCTATAATTTTCCTTTTTCTTGACCAATTATGTTCTTTGTTTTTTTGTAAAAACTAATGAAAATTTCAAATTAATTAATAAATTGATAAACAAATATTGAAATGAACAACAGTCTGACTGGTAAAGTGAAATGAAATAAAATTCATTTAAAGAAAATTCTAAATAAATTAATTTTGACTTCCTTCTTGCTTTCAGCCATATGGGAACGATGACCAAGGACTACGACTATTTGCTGAAGGTCCTGCTGGTGGGCGACAGTGATGTGGGCAAGCACGAGATACTCTCCAACCTGGAGGATCCCTCAACGGAGAGTCCCTTCTGCAGCGGCAACGGTGAGTGGCTTAGTGCGCCCTTGAGAGAGAGGGAGAAATGTGCATGTACCTCTGCCTCTGTCCATGTGCCTGTGCTTACCACGCACTCCTTCCCAATTCCTAATAGACTGCACATCCTCTCACATCCTCCAAACGGTAGCCTACAAGACGACCACCATCTTGCTGGAGGGCAAGCGGGTGAAGCTGCAGCTGTGGGACACCTCTGGCCAGGGACGCTTCTGCACGATCATACGCTCCTATTCACGCGGAGCCCAGGGCATCATACTCGTCTACGACATAACCAACAAGTGGAGCTTCGATGGCATCGATCGTTGGCTAAAAGAGGTCGATGAGGTTCGTCAAAATCTATATTAAATAGTTATATTTACTTATTTTTATATGCTTTTGTTTGCAGCATGCTCCTGGCATACCCAAGGTGCTGGTGGGGAATCGCTTGCATTTGGCCTTCAAGCGTCAGGTGGCGGCCAAACAGGCTGAGACCTATGCCAGCCGCAACAACATGTCCTGCTTCGAGATATCGCCGCTCTGCGACTTCAACATACGCGAATCCTTTTGCGAATTGGCGAGAATGGCGCTGCATCGCAACGGCATGGAGCACATTTGGCGTAGCAATAAAGGTATAATTTTTTTTTTTGTATTTGCAGAAAATCCAACTGAACTTTATCTTAATTTTAATAATCACTTAAGCCCATCATTAAAGGCCAGTGGGTCAGTTTATTGATTCATTAAAGCTTTTGGGTTATTTTTATTTAAATAGCGAAAGTATAGACAAGCTATTAGTGTTTTTTATTAATCAATTAGGTAAGGTTTTTAATGATGCTTTAATAATAACCTTTGACGAGTTGTATAACTTCGTTTAATATCACTTTTTAGTTTATTTTTAGTTTGTTTGTGAACTTGAAAACTTAAAAATGATTTAATAAATGATATTAAGGTTAAAGAAGGTGAACATTTTCACAATTTATTAAGTTTAAATATAAATTTTAATGTCCAATTGTGACAGGATTTAAAAGTAAAGTCATTAAGTATGAAACAGTCATCTTTTAATTTAAATTAACATGAAAATCAAATCAGTTTAACAATAATTGTGATAATTTTCATTACTTAAAATGTTAACACATCAAAGTTAACCATACTTTCGATATGCGACATCGATTTATACGATTCACAGCCCTATAAACGATTATACTTATACTAATCCCCACGTAATTCTGTATTATTTCCACAGTTCTATCACTGCAGGAGCTATGCTGCCGCACGATTGTGCGAAGGACGAGCGTGTATGCCATCGATTCGCTGCCACTGCCGCCGTCGGTGAAGTCAACGCTCAAGTCATATGCGCTGACCACGTCGCAGTGCTTCAACTCGCTGACGCAGAGCTCCAGGAGCAAGAATCGCTGCAAGACGCCGACCAGCCACAGTCGGAATAGTTGTGCGATCGCGTGATCGTTGCCACGTAGGCGGGACCGAGCTGCCTACTTAAATACTACTACTACGTCGTCGACGATTAACTTTAATTGAGAAGAGGAAACCCTAATTAATGTACTCTAGGCTAACACACACACCTCACACCAAACCACACACTCACCTCACCTCACCTCACTCGCCACAACCCACTCTCACCCTTCTTGGTTATATATTTTTTTTTTATGTTTTGATATATATATATATATTTATTGCCCACTTCCGCAAGAAGCAGTACTCTTAACACTCTTTAAAAAACCCTAAATTTAGTTTTCTTTTAACCCTCCTCCACCCATACCCCATACCCCATATTTTTTCTCCTTACCACAACTGTTGTTAATATTATTATGTTTGTATAATTCTAATATGTTTAAAGCGAATCAACACACAAGCATCAAACACTAAAAAAGAAACTAAAAACAAACGAAAACGAAAAAATGAGAGAGAAAAAGAAAGAAAGATAATTTTTGATACGGATAAACAAGGAATTATATTTTTTTTTGTTTGTTTACCATCGGATTAAAGTATTCTTAGAGATGTAATTGTAACTGAAGGCGGATTCAGGCGAATTGATAAAGATAATTCATAATGAGCCACAGAAATGGGCGCGGTGTGTCTTTATTTTCCCTCTCTTTCGAATTCCTGGTCCTGGGGGCGGGCTCGACTCTGTCCCTTTCTTATTTGGGCGGCTGTTTTTTTCGGTGATAATTATTTAATGGGGAGCTACATATAAGAAGTGAAAGTTTTAAGCTTTTCTTATATAATTATAAGTATTTCATTAGGAAATTTTTAAATTTGGATAATTTAATAATTTGTATGTGAATTCTTGATGTTTTTTCAGGGATTTTATGGTATTAATTAGAAGGGAATTCTAATTTTAATCTTTATTTTATGGCAAGTTTTATTTAATTTTATTATTACTGTTTATTCTTGAAATATTTATTTCATTCTAGGCATTTAGTAAACTTCTTTAGTAATAAAATATTTTAAATATCCTTAAATATTGCCTAATCTAAAATAAAAATTAATGATTTCGAAAGGCAAAGAAACTTAGCCACTTAACCAGACGGAAATTAGGAAAGACAAGCCAAGATCTCTACGTTTTAGCCAAACATTAAATTTGATTAATATTGATACCTTTTAAATGATGCGCGATGATGGGGATATATATTAAATCATAATATTATAAATATAAAATATATATGGATAAATATATATATATATATTATAGAGGCAGACAAAATATATTTTATGGAAGCGATGAATTTAGAGGGGAAAAGTGAGAGATATCGACATAAATACAAAAAAATTTAAAATATCGCATTTTAAAAATCGAAAATATAGCAAATGAATATTAAAATATTGATAATAATGCAAATATTTCCAACAATTTAATTTAAATTGTTGTGATTCGATATCAAAGATCAAGAGGGAATTATCACACTTATATCATTTTAATATAGATTTTTTTCAGTAAAATATTGATATATTTATAATATGATTTCAGCAACCATATATTTTTTTATTTTTGTAATTAACTTTCCACAGTATTCAAAGGTTCGTGAGTTAACAATCCAATCAGATCGATTTTCTGCGTTTTCAACATCTGCTCGCGGGGGCTGTCCCCTGGACCGGAGATTTTGTGTGATTAATCGGCCCGCTGCGATCCCAATTTGATATTGTAATATTATTTAAATGATTCAAATTGCCTTTCCTTCGCTTCGCCCTGTAAGCCAAAGACATCTTCTTCGATGTTTGCTTGTGGTTTGTTTTTTGGCCACTCTTTGCTTTACACAATTCCCGAGAGTTGGCCAATACGCGTTATACTTTTAACGTTTTTTTATTTAATTTTTTTTATAAATTTCGCGGAGGGAACAGATGCGGCATTAAATGCCGAAATGATAGCAAAATTATTGCAGCTATTTGCATATCTTTTTGATTCACTCTTTAATAGGGTTTGCTTTGATTTTATTTTTTGGCAAATTAAAGAGCGTTCGGCTATGAAAGAGGTGACGAAGGGGGCTTGTTATGTGTATAATTGGTCCAATTGTATTTATTTTTTAAAAAGGAATTTATTGGGTTAACATTAAGGTACTTTTTGGGCAAATAATTGGGAAATTGTATGCAATTTTTGACGATTTTTCGCAGTTTAATTTAATTTTGAGAAATATATTTTATAAATAAAATAAAACATAAAGATTTTTTTGACAGAGTGTTTATTTTCCTTTTAATAAATTTTTAAAAATTTCATTATCAATTTTAAAGATGAATTTTTCATTGAAATGAACCAAAGACCTTACTATTTTTATATTATTTTATAACAAATTCTTCTCAGTTTTCATTGAATTTTAAGCTTAAAATTGATTAATATCAATTTAAAGGCTTCGAAATTATTTACAAAAATGAAACAAAGAAAATAATAACAAAAAATGGCAAACACAACATTTTTAAGCATTTTAAAAATATTTATTAATTTTTATTTTGCATCAATTATAATTATTGATAATTTCTGTGGAAATTTTCTACCATTTGACCCTGCTGCGGTGTTGGGAAAGCCATAATCTGACCCGAACTGACCTAACCCTTGGCTGGATGCATCGATTAGGTTGCCACCGCCTCATCAAGCGATTCGTTCATGCCCAGCGGATTAATTTCCAGCGGCGGCTGGCCCAATTATGGAACTGCTTTTTAGTATTTATTTATTATTACCATTTCTTGGCCCCTCTCTCGCGTTTTCAACTCATTTGCATGCCGCTGGCTGTGGTTGTTGGACTTCTTCTAATCCAGAGAGGAGGGAGGGCAGCTCCATGTCGAAAGCCAACTGGAGGGTAAGGTTGAAGCTGAAACGGAGGAGGAATTGGGGGAGAAGATGGAGACGGAGATGAAGATTGGGCAGCGTCTCGCAATCGCTTTGGGGAGCAGCTATAAAAGCTCCGCTTGGCTTGGAGTGGATCATCAGTTGGCTGCCAGCTTCCCATCTTCAGCTACGTGAAGTTCCCAAGTTTTCGAAACCCCAAGCAAGAAACTTCCAGCAATGAAGGTGAGTCCTGCCCGGATTTCCATATAATTAAAAATATATCTTAACTCTTTATACATATTTCAAATTGTTTTCCCCAGATCTTTGTGTGTCTACTGGCTGCTTTGGTTGCCACCACATCGGCTGGCTTTATTGGCGGCTCTGGCGGTGGCGGCGGCGGCGGTGGCGGTGGCTACAGCTACGGCGTTGGCTCTGGCGGCGGTGGTCATCAGGAGGTCAAGACCATCCAGGTGATTCACCAGGAGGGCGGCGGATATTCCGGCGGCGGTCATGGGGGCTACTCTGGCGGTCATGGCGGCTACTCGGGCGGTGGACATCAGGAGGTCAAGACTGTGAAGGTGATCCACCAGGAGGGCGGCGGTCATGGTGGATACTCTGGCGGCGGCCATGGTGGTTATTCCGGCGGTGGACACCAGGAGATTAAGACCGTCAAGGTTATTCACGAAGAAGGACACGCTCTGGGCGGCGGCGGCGGCTATGCCGGCGGATACTCTGGCCATGGACATGGACACGGCGGCCACCAGGAGGTCAAGACCATTAAGGTGATCCACGAGGAGGGCGGTCATGCTCATGGCGGTCATGGTGGCTACTCTGGCGGTCATGGAGGCTACTCCAGCGGCGGACATCAGGAGGTCAAGACTGTGAAGGTGATCCATCAGGAGAGCGGCGGTCATGGAGGTTACTCTGGCGGTCATGGAGGCTACTCCGGCGGCCATGGAGGCTACTCTGGCGGCCATGGTGGCTACTCCAGCGGTGGACATCAGGAAATTAAGACCGTCAAGGTTATTCACGAAGAAGGACACGCTCTCGGCGGCGGCGGCGGTTATGCTGGCGGCTACTCTGGCCATGGACATGGACACGGCGGTCACCAGGAGGTCAAGACCATTAAGGTTATTCACGAGGAGGGCGGTCATAGCCACGGTCATGATCATGGACATGGCTCTGGACACGGTGGCTTCGAGGAGGTGAAGACCATCAAGGTGATCCACGAGGAGGGTCATGGCCATGGTCATGGCGGTGGCCATGTGCACGCTCCCAGCAATGAGTACCTGCCGCCCAGCAACGAGTACCTGCCTCCGGTGGCAGCTCCCCCCTCTGGCTACCTGCCCCCAGCCTCCAGCTGGAAGTGAGCTGTGATTCGAGCCATACTGATCCTTGAGTCTCTCTTGTTAAGTAGTTTTAAGGAATCCCTATTTTTTTTCAAACCCATCTTTTTTTTACTGTTGTCTCCATACCAACTCACTTGTTGAAAACAAAAAGAACAAAGAACAATAAAATACCATCTGTAAATTATAAATATTTAACGTGTTTTAAAAGAAATAATATTATTATTGATAATATTATTAATAATTGTGTTTAATTTGTTGGGAAAAATTATTTTTAAGTCGAAAAACTCATAAAAAACCTTTCTGCTTTTATATTTACATTTTTTTAATGTCTTGAATTAATAGGAAAAATATTTTAAAATATTTTTAAAGACTTTTTGGTCTCCGAGAAAGGTTTTTCTTTCGGAAAACTTGAAAAAGATTTAGTAATTATTTCCTTTAAATATTAAGACCTTTATTTGAAATTACTTTACTTTTTATTTATTTATTTACTTTAAATAATTAAGTATTCAGCTTTTTAAATAAAACTTTTCCTTCTTTTTTCTTTCCAGAAAATCTATAAAATGGAAAAGTCCTGGAAATTAATCAAATATTTCATATAAAAAAAGGTACTGTGATTTTCTATTATTTAATTAAATAACTAAATATATATTTATAAATCTAAATTAAATAAAACTTGAAAGATTTTAGATTTATAGAAATTTTTAGCTCTTCAACTTCTTTTAAATTAAACTGCAAAACAGCTTCTTTATTCTTTAATTTTACAGTTTTTTTGGGCTGCTTAATTTATAAAATTTGTAACCTCTTCTTTCGCTGCCACTTTCGATCGATCCGCTGTTCAATTTCACTTTCAAGCCGTTCGTTCGATCGTCCGCCCGGCCGATCGATCGAATTAACATAATCATAGCCGCGTCATCCGAATTAGCGGTAGCTCAACGACCTGTTCATCGTCGATTTTATGCATCTCATGGATTTATTTTGTATCCAAAGGGTTTTCGTTTTCGTTTTTTTATCTTAATGTTTATTTATTGAATACTATGGGTTGTACTTTGTATTTGTAGGCACAGAAATATTAATTAAGATCAGTTTTGAGCTATAAATATTACAAATTCATATCATTTTAATGGTTTTTGGATATTTATTTATTTATTTATCGAGGAAAATGGATTTTTAGTGAGCAATAGTGTTGATTTTATTGAATTTAGGCGTTTAAGAACACCATTTTTAGGGTTTCAATTTGGAATATGAGTTTGTGTTGTATTTTTTAATGAATAATAATATTATTATTATTTATTTTAATTATAAAAACTTTTAACATTAAATTATTTAATTTATTTATTTGAAAACAATTTTTAAAAACTATTTTTTTGAGTCTCTACACATGATTTTCTGTGCCGCAGAGTGCGATGCTTCATGTTTTCATTATTAAAATTAATTTAAATAAATAACTCTTTATATAAATAAATATATACTTTAAATTTCTTAAGAAATCTCTTATGGAATTAATTATATAAATTAAAAATATCTTTTGGAGCTCTGAGTTCACTTCACTTGTGCGGCCACATTGTGTCCATGCGCCTCCTCTTGCCCGCATTCCTCTCGGCCAGCTGATTGCTCTTGCCAAGATACTGATGCAGTGGCAGAGGTCGTGGCGAGGAGGAGGTCACACCCAGTGGAAACTCACTGGTGGGCCGCCACTTGGAGGGTAGCCAGGGTGTGTCATAATCCGGGAATTGGCTCTGGTACCTGCTCTGCGTTTTGGTAGCTGCCTCCTGATAACTCCCACTGGCAGTGGCACTCCCCTTCTGCTCCTGGTGCACCTTCAGATTCAGCAGCAGCTCACCATCATCATCGATGAGGTTGTACAGCTGCACACCCTTGGCCTCTCTCAGGGGATGGGCCCGTTCCAGACGGATTTGTGGCTTCACCCGGGGCTTAATAATCGGTGCCGGCCTTTGGTGCCGCGAGGAACGATCCTGCGACTGGAGTTGCCGGAGTATGCCCAGTGGCAGCAGGAGATCGGATTCGTAGGGCATAAAGCCGCTGGCCCGCACCTTGATGATGTTCCTCCTCAGCAGCGGTGGCTGCTGCAGGCCACCGTAGCTCCACACCAAACCCACGAGGCTTAGCAGCTGCAAAGTACTCAGCACGGTCAGCATTTTAGCTCATCCTGGTTGCCAGGATCGGGGTCACAAAATATATATATTTGTACTTAAAAAAAACAAGTGAAAAAATAAACAAAATATAAACGCGACTGGGAGCGACGGAGGAGCGCGTTCTGGGCCCGTGTTGCACCAACTGAACGGACTCGGGAAACTCGAACTCCGACGGCTGTGTGACTCCGTTGACGGCTCCATGCACTGCGCTCGTAAAAGCGAATTAATTAGAGAAAATACCGTACGGTACCACAGCCGGCACAGTGGTGCAAAAGATATTTTATTTCGCCAACTTGAGGATTTTTTTTTATGTAAAGAACATTAATTTATTGACTAGGTTTAATGGGTTTTATTTTTTTTTTTTTTTGAGAAAGTAACCTGTGGTCAAGAGGTTACTATGTTTTTTTTTAAACAGCTTAATGGATTTTATATTAAAAAAAATATTATGTATAAAAATATTCAATAGCATTTGACTTCCTAAAATATATTCATGGGAAAGGGGTCCCATAAATTATTACAAATATCTCCTGCAATTTATATTTATATTTTTTTATTCTTCTAAAATATTTACCAAGCGGCTTGTCTAATTTTCTACTCAGAAACCACTATGCCCATGATATGTCCAACACTTTTGAATTGAAAATAAAAACATAACTGGCCAGGCCCGATAGCGTTTATTGTGGCTCCGACTGGGGGACTGTTGTGGCTGAGGCGGCTCTTTCTTCTATTATTTCCTCTATTATGTTATGAGCAGCACAAATTTATTAAAACATCAAGTGAGTCAGCAGCAGCAGCAGCAGCAGCGTGTGTGTGATACCTGATTTATGCCAGAGTTAACAAGAATAATTCTTTGAATGACATTAAACTGGTTCATGCGAGTTGTTGGGCCATTATGTTGGCCATTAAGGTCTGAACCCGCCGTCCACTCTCGCTGCCACACACACACTTACCCAGCATATACATCTCCATGTAATATATGCTATATATATATGTACATATATCCGACTCATTAGCATTTAAACAAAACAAAAAAAGAGTCAAATCTCTATGCAGATTGGCTGAAAAGTTGAAAAGCTAATAGAATTTTCACTGCAGTTGACACTGGTCCACTGATCACTCTCACTGCTCCACATTTGCATAACGGACTGTATGGTACAGTGCGGGTCATGGCTGTGGGGTTTATGTGCAAAATACACAAAGGGTTTTTGGGGGATAAAAATAGTGAAAAATTTGCTGAGAAAGGAGGTTATATTGGTTTTAAGAAATATATTTAAGTATTTTTAAGAGGCTTCCATCACAAAAAACATTTTGTTGATGTATTTTTCATAATTTGTATTATTATTTATTTCCCATAGACGTAGACTTTTGGCTTATCAACTAAATTTAAGAACAAAATAATTTGCAAAAAAAAAAATGGATTTATATAGGGATAAATATGAGGAGGGATATCTGTACAATTAGAGGGGATTGACTTAGATTAAGACTAGAATTATGCTCCGAATTCATGTAATTCCGATACGATTTCCTTTAAAGAGGGTTTCTTTTTTTTTTTTTTTTTGTTAATCTCTGGTTAAGTATGAATATTTACATATACAAATACTGTTGCTCTAAAAATTATATAATTAATTAGGAGATATTGATAACTCGTTTTCTCTGTGTGTGTTAGTCCAAAGTGATGTGCGGATTCGTGTAGGTGAAGCCATGGAACTGCTTTTGATCCATGGAGGCCAGAATCTCCTTGTCAATGGGGGTGAGGCGCACTCGCTCCCTGGTGAAAACGCGATCGAAATATTGCGTATCCAAGGGGTGTTTCTGTTGAAAAAAATAATATAAATATTTTCTTTGAGAAATGTAAATAAAATCTTACCACTTGGGGCTTGAAGGGCGGCTCAATTTGCCGCTTTTCCAGCAGACCCCAATCAATGGGCCGGAAAAATATGTGATCAGCTATATCGCCAGCGGGACTATACTGCGAGCCAATGCGCTTCGTATAGTCCTTCTCAAGCAACTAAAAACAATTAAACAAAAACATGATTATAATATATATAAAATGAAATAAATTATATTTTATCGTACCCCACGGAGTATGCCGGTTGCCTCGGCGGATATATAAACTGGGAACCATGGAATTTCATTGCATATTGACCAGAAGAGCTCATCCTCATCGCAGCCACTGAAGGGCGACTGTCCGATTAGCATTTCATAGAGCAGCACACCGAACGACCACCAATCCACATTCTGATTGTACTTTTCGCCCTGGAAAATAAAGAGATATTTGCAAATTTTTTAATATTTTGAAAATGAATATTGATTTGCAAAATATCATTATAAAGTATATATTTATCTTTATTAAATTTATTAATTTACAGAAATTATTTACAAGCAAACCCAAATGTTGCTAAAGTGTTTCGCAACATGCATATAAGGCCAAATGTTGCTAAGGCCTTGTTGAGCAACGCCCTTTGCAGTTTTCTTTACGGTTTTCACAATGAAATTAATAAAAAACAAGATGGACATACAGTCGGGTGTCCCGACAGTAGAATACCATGTACCATTACAAGGCGCGTCCCAAAATTATATAAAAGAAAGAGAATAAGAATAAAAAACTGAGACAAATTTACATATAATGCAAATGTCTTCCCATTCAAGAGCAAAGTCGATAGCTCAGTGGGTAAAGCTACACATACATTTTTGTAAGCAATTGGCCTGGGTTCGAATCAACCGCAGGCATAAGGAATTTTTTCATTTTCAAAACATTAAGTATGTCTTTGCTTGCATTTTTTTATTTTTTAGTATTAAATACTGTAATTATTTTAATGTACTGGAAAAAAAAAAAAAAATTGCTAAAAATAAAAAAGATTTCACTCGTCGCCGACGGGATTCGAACCCGTGACAACTAACATTTGAAAAAGACTTCAGCTTAGCCAGCTGCGCCACCAACCAATTCAAAATGAGTAATCCTATTTTCATAGTAATATGAACATAAGTAAAATGTTTAATGAACGTTTTGATTTATTTGGAGCCCTCTGCCTGGGCTGCCTCTTGTACACGTAATGTGCCTATATCTCCGCTATTTATGACACGATCGCTATAAAATTTGGACAGTCTGTGTATTTTGATAAAATGCATTAAGCTTTTTAATATGGTTTACATAACTTTATAAATTTCGGAGATATACGTTTTTTTCAAATAGCTCCTCCAAAAAGGGGAGCAGCAAAAATTTAAAACAAACTTGATCTGCGTGCAGATATAAGAAGTCTAAATCCCAAGTTTGGTGTCTCTAGCTCTTATAGTCTCTGAGATCTGGGCGTTCATACAGACAGACGGACAGACGGACAGACGGACAGACGGACAAACGGACGGACGGACGGACAGACGGACATGGCTATATCGACTCCTTTAGTGGTCCTGACCAATATTTAGGTAACTTTTGGGGGTCTGCCACGCCTCCTTCTGCCTGTTACAGAAAATCGCACTCGCACAAAACTATAATACCTTTGTACCTTTGGTACATGGTATAAAAAAACACCAGTGGTGTCAGAATTTATTAATGGCATCGCAGGAATGCCGAAGCAAGGTCGTTGGTTCACTTGCTTCTAAAATGGCCTAATGACCTCGGCTCTAACTTTGCTCGTAACGGCGGCTTTAAACGGACTTGTGACCTCGGCTCTAACTGGGCTTGCGACTGCGCTGGAAATACTTCCACGAATGGCTGATCGAGGCCTTCATGTAGTTGGCAGACTCGATGGGCGAGTCATCCGGCAAGAGGCCGCGGCACCACTCGGAAAAGCTAGGATATTTCGTCTTGCGTCTTTCGTAGGACCCACCAGACCGGGTGGAACGCTGGAATATGCGAGGATCGCTGGACTCTGCAGGGTAGTTGGGCGGCTTGATCTGCGGACTTGCTTGTTTCAATCGTCTCAGTATCGGGCTGGTCTCGTCCGAATCGATTTGAAGTTTGTCCAGCTGACACTTGCCCTTCACAGAAAAAGTCTCCTGGCGATGGGGATCGAACTCCTCCATCCTATTGATAGAGCACTTTCTCTTTGTAAGCTGAGTCTCCTTGCGTCGTTGTCGCGGAGGGGGATTAAGATCCAGCTGATCCAACACGCACTTGCTCTCCGTAGAATGAGTGTTCCGGCGTCGGTGCCGCGGAGGGGGATTGACTTCCATCCTATCAATCACGCCCTTGATCTCTGTAGAACGACTCGCCGTGTGCCGGGCTTGCGGAGGGGCTCCATCGAGCTCCATCCTGTTGAGCATGCACTTGCTGCGGTTCCGCGGAAGATTCGACCTTGATGGGAACTCGTTCCAGGTGCGCGCATATTGCCTTGTTGTATAATCTCTGGGCCTGTAGTAAACCTGGTCCAAGCTCGGCCCTTCGTAGGCGTACGGATCTCTAGGGGGGTGCACCTTGCGAGCACCCATGGACGCCTGCCAGTTCAACTTCGGGTCCGAGCGTGACCAGTAATCTGTTCGTTTCGTCGGTTTCTGATCACGGACTTCATAAGCCTTCGATTTGCCTTGATCCTGCATGGGCATCAGGTTCAGTTTGGGTTGCAACTTGGGTTTGGCGTGATAGAAGTGCGTCACAATTGGTTTTGCAAACGAACAGACCAGGTTGCGCGATACCGGGGACATTGACACGAGGGTTAAGCCCTTACACTGCATAATTTTTGTTAATTTATTTATAAAAAAATAACAAATTTTACATAAATCATACGATTGATTATAAATTTAGAAATCCAAACGGTTAAAATTAAAATAAAAGGTGTCTTGGACAAATTACGATCGAGACTAAACGATTAGATGATTCTCCATTGAATGAAAATGTGAGACTGAGATATTTCCAACATACAGTAGGGCATATTGGGCTTTGGAGTGATGTATAAATCATGGATTACTAGACAATGTTATAAAACTATTCCATGGATTACTAGATATTATTAAGGGGAAGTATATGTTTGTTTTTACATACAAATTCGGAGATACTTTAAAATATTCTTAAAAGTCTACCAAGTTTTTAAATAAAAGAGGAATAAAATTAGAATTATAGCCCCTTGAAAGCTTTCTACCTAAACTTTAAAGAATAATAGTGAACAAATTATTTAAAAAATTTTCTTCTAACTTTTTGTTTATAATATTTTATATAAAATATTTTATTTATATTAGCTCCCAATTACCTTAATGATTTCAGGCGCCATATAATCGGGTGTGCCGCAAAAGCTATCGGCCGTCTTGTCCAAATAGATTTGCAATTTGCACATGCCAAAATCGGCAATACGAACGTGTCCCTCGTAATCCAGAAGGACATTATCCAACTTGAGATCCCTGTTGATAAATTAAATATATTAGTTTATTTTTCATTACTGTTTTTTTCTAAAGAATTTACCTATAGATAATGCCCTTTTTGTGCAGGAACTTGAGGCCAGATATAATTTCGGCGCCATAGAATCTGGCCCTCTCCTCGGAGAAGCGTCCGCTCTCCTGGATGTGGAACATGAGATCACCGCCATTCAGATACTCCATCACAAAGAACAAGTGGCTCTGGGAAAAGACATTTAAATAATTGAAATTATCACAAATAAATATATTTAAATGCTGGATTGATATTAGATTGAATAACTTCTATAATTTATGGAAATGTTATTAAACACCACACAACATATCGCCTTTCGAATCGGACGAGAGACTGACTGCGAGACGCAACGAGAGATTTTTTCTTCGTCCCCCAAAGTCATAAATAATTAAAATACCTTCTAATCGGTGTCAATGTTGCGAATTTGCTAATGCAGATGCAGAATTCGCAGCGAGAGAACACACTGAGATCGGACGGACAGGCACCCTGATCTACATGATGTCCAATCGACGTTGTCGTCGTCGTCGTCGTGTGCCCCAATCGATGGCCAGACCCCAGGGGCCTAATTATAGAGCATTTTACCTTTTCTTGGGCTAATTATAGCAAGATAGGCCAATTAGATTGTTCTATATAATCAAACACACCTTCGCTTTGGTGACCCTAGTTGAAAAGGTGCGAAAATTGCACGTAATTGTTTTCTTTTGTTTGAAATTAAGTTTTTCAACTGGAATTAATTATGGAAAGTTATTGTAAATCTGAGGGATTTTTATTAAATACTTATTTGTTCTTTTATTTATTTATTTCTAAAATTAAATTGAAATGAAGTAAACTCTTAATACATAGTTGCAATAATAAATTCTAATTTGAGGTTCATTGACACTTTGAGACCTTAAACAAGGTCTGATGCTTCCTCAACAGGTGTCTAAGCACACAATGAGTCATTTGCTAATTAATTAAGACTTCTTTAGGTCTTTTTTAAATGTAATTCGTTAAATTATTACCAACATGTATAAATTATGGGAGCTAAGCAAAAGAATAAGGAAGTGTTGTGTGAATTTGGAATACCTCAAAATCTTCTCCTAATAATTCTTTATAATTAAAAAATTTATTTAACTTAAAATCCCCGCCTCAGAACTCACCTCCGTTTGGAAGGTGCAAAACAGATGACATAGATAGGGATGTTTGGTGCCCAGGGCCAGGACCTTGCGTTCAATCAGCGTCGAGTCCACATCATCGTCCTCCAGTACAACATCCTTTTTCAGGCATTTTATGGCATAATAGTACGTGGTATCACGCAGCTCGGCCAGCAAAACCTATAGGAAAAGCAAAATAATTAATATAAATTTATAAAAATAATATAAACACGAAAAACTCACCTTGCCGAAACTTCCCTTGCCAAGAACGGCGAGAAAGTGGAAATCATCTACCGAATAATTCTTAAATCTAGGTATTACTGTTGCTGGCGCAGTGAAACGTCCGGATTTTTGGAATTGTGAATATGTATATGATGTTTCTGTTTCAGATTTATATAGATCCAGAGGACAGAGTTGATAAGGAAGACGCAGAGAGAGAGATAAACAGAGATATAGTTAAAATTAATAATAATATATATGGGAAATATATATTAGAATAGATCGATGAGAGTACTGGGTCACTTGAGTGGCAAGTTGTATATTTTTAAGGATCTTAAATTATTCGGCATACCATCGTGTTCCTCGCTAGGCTCGATTTTATACGCTGGATTCAAGCTGGGGGGAGTGCTGGGCGAGTCGCGGGCTTCACGGGCTCCTAATTTTTTTTGTTTATTATTTAAAAACAAATTAGTTGGGTTCTTTTCAAGATCTGGATTTGTTTTTGTATATATTTTGTATCAAACTATATTATTTATTTATGAGGACTTGATTTTGTCAAGGTATTAAGGGAGTGATCTCAATTTTATATAAAACGAAAGAAATATATATATTTTTTATTATTTAACAAAACAACCTTGGATAATATAATATTTTTTGAATAATTGCATTTACTTAATATCCTTTTGGTATATTATAAAAATATAGTATTAATTTTTTAATTAATATTATTTCCGTTTAAAAAAGATCTCTGTAAAAATTCCCTCAATTATCATATTTAAAAAAATCTCCATTTTAAGCAAAATCAAGCCCATAAATAATATAATAATTTGATGTCCTTCATTGTTTCACATTTTTATACACATTCCGGGTTGTGTGTGTGTGATTTGTGTGTGGTTTTTACCTCGCTTCACGTAGTTGAGTGCCTCGACGATGAGTTTCTGATTGACACCACATAAATTGGCCGTGAGCCTCTCGCATTTCTTGTGACAATTCACGTCACATTCTATGGGATCGATTTTTTTTGTATGAATATATGTATATTTATGCCCACGCATCGCATCGAGAAGAGGAATTAATTGCAAACAAATTGTTATTAAATTTTTAGCAAATGTGTGTGTGTGTTTTCCTGTTGCGATTTATTATTGTCTGCCAAGCTTTGTGGTTTTCTTTTTTGCTGAGAAATAATGTGCTAATATTATATATTTTAAGATCACCCAAACTTTACAATATTTTAAAACAAAAATTTCATATTTTACCTATTTGTTTACATTTTTTTAAATGTTATTCAAAGTAAAAAAAAACATGGTAAATAATGAACATAAATGTAATACTTGTAGTAAATGCGGTTTAAAAGGTTAAACAATTAGAATACTTTAATTAGTATTTTAAAGAATATCTCCCTAAATCCACCTCCTACTATTTTTCTCAGTGCAAATTAAGAACATTTAAAAGATTCGATTTCCGCTAGTAAATTTATTCTGCTGCTGGGCGGGAACACAAAACAATGGAAATCCGCTATTTGATTGCATTTCCAACCAACTCACCGGATATCACGTATACGCAGTGTGGCAACGAAAACGTCAAAACAATCGAATTTCGTACATTCCCTTCACGGAGTTTATATAATCGGCGAATTGACTTGGCCATCTATCTGGCTCATAACTGCGTTGTTTTTATATTGTTTTGTACCGCCGATGGGGATATATAGATAGATGTGCATGTCTCTGTATATATCTATGCAGATATATCTTACTATATATCCTCTAGACATTGTTCCCCCGAAAAGAAAAGCTCGCTGCTCCGACAGACACGACGATGACCTAAACAATTTGTTTTCATTTGTTGTTTTGGCTAAAAGTAAAATGCCAACTTGTCGATTTTCTTTTCCTTCTCCCTCTCTCGCTTTTTGAGAAATTTCCAATTGTTCCTCTCTCTCTTGGTAATTTTCTCTTCTTTTCTGTGGTTTTTCTTGCGACTTTTTGGCTGCGGATCTCTGATTTCTCTGGCAAATTCTCGTACAAACATCAAGGAAACGCCACCACGGAACAGTAATCAACGATAAAATTCTCGACGAAAAATTACATAAAACACGAAATCAGGCAAAAGAAATAGGAAGTCGATTTGCCATCACAAACAAAGGGGCATTTTGCCTGTAAGAAATGGTTATTTTTTATGATTTTTCTAGGTAGCTGAAGAGGGGTATTGAGAGGCTTTGATAATTAATATTTAGCAATATTCTACACAAACTGGGAGTATTAATACAAATGGGTTTTCCTTAAAGCGGTTTTAATTACAGCTTAAAAAAAATGTGTGTCATAGTGGAGAAATAGTATTCGACAAAAATATTTAACAAATATTTCCAGCAAACCCTTTTTTTCAACAATATTTTCCAACAAGAAGCCGCCACAAAACCAAATAAATACCAAATTAAATAAACAAATTGATTGTTTTTTTCAGAAAAAGACAACCGATAGCATAAATGTTGAATATAAAAGTCAAATGTTTTTTCACAACAAAAAAAAAAACACCAATAAATTTTCCCAAATATTTCACTTATTCCATTTCATTAAGTTACTCAAACTTATTAATTTTCTCACTATTTATACCCACTTAAATGTCGCATAAAAATGTGAAAAGTCCCACATTTTCACAGTCAATAACTCACAATTTTCCTCCAGATGCTGTGGTCAATGAACTTTTTTCATTGTTCACAGCGTTCAATGGTTTTCCGAGAGATGATTTTGGTATGATTTCACTTCCTAGTTAACGGCTCGAATGTGGGTCTAGTAATGGGACCAGCAACTAGCCGAATATATATTCTTATAGTCCTACGAATTATACAAATTGTGTGTTTTTACTTTGCCCGGGATCTCTGCTGCTGCTGCTGCTGCTGCTATATATGCTAGCTAACTGAACATTATGACTTTTTGTTTATTTCGCGTTTCTTTTTGTTTTTCTTTCATTCCTGAAAATTGTTTGCATGCCTATCTATAACTCATATCTATTGGGGGAGAGTGAGAAAATGAAAGCATTCCGAAATGCTCTTTTATTTTTCGTTGCTTATTTTTTGACCCAGACACGTGCCGCACTCAAGTGACCAGCGGAAGGAGGGGATAGGATATTGTTTTCTTAGATTTTCAGCGCAGTGCACAGAGATAAAATTATAGTTATATCGAAAATCTGGGAGTAATATATATTTTTTTAAATATTTTTGATTGTTTTTTGGGTTCATATAATATTTAGATTTTTTTTTTATAATTTTCTATAATTTTCCCTCTGTGCCTGGACTCTCTCGAGTGAGGAAATGATTCCTGTCGCCTTACCTAACATCTTCTTGGGACTGGAGGGCGCTGTGCCGCCCTCAAAGCCGGAATCATTGCTGCACGTGCTCATCCGAATGATGGATGGTGATCCAGAACCGGTGGCAGTGCCAGCAGCAGCTCCACCACCACCAGTTGCACCACTTGCGGCACCAGTCACACTCAATGTGATGGCACCGCCATCGGTGGAGTCCTTGCCAACATTTGCCTTGGAATCCACAGAACTGGCACTGCTCGCCGAGGACTCACTGCACTCCTCGCTCTCATCGTCACTGTCCTCGTCCAGGGATCCGCCCGATCCCTCCTCCGAGCCGCTCTCATCGTCCGTATTCTCATCGGAATAGACAATCTTTTCGCGCTTCCACAGGGGACGCGGTGTGGCCACCAGGGGATATCGTGGCGCCTCCTCCTTCACATAGCACTTGTTGGTGGTATCGATCTTGATCTTCTTTTGGGGATCAAAGCGCTTGGCCTCGGCGGCGGCGGCTTTCGCCTTTTGCTTTTTCTTCTCCTTGCGCTGTTTCTTCTTCATGCTGGCCGTCAGGTGGATAGAACCGTCTATGCTGGAATAATCTGGCGAACTGACGTCGTCGTAGCTATCGTCGCTGCTCTCGGCCGACGAGGGTACGTAGTCCTCTAGAACGGCATCAACGTCTCGCAGATACTGTGCCAAATTCGATACTGTTGCAAACTTTGATAAATTATTGCCGACGCCGTCGGCGACGCCTTCGCCGCAGCTGTTGTCGTTCTCTACGTCGTGGTCGTGGTCGTGGTCGTGAGCAACATCAAGAGCGGCGGGAGGACTAACACCTAGATTGGGAGAATCACCTAGACTGGGAGCCACATTGAGAGCAGAAGTTGCTGAAGTTGTCGCATTGCATGTTGCTTCTCCTGCTGCTGCTGCCACTGCTGCTGCCGGCGATGACGCATTTGTGGCCTGTTGCTGCTGTTGCACTTGCAATGCCTGCTGCTTGCTGGGGGCCAGCGTTATAAATTGATCGGCATTGATTGGGGTCACATTGCTCTCAGTCTCGGGCTGTGTTGTTGTTGTTGTCGCCGTTGCTGCCTTCTTTTTGCCGGCACTTTTTGGCTTTATCGCTTTCGGTGATTGCACCTTTGACTTGGCGGCTTCCGTCAATTTCGTTTTGGTTTCCGTTTGCCCTGCCAATGTTGCTGCCGTGTCGTGTTGCTGCTGCTGCTGCGGCTGCTGCTGCTTTTGTTCCTTGTGTGTTGTTTTATTTATTTTCGTTTCGCCTGAGACCGAGACAGCGGCTGCGGCTGCCGTTGCCTGTTGTTGTTCAGGTGACTTGGCCATTTGCCCGCTATTTATTTTTGGCTCTGCTGTTTCGTTCAGTTTTGATTTGGTTGCTGCTGTTGGTGTTGCAGCTTTGGCCAGTGGTGTTGTTGGTGTTGCAGCTTTGGCCAGTGGTGTTGTTGGTGTTGCAGCTTTGGCCAGTGGTGTTTTTATTGTTGGTGCTGCATTTGATTTGATTTCTGGCTTAGTTGGTGGAATTTTTGTTGTGATCTCGGCCTTTATCTGTGGTTTATCTGTTGTTAACTTTTCCCCCTCGGTTTTTGGTGAATCTTTTGCATCTGTTGACTTTTCCTCCTTGGTTGTTGGTAATATTTTTGCTGCTGCCTCTGCTTTTATTTCTGTTGTTGTTGGCGGAGCATTGATCTTTTCCTGCAAAGTGGCTGGTTTTTCTGTTTTTATTTGTAATATGGCTGCTTCCGTTTTTATTTTTGGCGTTTCTGGTGTTTTTGGTGATATTTTCGTTGGTGTTTCCACCTTTACTGGATGTGTTTCAACAATAATTTTTGGTGTGGCTTTTGTTGTTGTTGTTGGTGAATCTTTTGAGGGCGTTGCGGACTTCACTTCCACTTCAGTTGGTTTTGGTGAAACTTTCTTGGCTAAGGCAATTGTTGGTTTGGTTTTAGCCGCATCCACTGCAATAACCTTTTTCTTGGGCGATGTGGCAATTGTTGTTTTTAATGTTGGCGAATCTTTCGTGGCTGATATTGTAGTTTTTGTAGAGGTCTTTATCTCCGTTGGTGTTGTGGCTGTCTTGAGTTCTATAAGTATTTCCGACTTGAGCTTCGGGGTCGTTGGTGTCTTTGATTCTGTCTTTGTATCCTTGGGTGTTGTGGGCGTAGCTGGTGGCATCTCCTCTTCGAGGAGTCGCTCCTGTCTCTCCGTATTGGCCTTCTTCCGATTGGTCATGTAGAGGGTTTCCCTTGAACCGATCTGCGACCAGAAGTCCTCACCGCTTTCGGATTTTTGAATGGCCTTACGAATGGGCTTGGGCGTGGCAACACCACCCTCGACCTTGGCTTCGGTTGGCTTGGGCTGCTGCTCCTGCTGTTGTTGTTGTTGCTTCTGCTGCTGCTCCTGTATGGCCGCCTCGTCAAAGGTGAAAATCTGAGCCACACTCACATGCTGCTCCGGCTGCTGGCCAGCTTTGCTGCTGACCTTCTTCAGAGGCGATGTCTTGGTTGTTTTGGGAGCTGCCCGCATGAAACCCTCCGGCAGGACGGCCTCCTCACGCACCTCCCCTCGCACCTCCGCCGTTGTCTTTTTCTTGGGCAGCTTGAACACCTTGTGTATCTGATGATGCTCCTCCACCGTCTCCACATTCACCGTGAACTTGGGCTTGGGGCTGGGACTTGAGGTGGAACTTGAACCGGAACCGGAACCGGAGCTAACAGCGGCCAAGGATTGCAGGTTCGAGGAGTCCTCGTTCAGTTCCAGGACACTGGGCATATGATCGATTTGTGGCGTCGCCAGTGGGGCATTCTCCACCTCCACAATGGCGGTGATTTTGTGGCGCAATTTCTTGCTCTTCTTGGAGCGTCGCTTGCCCCTCTCGCCGCTGGCAGCCGCCTCATCCGCCGTGGTGGTGCTATCGTGGCTAGAGCGACGCTCAAGATGGATCAGCTGGAAGGTGCCGGAGCTGGACTTTTGCAGCTTGTTCAGGATTTCCTGTTCCTGTTCCTGGATAATCGAGGCTCGGCGCCGCAGCTCGCCGGCATTCAGATCATCGTCGATTTTGTCCGAAGAAATATCCTCGCAGATGTCATGGAACGTGGGACACTGCACCAGGCTGAGGCGTCTTATGGTCTTTTCAATTTCCTCCAGATTTTCATGCTTCTCCGAGGCGGAGACAGAGGCGGAATCAGAGTCCTCGGGTTCGTCCTTGGCTTCCAGCTTGGCTTGGGCTTCCGTCACCTCTGGCGTTTGACTCTGCTTGAGGTTCTGTCTGAGCACCGGCTGTGCCTGCTCCTCCTTCTCATCCCGGATGTAGAATCTCTCGCGGAGCAGTTCTCCAGGAGACTTTTTGTTGCTGGTGACAGGGAAAGCAGCCAATTCCTCGGCCAATTTCTGACGCCAACTCAGACTGGGCTCGGTGGCCGGCGGCAAATCCCTGAACTGATGATCCTGCTGTGCCTGCTCCAGAGCCTGCTCCTTGGGACGCTCCTTACTGCGCCTGCGAATCGTGGAGAGTCGGACGACGGCACGGTTTCTTTTGATGGTCGACCGACGATTGGGACGGGTTTCGGTTCTGGCTGGGTCTTGACTATCAGAAGGGGTGACCTCCTTCTCCTCCTGTTTGGGAGATATCTCTTCTTTGATTTCTTCCTTGGACTGCGACGGTTTCTCCCTACTCTCCTCCCTTTCCTTCTGCTCCTTTTCAATGGTCCTGGCTGAGGAGACTCCCCTGCGATATCGCGAGGAGCTCACATCTATATCGGCCGTATTTATGGCAATGGGACGCGCTGGAATATAACGACTCGTGGTCCCCGAGGAGCCATAACTGGGACTGGACACCGAGGAGCTGCTGTATTTGGGTGACTGTATCCTGGTGAGGGGCATCAGGCTGCTGTGACCACTGTGACGGCCGCTCTCGGTGATTGTGGTTAGCTTCGGCTGATACCTTGAAACGGAGGAGGAAGTGGAGCTGCTGCCGGTGTAGCTGCTGGGGGTGCGCGGTGAGGAGGGGCCCAGCGGCACCATATAGCTGGCCGGATAGGAGCGATTGTAGTTGGAGGTGTAACTGGAGCCGGTGGAGCCCAGATTCAGGCCCAGGCCGGAGCTATAGTACGGCGAATACAGCTGGCTGCTGCCGCCACTGTAATAGTAGTTGGTTGTGTCCGAGTACAGAGGCATCGCGAGGCCTTTTTTCACCACTAACTGAACCGAAAAAAAAAGTTATTGTATCGTTTTTGGTTATTTTGCTTTGCTTCCCGCGATTTTTCCGCCTTTTCACTGCTACTTTTTCGCTTAAATTGTTTTTCCTTGGTTCATTTAGGCTCTCATATTTCCTTTTTTAGTTACGCTGTTTCAAAACGGAATACAGAAATATATAATATCGATCCCTATATCTCTAAATGGCACAAAAGGATTTTGATTTGGTGTTTTAATTGATTTTTAAGTTCATTTATTTTTGTATTTATTAATTTGTATGATTATTTAGTAATTTATATACCTATTACTCCCTTATAACCTCATTTAAAAAGCCCCCAAATAATATTTCTATAAAAATCTATACACAACCCAGTCTTAAACTTTAAAAATTAAATAAACTATTATTAATAATACAAAAAACTAATATTTCTTTAAATATTTGAGCATAAAAAAAACACTATACTAAAATATTTATTCCAAAAATGTTGTACAATTTCAAAGGTATTTTATAAAAAAAACTTTGATAAAATATTAAGCAGGCAATACAATATAAAAAGGACGATAATTTATTAAGAGAAAAATCAAAAAGAGAAGAAGTAAAATACAATTGTTTCCTTCAGTAATAAAAATCTTAAAAAAAATATATATAAAAACGAGACTTGATGTACCAAATCAAAACAAAAGTCTTGGAGAATTAAACTCTTTTTTAAAGAGGTGTTAATTGCTTGAAATAAACAAACTTTTCAGCCTCAAACTGCACTGTAGTGCTTTCCCCTCTCCCTGCCTTGCAGTATCTTTTCAATCGTTAACCAAATAAACCAATTGAATTCGATTTTCCCTCGATTTCTAATTCTAATTCGATTTCCGGCTAAACCAAAGTCGTTGTCAATAACTCAATTTAATTGCTAACAGCAACTACATCCTAACGAGGCTATATTAATCCCAACGCTGCTTGGGCAACAGATTATAAATTTCAGAGATTTAACCATAAATTCTGTGGCACTTCACTCGATTCCTCGCAGGTTAATGCTTGCCGAGAGATCTACAACATATATACTATAGATCCCACCTCTGCATATATCTCTCGTGTATTTAATTATACAATTCTCAGTTTGAGAATTTCAAATTTCAAAACTGCTGTCATAATAATGTGCCTGCCAGCCAGCATTTGGCAATACCACACGAATCGGGCAGTTCACATTAATTATGGCCTAATTGGCACAAAAGGGTTTAATTCCCAATGATCGAGCGATCGGAAACGAATCAAAAATGATTTATTATTCTCTATGTTGAAATTTTTATAATAAAAAGAATGAATTTAAGATTATTTTATTCGTTTTTTAATTAGTTTATGGAGGTGTAAGCAATCCGAAATTTTAATCAGAAGTCAGGGAAGTTAATTTTTATTTCTTGTAAATTTAATTTATTTGAGACAATCCATAAAGATGAAGAGGAGGCAGCATTTTGGTAAGAAATCTTTGAATAAACATTTATTTGGAGTATAAAATACAACAAGTAATTTAATGAGATTCTTCTGAGATTAATTTACACTTTTCCTGGATATTTTCCCCCTTAAATTACCTTAAAAAATTGTCTGAATCATTTGGGGGATACAAAAAAAACCAATCAATTTCCTGAGTAATTTCTTTCTAATTGTTTACACAAATTAAACCAATAATGCTATTCCAGGGAAACCCAGACTTGATTAGAGAAACTCCTAGAATATATCCAACATGTTTCTCTTTTATTTTTGCAAACGGAAATACATAAAATTGAAATCGAATTGTCATTGGCTGAAGGTCAGTGCCTGGCCTGGAATTGATGGCTTTTCAATAATTAACGCCCTGCGTGTGTTCAATGGACTTATTATAAGTTTATTATTGGCCACCGTCGTTGCCTTTTTGCCCACATGTGCCATATAGAAATAGATAGTATATATATATATATATATATATGTATATATATATATGATCCAACGTAGGAGATATTATAATTTTTTGCATGACGTAAGCGCTCACGAGTCGTTGTCTGCGATTTTTTCCTCGGCGATTTGCCACGCATGAAAATATCTGACACTTTTTTGTTCCGTTTTTTTCTTTACTTTTTTGTTATAAAATTTTGTTTTATTTTTTATTAGCCTCCTAGAGCACACACTTTAAACGCAAGGTGCGTGGATTTTAACTTTCAGTTGTATGATTTTTTTTTGTTATGATTTTTACCGTAAACGCGACGACAGGCAACAGCCAATAGTGTTAAAAAAAATATATAAAATAAAATCGGAGAAGAAGGAGCTCTTGTATCTCGACGTGGCGAACGCATTAACGGAAACTAATGAAATGTGGAAAAAGGCAGCGCTGAAAATTTTCAATTCCGAAGGCGAAAAAAATTCACGGGAAAATTCGAAGACCATCTGTGTGAGAGAGAGGCTAACTTTGCAGCAGCAGAGATACTACACACGTGTAAATGTATCTGTATTTTATACACACAGCAAAAAAAAAAGTGGCTAAAATGCGGTTTTATTTAAGGGTCACCAGGCAACGCATGAAGATTTTTTAAGATAATTTTAAAATGTAGTTAACATCATATAGGAGCTTTTTATGTGAATAAAATCACCTGAGCGAACACCTTTTGTTAAGAATAAAAATCAAAAAGGCTTGGAAATGTCGAAAAAGTACTAATAAACTTTCCTAAACTAATATTACTTAGTTTATTTAAGGAAATTTAAAAATATATTAATTTTAAGAGCGGTTAAAGTACTTATTTTCTTAAATAAAAAAATTAGGAGTTCAAAGTAAGCTTTTTAAGCCATAATAGAAAATGAAATTCCACTAAAAATTCACTTTATGATGAAAAATTCATAACAAATCCGTTAAAAATTCGGAAAATTCATTTAAGATAAATAAAATTTCTCCTTTATACCGAAAAATGTATTAAAGATACATTAAACATTCCTTTTGTGTGGAAAAAACAACTTAAATATGTTCTCTATGTCAAAAATCATAAAATTTATTCCTTATGTTAGAGAATTTATAGAAAAAAACCTTTAATATTCCCATTCAAATCCCAGCAAAGACAAGAACTCATTCTAAAACCATAAAATCTCTTTATCCTTTAAATTAATCCCCAAATTTCCTCTCAATGCATTTGTATCTTGTATCTCTACCTGTGTGTGTGTTGAGGCAAAGGCATAGTCACAGGCCCAGATCAGCATCTTCCTCTTCCCATTATCAGCATCTCTGCCAATTTCGAAATATGCCCCGTCAGAAAAAGATCAACACACAAACTAACACACACACTGAAAGCTATTGCCATAAATTTTCACACAAAGGCGCAGCGCGGTGTTTTCGAATTTCGAAAGCATCAAAAACCATTTTGACGTATTTTTTGCACATCGAAAGTAAAAGCGAAAAGTTGAGAGAGATCGGAGGAGAGAGATACTATATAAAATATCTCAAGAGATCCCAATTCGAACACGAAAATTTTGAGAGAAAAGGAGAAGCAAAGAAGCTGTCATAAAATATGCGGAACAATTAACTAAAATAAGTATAGGTAAAAATATATATGGGTTTCATAAGATTTGTTACAATAAAAGAGGAAAACATTTAACTAGAAAATATATTATATATATTTTTTTTGGGTCAAATAGGGTTTAAACTATATAATAATTTTAAGGATTTATTGCCATAAATAAAATGTATTGGACATAGTACGTGTAATCAAACATCAAAGTGTTTATTTAGGCGATGAATAGTAAAAAAATATATTTAAACAAATGCAAAATACTCTCTGCAAGAGAGAAAAAGGCGCAAACTTTGAATTCTCCTGAAATGTGTAGGAAACGTCAAAGTGTTAATTATGTTTATTGTTTTGTTAAAGAAATAAAATGGCAAAAACACCACATATTTTATTGAAAATTAGTATTCATCATTTTATAATTAAAAATCGAAGTGATACCGCTGTCCAAATATCATTATTAGTTTTGCAAAGAAATATCTATAATGTACCGAAAATATATTAACTTGTTTATTTATATTCAAGAACTTTGTTTTTTAAAGATTTTTACATACAAATTTTAATAAACAAGTAAAGTGCTCAAGAAGTCCATAAGTTTAACTAAAAAAGAGGCGATTTAACCAAAAAAATAAGACATTTGTTGAAAAGGCTTTCTAAAAAAATGTTAATTTAATTTTAACAACCATACATCTTTGAAGCTATAGATAAATTATAAAAAAAGGATTATTTAAAATAATTTAAATAAGCTAAACATGGTTTGACATATTCGCCAACATGGACATTTAGCAGTTGCCGTCCAAAAGGCGTTTTTCTGGGCGATCATTAATTCACTTGTTTGTGGCACCTGCTATCAAGATGTTTAGCTAAAATTGTCCAATTTCCCCCTTTCCTTTCTTTTGCTTCCTTTCCCCTCCCTTCCCTTCCGACGCGATGCGAAATGCCAGAAATGCCGCACGTAGGATATATCTCACATGAGACCATACCCCATAACCGTAGGCAAAATATATTTATAGGCGAAATAATAGGAGTAACTAAATTTTAAGTTGAAATTTATTTATCAATTATTTGTATCATTAAAAACCTTAATCCTTGCAGCCAAATCTTTATTTTTTCATGAATTTTCCAAGTTAAGCAATTCTTATACTACAAAAATTTAGAGAAAATATGTTTAAATAGCTAAAAATATATTTATAATTCTTAAGACCCACTTCACTGACCTCTACTGTTCTGTCCCGTGCCACACTCATACCCCTGGCCACGTTCCTAGGACTCAAACTCATAGAGCGTGTACATGCGATGCTAATGGTGACGCTTTTCGGTTCCGCAAAGTACATTTATAGATCGGCGGGCAAAACAAGAGGGGAGCGGGAGGACGGTGGAGGTGGCAAGTGGAAAGCGCCAAACAACTAGAAATAGAACTGCAACATGCTTTTCTCTTCTATATATATTTTTTTTTTAGAATATTTACCGCTGCCTCAGTACTTAATCTTTGCGATTTATAGCGTTCGAAAGAGAGGGGATATATTTTAGTGTGATATTTTTGCGACTGCATTCCTCTCGGTGTTATTTTGGTTGTAAAAGTGCCAGGCTCAGAGCACACACTTGATCACTTGGAAAAACACCATAAACAATATGCAATTTAACGAGCTTTTAAATGTGTTAAATATGTATGTTCTCTTTCTGAAAAGTAATGTGGATTTGTTGGCTTGAAAGTGAAATTAGAAAGAATTCCATTTAAAATATATTTTATGGTTTAAAGAAATCTAAAAACAAATGAAAGAAAATTAAGGAGTAAAAATGAAGAGAAAATATTTTTTGAAACTGAAATTCATGTTTAAAGGAAGTTTATCCTCAATATTTATAAAATATTAATAAATATTTTTAAAATATTTTCAAAGTATATACAAATTTTTTTTCTAATTTGTAAAAAATTTTTAAAAATATTTCCAATCATAAATATATCACAAAATATATTTTTAAAAAACATTTTATTACTTATAAACACTGTCTATCTTTTGTTATATATTTTTTAAGCCCTGTAAAATCGGAAAACATTTACAGGGCATTTCTAATGTCGATCAAACAATATCTTCTTGTTATTTTTGGTTCATTCCGTTGGCAATGTTCTTTTAGTTTTTCTATTTTTTTTTTTTTTTGCTTTTACCCCACGACTTTTGTGTGTTTGGCAAAGTCGCAATAAATTGATTTCTAATGCAGTCTGGCCAGTTGTCTGTCCATCTGCTATATAAAGGCGATTTCAGCTTGATCTGGCTTTCGCATTATTTCCGCATTTCAACAGCAAGTGAAAGTCTTTTGTTCGTGTGACAAAACACAAACAAAAAATTGCACAATTTCGTAAATGAAATGTTGAAATGAAATGATTCACACGAATATATATATTTAAAAATATCTCCTCTTTTTTATTGCATTTCCAGCAAAGAAGAAATCTTAATATTTCCTTGTATATATAGTACACCTGAATTAAAGCCAGAAATTATAATAAAAAGCTGACACAATTACGAAAATTGTCTGAATTACCAGAGAATGTATGTCGTAGAGGAAGAGAATTTTATAAATTATCAAGAATAATTATTAAAGCTTTGACCTGTGACATTTATTTTTATTTGCATGGAACGAAATCATATTGATTTCCCCAACTAATTTAATCGTTTGTACTTTTGTTCAGTAGTTTCCTTTTATTAATATAAAATTGTAGCTACCAGTTATATCCCAGGATATTCTCCGTATTTCCCATTATTTAATATCCCTTATTTCCACCGACCGTTACATTTTCCGAGGCTGCAAGGAAAATCCCAAAAGCCTCAGGTGCAAATAATAGCTAAAAGAATTGTTCAAGCTTTTCGTGGAAAGCTATTTATTTACCTCTGACACAGATGGTGCCACCTGACAAAAGCTCCAGACAATATCGCAAAATCGCAACAGGATTAAATATATAAATAATATATATTTCAATATATTTTAATAAGGGTTAAGTAATAGCAAGAATTTTAACAAATTTATAAGGAAACTTGTGAGTTTGAAAAAGAGCGAGTTTATTTATTTTAAATAATATTTAAATAGTATTCCAGTGAATCTGAATATTTTTAAAAGGAAATAGTGCAGCCATTAAATCAATGCCAATAAGTTTATTAATTTAAATATTAAATTGAACAAAATTCAAATGAGTTTATTATTTTAACTAGCGAATTAAAGGTAATTCTCTGCAAGTTTATTATTCTAAACATCAAAATAATTATTTTTCCAGTGCTTTTACATAACCACTTAATAAAAAATCAAGTTTATATATAAGAATATATATATATATATGAACAAAATGAACTCACCTTCACACTTGAGACCCTGAATAAAAAATCCGCCCATCAGAGAGCCACAATGGTCACAGAAAGTCGGCGACATAAATGTATGGGGCTTAAAACGATGCGGCATATCGATCTTGAAGCGTTCACGCAGTAACTAAATTAAATATAAACGAATAATTATTAGTAAATAATACAGAACATAACAGTTGTAAGCTCGCTCTTAACCCACTATTGTACTGGCCGAGGTAAAAACGGAACCGGAGCACTTTCCCAATAGCTTTTCATGGCATTTCTTGTGCACCACCGTTTGGCAAACTGTTTGGAAAATTAGGAAACATTATTTAATATACATATTTCTTATAAATAGATATAACTTACTTATGCACTGATAACCCTGCTTGCCAAAGCCCCAAAGGAACAGATTGCAGAAGGCACAGAAGGTGGGCTGGCGAAAAAATTTGGCCACAAAGCGATGGCCATTAATGTCGTGGGTTCTATTGGGATTATATAATGATAATATTAGTGAAAACTTTTATACAAATTATTGAGAATAAAAAGAAAAACCCCACTTCTGATGCTTGATGGCTCCTCGACGATTGGTGATGCTCCTGGGCCGCGTCCGCCGATCCACATAGACTCCACCTCCTGTGACTCCACCACCATTGCCACCTCTATCGCCAGTGCCTCCGGCACTACTCTCACGATCTCTATCCCGATCTCTGTCTCTGTCCCTGTGATAAGCCTCCTCCTTGGAGTGCTGTCGCGGAAGCTCAAAGGAATGCTGCTTGCCATAGTGATCCCTATCACGATCACGATCTCTATCTCTTCTGGCTCCTCCAGAGGCACTGCTGCCACTCAGGCCACTGCCAGCGCCGCTACTGCTGGTGGAACTGGGCTTGTAGCGTGTCTGTAAAAGAGGATAACGATTAGAATGAGAACTTTTAAGTACTAAACCTTAGAATTCGATAAACTAAAAACTTTCCGCTACATGTGTATTAAACAAACCTGATCTAAGGTAAATAGAAAATAGAATACTTTACAAAAATGTAGGTACTTTATTCTCTGTTTATACATTAGTTTTATACTTTTAAATTTGCCGAACAGAAACCGAATCGAACTGGCAAATTAATGGCTTTGATTTGTAAATAATTCGGTTAAGTAGTAATTATTTTGAAACGACTAAACAAATAGTAAACTTGCTTGGCTCATTGTAAAACTATTTTCAATTGAATGTTGTTTTCTTTTTAATTAAAAGAACCTATAGACACCATTCTATAGCATCTAGTTTATAGATTATAGAGTATAGATCGGGGAGCATATTAACCTCATGACTCTGTTGATGGCGCGATGTTGATCCTCCCGAGCTCCTTGGTCGCTGACTGCTCGAGCTGTTGGTCTTCTGCTTGCGCACCTGGGCACGTGTGAACATCATCTTGGAGACTCGCTATATGGATTCCGAGTCCAATTTTAAATATACCATCCACATTCGATATCTGGCTGATATCCCAGTTTACGATGGTGACGAGGGGCTTCTGTTTAGTGTCTCTTGTGCGTGTGTGTGTGTGATGTGGCGTGAGTGCAAGTGGCGTGTGTTTCTTTCCTTTCTAAATTTGCATTAAATAAACAGTTTGCATTCTTCAATCAGCTGTAGGTTATATCCACAGCCATGTTGATGGATATCTGGAATATAACAAAAACAATATAAATATAAGAAAAAACAAACATTAGGGAAATATATGTACACATGTACATACATATGTATAAAACCGGAGGAATCTGACGGATCTAGCTGTCCGTTTAGAGATCTTTCAAATATTCCAGTACAGAGATCGGTACTTATTTGTATTGTAAACTCATTTTAAAAAATATAACACTTATATTTGTTAAGTTGTACACTCAGATAGGTTAATTTATCAACGCGTGCCACACAAAAAACAATAAGAAGTTGTAGTGCGACCAGCTTGTAGGTCTTACGAAAAAGGATATTTTACAGTGTTGTATAATCTTATTTTAGGTAGCTAGCTTGGGGTGCTGAATAGATGCTTGTTTTAAGATTTATTTTATATTCACAATTAATTTCTGTAATTTATTGACTTCTAATGAGGTGACTAATATTGATTTGTTATATTGTTTACTCCTTGATATAACATTTTTGAACTTCTTGTCCCCAAAGATTCCCTGCCTCTAGAGAATTGTGTCACGCTTCAGAAATGACATTGACAAGTGGTCGGAGAGGTGTTGATGGGTGGGGGACGAAGGCAACTCAAGAACCATTTGTCTCCAGTGATACTCAGACAAATGGTCACTACGAAAATCTATTAATTATATTGATTCATAATTTGAATACATAAAATATTATTTATATTAGAAATTACTTGAAGCTGTAAATATAATACAGAGTGAGTTCTATTTGTCTGAATTCCATTTCATCTGTCATCAGATTTATTGTATGTTCACTTATTTTTCTGCAAGCCATAAAACTCATTTTTTATGCCTAAAAAAATATTTGTGAATGTTTTCCTTGGCTTTGGTCAAAACATTTTAATTCAACGGAATTAAGATGATTTCAACATAATTTGAGTGAATATTTTTTTCGAGGGTCTTTTGTTTCATTTCATTTCGGGTGAGTGGGGGGGAACCTTACATTATTTTGTATTTTGCATTTTGTGTGGATTTTCTGTTTGTTATTTATTGTGATTTTTACAGCTTAACAGCGGCAGCAAAACAGGAGAAAAATTTGTTGGAGGGAATCCGCGCAAGCAAAAGCGAAACGTTTAAAAATATGATTTCTGTTTTTGCTTCGACGTGCCACCAAAAATAAGCTCTTGATTCATTTAAAAATTTGTTGTGAATGCGCTGCCTCTGCCGGACTGTTGTTAATGTTATTAAAAATAGAAATTAAGTGGCGAATTGTGCGAGATTGCGTGCCAATTGATTGCCGGATATGATAAAAACAACACAAACAAGATGCCCCCAGAGGAACCCCCTTCTGACAGCTGTGCTCTCCTCAGGGTTAAGGTGTGTGTCTCCACACACAAACACACACTTATCAAGGTTAATATCGTTATAGATGATGGGGATCACCCAAGAATTTTAATCTCCCTTAACCTCTTAGGAGGCGTCCATGAGAGTTGCTTATATTCGTGGCAAAAACATGAGCAGAGCCGTTTGACAAAACAAAGTGGTGGTGATTGGAATTATTTTATGGATTTATTACACAGTAAATAATGACAGTAAAAAAAGAAATATAAAAAAATATATTGTTTTATTTTTTAAATATATATTTTTTGTAACATTTATAAAAGACCTTTAATAGATAGCTTTCTGTCCGATTTGAGTGAAAAGTGTTGATCAATTTATTGTTAATCAATAAATCACTTTCAGAGTGCTTTAAATATTGAAGAACAATGCCTCTAAATAAATTTCCAGTTGAAAGATCTCACTTACAGGTAATTCCTTATGGACTTTTTCATATAGTTCTGTGATCACTCACATTCTTGGGGCACTTTATTTAGTTTGATGGAATCGTACGAATACGTAATATATGGAAAAACACTCACATGATGATTTTGCTTAATGAACTGATTTCACACCGCAGATCCATTTCGGGATTTGTAATTTCCGTTGGTCAGAGTTTTCCATTGCTTTTCACATTGATTTTGTTGACTGATTAACTTGTAGGCCATCCAGGAGGGGTTTTTCTTTACTATTTAGTTTGTAGTTTATAAAGATATATCCGAATGATTCGGGTATCTTAACCCCTGGCACGTGTTCGAGGCTAAAACGGAACGAACGCGAACGAAATGAATGCAAGGTGAATTGGTAAATAAGAAACAATTAATGGTGGGAGCAGAAAAAAAGGAAAGACTTTGGATTCTGGACTATGGGAGCTACTATAAACACATTCCACACACACAATACACACACACACACATAATACACACAATAATAAATATTTCTTAGTGAAATGCTTTTGTTTTAATGCCCCGAAAAACACAGCGCAAATTGACTGTATAATTGTGCGGTTGCCAGAGGCGTTTTTCCTTTACTTTCCTGTGCCCCTTTTCTATATATCCACATGCATATATATATATATATAAATATTTGTGTAAATATATATACATCTCCCTATGTGTATGACGTCATGCCAGGGAAAAGTAAAGCCACACAGGTGCACACACAGGTGTTGTCTAGCAATTTCTCTCCGTGCACTTTTTAGTCAGCTTTCTTGTCCAGAATTGCTTTCACTTTTGCTTTCACTCTATATGCTTTTATATATATAGATTGTTCACATATAAAAAAATATAAATAAATAATTAAAGTAATTTTAAGAGAGATAGGAAGAGAGAGAGAAGGTAGGGAATTTTCCCTTTAGCACGCACTTGTACCTCGTTGCATTACGCATACGCCACGTTGCACATTCTTCAATCCCGATTCCGATTTGTTGTGCGTTGCGCGACAAACAAAAACTGATCTATATGTATGTACATATATATATCTTTGTATATGGATATAGATATATAATCAACGAAATTCTCAACAAAGCAAAACAAGAAACACCACCCAACGTGGAACAATAGCAGCAGAAGGTAATAATAAATATCTTCGAACTGTTTCGCTTCGGTCGGTGTATGAAAATTCTTCCGCTCCGCTTTTTCCGCCGCGTTCGAACGGGAACACTCAGCATCCGTATCTGAAAGTGATATACCCAGCACTATATCTGTATTCGAGAGATCCGGAGATCCCGAGGAACAGAGCCGGAGAGCCTCGTTTTCCGATCTATATAGACGGTGCTTTTCTGTATGTGCCGAACATGTGTGCTCTTTTCTCTACGCTCCTCTTTTCCCCCCGGATTTCATTTTCCGAGTTTTTCCTTTAGTTTTCCACCACATGGAGGCAAGCGAGAGAGAGAGAGAGAGCCCGAGTAGTGCTGCCCCCAGAAATATAAATATGGCCAAAATAGAGATGAATTTGGGAAATTAGTTAACAATAAATATTTTTTTAAATTATTTACTAGGCAAGGATTAATTAATTAATAATTATAGTATATTTTTATTATTTGTAAATCTATGAATTAAAATAGGAGGAATTTCCGCTAAAGGGCTTTGAAATATTCCCAAAAATTTAGCCAAGCTGAAAGCTCTGAAAATGCAAGAGAGATAAAGATCACATTTAAAAGCTTCACTGTAAAAGAGGGTGTTCGTGTAGTGAAATCTTTAATTATTTTACAAGTAATACTTAATACATTTAATATATATTTAATATTGAATATATTTTAAATACAAATTTTATTTTAATATAATAATTTTTTCCCTTATAGAATTTTAGTTTAAATTGGCTAAAAATATTTATTTGAAAATCATTTAAGCTTGGCAACTCGAAGGACTTTGTTATACATTATGAAAAATGTAATACATATTTCCTAAATCTTTTTTTTTATATTCATTTAAAGAACATCTTCTATTCGATCTTTTCACATATTTTTGTAAAGAAAAGCTGGGAAAGCTTTTGCCTTTTGGAATAGGCACGCGCCTTCGCATTTTCCTCACAAAAAACTGAATGTGTGTGTGTTTATTTATGTATTTTTGTTCATTTTAACTTGGAGAAACCAAAAAGAAACAGAGAGAGGTGAAATCTCTCAGAAAGAGAGCCTCGGAATCCATTCACACTTGATGGCAATTCTCACAAGTCAAAAAAGTGATCACTTTTACAAAAGTGTTTTTAAATAATTTGCTCTTAATTCGAGTTGATTAGCTACGATAGTTAGGTGGTCTAATTAAAACTATTGAAGTGAGAGATTTAACTAGAAAGAAGCTATTTTATTTTAATTGCTTGTAATTTTTTTTGTTTTTGGGAAATGCTGTCTTGACCCCACAAATCCCTTTACACTTAAAGAAAACTATGCAACCTGAAACCCTCGACTTCACAGTGTCTGGATACCGCCGGATATTGCCCCGGACACACTCCACTCCGCCGGACCTTGGCAGCGGGACATTCTCCGGAGAGCAGTGGTCCGGAGAGTCCTTAGTCCGTTGTGACTTTGCCCTTGCCCCTTTGGTCAAATACCGAACAATGATTGAGTTTCGAGTCAAGGCCAACCGGCGAGTTGGGAAAACTTTATCGTTTAACTTTTGGTCGGAAGAGCAACGGCTGGGAATGGGGGAGAAACGGGGAGGAGGGGCAGGAGGTCAACAGCTGGCCGGCATTTGTATTCCGAATTGGCCGCACTACTGATTCATGGGCTTCATTTTCCGGCGGTTTGTCTGCCGAAAGCGAATTGAATGGCATAAATCAGTTGGCCAGACAATAATGAAAATGCCCTGCCATATTGCCACACACTTGTGTGTCCGTGTTTCCCCTCTCGGTCTCTCTCTCTGCCTCTGTGTCTCTGTGTATCTTGTATCTTGTAGGTGTATCTGTAGCTGTGGCTGTATCTTGTTGGTGTATCTGCATCTGCATCTGCGTCTGCATCTGATTGTTGCTTTGTGTGGCGATATTCATCTCAAAAGTTAATCAAGCAAAAATGTTGGCCACTTACAGTTTGAGCTGCGGTCTCATTATATGAAAGGGCGCCTGGTGGGCCCCCAGGAAAACTATATTATTACGGTTCTGTGAGCCTTAAATTGCCTGTTTTAAATGCTTGTGGCGAATACTTAGCTGCACTTTAAATTTTATATATATTTTTCAGTAATAAATAGTCGCGTGCAACGAACTTATAAGTGCGATTTCACGAATTGTCGGTAGCAGAACTCGCGTGGCATCCAACAAATGTCGGTTGCATGCCACGCGAATTATCAGAATGCATCAAGGAGGTAAAGAGCGAGATTGCATGCTGGCCAGGACAACCCAAAAAAAATGCAACAAAAATAAAAATTGTAAAAAAATAGGAGAAAAATCTCTGAAATCCTGCACCTGGCAGTCGTTACGGGTTTTTTTCACAGCTTTCAGCAGAAACTGAAAGTCCGTGCAGCTAAAAATTATCAGGATAAATAAAATAATAGCAGAAGATGCTGCTGAATCCTTGAAATAAAGAAAAACGCATGTTACATCATAGGAAAAGGGCAGCTGAGGGGTTTATTAAAGGAAATAAGGCCAGAAAGTCCAGGGAAATATTTTAAATATTATTTAATAAATATAAACTAAAACCCTTGGAAAACTAGGTTAAAATATACCCAAAAATAAATTGTATCATTAAACTTGCTTTACACAAATGTAATAATTCAAAGTCTTCTGCTTTGGAGCCATCATAATGATTGTTTCAAAATGATCCAAGAAAACCCAAAAGCTTTAATTAATAATCTTGTGTGTGTAAGCCCTAAACTATGTATGTATATTCTGCCAGGCACAAACAAAACCCATGAAATATAATAATAATTTACATAAACTATAATAACAATGACACACACACACACACACACAAAGGCCAATGAGTCAGCTGCCTGAGCCCCTGGATCTTGGCTGGATTAGGCCAAAACAATCAGATGGCCAAGACATTTTGATGACCACAGCTGGAAGGGCCCACATGGAGACAGAGAGGACATGGGTTCCGGAATGGAGTGCGTACAATATATAACCATTATCAGGTGTCAGTCGACCCGTTGTTTACTTAGTCAGCGACAATTTCCATTCCAGGACACACCGGGCAATAGTTAGTGTCCTTGTGCGACTGACAAAAGGGGGTCCGGGTCCGGGTCCGGGTTAGAGTCTGGGTCCTGTGGCATTCGTACACGTCGTACAATCAATTGCTATTAGTTTTCATTACACACAAATTACCATAAAATCACACACACACACACACACATCGAGTCCAGAGTCCAGAGTCCCAAGTCCAGACTCCTTTTCCTCCCCCCGTTTTTCCCAGCCATTTGTCCCTTTTTGTGGAACTACTTACGACCGCAAGGTGAACACTTTTTCGATATTCATGGAATAATTACACTTTATCAGGGACACTTCATGAATTAACAACATGGCCGAAAGGCCAGTCTCCTGGCCCTCTCCGTTTCCACTGAAATTAGTCAAGTTTTGTTGCGTTTACGTGGAAATTATCGTAATTAGAATATATTGAGCAATAAAAGTGATTTTTATTATTGAACTTCCCGCAGAGAACACACTCGTTTGCAGTTGATTTTGCCGTCTCCCACCAGGTAAATGGTAAACTTTATTTGCCGGGTTGGAGTCGACATCCATCCCCCCCTTCTGAGGCAACTTTTGCACTTGCAGGGCTGCCGAAATCCCAAAGAAACTTTGCCCAAAGAGTGGCTAAATAGTTGGCAACGTAAGCCGGAGCCCTCCCCCCAAGTTCTTTTTCAAAGAGTTTCATCCTGAGCAGCCGGGAGCAGCTCCAAGCTTGAAGCTCGATGCCCGAAGCCCTGGACCCTGGGCCAAATTAACTTTGATGCTTTTGGGGGGCATAAAAACGCAGCCCATTTGACTGGCTCCTAAATATCGTCGTCACTCCATGGCAACAAAAATGTTGGAACACTCCGACGAAAGTCCAAGTTGTTAGGGGATTTTTTTGAGATCTTAAAATAACATAAAAGGGGAATTATAATGTATTTTATTGTAATTTAAGGTTTCATATAATTCCCCATTATTTCTCAACAAAATCTTATCTCTGACTCTTCCAAAATCAAGCTGAAAAAGGAGTGAATTCTTTTCAGTGTAACTGGAGTGGGCGCTTACAGTGCTCAGGGTTCAGGGTTCCGAGTTGAGGGGTCGTCGAAGCTCCAGATCCTCCTAGCATGTGTGTGTATGAGTTTTGTCAAGAAGCGAATGTCAATAAGCAAAAACAGCTGTCAAAACACAGACGCTCCTCCAGGAGGATGATAATGTAATTTGACAATCAACCAAATGCCACAACAGGGCACCGAAAACGAGCTCTGAACTCTGGACTCTGAGCTCAAACCTCTCGATTCTGGAACACAGAGACTCTTGACTCTTGGCTAATGCAACTTAATCGATTGGGATGCTGGGCATTTTCTAGGTAATCGACTTTGATGGCCACATGGGAAAGGAAATCCAACGACGGGGATTTAATGAGCAGGCAACAACTGACATGAATGCCTCATAAATTGTTGCGCCCGGGGCTTTTATGAAAACATTTCCGTGGGGCCACCATTAAAGTGCGAATGGTTGGAAGAATGGCATCGTTCTTGTTGCCACATTGCACTTAGGCCGAGAGGTCCTGCGTCCTGTGTCCTCCGTCCTCCGTTCTGTGTCCTGCACGTCCACGTCCTCGCATTGTTTTGTTTTATATGCAAAGAGCTTATAAAATTGAATAGAGCCGCGCCCGTATTCATAATAATGGCCGGCAATGTGGGCACTGCGTAACCCGCTTAATGTGTGCACTTAAATCTATAATATGGGAGCGTGTTAAAAAAGCGTTGCATATAAATTATGCTATGCCTTTTTTCGTTAGGGTGGCCCTGCTAGATAGTGTCTAAAAGTATTCTCCAAAATGTTACATAAAACTTGTCACAAATTTTTAGGCAGGTTTTTAAAGGGGTTTTAAATTAGTTAAGCAATAAATTTCAATATAATTCTTATAATTCTATGTAAAACCAATTAGATGCTTTTATTTATTGCTTTTATATTTTTATTAATTTTACCTTTAAATTAAAATATCTTTTAAAATATTTATATCAAAAATACAATTATTAATTGTATTTCTCAAAGCCCAAAAATATTTCTCAATTTCTCTTAACTATCTTTTAACCCTCTGGTTCAGCCAAAAATCACAAAATACAACAAACAAAAACCCGAGCTATAAATAGAAAAATTACATTAAAATAATGTTGTGTAAGCGAAAATTGCGTTCACAAATCCAATCTGTGCTGGGCTCTATATAGAGGGGGAGTTGGGGGCAGCAGTGCTCCTGCTGCAGTGTGGCACAAAATGTTGGAGTTTTTATAGTTAACGCCCACATTAAATTACAAGCGGCTAGATAACTTTGCCAATGGCACTTTGATGATGCCGTTTGCCATTCGCCATTTGCCAGTTGCCCGATGAAACCTGAGGATGAACCCAGAGACGACAGAGAAAGAGCTCCAGGAGGAGCATAAAGTTTGAAGCTTCGTCTTTTGATGATGAACTGCAGCAGGGAATGGCATGGGGTGCCAGATGCACTGACCAAAAAGAAGGTGGAATTTTCTGAATTAATTGAAAAGGAATCAGGGAGAATTTTAATTAAAAATTATAAATTTAATCAAATTTAATCAATTTAATCAGATTATTCTCATTGGTGGATCTTTTTTGGTTAATTTGTGCTCCGCCTTCGCTGTAAAGAATGGCCATCAAATAGTTGAAAATGCACCGAAAAAGTATAGTAAAAAAATATATCGAAATTATGAACAGCATAGTAAAAAATATATATTTAATGTAATGGTAAAAAATATAATCAAGTGTAATATATTTCTTTCCATTTTTTAAGTTCGGCTTGAAACTGCTGAATTGTCCTTTGGTCTTTTCTAAGATCTATGTGTGTCCCTATGAAAAGGGGTTAAGCGTCTGGATCAGGAGTTGAAGATCATCGGCAATGTGTATCTTCGCTTGAGCTGTAAACTCTGGCCAAGCTAAAGATTGGCCAAGAGCTACTGACTCTTGATAAGGAGTGTGTTTTCCAGGGTAATGCCCTTCTGCGCCGCTTGGCCCGTATTAGAGTCTTGGACGAGTCCCGTATGAAGCTCGATTACGTGCTGGGTCTGAAAATCGAGTGCTTTCACGGTTTGGAGTCTGCGGCACCTGGGCCTGAGATTGACCAAGTACATTCATCACGCCAGTGTGTAAATCCACCAGCGTCACATTCGTGTGCCCAAGAAGGTGGCTAACATTTCATCGTTCGTTGAGCGCCAGGATTTTTAGAGGCGTCCTTCTTTGGGGGTCGTCCTGGATGTAGCAAAGGAGCTGCAAAAAAAAATGTTATCTGCTTGCAGCTTTTTTTGATCCTTGGAGTCTATTGGTCACTTTTAAAAAGGGCTTTTTCACCAACCTTTTTTTGCGTAGAAATTTTCAAATATTTGTTGTACTATTAAATTTTGAATATTTTACCAGGAGCTCCGTCTCCCAGTAAAGCCAGAGCTATACTAAACTAAACCACAAACCGACTTCAAGAAGTTGAACTTTTAACCACTGACAGGACATACACCAGCCTACTAGGATCGTTCAAATTTAACAAAAACCTTGAATAAAAATATATTTTTTACATCATTTTACTATTGGAATTATTTTTTCAATAAATCACTTTACCTTTGAAATTTATTTCAACCTTGGAAAAAATATTTCCACGTCATTCGAAAAAAGACAACGTTCGCATACATTTCATAGCCAGAAAAAAGATATTTATAATCCCTTTCCAAATGGACAATCAGGAGCCAGGAGCACCCTATACTGAGAATCCCTACAAGATCCTTACGAATATCCCAAATTTCCTGTTGATGAAATTTGGCAATCCTCTGCCCAGTACCACCCAGGGACGCAGTTCCCTGCAGCAGTGGCTGGGCCGTCCTATGCGCCTCAAGATCACCGATGGCCGTATCCTGGTTGGTCTCTTTGCCTGCACCGATCGGGATGCCAACATCCTGATGACCAACTGCAATTCCTATTGCGAGACGGAGGGTGAAGATTCCCAGTTCATGGGCACTGTCCTGGTGGCCAGTAAGCACATTGTCTCCATTTGCGTGGACCAGCCCCAGGTGTCGACTGACTAATTGCTCAATGTTTTAAAGGCAGAAAAAATGTTTTTTAAAAACAAATTTAAGAAAATGTATTTATTTCAATTTTATTATAATTTTTCCGAGTGTTTGCGATGAGCGAGTGAGTGGCAGGCCGCTCGTTTTTGCGGTCTCGCAGGTAGCAGGGACGAACAGGACTCTTGGTCGGGAGAGTGAGGGAGGGTACGGGAGGAGCAGGACTCGGAGACCGGACTCCAAGAGGAAACCATTGAAGAGAAGACCTAACAAGCTGGTCGGACGGGCAGCAGGCAAATAGATAAACTAGCACCGCATACTCGGCAATTTGACTCCGCTCGGCATGCTGGTTGCGCCAAAGGTGTGGCCTCCACTCCAGGCTTCCTTCTGCTGCTGCTCCTCCTCCTTTCGGAAATGGTCAATGGTCAATGGTTGGAGGGAGCAGTCAGGGATCAGCACACATGCCGTGGCCATGGCTATGAGCGTTTCGGATTTACAAAACATTTTATTCCAGAGTGCAAGTCATCGTGGCAACAACAGCTCAGGTTGGCAAAACGCACTGGAAAAAAAATAGAGGGCGCCCGGTTATAAAATGCTTAAATTTCTAAAATATTTGAAGATTTTGAAGTTAATTTAAGGGATTTTTAGGGTATTTATTTGAGATTTAAAAAAGTTTATTTGAGTTTTATTAGAGATTCTTTATAATGCCCAAGTGTTTAGCAGAAACACTGAGAAAAAGTTACCGCAGCGAGGTTTTAAATTTATATAAATATTAAAGCCTTAATTCTATATTAATTTGTAATTTTTTAAAGGTTTTCAGAACCTTTTCAAGGTATTTATTTTGTTTTTAAGGGACTCTCCGCAAGATTTCTAATTTTTAACAGTGCCAAAGTGGCTGAAAATAGGACTTCTCTGTTTGCGGTGGCCCTGGAGCAGTAACAGCAACAGGAACAAGAGCAGCAGCAGCAGCAGGATGTGAATTGGGAGCTGGACTAGCCACTAGTAGGAGCTACTAGTAGTCATAGTCGTGCAATTGCAGCACGTCCATCAGTGGCCCATTGTCTGTGTCGCGCATACGTAATGAAGTGAAGTGATTGGACTGCAGGGGAATGAAGAGAGAGGGGTGGCCAGGGGAGTGGGTCACATTGCAGTTACCTGACCTGGCCACCTCATCATCCGCAGGATACCCACTACCCAGTCCCCCATTATCATCATCATCACCAGCAGCAGCAGCAGCAGCAGCATCATCGTCATCATGAGCTGGGATGTCGATTGGCTGCTGTTTGTTAGCGTTCATTGTGGAAAAGGCAGGGATAGGGACAGGAGGAGCAGGGACAGGGACAGGGAGAGGAGGAGCAGGGACTGGGCATGCAGGGATGTTGGTGTCGGATTGTGCATTGAAAGAAGCGCAATTAGCACTTCGATTGTGTTCAGTTGACGCGATTTGCATCAAATTAATGTCTTCATCAGCAGACAAACCGGACACAGGACACATTGGACGCGAGGATATGGACACGGAACTCGGACACGGACAATTGAAAACATTTTGTCCTGCAAATAGAATCAAGCCAATAAAACGCGTTGTTCGTTCTTTTTGTTTTTCACAAAAATACAAAAACTACAAACAATAAATAAACAAAAACCCGAAACGAGGCTTGTATTAATCTCGTCACTTTGCTGAATAATTTTGTTTACATTTTCGATTGAATAATAATTATAATTTGTTTATCAAGGGGGCACACATATGTGTGTAGGTATGTATGTATACAAATATAGTGTCAATATTTAAATATTCAATTCAATTTCAAGCTAAAATTCTAATCTGAAAGTGTTTATTTTGGTAGATCATAATTATTTATGGCAGGGAAACTATTTAAAAACATAAATCATTGGATAAATAACCAAAAAAAACAGGAAAGGAAGCTAACTTCGGTTCACCGAATTTAACATGCGCTTGCAGATTGCAAATTTAATAAGAAAATTATCGTTTATTGCTTTCACAATGCAGTGGGTTTTGTGCTCTTTGAATACGTTCGCATTCGTACACATTCAAACGATAAAGAGAGATCGAGCGAGCAAATCCTCGCTCTCGAGAGCGAGCAAATCCATGGCTCTCTCTCTCTCTCCAACGAGCCGCAGTTCAAACTATGGCCGCCGCTGTGGTTCAAATCCATCGCTCTCTGTCTCTCTCCAACCAGCCGTAGTTCAAATATGGCCGCCGCTGTGGTTCAAACTATGGCCGCCGCCGTAGTTCCGCTTGGTGGCTTTTCCGGTCTGTCTTTTAAAATACGTTTAAACACAGGAAAAAGTCATATTCAACCACATAAACCTTATATTTTGTTAATCAGAATTAATGGGAGAATCGATCTAGCTAGGTTTTGAAATTATAAATGGCAAATTGCAAATTTAAAAAATCGTATTTGGCCAAAAATACACCAATTTGAAATCAGAAAGTATCGCTGTGTTTGCTTATATTTTTTTAGCCATATTCTGAACAAAACAAATTTTTTAAAATTTTTTCCAAATTGTTAAAATTAAAATAAACGGTTAATTTAAATTTCGTTTGCAAGTTTGATAAGGGGAAAAAAACTAACACTGCAAAGCTTTTAGAATTTAATTTTGTGTGTTTTTGGCCAATGTATAATTTTTCAAATTTACAATTTGCCATTTACAAATTCAGAAGATAACTATAACGATTCTCCTATTAATTCTGATTAAGAATATGGGTTCGAAAACGTCTCCTTCACTGCGTTGCAAACTTCTGACTGAAATTATAATACCCTGCAAGGGTATACAAAGATAGATAAATAGAAAGCCAGAAGAATTCTTCCAAAAATTACGAAACAACCTTTCCTAAACAGAAACTATACTTCTTTCTAGAAGAAATCTTCCTACTCCCTGAAACCCTAGATTATATCCTGGAACCATCAGCATATAATCCTTACCCCTTAAAGAATCAAACTTAAATAGGGTTTAAAATTGGTTTTTCGCAGTGAAACTTGTTGAATTTGCAGTGTCAAAATAATTGCTTCTAGATTTTCCCGGCTGCAGCATCCAAGTTGTGTCTGTGTGCCTATATCCTCTGCGTATCTGTATCTGTATCTGTAAGTGCGTGTATCTGTGAGTTTGAGAGCACTGAGAGAAGATGTTAGATGGATTTTTTCCTAAAGATATTGTTAAAGAATTAAATTTAATTGTTTACTAAAAGTAGTAGAAAATTATGGATTTTTATTTAATTAATTTCTATTATAAATTATTTTCTTCTTGAGTAATTATATCCTTTTTTTCGCTCTGTGTGGGTCTGGCAGCTGCTTATCCCAGCCGCATCCTGTCCGTCTCCTCGGGGTCTCCTTCTATCTCCGCTTCTTGTCTCCTGGCGGCATCCTTTATTTATTTATTTTCCCAGCTTTCTTTCGCTTTGGTTTTCCTCTGCCCTATGTGTGTATGTGTCTCGCTTTTCTTTCTTTCGTTTCTTTCTTTTTTCGTCCGTTGTTTTTCTGGCTTTCCTTTTCTTTCATTTGCCTTCAATGCAATTATACTGGATAAATATCTTCTTCCGTTTTAGCTGTAATTACAAAAGTTTAATTGAGTTTTCTCGGCTCGTTGTGTTCTTTTTTGCTGCTGCTCCTTCCTCCTGCTACGTGGCTCTGTTGTTGTGGGCGGAGTTTAGGAGGCGGCAATGGAAGTTTTTCCTTCGGCATTCGTCCTGAAGTTGTCGTATCGTTGTCGCCGCGGCTGCTGCTGTTGACGTTCTCCCATCCCAACCCATCCTGTCCCAGCTTCGGCCGTGTGTTTCCCAATCTCACATCCAAATCCAACTCCGACTCCGGGCACCCACTTCAGGCATATCTTTGCAGGGCACTGAGAAAAATTTTGGGATTAATTTTGGGTACCTTATGCAGTTAATTATTTTGTTGCATTTTTTTAAAGACAAATACAAGTCTTAAAACCACAATTTTCTTAAGTTTAAAAAGAGTGTTTTATCTTGGCATTTGTTTTGAAATGTTTCAGGGGATTTAAATGTATAATAATAATTTTTAAAAAGCTGATAGTTTTTAAAACAATATTTTTAAAACAAAAAATATTTTAATAAACTTTTTTCAAATAAAAAGAATATTTTAAAGTTTCAAAATTAAACAACCCAAAAAAAACCTATTCAAGCCTTTAAAAAATCCCGAAAAAATACCTGACTTTTTCTGAGTCACTAAATATATTCTACCAGTGCATAGGATATATCCTCTGGCTCTTGTTATTGTTGATGTTGCAGAAACGAGTAAAAAAAGAGTTGCGGCGCTCGTTGTCAGGCGGCTGCCACAACAGGCCTGTCTCTGACTTTGTCTGTCTGTCATTCTGTCGGTCTGTCTCTCCTGGCCACGTGATTGTTTTCCTTTTGCCGGGCCTGTGGCAAACACTTTGTTAACACCACCCAGTCACCCTCTCTGCCACCTACCACCCTTCACCCTTCTCAAGGGCAGCGCATAATAAAAAGTGATTAAAACAGAAAATAAAGCTGCTAGCTGCTAGCCAGCCTGCCGACCGACGGCTGCAACAATTATTGATAAAATGAGGAGACAATTTCCTGGGCCTACCTCACTTGCCACAACAAAAAGTTAAATAAAAATGCAGGAAGCAGAGGAAATAATAAGATAGAAAAGATTACTTGTTGAATACTTAAATGAATAGTTTTTGTATTACAATTAAATATTTTAAATGGGTTTTAGAACAACTTGTTCTCTATAGCTCTATAGAAAAAATTAAATTAATGTATATAAAAGAGTTACAATAAATAATTATGTTGTACTATAATTTGTAAATTATTAGGGAAAGTTTTAGGTATTCTTATTTGTATAATTTTAACTTTTAACAAAATAACCTAAATATGCCACTTTAGCTGTGAAACCTTGCTTGAGAATATCTGCAATTAAATATAAAAAAATAAATATAAAAAAAAACCTTGAAAATATTATTTGTTTACGACATTCAAGAAATTAAATCTACATGTTCGGTTTTCAAAACAATTTACTACCGCACGTATCACAACAAAATTTAATTAAGATGTAAACACGCAGCAGTAAAAATATAAAAATGAAATACTTACAAAAAATCATAATAAATAACTGAAAATACACTTTTTTCCCAAAGATATATGTATGCATATAGTAGGCCCAACTTTGCCTGAAACGGGTATGAGTGGCAAAAGTCAATTTATATTTTAATAAATAGCGAAAGTGTTGAGGCAGCGTCACAAGAACGCATCTAGCAGGACGAGGCAGGAGCTGGAGCAGGAGCAGGACTATGACTCTGGTTAATTTATTCATTGCAAATTTACATGCTCATGTTTGCAAATTTAAAAATTGCACACACACATGAGTGTGTGTGGGAAGTTTATTCAAAGCAGACTTTCCCCTTAGTAATATGTAAATGGGAGGACCCCGAAGTTGCACGGCATCTGTAGGATGCACTTGCAGCCAAGTGCCAGCATTTACATATCATAGTTAATCCCAGGGATCTGGGATTATGGTTTTTTCAAATTGGCCTACAAGAGGGCTTTTAAAATAAAGCGATAAATAAAGATATTGAAAGGGAAAATTAAGATTATAAAACCTTTATTATTTAATGCCAGGATTTTATAAATGAAACCAGCTTATTTTTAGCATTAAAATGAAATAGTTTTCTCTTCTAAATATCCTGTATCTTGATACCTATTATTGTTTATCCCGAAATCCGTTGGGCAGAGCTACGTTTTCAAATCTAATATAATATATTACGTCCGTCTGAGTAATCTAATATTTATGATGAAAGTATACCTAAGCATAAGGCACTCCTCCATGTCCTGGGAAAAGCATAACCAGACTTATCCACACCCATTTCATATGCATTGGATGAAGATGAAGATGGAGGCTGAGGCTGAGGCTGGGGCTGAAGCTGGAGAGGAAGCAGCACAGGGATAGAGAGCCTTGGAGCTGCTCCTGCTGTCAAAACAAATCCGTAAGAGATTACATTAAAAGGCGCATTTGGACAGCTCAATCGCAAAATAGCAAAACATACCTTTCTCTCTCCACATATCCTCGCTCTCCTCTGCGTGCGTGTGTGTGTGGGTTGTATATCCCCAAAGGATTTAGTAGACGCCAACACCCAAATCAAATCCGCACCCTCACCATGTCCCGCGGGGGGCGAGTCCTTCGTAGCCGTGTGCGACGCTTCCGGTTCCGCTGGAAATGATGGAAAGTTCCCTGATGCAAGCTGACAGTAGTTTTTTATTACGAATTCATGTAATCTTTCTACGTGGCTCGCTTTTTAAAACGGGCTAATCTGCCGCCTGTCTCCTGCCTTTTCCCTGCTTTTCTTATTGCAAAATAAAGGGAGAAAGGAGAAAGAAACGAGCAAGGAAAGGTGGTTGACAAGCTGGAACTTCGATTGATTCAATAAGCGATAAATTATGTTAATTCCAGGTTGAATCCTGCCTGGTTTTCCTCCTCGAACTCAGATTAATGGTTTTCCAGACTGGACCCATCAGGATGTCCGTGTGTCTATCAAAATATATAGAGACATGTGTTTAAAATAGTTAATACTAGGCAGAAAAATGGATATTAATGAAGAAGTTTCCTGTGAAGAATTAAAGAAAAACAATACGATATGTTAGATATTATAAAATATTTAATTTTATCATATTTACAATTTTTTTTAATGTTTTTTATTAAAAGCTCAATTTTAAATGGGTTATTTTACATATTTCTATATTTAATGAAGAATTTTCTTGTGTTCTAAGAACCAGGAAATTTACTTTTGGCTTAAAAAAATTTGTTTCCGACATAAATATATCGATTTCCGATACAAAAAAATACCAGTTGTTCTATAACTTGTATAAATATCGATGCATATAGATCTGGCCAGAAATAAGCTAAATCTTACTTATAACTAATTTTTCCGGAACATTTTCGAACACTGCTCTTTTTATGGCGGCTTCGATTGGCAAGATCGTGTCGTTTCGTTTCGTGTGAATCACAGTGAATTTTAATAATAAGCCCAATAGGAGCTGCACCTGGCGAGGAAAGAAAGATCACTAGGTGAGTACATACGTGTGAGGACGGTCAGCAGGTGTAGCAAACTAAGAGACGCCGACACTTTTTGAAAGTGTGTTTGGTGAGCTTCGGGAACAAATTCAATTGTATTGGTGAACAAAATGGCTGACACCGAAAACCACAATTGATAAAGACGCCAAGAATCTGGAATTGTTAAAAAGTTAAGTTAAAAATATATTCAATACAATACAAAATGCATCCTTTACAGTCTTCACGCCAATTTTGAGCACTTGATGATGAGTGGGTACAAAAAAGAGGTCCCAGAACCAGGGCATGTCGCTGCAAGCGTGACAACATTGAAGCTCAAGCCAGAGCCAACCGATGAAGAGAAACCAGCTTCCGCTGCAGCTCTCGCTGTTGCCAAGCAGCAGATCGCAAAAACCGACCAAGATGCCGAAGAACTGGTCATCGATGAGGACTGTGTGCCAGTGCAGTCGGCTACCAATGGTAGAGCTTCCCACAATGAGGAGAAGATCTTTCCTGACGATCAAAAGTGGACGCCAGCCATGATCTACGACTGGGACTTCGAGGACGAGGACAAACAAACCATTAGCAGCGATGATTCTGACTCGGAAGAGAACGTAACAGTCGTAGCCATTTCGGACTGGGGTGCCAAGCCTTAACACTTAAAACTACCAAAAATCTCGATATATGTATATCCTGAACATGAAAATTAAATATCTCCATTAATACTCATTGTTTTTACTTCCTTTTATATGAAATGCCATTTCTAGTCCCTGCTGTATTAGCTGGAAAGCCTCTTTGGCACACATAACTTCACTTGAAGCAAACCGGCGAACAGCGATTCTAATGCGATTCCTTACACATAACCAAACTTCGGTTATGGCCATCTTGTGTGACTTCGCCGTAAGCCGACAAATCAGCTTAGATGGAGTGCCATGTCGTCGACGACGACGAGGTCGAGTACAGTGGACTCCGAGACTCATGGAATCAGGATTCAGGACCTCCTGCCTTTGGCCACTGAGCCGACAGTTGAACTGACAATCTGAAGGACCTGGCAACCGCAAGGAGCCTTTGTCATGCAAAGAGAGCTGTGGGCGCCCGGCCGCAGTGCCACGCCCACCGACCAGACAAAGGCCAGGTGATGCCGCTGCAAAGGAGAAGAAGGGGGCCAGAGCCCTCCTAATGGAGAAGGAGGAGCAGAGGCAGGACTCTCTATAAATTGTAAAACTATTTTCAATAACAGCACACAACAAGGCAGATGCTGCTCTGCACGGAGCTAGGGTCTCTCTGATTATTTTCTTCTACCTTTGACACGGCACGGTGGGAAAATACCTAAAGAGGGCTCTAAAAGGAATAATATATTGTTAAAATAATATAATAGGAATAGTAATATAATATTTGAAAATTTAATTATTATATAAGAAAATATAGCTAAAGAAAATTTCGAAGCGAAACGTTGTATATAAGAAAACGTTTAGTTCTGATCACAAATTTAAATCTGCTTGCTATAAATTATATTATATATCTATTTTATATTATATATTTTACCGTTTTTATTTTATATTAATATATTTTCTCTTTCAGTGCCTAAATGGAACTGTCCAATGCCATCATCCAACACCCTATGAACTGCAGTAAAGGTAGGACAAATTTAAATTATCAATATTGAAATTATAATATTATCTCAGAATGGTTTATTGAATTTTTTAATACTTAAATTCCCTTCTTATATAATTTATGGGCTAACTGCTTTCAATTTAAAGATCTCTAGGGGGTTTTCTTTGAAAATTTTGAAACAAATTCGTTCAGGACCTGCCTTATTTTCCCTTACAAATATTTTTCATTGAAAACCATTTAAATTTATATAAAAATATAAAAACTCTAATTGACAAGTATCCCAAAGTCGTTTGAAATACTTCTGCTGTCTTTGAAACCCGAGTCCTGGCTCCGACTTTGGACAACTTCTTCACGTGAATACTTTTTCGAAGGGTGAAGAGTGGCGGGTTCTGCAGTCTAATAAAGTTTATTCTTTGCTTCATTCTTTTTTAGTTTTCTTCTCCTAGTTTTCTCTCTTTTTTTTAGTTTTGTTTTTGTGTCGTGTGCCGTGTTTTGTTTTTTGTCCTTTCGTAATTTAGCATATTCCTTGCAGCACTTGTTGTCCTTGTCTGTGCTGTGCTCTTAAGTTTACTTCACCGTTTGCGGTGTGCAAATGCAAATTGCTTGGCTTGCATATTTTTGCCACCCCCACAACCCCTTTACCCCGTCGCCCCCTGTAGTTTTCTCAGCTTCACCAGCCCTTCCCTGGGCCAAGATGGGATCGGAATTGAAGCTGATGTAGCTGAAGTGCGGCCAGCCGCATTGATGGTTCCATCTCGGAGCCAGGTAAGTGGCTTCTTTCGTTGACTCGGGGCCATTTGGACACGAGGAACTAAGGGGAGGAAATCAATTCGCAAATAACTCAAAGTTAACTCATCGAATCAGGGGAGTTGCTGTTTCCGAATGGGAATTGCTTCACTTAATGAAGCGGTGTCTCAAATATTCCAAAGGATAATTGAATATTTGATTTTGGGAGACCAAGGGAGAGCTTGGGAAATACTTGAAAATATTATTAAAATTATTCAAGAAATTTATAGGTTCGATTTTATAAGTCGATTTTTGGGATAATTGGTTTTTTAAGCATTTCTTTATATTTACTATTTATTTATATATGCCTTATTTTAAAATACTAAACGGAAATAATAATATAGTGTATAATATAAGTGTATAATTATGTTCTGCAATTTTGAATTTGTTACCATTCTTTTCTCTGTCCCCCTTAATTATCCTTTAACAATTTAATCACTCACTTGCGATCCACTCATTCATCTTATTCGTTTTGGTTTGAATAAATAGTAAAACTGTTCGGATTTTTCACCATTTTTCCCCATTTTGCCTCGTTCTCTGTTGTCTTTCCTTTTGGTCGTGTGTCCAGATGTTTTGATTCAGTTTTAATTCATTTCACTTGGTGACCCAACCATTCGTCCGGCCCTTGAGTTCTGACTGTTATTTCTCTTCCCATTGTTATTGTTTCACCACTCTTGTTGTTTTTCTTATTTCAACGTTGTTGTTGTTGATTTCCTTGTTGTTGTGATTTTTTTTTTTGTATTTCTCAGAGAGTTGCTATTAAGAAAAACGCCTCCAAGAATAATCGACTAAACGAGCGAGCAAACGAGAATTGATTCACTGAGCAAAAAATACGTTCTAAAAACTATAGCTAAAAATTAGAGTAGAAATGTTATTTAAATGTTTTAAAATATTTAATATATTTTTGGGAATTTTTGATTAAAGTCTTTAGGCTTGAGAAATATATTTAATATATTTATTGGCCAACTTTCAGAGTTTATCCAATTTTCAAGCACATTTTCTTAAAGGGGGTGTCTTGATTTTTATTTCAAAATAGCCCCAAATTTTCCTCCTTCTTTTCTTTATGTGTGAACCCCCTCAATTCGCCGGCAAAGGTCCTTGATATTCCTCGGCAATGTGTCCGCTTCCTTGGGCTCGCCTCGAAATGCAGCCAACCAGCCGGCAATAAAAATATGATTGTATTTTCGCTTGAGTTGTTTTCATTTCTCGATGATGTCGAGAAGGACCACGACCACGACGAGGTCCTCTGTCTGCGGCTGAGTTCTCAGACCCAGGCTCCTGCCTCCTGTGAGTGTGTGTGTCCTGACCCAATGCATGGTTAAATCAGGCGAACGCCAGCGGTCGAGCATTGAACCGCTTGGCGTTGTTTTTCCAGCGCCGCCTTTTGTTTTGTTTTCCTTCCCTTCCCCCCTCCCACAGTTTTCCTTGCCTTCCTTGTGGTGGCTGCCCTTTGCCCATTTTTGAAATCAGGACGAACGGCAACTCTCGCATATATTCGCTACATTACATTTCTCGTTGCCATTAATCGTGCATCTCAGGCAGGACTCCAGGACTCTCGAAAGCATCCACCCGCAATTCCATTTCCATTGCCATTTCCATTTCCCTGCCCTTCGAGTGTCTCGCCCTCTCCCACTCGTATTTACTCGAGTGATGTAATTTTTGAATAGCTTAAGGCATTTCAAAATGTTTAGCAAGGCAAATCCTTTTTAAACGTCGATTTTCCGCTCTCATCCTGTTTACGTGTGTGCATACTTTGCGTATATATTTTAATATATTCCCTGTTATTGTTATTAATAAACATAAATAATGGTAGTTCTTTTTTTTGGCACACTAGAAGCTTGCTAAGAACTTAACTCTGCCTCTGCTTAATGGGGAAATATTAAAATTATCTCTACAGAAACCATTTCTCACTCTATTTATAGAAGTAAATCCCACTTCCAAGTCACAAAAATTAAAATATTTGTGTTCTGCCCAACACTAGCACAAACAGCGTCTCCCAAAAACCAAGACAATGAACAAAAGAAGCGAGTCAAGAAACAAAAAGTTTAAAAAGGAGCAAAATAAGACGAAAAAAATGAAGAAAACAAATTTGTAATGAAATTTTGTATGCTGACATTTCGAAAAATTGCTTTTTAACCTTTGTGCTGCGCCGCCGTGCCCCCCGGAAACCCCCTTTCTAACTGCAGCCACTTCGTGTGTATGTCACTGACATGTTAGACGTGTATCTGTATCTTGACTCCACGCCACGGGTGGGCACCACGACCCGGGCACGAGTCAGGACTCTGGAAGCCCAACCAGGATCCCATACACTAATCTAAAAAAATATTTCTAAAACTAGGAAAAGATTCTTGATATAGGAGAAATCCGACTTTATGATCTATGTTTTACCTTATCTTTTTATGTTTTTATTAAATTGTATTTATTAATTGAATATATTTTTGAGGGCTTTGTATTTTTTGAACAGTGCACCTTGACAAAGTTCTGTGTGCAGCTTGCGAAAATCTGTAAACCGAAAACTCTGTGACATGTTTTTAAGTTTCTCTCAGCCTGGCATGCAGATTATTATTAGGTTGTCCGTCCGTTTGTCCGTGAGTCTGTCTGTCCGTCCCTCCGTTTGTTCATCTCTTTCGCTGTCGCCTGCCAGGTGAGTCTCTGGAAAAGTTTGCCCATGTCCAGTGACAGGGGCCAACTTGGAGGGCAGGGTCGCCGAAATACAGACGGGGGTGGCGACCAAGGACTACGGACTACAGACTTGGGGACTTTGGACTAAGGACTCCAGAGTCCACAGTCCAGAGTCCGAAGACTTGTGCCATAAGTTTTGTTCTAACAAACCAATTACTCGCACCAATTTCCGAAAACAGGCTGACTCGCCTTTAACCTCCATGGATGGATGCGGCATGATGGAAGAGTTCGACTTTGAGATATCCAAACAGAAAGAGGAGCGGCCGAGGCGGAGGTAGAGGCAGAGGAAGAGAAAATGGTAGAAAAGCAGACAGACAGCGACAGGAAAGCTGAAGAAAATACAAATACGACTTTGAGTTACTTTTTCATTATTTTGCCAAGGAGTTTGTCCTTTTGCGTGTGCGAGTGTGTGGAGCACTCCAGGACACTCCCATTCCCCTTTAGCCGGCACCCAAAGCATTCACCCCTCCTTTCTCTCAGTGTGTATGGGTGTGTGTGCTGCAATGTTCAAAACATTGGCAGATGTCGCCGCACTAGCAAAAGTTACGAGAGCGGCAAGTGGAAAGTGGCACAGCTGAATAAGGGAGTGAGTGCACTTGGCACTCGCAGAAACATTAATTTTTTAATATTTAGAAATATTTCTTAAATATTAAAAGTAAGTTTCTACTTTTAACTATAATATATTATAAGAAAACCCAAAAAAAAATCCGTCATTTTATAAACAAACTAAATATTTAACTTAGCTAAAAGTGGGAACTCCTTCAAACCCACTATAAATCTTAAAAAGGTTCTTATAATATTTTTTAAAATATGTTATACATTTTTTTATACTGTTTCTGGAGTATAATTTATAGTTCATTATCATTTTCTCAGTGTTCTGGGGGTGTTGGTAGGGATGGTTGGGGTTAAAAAAAGACAAGACATGCCAGCCAGCCAAGTCAGCCGTCGTCGAGTAAAAAAAAAAGAAAACAAAAAATAGGAACAGAAAAAAAATAAAACGAGCACATATGTACATATGAAAAAAAGTTGCTACAAGTTTTCTTTTTTTTTTTTTTTTGTTCTAATTTTCCTTGCTTTTTTTTCCATTTCTCCATCTCCCTTTCTCTCTCTCTCTCTCTGGCTGCCTTACCGCATGTGAGAGGAGAGAAACCCGAAATTGTTTAAGTCAAAGGGAAGCGGAGGGCTAAGGATATGGATAAGGGTAAGGTGTCCTTAAAGCAGCCACTAAGTGCTCTTAAAACCAACTCATCGGAAAGATCGGGGAAATGCTTTGAATGCTTATCTTGTGGAAAGAGAGGAGAATGCGTAATGTGATTCCTTTATTAGATTTTGTGGGTAGAAAAAAGTGCTATAATCGTAGTAAAAGAAATATACAAATGTCTAAAATATATATTTTAAAAATGGGAAAGAGCTTTGGAGAAAGTATCTTCCAGCTTCCAGCAATATGAAATATTTTAAGGATCTGAGATGGGAAATCCGCGAGGCAGTACAAATTTCGGAGACAATGATTTGTAATCTCAGGTTGATCTCAAGCTGTTTTAATATATTAAAAAATTGTTGGGCAAATATAAGGGCTTGTAAGAAAATCTAAGGATACCTCTCAAAAGTAGTCCTAGTGGGCCTTTATCTCTTTTTTTTTTGCTATAAAGGATTGCAAGTTTTGTGTTCTTAAGATGAACAACTTTTCGCCCTTGAAGTGAGCATATCTGACATGTGGCACGTTGCATGTTGTGCCTGTGAGTGTTTGTGTGTGGAATGTGGGTGTCACCGCCTGCGGTTGTTCTTAGTCGGGATTAAGACGCTTTTCGCAGATGAAGCTTGGTTGGGAGGGGATAGAGGAGCGGACTTGGCTAGTGCGACATAATCTTCTGCTGGCTGCTGCCCCCCCCTTGGCCGCTTAACTTTTTCCACTTGCATTTTGGCCCCGCTTACAGGATATTATGGCAGCAAGGAAGCAGCAGCAGCCCGCGCATGTTGTGTGCGCTGTAAAAAGTTTTTAATTTTTCTTTTCAAACATTTAACTAAAAGAGCAAGTGCAGATCCACACCCCAACCAAAAAAAAAAAATATAAAAATAGGAACGAAATGAAACGACCCTGGAATACCTGGTAAATGTTGTTTTTTTTCGAAATACTTTTGGGGGAAGTTTTTGAATTAAAACAATATTAAGGATTTTAGGTTTTTCGTGGCCTTAGAAAATCTATAAAATTTCTACAAGCCTCATATACCCTCCTAAAGCATGGCTAATGGGTATACAAGAAATGAAGGGAACCTAGGACCAAAAAGGGAGCAGATTCCCATTTTTTCCTTGGGCTGCTGCACTGCCTTTGCCTTTTACCAGCTTCCTTCTATATACATATACATTCATATATATATAGAACTCATAACTTTGGCCTGGCAAAATATCATACGCATAAAACAACATACGATGCAATCTGCGCTTTTCCCGCCCCTCCACAACCCATCTTCTGGCAGATTTTCCTGTTGGTTTATTTTTCTTTTAATGAAACCGTTTTGCCTGGCGGCATTATGACGATTATTATTATTATGAGGCATGCAAAAGTTGCCGTTAAAGCATCGTGTAAAATAATATTTAGATGGCAAGTTTTTCATCCCCCTTCCCTGCCTTGATTTTGGTGCCTTTGGCGCAGCTTAATTAAATTTTCCAGCAAGCCAAAATCCAAAAGCGAAGACCGCCAAATGAAGAGTTGCTCTCTTCCAAAAAAAAAAAAAAACTCAATCGGAACAAAATTTCTGCTTCTCTCCGCCGGGAAATCTCGGAGAAAATCTCTTAAATTAATTGAGTCCTTTAGTTCCGGGTCCAGGGGTCCCCCTTCCTCTCCCCCCATTCACCTGGCCGTAGAAGAAGCCCTGGAAAATTCTTCAGCTTGCAACTCGGTTGACGAAATTAATTTTCCTTTGTTGAGGTCGGATTCTCATTGTGCGAGTGCCATGAAATTCAGCCACAGTCCAGATTTGTATGCACTATGTTCTGATTTTGATGTGGAAGCCAGTCAGTCAGGCAGTCAGCCTTTGCCGGCAACAATTTCAATTGAGGAGAGGTCCTTTTTGGTCCTCGAGCAGATTTACACCCCACACACACACACACAGAGAGAGAGCGAGTGAACGAGGCTCTCGACATTTTTACACAGAACTTGAATGGCTTCTGCATTGAGCGGAAAATTACAGAAACATTTTTGAGCACTTAAGGATGAAGCTGAAGATGAATATATATGTTGACCGATATTTGTGGTTAATTCACTCACTAAACTGTTTGCAAATTAAATTTATATTCAAAAAGTTAATTAATTGTGAATGGGCAATGCTAGAATTTATAGGGAAATATATTTTACAAAGAAAATATCCAAGGAAAACGAACTAGAAAATACCTTCCAAGAAGTTCCCTATAGTTTTCCAGAGTATTTCTTATTCAATAAATTACTCTGTTAATTTAAACTAATCAAGCAAAGCAATATGTTATAGAGAAATTTAGTTTACAAAGGAAATATCAAAAAGGAAATCTTTGAAAACTGTTTAAGGAATTTTCTACAGTTTCCATATTTTTATTTTACTTATTCATGTTGATTTTTCCTTACTAAGTTTTCACTCAAAAGGTTTCTCAATTAATTCCAACTAATTAGTAGAAAATTCTTTGGAAAAGCTCCTGAAAAAAATTCGAAATACCTTCCAAGGAGTCTCCCATAATTTCCAGATTTTTCCTTTACTTTTCCAGTGCACTGTTCGTCCGTCCCAAACTAATTGGCTTTCGATTCGGGGGTAATTTTTAAATAACCAAAAAAAGGAAAACCTTAGGAAGGCCTCAACAAATTACTAGGCAAGAATAAAGGGCTCTCTCTGGCCGGGACTATGCCGGCATAATCATAATAGGGACCAAAGCCGGACCGGGTCTCGGTCGGAAAAGTCTGTCTGGTGCGATAAGGAGCAAGTCCTTTTGTGCTCGCACTTTTGACAAACTACTACTCGGCTCGTCAGAGAGGCAAACATGATGCGGATGTGGATCCGGATGCTGATGCTGATGCGGGCTTCGTTCAGGCCTGGCACAAAGAGGAGGCGGAGGAGGAACGGGAGCCACACTGTCACCGGCAGAAGTCGGTGCTCTAAAACAATTTGCCATTAACATTAATGACAGCAATCGGTGGGTGTATCACTTCTCCATTCGCCCAGCTCCCCTGGCCAAACAAGCGGCCGGCCGATGTACGTACGGCCTTTATGATGACGTTACTCCTCCGACGGACATGAATCTGTAATGGAATTCAATAAAAGCTGAGAGTGCAGAAACCGTTTGACACGGAATTCAATCGACCAGGCCCCCTCCGGGCGTGGAGTGAAGCTGCCCGGCTATCGGGCGGGGTTCGGCGGGGTATGGGCTTTTCTGGGGAGAACGAAACTCATCAGCCGGACACTTGTCGGGCTCATTTGTTAATTTTCTGCAATATCGGCGAGTGGCCATGGCCATGGCCCTGCAGCCTGTGAGTCCTGTGGAATCCTCAGGACCTCGTCGGCCCATCGTCCCATCACATTTAACATGTGGCAATATTTATTGCCATGTGACAGGGCGGTGCAGTGGAGTCTATGAGCTAGGGGATGGCTTTTGTCTTTTGCTGGCATTTATTCATTGATTTGATAAGAAAACTCGAAATTAATCGAAAAATAGCATTATTTAAAGGGGTATTTTGTTAATTAATCGATATTTGTAGAGGAATTTTAATTATTTTATGCATAATTATATGAGTAAAAATTGTTTTTTGGTAAAGAATAATTTTTAATCGGAATTTAAGTTTCTCAGAAAACTAATTTATTTTTCTTATCAAATTGTAAAGTTAATACTAACATCTTCCTAGCGATTTATCCACCTCCCCCGGGCATCGATCACTCACTTTGGCCGAAACCCTGTTGCGTGGATTCCCCCCGTCTGAATAATGACCACTCGAATCGTCTTTTGCGAGACATTAGCCTTGACGAATCCAATTCCCCATTGAAATTGCAGCAAATGAGAATTGAATTGCAGCGGCGGGCACCGTTCGCGAATGTGGCGTCACACTCCATCTCCTGCTGCCTCTCCTCTGCTGCTCTCCTGCTAATTTCCATTCCCCTAATTTTCCATCGCAGCCCGAAATGCGATTATCGATCCAAGTCGAGACCCCCACATGGAGAGATGCTCCCCGCAGACGGAGCTATGACGGATTGTCCAAGCTATTTGCCTGTTTGCTGCCAATTGCCAATTGGCAATCGAACTCTGGCCGAAACGCTGTGGGATTAACCCGGGTGCGAATAGAGCGACGCCTGCGGTGGTTGACACATATGACGTTTTGGCGGAACAGGGGGGTAATAGTATGGGGAGCTCTGGCGAAAGTCATTCCCATAGTCTAAGCTCCATTAATTGCAGTTTGAGATGGATTTTTTCGAAGGGCTTCATGGGTTTATGGGATTCCAGTTTCGAAAAATGATTTTTAGGTATTTACCAGAAGATTTTTTATATTTGAATGGATTTTGTTTCTTTTTCTAAAATAAGATAAGGACATTAACCTTATCTTCTGGTTAAATTTGATGAACAGGACTCTATAAAAGGTAAAAGGTACATTGAGGTTCAATTAAAGTCATCTAAACTTGTTTGGCAAATTTAAAAATATTATTCAAATATAATAATTAGGCTTTATTTTAATAATTTCTGTATCCTCTGGCTAAATTCTACAAAATAAATTTATTAATCTTTATCATTAAGAACAGGGGCTACCCTGTATTGAGGGCATTTCTCCGTCGTTTTGTATCGACTCAATAACGCTGGACAGTGGACACTGTGTGACACTCCCATCTCGCCGGCTGACTTCATTTTTAACGGTCAAGTTGTCTCACAACTTGCTTTTATTGCATTTGCCCGGGAAGAAGAAAGCCATCCGATGCCATTTCATCCGATCCCAGGCAGCCCCCAAACCGGATGTCGTTTCCAATAAACGGCCATCGGAACGGGGCGTTAAGCTGCACACACTCTGTATATATCGGAGGAGTATATCTCTGTATATTACACACATATGCAGCATAGTATGTGGGTGGCCTCTGCTGCCTGCCACTATAATTAATTTCTTTAAGTTCATTAACGTTTGACTTGTCGGGGGAATAAGGGACCAGGACCATGAAGGACCACGACAGGACAGGGAATGGGCGGCGTTATTGGTAGAAGGGCACTTTGCCACTTTGATGACATTGTTGGCCATTTCTCGATTGGCGACTGTCACTCGGTTTATGCTTTTATCACACTGGCTGGCATATAGCCACGGGGGTTTATAGGGTTCACTCGATATGCGTTATGGCACTTCACCCAACTAGCAGTCTCCCTATGCCATGTCTTCGTGGCTATATCTTAATAGGAAAAAATAGCATGTTTTCTTAATTAAAAGAGAGAGAAAGAAATTTTTCTGAAGCGTATTCATAATTTTTATTGAGAGAAAAGTTATTAGTCAGATATTTAGGATTAATATAAAAACCATATCATGTAAAGGTTGGTAGGTAAAGGTAGCGACGGATGATCGCCTTGGAAGAGGCCACACTACTTCTCGTAATTCTTCCTCTATTCGGAGAATATATATTTTAAATCATTTCCTTCATATGTACGTTTTGACCCCTTCACCAACATAAATGCAAACAATGCAGGCGCGCATGCGTCCCCCTCTTTAATTTTTACTACACTTGCTACACTTACTACACTACACTTTTTTTTTTACACTTGCCACTATTTATTTTATGGCTAAAATTAAAATGGTTCTACTTCGGTTCGATTAATAAATTAAACAACTGAATACTTCAAATATCGGCAGCTAAAATGGCCGATATTTTTAGTAATTGAATCAAATAGGCAATTCTCCGAATGTAAACTGAGTAAACATTAGAATATCTTTATTTTCCCCTGTATATAAAAAATTTTACAAATGGGCTTTCGAGGTTATTTCATTCCTTGACTGTTGGGCAGGACCATTAATTGTGTTTGTCCTCGGCCTAGTGCCCCATATGGGCATTTAAGATTGTGGCGCGGTTTGAAAGGCTCGCCTTTTGGAATATTTTCGCCGCACTCAATTGAGGAGGTGACCCCGTTACGCGGAAACCCTTTGAGCCGATGGTGCGGAGGTGTTTAAACCGTTCGCGTTCCAATTCATTTTTCAAAGCTAACCCCACCCAAGCGTGGATGTTTCTACCCAACGTTCATTTTTTGGCAGCTCATGAATATTCATAGACATGAGCGGGCCAAAGGACCAAAAGGACCACCACCACCACTGCCACCTCGGCTATCTGACACAGTCAGCACTCTGTGCGGGAGTGGGACATAATGCCGGGAGTATTTTGAAAACGGCTTGCCTTGAGGTCAAAGCTCAGAAGGGAAATGGAAAGAAACAGACTGGCTTGCTTATAGTATGTTGCCACCAAGAGGATTCTATTTCCTACTTAAAACACCCTTCAAATTGTTTATATTTGTTTAAGAAACCATAAAAATGTATATTTTATGAATGCAGCATTTTAATAAGCGTTGAAAAACTGCCATTTAGTAGCGTTAACTAATTATTACAACTAATTTTTGTCGAGTGAAAAAAGAAAGATTTGTAATTAGGCAGTGCAGTGGAAGAGAGTTCATTGGAACTGGTTAGTACTGTTCAGGATAAGAGCTAGGTCTAAATGGGGTTCATAGTATATTATATAGGATCGTATGAGCGTCGACTTTATCATGAGAAATTTCCATATTTCATTCTCCTTCGGGCTTGGCGAAGCGCTTGGTCCAGTAACGAGCAATCCGGTCGTGCTCTGTGCGATTGTTCATGTACATGTCGGCGATGTAGCTGTCCAAAGGATCATTTGGATTGCAGTCGCCCATCAGCAGATAGATGGAGAGTAGCACCTGTGGGATATATATTTACAAAATAAATATAAAATATTTTGAAACGTAAATAACAAATCAAGGCTCACCTTGGACACTGTGATAATGGGCGACCAGCGGTCTGCCAGTACATCCAGGCAAATGGTGCCGCATCTGTCGACGTTGCAGTGATAGATGCGCGTGAGGAAACGGACTATCGGTGGCTTAAAGGGATACGAGGTCGGGAAATGTATGTCCAGGCGGAAGTGCCCGCCCTCATAGACAGTTCCGGCCGGGCCATTCACAATGGCGGTCCAATGGTACAGATCCTCGGCCTTGATTTCCACACAGCAATATGGCGGCGGATGGGCACGAATCTCGTCCAGCTCGTGCTTGAGGCGACGCACGTTGCAGAGGGAAGGATCGGTGCCACCGGTCCCTTTTCGAGATCCCAGCGGGCGCCTGCTAGTACTCATGCCAGCCACATTATCGTCCAAGTTGACGATGGCAGGCAGTACCTCACCAGCGGTGGAGGCGGCTGCATCAGGCATCGGATCGAACTGGTCTGGGTTTTCCTCGGACATGTTGGGAATGTTTAAATAAAATCTATAAATTGTTTGCTATCACCGTCCGACTGCTTCAAAAGGGAATTTTGTAAAGAATTTAGAACTTTGGCCAAACCATCAAAGCCCTTGGAGCATGGAGAACTGTAACGAAGCCTACTTGGAGGCAACAAGAATAATATGAGAATGAGCAAACTTAACTTGAATTAATTTTGATTCTTTTGAATTAGTGCTGGTAAAGTTAAAATTGAAAAAAGAGATCCATCAGCGTTTCCACCTGAAGCTAAAGTTGCCAGAAGAGAGTATATTCAAAGAAATTTTAATATATAGGATTCGTAACGCCATACGATTTTTGGCACACAATTTTTTTGGGCTTCATTGGTATGTTCCTCTGCTTATTTTCATCATTATTTGGCTTTAAATCAAATTGACTTCCTTTAGGTGTTTTTCTTTTGCATTTATTTACTGGCTTTATTTTGTGTTCCCTTTTTAAGGAAAATTAGGAAAGTGAGGGAGCAGGACAGGATGCTGTGGCCAGGACTAAAACGGAAGGAGCCAGAGGAAGGGCGCATAGATCTAAGGAAAGCGACACTCAATTTGCGAAATGCAATAAATTGAATGAAAAGTGTGAAAATGAAGAGGAGTCATCAGCATCGGCGACAAAACACTAACGACCAAACAGAGAAGGAGAGACAGACAGAGACAGGGAAGGGAGAAAGAGAGATAGGGATAGAGCAAACGCTAAGAAAGCCAGAAAATGTAAATGAAAAGTCAGGAAAATTTAATAATAAAAACATCAGCATAAAGTGAAACGCATAAAATCCAATGAAATGTAAAAGGCGCCCGCTGGACTTTCTTCATGTTGTGTCCTGGTTCGTTGCCCTGCTCGCTTGGCACTTGAAAAAAATATTTTTTTAAAGGATTTTGCAATTTAAAATTGATATTAATTTATTTTGCTTTTGTAAAAAACTGAAATTAATTAATTACTTGATTTATTTCAAGATTAAACCCTAAGCCTAAAAGCAGGCAACAAATCCCATTTTGTTTTTGCCTCAACTTAAAGCATTCTTTAGATAGAAACTTTTTAATCCTCAGGGATTATATTCCAAGTGTAGGCCATCTCCCAAGGATGTGTGTGCGGGAAATAGCGTCGGGTAATCACATTTCTCTGGTATCTGGTATCTGTTCTAGCACGGCAGTGTCCTGCAGCCGGCAGGATATGCTCAATTGAACATGTTGATTGCTGACAGCGCGTCCTCGTCCTGACCCATCCCGATCCCTCGGCAAATGAGGAGTCAATTGAAAATCAAGTTAGAGCCGGCTTTAATGGAATTAGTTCTACATGGCAGCGAGGCATCTGCGAGCTGCGAGCATCTGTGAGATGCAAAGCGAGGCAGCAGCAGCAGCGGCAGCTCAAAGGATGTGTGTGTGTGTCGGGGCATTATAATACTATATATATGTATATGTACACAGTCCCGGAAGTTCCACTTACTTGCCCCTTACTTACGACGACGAGTGCTGTTTTGTGGGGCACACACACTTGCACCTGGGCAAACTTTTAAATGAAGCTCGATTGGAGCGTTGAAAAGCGTGTAAATGAAGTTAGAGCGGAGAGCAGAGCCACACCTGTGTTTTTAGCTAGGAGCACACCCTGGAAAAATCTAAGAGGGATTGATAGGGTTAAAGGTAGCATTATTTAAAGTGAGAGAAATAAAAATTATATGTGTTTTATCTTCTCTTTAATTGTGATAATACTTATACGTAGTTTTTATCACTTCGGTTGTTAAGATCCTTAAAGAAGTGCGTAAAAATATGACATGCTAATTTTTTAGGTACCAAATTCGGTGTGGATTTGGTTTGTGAAGAAAGAAGTTAATTAATTTTGGCAACAGTTAAAGGTACAATATTTTAATTATTTTATTTAATGCTGTAAAACTGTCTAGCATTATTCGGAATACTTTAGGGTTCTAAAAACCGAAATGATTTCTAAAATAAATTCCTAATATAAATTTCCCTTAAATAATAATTTATTGCCTAAGCAAAGCCATGAATCATTCCCCCCTTAAAACATATTAGCTAAACTCTTGAGAACTTGTTACCTTTAGCCTCGAATTACAATGCCATCTTGTGGAGTACATGTTGACGAGGATAACGGCTGTGCTGATAGCGCCGAGGACTCGCCAGAAATGATTGAATGAGTGCTGGCTTGAATGCTTGGGCGAACTGGTGCATGAATCAATGAATGACTGAGTGCACGAAGGGCAATGGCAATGGCTATAAAGTGTGGCAGTGGCACTGGCAATGGCACTGGCGGTCTGTGGACGGGCGGATGGGAAAACTGTAAAACGGAAAACTGAAAACTGATGGGGTTTTTCCCGGTTTCCCTGCGACAGCTGATGGGTTATTGGACGCTTGCGGTAGTCGTCGTGCCTGGTGCCGGGTAACTGCCTTTGTAGCTTAATTGAATTTAAGTGCGACGCACAATATGCAATATTGCAAAATGAATCATCGCACATCGTACACATGTATTCACTCCGCTCACAATTTTCCCCACACCACACAGCTTTTTCCCGGCTCTTGCCACCAGTTTTTCCCCCATTCTCCCCCGCCCTCTCTGGCACTGCCTCTGCAAAGTGCATTTGACTTTGTTGCACGATTTGTTGCCGTACTTGAAGCCACTTGCCAAAACGTCAGTGTCAAAGGAGCCGAAAGCCGAGTACTTGGCAAACTTTGTTAGTTGCGACTAAAATAGTTTTATTAACGGCCAACGCGTCACTTTCCTAGCTGAGCAAAAATATATATGCATGTATATTCAAATGGAGTATAGCGAGTGTATAGACTAGGGAATTTAATTTAATCCGGAAAAGAGTTAACACCCACAGAAGAGGTTTTAGATTATTATAGAGTATTAGCTTTACAGGGTTACTAAGGGTGATTTAAGTAATTTACAAGACAATTTTTCACACTCTGAGCAATATATCTGCTTTATTATCATTTTTTTGGGTTATTTATTTACCAGGTAAATAATAATAAACTTATATGATACACAAAATGTATTATTTTCATTTTTAAAAATTTAATACTGCATCTTTTTGATTATTATTATTAACAGGGAAATGAAAATATTAAATCATTCAAAAAAATCAATCAAAAATCATTTAGTTAATGATAAATGCTTTCTTAAAATGTACTTTCATTTTACCCAGAAGGCAAACAATTCAAACATGATTTAGCTCTATTTTTTTGTTTAAATGTATAAATTAAAATGTATATTCAATTTATTTAGTAATTGCTTGCCATGACTTTGGCCTGACTGAGTTTGGTGCGGGTAGGGCTTTTGGGTGCTGCGAGTCCGCTGAATGAATGCACTCGTGTGGCACTCACTTGGGCCTGCCAAGTGTTGTGCTCAACTTTGGAGCATCGTTAAATGTCGCTTTAAAAAGTTGCTGCCACGCCCCCCTTGCTACACCCGATTTTTCAGCCATTTCTGCCAGCCTTTTCCACCATTCTCGCCCCTCCCACTTTTCACTCATTCTTCTCACCGTTTTCCCTTCGCTTTTCTCACCGAACCAGTTACAGCATATAAACAAACAGTGCCAAAACAAACAACTCCGATGTACGGTTCCACCTTGCCCCCTTCAGCACCCTCTCCACCTTTCCACCTTGGCCGTTGTCCCCTTTTCCCCCTGCAAATAGAAAGCACTGAGCGAAAATCGATGTGCATAAAAGAGTAGCCAACAAGTGAACAAAACAAAACAAAACAAGTCAACGGCAAAAAAAAAAATAAAAATAAAAAATACTGTTGGAAAAAAAGCGAGAAATGGGAGGCGGTATGATGCGGCAGGAAACTTGGACCAGTCCACATTAAGGCAGCAACCTAAAACTCCCTCCGTTCGGGAGGAAAAAAGTAACGAAACAGAAGAAAAATGTCACACGGCTGAAAATAGGGAATTTTTTAGGGTTTTAAGTCGACCAAAAGATACTCAATTTTAGATTTGTTTTGATTATTGTAAGCTTAGAAAAATGGAAACATTGAATTTTACTCTTATTTCGTATGTCTTTTTTATTTTAATTATTTATTTATTTTATTTATATTATATTAATTTTTTAGGAACCCCAATATCCTCTTGTCTTTGTTTGTTTAAAGCGAAGCTTCTTTTGTTTATTTTTTTTTCAGTATCTTAAATATATCTAATTTTGTTGTTATAAAATACAAGTCCTAGTCCCAAGGTAACCGCCTTTACAGGGTATACAAAATACAGGAGAGTCGAAACAATTTGTTGGGCAGCGTTTTTGGCGACCAGCGCAAACACTTGGCACTTGGCACTTTTTGATGTTGTTAGTGGCCATGTCTGCTCGCCAGTCTGGTCCTGGCCAGGTCCCTGGGTCGTCCAGCCCGGATCCTCCTGGGATGGGACCGTGTCCAGCCATTCCTGCAGGTGTCGCCGCGCAGACTTGCAAACTATGCACATGGCGGTAAATACTCCGCTCGCCACGTGGCCAAAACCGCGTTCCACTGTTTCCGCTGGCCAAAAATTCTGCGTCCTGCCGCCGCCAACAAGGAGCAGCTCCTGGCGGACGCTTAAATTTACTGCCCTCAGGCATTTCATTTGGTGTCGCGCCCCAAATGGAGGAGGAGTGTCTGCCCTTCCGTCCGCTTAAAATGAAAACAAAAAAAAAGAAGAAAAATAACAGAAACAGAAAAAAGAAAAGCAACGAAGAGAAGCTGAAATTGGCGAAAAATACGAGTTAGGTTAACATTTTTGGCTAAAAACTCTGGCCAAGACGAAACAAATTGTGCCAGCTGTCATTTTGGACAACAGTTTTGGTTTTAAAGGGATTTTTTGCGTTGATTTCGTTGATTAAAGGAATAAACAGGAAAGTCTTTAAGGTTTAATTATTAAATATTTTTGTATTCTAATTATTGTAAATTTGAATAGTTTCAACAAGCCATTTTTGTGTAATCTTTCTGAAAAAAAGAATTACTATTGAATTTGTTATCCTATTTTCTTATCCTTTCCACCAAACACATCTTTAGGCTTTTTCAAAAAGGCTTTATTTTTATATTTTGAAAAATATATATCTTACTCTACGTATGTGCGGCAATATGGACAGCTTTATACATTCCTGGGCTTTCGATTAATTCGATTCATGGAACTTACCCAACTTATTCGATTTCCTTGGCTCACTGACTCGATTTGTTTGGCGCGACGTCAACATCCTTGGCGAGGGCAATGCAATTTACAGAGCTCGTCGCGGTTATCCAATAAGCCGAGGCTAATAATAAATTGAATCAACTTTAATTCGATCCACCCACTAAGGGGTTTTATCATGGGTTTTCCTAGGGGTCGGAACATGGAAAAACACCAAGCCGTCGCCCACATCATTTCACGCGGAAATCAAAGACGCTTCCTTATTTTTCTTTAGTTTAAATTGCAGGAAATTACTTTCCAGTGGTGGCAGAGTGCCATTTTCCCCCCCGTGGGATTTCTCATCTTTTTCGCTGATATTAAACTCAAAGGTAAGACGGGGAAAGGAGATAGAGAGGAAGATATATATATATATATACTACTCCTCGTCCTCCTCCTTCGCTCTGACCATGCGGATATTGAGAAGAGCAGCGAAATCTTAACTGCTACTTATCGAGTCGCGCTTTCATTTTGGCCCCGTTGCCACGGAAATTCATCAAAATCATATAAACTTGTTCGCCCCGCCCTTCGGCCCCTTGCCCCTCCCGCCTGCTTGGGCCGGGGAAAATCTCATCTCGAATCTCTAGACTTGAGTCGCTGGCTCTGGCAGCATTGCGGTCTATCGTTTGGCCAAAAAGTTTCCTTTGGACCATCTGCATGTTTTCTTACACGGTTTTCCACGATAATCGGCTTCTTCTTCTACTTGTTATTGTTGGTGTGTTGTTGTTGTTGGTGTGGCTGCCAGTGGCACTTGAGCAATATTTGATTTTCTTCTTTGATGCCATTAGCTTTTCTTTCATTCGCTTTTCCCCATACCCTTTCCAAGGAAGCTATTTTAATTCGTTGGCCTTTCGGCAAACGCTGATTTCTAAAGCTTCTGGGAGTTTTTTTTTAAGATATTTTTATAGATTTTCGATATGTTAGAGACGCGGTTTGAAGATTTATTCTAAATTATTTAAATAAAATAAATGAAAACAAGCTTTTGAAATGATTTTTAAAACATCGAATATGGCTGACTTTTTGATCTTTTTGTATTGTACTTAAAATCTTGAATTGATAATCCCTTGATAAGGGTACTACCCCCATCGACTTCTCTGCTGGAGGACACTTTGCTGGGCTGCTGTATTTTTGGTTCGTCCCGTGCCTGGGCCCCAGCCAGGATCTGGAACCGGGACCGGGACTTTGGCTGCAACTGTGACTGAGCCTCCTTCACCTGGTCACAGTTGTAGTCGCAGTCCGTTTCCTGGCGCAAATCGCGCACTCCAAGATATACTTTTGTAAATGAAATTGCAAAATATATATAAACATACATACATACATATATTTATATATTTCTTTGCCTCCGCTTTGCTCGCTGACTCTCCACTCGCCGATTTCCCACAATTTCCTCCACCACTTTCCACTTGACAGCTGAAGCAGATAATGCGTTTTGCCACTGTTGCATTGCCCCAGAATGGAAGCAGGAAGGGACTGATGTCGGAATGGGGCTGCAAAGGGTCCCCTTCTGGTGCTTAGAAACCGTTCGAGTAATCAAAGCTCGACGACTACTGCCAATGCCAAAAGCAGCCAAAGCAATCAGCTTTCGGGGCCCAGGGAGCACCTGGAAAAACAGTTTTCCACACACTATAATATATAAACATATAGAATACATCCATGGATGTGAGTGTGCTTGTGTGTTTGAGTTGGCAAAAACAATCTTCGAATGATGTGCATTAGGGATGAGGGCAATCTTAATGGGTTTTAATATGGCAAAATGTATACAAGTATTATATTTTTCAAGTTTTAGTTATCATTATTAATTGATTTAGTAATTAATAAAGTTCAAGTCTTGAAATTACTTAAAAAGTTGTCTCAAAGTAAGCAATACATTTTTTTAGAATTGTTTTGAACAGCATTTTAGTGAATAATAATTATTGGTAGCTTATATTTATAAAAGATAAACTAGTATCTCTAATTCTTTCGAGTCTGACATGTGTGTAAATATATAAAGTGGATATATACGTGTGTTATTCCCCCCACACACACACACACACTGTAAGCAGCAATCTCAGTTGCATTTTAATTACCGAATCAAAAATCAGAGAAGCGGAAATACTTATGAATTTCTTATGAAGGAGAGACGACGACCAAGAAGGCGTCTCAGTCGCAGTCGCCGTCGACGTTGGCGATGATATCAAAAAGATGGCAGGAAAAAGAGCAACAACCAGGAATTTAGCAGGAAAAGCTGAGGAAAAAGGCAGTGGCAGAAGCAGCAGCAGCAGCTGCTCTCTCATGGCTCAGATGTAATGCCACCCAAAATTCACCAAGGCAGTGCCTTAGTTTTTGGCTGAAACGGGAGAGGGTTGAGCCATAAGTTTGTGTATTTTTTATATTTTTAAATGAAAATTCTAGGAAAAAATATGCTGAAATTTACAAATTTATATGTGTACCATTTTTTTTTTTAATATTTCATTAAAATTATGACATAATTGAGAGTTTGGTGGCTCTCAAGTTCTAACGGCTTCAATTCATAATAAACTTTAAATGAATACATTTATATAAAATGTATTAAAATATTTAATAACATTTATTTCAGGTTCTAAACATTTTTTTTTTTAATTTTACAAACTATGAGAAAAGCCAAATACTTAATACTTCTTATAAATTCTCAAACTCGAATGGTATTATTTCGAAATAAAAGTCTTTATAATGTTTAAAATATTTATTAAAATTAATTTAAGCCTATAAATATTATTTCCTAAATTTAGAAACAATTTCCTATATTTATTGAATTTCAAATTGTAAATTTCAAGAACCCTTCTCGCTCAGAGCAACAAAACCAACAAGGCAGTCAGACAAATTGGTTTAACACACACATATGAGTGTGTGTGGGGAAATGGGGGGTGTGTATGGCTGTCAGGGTGTGCCAGTGTGTGTATGTGGGTGCATATGGAAGCGGCAGCCAACGACGTACAACTGCGAAATGTGAAAGATGTTTAATTCAAGTGCGGGCGTTTTTGGGCCAACTACTGTATTTGTATCGCTGCACTGAGTGAAAAATATAGCATAGATAAAAGGGCTTACTAACGGAGATTAAATGTAGCTAGGTAAATGAATTTATGAGGTAAACAAATATACACTTTTAATAGTTTAGGAATAGGTAATATTAACAATATTAAGGTTTAATATGAGATACATTTTCTATCCACAAAATTTCTTTGGAAGAAACTATTAATTAAATATATAAAAACAAACTTTAGAGCCATTAAATTTTTACAAAAAAGTTGCAATAACCTTTATATTTTTTCCCCCAGTATATATCCTGCGTCTGGCTCTGTATCGGTGTGGGTCTCGTCTCATTTTATGTGTGTCTGTGTCTGTGAATTTTGTCTGGGGGTCGAGGCCACGCCACCTTAACCCCACACCGCCCCTGCTGCCGGCTGCTGCGGTTGCACTTTACTAAAAAATGATATACTACTGACATTTCCCATGTCTACTGCCCCGGCCCGGACCTTGTCTCGTTCCGTATCCGTTACGTTATGTTACGTTACTTTTTGGCACATCTGCGAGACATTCGCATTCGGCATTCAGCATTCCCAGCATTCAGACTCGCCCCTGTGCCACTTGGTGGCCATTAGAGTGGAACTTATACTCGTCATTTTCGGCTTTAAGAGCCTGATGAGCCATGACAGGCGATTGCACAGAGTTCCAGGATCAGTATCAGTTTTGATTTTGATGACTTGCAGTCAGTATATATTTCTTTTTGGGGGAAAAAAGATATCAAGACTTGTTAAGGGATATAAATAAATTATTAGCAAATGTAGTTAAAACTATTATTTGTAATAATATATAATTCCACGTGCCCATATCGGGCCCCCGGGCGTATACGTGATTTGTGTTTATCATCAGCAGACTAGATTATAGACCCTAATTGCACACTTATTAAAACTTAATTGCAGTCTAAATAGATAAATACAATGGTTTTTATGGGTCCCCGAATTAAATTATAATAAATACCTAATTTTGTTGCTAATTTAAGCACAGTTAAGCGGCTTTCCTGGCACAAATCCTTGCCGTGAATTCACCCATAATCCCCGCATGTAAGCTCTGCTCCGAAATGCAGTTACAAACACCTGAAAGCACCTGCGAAAAATATCCCATTTTTTTGGCAGTGAGTAAGTAGATTTTTATTTAAGTCGACCGCGTTATTGTTTTTGTTTTTTCATGGCAACTTTTTTGGCAACATTTTCCACCCGCTGCCGCCGTCGCCGCCCCCTTTTGGTAATTTGTCTGCAGCTCCGCATATTTGTGCTTAACAATTATTTATTTATGAGGTAAACATCATTCAGATGCAGCAACGGTGGCTGCTTTATGAATACATAAATGCTGCGCCGCCTTTAACCCCTTGGCCTTAACCCCTGTCTGCCCTATCCTTTATACCAGTTAGCCTCCCGCCTACCCCTTGCCGGCGCCCCAAATGGCCATTAGATTGGCCAAATGACCGTTGCAAATCTGATTGCATTTACATATGCAGCGGCACAGGTCGAGCTTTTGAGGGGGAGAGAGCAATTAAGGGGTTATGGTGGAGTGTTGGGGCTTAGAAAAGGATTCAAATTAAATTATTTCGTGGATTTTAACTGACGGAAATCAAAATTTAGATAGGTATTTTTTAAGTACTCAAAAAGTAAGTCAAAGCAAAACAAGTAAGAAAGCTACAGTCGAGTGAGCTCAACTGTGAGATACCCGCTACCCATACTTAAACCAGAAAAGCGTCAGGACGCCAGAAAAAACAATTAATAAAATTTTGAACATAACGGACAAATGCAAATCAAGTGTAATATAATCACATGCATACAAAAATACATACACATGTATCTATGTGTGTAAAAACGTGTCATTATTGCATTCAAGCGGCTAATAATTATTACCATTTATTAAAATTTCTTCTCGAATATCTTTTAAGATTATTTTCCGAACACAACCAAGATCTGATAAGAATATTTAGTTGGTCTAATTGGTCAACCAAAGGTAGCCTGCTGCCAGCAGCCGTTTGTGGCCATACAAAATTTTTCCTTAATAACTTCGACAATTTTTATCTGATCGCAACCAAATTTTCAGGGATCACACGGACTATAGTTCTTAATATACATATTGAAATTCGCGACTCTAGCTTTAAAATTATACGTTTAATACGCTTTTTTATGATTTGCGGGGGCGGAAGTGGGCGTGGTAAAAATTTGAAACAAACTTGATCTGCGTGCAAGCAAAACAAATACTGTCGAAAAAAAATTAGAGCTCTATCTCTTATAGTCTCTGAGATCCAGTGTTTCATACGGACAGACGGACAGACAGACAGACAGACAGACAGACAGACAGACAGACAGACGGACATGGCTAGATCGACTCGGCTGTTGATCCTGATCAAGAATATATATACTTTATAGGGTCGGAAATGCTTCCTTCTACCTGTTACATACATTTCCTGCCGGCACAAAGTTATAATACCCTTCTACCCTATGGGTAGCGGGTATAAACATAGAAGAGGAGTTGAGAAAGGTTTAAAAAATGTTTCACACTGAGTTTATTAATATTTAAATATACATATAATGAAATGCTCAAGTTCAATGTATAATAATGTATATTGTTTATAAATATTTATTTTGTACAATAGAGGAGCTAAGGTTGAAGTCTAATGAACCTGGAAATAATTTACAAGTGAACCCAAAGGTTTCTCAAAATTTTCCTTAAACTGGGAAACTTTCTTTTATAGACTTAAAATTAATATTAAATAAGTTGACTAAAATATATTCACCTTTCCTCCTTTATTCTCCAATCCATTCCGAAATATATACAAAATATATCCCCACACTTAAAAAGGCCTCAAAGTTTTCGATTTTATGCTGCTGTTGCCCTGGATAATTGCCTTTGAAATCTCCGGTATTATCTCGTGTGCGTCTCAGTTGGAGACCCCATATCCCTCCCCCACTGCCGCCAAGTGCCCTTGTTGGCCATTGTTTGGCCTGCTGCTCATTTGGTTTTGGCTTATTGGAATGGCGAATTGGCAATTTGCTGCACTTGCCGCGCGTAACAACTGAATATTGAATATGAAGCGATTGCTTGGCGGCTTCCCCCGGCACGTCCATAAATATTTGATGACACATAGATACAGAGAGGATATGGGATACAGGAATAACTTGATTCAAGGATACACGCCAGCAGGATACAGGAAGAAAAATGTGTGTAATTGTGCACTACTCATACGGGGAGGTGGGTAGGTAGGAGAGACCGCAGCTTCGAAGGAGAACAGCGCCTAAATTCAGAAATTCATTGCGAATCCTGTGGAGCCTCCTGCTTTTCAGTCCTCTGATTATGCAGAAGGATGCACTGAGAGAAAAGAGAAGTTGTACTAGTTAAGAGTGGGGAAAAAATTTACAAGTACTATGTTTTCCTTTTAAGAGAGAAACTTATGCATACAAAATTCTTAATTATTTTCGTTAATATATTTATTTAATTATGATTTTCTCATATCAATCTATACCATTTTTCAGTCTCAGTGTCCATGTTTTATTCAGCGGATCGGGCTGCGGGAGTCGGTTATTGTATATCGCAATATTCTTATTTAGTTTCATTGTGTTTTCTTCGGTTATCCACCACAAGGGGCATAAATATTTGAGCACCTTTAGTGCCCAGCCTTCCCTTCACTCGTCCCGTTTCTTCCTTTTATCCTTTTTGCCCACAACACTTCCCGTTCCCCTTGGAGGAATCCCCCAGCCCTCCCAGTCCCGCCTGTCCTCGTTTTGGCCACAGGCAAATATTTGAAATTGAATCAAGTGGCAGTGCGAAAGAAGATTAGGAATTGGCTTTGGCCGAAATGAAATCGGGCTAAGATGCCAACCGAAACATTCTTATTTAATAGAAGAGGGAGGCCACTCGGATATATATATATATATTTTGCCATAGTTATGTATATTTCTTGAAGTCAAAGCCTTGGATAGAAACGAAAGAATAAGAAAATTATTTCCGTTATTATTTATATATTTTTTAAGGGATACCTTACACACTTCTTGTAAGAAGGAGTATACCCTTTAAGGAGGAATTAACCTTCTAAGGAAGAGCACACCCAGTAGGAAGCAGTACACTCTGTAGGGAGAAGAACACCCTGCAAGGAGTACTACACCCTGCTCCCTCTTCCTCTGCAAACTTTCTTTAGAAAATATTCGAAAAAACACATCAATTTGTATCAATATGCCAAGAAATAAATGTTATGAAATGTCAGTAAAGTTCTGAAACCGGAAAATAATCAAATGCCAGCTGAAAGTGCGCCTCAAATCGAGTCAAAGCCAGACCCAAATCGTTTAAAAGTTATATGGCCAAGTTTGCTTTGCTCTTTTGATGCCAACTTTGGCTGCGGGACTTGTTTCTGCCTCCTTTGAGTGGAGACTAATATCCCTAACGAGATTTCTCGGCGATGATGGCAAAACGGTTGCCAGCTTCGGGGTCATTAAATCGACGGAATGGGTATGTGTGTGTGTTTGTTTCGAGAAGGTCGAGGCAAATGCCGAAGTGCGAAATGTGAAATGCGTTTGGCAAAAATGCCGACCGACTCATAAAATGCAATGCTGGAATAAAAACAAATTCACGCGGGTGCGACAAACCAAATGACAAGCACATTAAGCCCCCAAACACACGCACAGCTCACCTAGGCACACACAGATATCAAAAATCTACACTAAAAAAAAATTCAGACTGTTGAAAATATATTTGTCTTGGCAAATTTTAGGCGGGGCTTTGTTATATTTAAATTTAAAGCAAGTTTCCTGTGAATATATTTTTTTAATATGAATTAAAGCTTAAGATAAAATATTACTGATAAAACAGAGTCACAATATAATAGATTACCAGTAAATAATAAAAATAAATATATTTTTTTATTTATTTGTAAGTAAAAACCATTCCAGATCAGAACATTTAGGGCTGAGATTTTAATATCATATTTATAATACCAAATAATCCAATTAAAATATTTGTAAATATGTTAGACCTATTAAAAATTCCCTTAAATAAAAAGTTACTAAATAAATTTTATTATAATTATATAGGTTTTAATTATATATTCCTTATTTTCTTCCTCCTTTTTTTTCGCCCTCTGTAGGCACGTCTGTATTCGTAACTTTTGCAATGATTTCGCCATTAGATTTTATTTGCACTTTCGTTGACATTTTGCGCAGCCCCAAAACAACACAAAAACAAACAACCTGAAGTAGTAGTGGATAGGAGGGGATGGGTTTTCCAGAGAGAGAGGGGATGGGATTTTCCTGTGGTGCATAACGTTTTAAAGCGGCTACAAAATCTCCAAAGCACACTTGAGTTAAATCCAAGGAATATGCCACGACCTGAGACAGGTGCGGCAGCCGCCACTGCCTTCTCTGCTCCTCTTCTCCTTCTCCTTGGACAGTCGAAGGATGTTGATGTCTGAAGGTGGATATAACAGAGGGGTTGCAAAATCGGCAGCAGGGGTGGAAAATTCAGAAGAAAAGGACAGTAGCAGTCGTAGCAGTAGCTGTGCCATTACCACAGTCAGACAGATGCAGAGACATCCAGCAACCACATATGACACTTGTTAACCCAGCAACAACAAGCGGCTCCGCAGGATGCTGGGATGGTGGGTTAAAGGACCTCTCAATGGGACTGTAGTAAAGCTTTAGATAAAGCAGAAAACTAGCTAAGTGTGACTAATAATTTCTTGAAAGTAATTGAAGAAATATAATTACAAAAATATATATTATGCTCCTCAAAGGACATTACATATATTATAAAAAGATATATCAAAGAGTTCAGCTGGAAACAATAATATTTTTCCCTTCTTTTAACCCCAAAACTTGTCTCTAAAAAAAGCCAACTCATCGGCTCTAATGGCCACGTTTCAAGAGCAGGAATTTTCAGGAAAAAGTCTGGAGCAGGGGCTGCCATGGGGACTAGCGAACATTACACACATGGACTGGACTAGTTCAGGACAATTCTCGTCAGGACTTGGCGCAGAGGAGGGTGGAGAGGGGAGGGGGCGACACACGCACACCAATAAAAACAAACGAAACGATAGGACATTTGGAATCCTCATTGCAACGAAAGTGATTTTAATAATAAATGAATTTTTTTCCTCTCTCTCTTGCTCTCTGGAGAGAGACAGAGAGAAAGGACATGCCCTTAACCCCGCTTCCGTTCTGCGGCCAACTATCCTTGAAGCGGAAGGGAAGCACAGGACCTAGCGAATTTTAGGACTCTTCTGGGGCAAAACTAGGCGCCTGCGGCATCAGCAAACTAAATGAGAGGCCAGGACATATCGACATATTGGTGGATTTCGTGGCAGAAAAATTACCAATAAGTTGGTCAGTCATTTGGCATTCAAGGAGTTAGTCCTTTGATAAAGTTCTCGAGAAAATTGTTGATCAATTTAATTGGGAAATTGTTTAAATATGGGAAGAAGCTAGGACTTGTTAGTAGGAATCTTTTGAGTGAAAAAAAAACACCTAAAAATAGCTGGGAAGTCATTGTAAAAGAGCAAACTTATTTTTAACAATTACTTTTAGCTGCGAAATCAACGATTTGTTTTGAGAAAACATTTAAATATATATTTCATAGAATATAAACTTTATTTTAGTCAAATTTCTTGGATTTTAGTGAGACTCTTGATGAACTTCTGGACCAATCTCTACTATTAAATTATATGCTGATATTAATCCAAGCAAAGTTGATTAAAAGCAAAACACAATCTCCTTCCATTTTTTGGGGTTTCTGATTTCCCAGGCCCATCTGTCAATTGCTGGCCACATTACTTATACGCCCCGTTGCCTCATCCCCATCCAATTACCAAAGAACCTACCAAATACACCGAGTGGCGGAGTGGCTGTGGTGTGAAGTCAAGTAAAAGTAAACTAATCCGAGGCCGCGAAACAAAGTGCTCAAAAATTAATAGCCATCCAAGAGCCTAGACCAGGAACTCATAATTATAAGTGCGGGAGGGAGGAAAGGAAGGGCGGTCATAACTCATAAACATAAATTTAAATTAGAAAACAAATGAAACCGCGCGCGGCGTGTCGTTAATTTTCGCAGCCATCTAACCCTTGTCTGCCAGCTGAATTTTCTTCTGGTTTTTCCTTTTCCATTCACTGCTCAATTTTCCACCTTCTGCCCCGCCCCTTCTTATTTCCACTCACCTCAGGCCTGTTCAGAGCTGAACATCGGTGAATATTGAAATGGAAATCGGGTTAGCAGGTCAAGGCTTTCGGGAAATGGGTATATCTTATGCTTGACTTGATATATATATATTTTATAAATGGAAAATAATATATTCCCTAAGTAGACTTGCTTATTTTGCTTATAACTTAGTAAATGTTTTACCAGCAATTTAGATGCCCTAATATGATTTCTTTTCTAAGCAGAATTGATTTTTCAATTTTATTTATTTTTTAAATGAAATAAACTGAGAATTTTATGAACTAATATTTCGCTTGCCTTATAGAAAGCAAATTTCCCCCAACCCCAAACTATATATAGTATATCCTTGTATATTTATATGGATATATGGTAACCGCAAACGGAGATAAGCGGATGATGAAAGTTTCGACAAACCGAAATGGAATATACAACATAAACAACAAAATGCGACCACAATCGATGGATGGGAGGAGGGGGACAGCTACTCCGGAGGATATACCAGGGCTAGGGGAGGGGGGTGTTGGGAAGTAGACGAAGTGGCCTTGCCTTTGATGTGGCCAAAAAGCAGGACGAACAACTTTTTATTCCATTCCACTTGACTCGACTCCACTTTGCTACGCTTTTTGTTGGCGGATCTTGATTATAAGCCACATTAATGCACAGACATGCCCCGCGAAGTGGGCCAGGGGGGCCGGGGAGGGTTGGGAAAATGGGTTTGGGGAAAATGGTAAAAGGCTCACCAGGAGCTAGTAGGAACAGCGCGGCGGTCAGCACTTTTAATTAAAACAAAACAAAACAAAACGGGGCAGGAAAATGCTGAGGAAAATGCTGTGGACGCAAGGCGGCAACGGAAAATAGTTAAATAATACATGAAGTGCGTGCGAGACAGAGAGCGATGCGGAAAATGCGGATGGTCAACAAATTATCAGCCAGAATAATGCCGAAAAGAAAAACCGGAAGTCGCGCAGAAACCAAGAAACGAAACGGAAACGGAAGGGAAGCAAGAGGCGCGATGGCAAATGGTTGCTAGGAAAAAAAAGGGAAGAGCTGTGAACTATGTGATCCTAGCACTTGGGGAAAATATTATTAATAATAATTAGAAATTTTTATAATTAATTAATTTGAATCTATTGTTTATTAGTGGCTTTGGTTGAGCATCCTTTTCTCAATAAACATATTCACCGAAAAAAGTTTAAAATTCTTAAAAATCCTACTAGTTATGTGGATAATAATAGATATAATATTTAAGGAATCATTTACAGACTTAGATAAGTAAATTATGGATATATTAAGCTTTTTTAATATCATGATTTAATAGAAAAATTCGCAGAATAAAATCCTGCAATTTCCATTCTACTTTTTGGATTTTCTCCAGCATTTAGCAAAGCCAAAATAAGCTGAAAACAATTTCAACTATTTGGTATATTTATTTGTAAGCATACGGATATATGTACATATAAATAAAAGTGGCCTTAGAGAGGCCCCTCTCCCTGCCCCTCTTCGCCCTGCTTGGGCTCAAGTGGGCGGTGGGCGGCCAAAGGAGGCTAAAAATGAATGGAAAAAGGGTCAAGGATAACTAACAAAGAGACACCTGATGATAGTTCTTAATGGAGCTTAAGGCAAATGAGTTCGGACAGCTCAGACAGGGCTTTTAACTAATTTTAGAGGCAAGAAGAAAAATGTTAACTCAAGTGGAGATTGAGATGCTCATCATTCTCAGATTGTTGGTTTATTAAAAGGTTCAAAAATTAAATAATACAAATATGCTACTGTTAAATGATTAATTTCAGTCTTTTAAAAATTCTACAAAATACTTCATTTTATTCCCTGACCTTTTGCGACTAAAAGTTTGAATTTTTGGTATTCCATGAACTGACCTTACCTCCAATTATTTGGCCAAAGCCCACCTAATGACAGCGTCCGGTTGGTCCCTTTCGGAAAATATGAATTTATGGCAATATGTCGGTTGCCCTCGAAAGTGGTTTCCTTGGCGAGGGCAAAGAATGGATGCCTCGGACTCGGACTTCCAATCATCTCCTAGTTCGCTCTATTTTCAATGCTGCTCCTCTCCTCTGATTGATGGACTGCCTTTCAATGGATGGCCACTGTCGCCGGGATGAATTCCAAGGGCTAACCAACCAGCAGGGAGGCAGAAAAGGAGCAGAAATTAAGTTGTTACTTTTGTGCCTTTTCTTCTGCGTGTTTTTTTTCACATTGTCCCAGCAGCAGACATTGGAGTGCCGAATCACTGGGGAAAAAAACTCTATATAAATTATAATACATTTCTACAGAGGATTTTAATTAAAATATAATTTTATGCAATATAATTTCATCAAAATTTAACTGGAAATGGTTAGGGTAACAGCTAAATATGAATTATTTTATAGTTGTTATTTTTATAATTGTTTAAATAGATTTCAGTTACAACTAAAGGTATTGTTGACCTTTAAAATAATTTTGTAAGACAAAATTCGAACTGTTTTATTTATTTTTTAGTCATTTTAAGAACGATTTTCTTATTTATTTTCCAATGGAAATTTTTAAAATTTTATAAAACTATGGACACAGAAAAAAGATAAAAATGTCTCATAAAATTATTAAACCTTAAAATTGAGTAAAAAATTCACATTTTCGTAATAAATTTTCTTATTTATCGGTGTAAAAATAGAGTTTTCCCGGTCCCAAGGACCGCTTATGGCCTGGCCTTTTTCGCTTCCTTTCCTTTTTCTACTGTTGACTGTTTTTGCCTTTTGGCCCCGGCGAAAACCTTTTGGCCTTTCATTTCGGTCAGCTTGCACTTGGAAATGTTTATTGTTGCCGGCTGCCGGCCTCCCCCCTCTGCCCCACCGGTTTTTCCTTTATTTTTTGTGGCTAAATACAAAAGGCAGCTGGTTTTTACGCCTACCTCCTGCGAGCGTCTGGCTTTCCAGGGGGCTGGCTCCTTTTTCTCTGGTCCCTCTGTATTTTTTTGTGCCTTGTGCCGAGTCCGTTGTTAGTTGCATGAATATGAAGTGGTCTTATAATCCACACCAAACAACAAAATGACCCAAGTGCGAAATTAAAAGGCGAAAATGTGCCAGGGGCGGGGACGGGGACGGTAGCCGGGGGTAGCAGGGGGGCGGAGGGCGAAACGTGATGACTGCAAAATGAAGACGTTTGAAGCGGAAGCCTCCTCCCGGACGGGGGGAACCAAAACAAAAAAGGGACCAACAATATAGTTGATGTTCCGGCTGTAAGATAGCTGTTACTCAGCTTGATTTATTGTTTGTGGATTGAGACAATCCTCAGGCCCCCTTTCCCGTTCGAATTAATAAATAAGCAAGCAGCAGGCTGATTTGTATATTATTCCCTTTAATGCCTAACCAATTTGGTATAGTCCTGACTACTGGGAGTCCACGATTGGGGGCTATCTTGATGGGCTTGAAGGTACATCGATTTTTAAGGGGCTTTGAGGGCGTTCTACATTTTTAAAAAATATTTTAAAATTGGATTCAGGCATGAAGGAGTTATAGGCTTAATTTTCAATAATAGTTTAGCTATAATTTAATTATTTATCTTTCTAAAGTATTGTATAGTGCCTCATTGTACCATTTTCTTTATGAATCCTTGAAAATTACTCTCTGCCCCATCGAATTATTTTGTTAAAATGAAAACATATACTCTCCAAAAATCCCCAAGACTTTTTATTGTATATATTTTTAGCTGCATTAGCAACGGCAGTGATTTGTTGCCAAAAGGTAATTGAGATTTATTCGATGGCCTGCAGGATATGGACGGCTAAAGGGTTAACTGAGTGCTCCCATTCAAAAATGTCGCTGATTTTTCAGAGTTCAAAATAGAAGCCGGCAAAACACACACACAACTCTCCCCCGACTGTTATTCCCAGTGACTTTTCCGATTCTCACAGCATCGGCGCGGTGGCCAATAAGAGAGAGAGAAAGAGTGTGTGTGTGTCGGATGCTGTGGCCATAATAATTATGGCTTGGATTGGAACCCGGCTAAGTGCCTTGCAAGTTAACAGGATGTCTTAAGAGAACACAGGAAGTAATGGGTCGCTCTTGTGTCCTGTTAACTTTGCGGGTCATGCGCCGACTTGACCCTCTGAACTCTTAAAAATAAAGTCAAATCTCAGCCGCTCTTCGAATTATTCGTATAACAATTCGGGGAGTGAGTACCGACTAAGGTAGACTTATATTTCGGAGTCCTTGCAGGATACTTGTTGCTAAGTTTATGGCATGGAGGTACTTACATATATATGAGTTAGTTATACGATTTGTATAATCTATATGGATTTTGCGATTGGAAATTATATATTTTGTCAGAGTAAGAATATTAATGCTTTGATATCTCTGCAAAAATTATATGGAATAAAAATGTGATCTACTTAAATATTAAATTTGGAATTATGTTTTAAAGTTTTAAATTGTACAACAATTCAAACTCCTGTCAGGATTCTGGGCGGATTCTAGGATAACTTCCCGGAATATCCAAATTCATGGCTGCAGCCGCCAGTTATATGGAGATTCCTGGGAGGTTTGTATGGAAATTCATGTCAGATTCTCGTTGTATTTCTTAAGGGAAATAATGGGATAAAAATGTGATCTACTTAAATATTAAATTTGGAATCATGTTTTAAAGTGTTAAATTTTACAACAACTTAAATATGAAATTCAGAATCATATTTTGAAGTTTTAAATTTTACAACAAGACAAATTCCTGTCAGGATTCTGGGCGGATTCTAGGATAACTTCCCGGGATATACAAATTCATGGCTGCAGCCGCCTGTTATATGGAGATTCCTGGGTGGTTTGTATGGAAATTCATGTCAGATTCTCGTTGTATTTCTTAAGGGAAATAATGGGATAAAAATGTGATCTACTTAAATATTAAATTTGGAATCATGTTTTAAAGTGTTAAATTTTACAACAACTTAAATATTAAATTCAGAATCATATTTTGAAGTTTTAAATTTTACAACAACACAAATTCCTGTCAGGATTCTGGGCGGATTTTAGGATGACTTAATGTTGTGCAACAGAACAACATAAAAATAACATAGGATAACAAAGCAACATAACATAACATGACAATGCAACATAACATAAAATTGTCCAAAGACATAATAACATTTAAAAAGTCACAATTTTCGAAAATCATAGAAAGCTTTTCTTTTGGGACAACTTTCAAAGTTGCCCGGGGCCAGGAACTTCCATTTGCTTCTGAATTAAATCCTCCAGGTTTGCATCTTAAATTTTCCCAGTTTTTCCTGGGGGTAATTTTCCCGGCAGCTTCTTTTTTGCCACCAACAAACCCCGCAACAGCCCCTTCTCAATGGCCAGACAGCCGTCTCACGGGCATAAGTACGCTGGCTGACGTTTCATAATTGCCCTTGTTTGTGGCCGCGCATTAAGTTGTTCTTGTTGCTGTTACCGAGCTCTTTCCTCCTTCTCCTTCTTCTTCTCTTTCTCCTTTCCTCCCTGCCTCTGCTTCCAGCTCCCTGTGCTTCTCGGCTTCTGTTTCTCTGGCTTCTGATTGTCCGCATTGCGTATACGCCACGTGGTCCATGGTTAAGCATGGCAGAGGAGAAGGGAAAGCGACACAATTGCATATTGATTACAGCAAAACTCCCCTGTCGACAACTCCGCGGTGGATAATAAATTTCCAATTATGATCGGTCTGATGGGGGCGGACAAAACAACAATAACAACAGCAACAACTTCCCAAAGAGAAGACGGAAAAAAAACCAACTTTTGAGACTCTGCGAAATTTATATGTTGAACAAATTGGATTAATTATGAAACCATGAAAATGAGGTTAATTCCTTCTGGTTAAATAGTCGTTAACTATTCGGTCCTTTTTACGCATTTCCATATGGCTGGGCACGTGCAACATGCAATGTGCAAGTGCAATGTGCAACATGCAACGTGCAATGCTTGCAATTACATGTGGCGTTAATAAAAACAAATGAGTTTCGGTCTCGGCGATCGGCAGCCATTAAATGTAATTATTTTAATACGATTTACAGTTTGGTTTCACTTCAGGACTTGCCAGGACTCCCTATCCTTTCTCGTCCCTTGTGTGTTTCTCCACAACACACACACACTGCAATGTGCTTAACTGGCATTTATGTTTTGATTTTCAATAACCGTAATTAATGCAGCACTTTGGGCACTCAGGGTTAATGATTCCACTTCCGGTTCCTGCTCCTTACAGTGTTGGAAAAAAATATAATAATAAGGATTTTAAGAAGATTTTTAAGCTACTATAAATAATAATTATTTTTCCCTATACAAATATTTAAAAAAAATTAATCAATCATAAGTTCTATTTAGAACCAGTTTAAAAATCATTAATAAATATTTAACAAATATTTCCATTTATGTTTTCATGCTTAAATTAACAAAGCTGCAAAAAGGCTTTCATAAATTATGAAAAATAATTTAAATACCCATCTAATCTCCTCACATTTTCTCTCAGTGTCCCGTATCGATGCATCTGTAATTGGTATTGTTGCTCGTCGGACTCAACTCAATGCGTGTTACTGTCATTACCGCTGCTGCGTACTGATTCGTTTTGTAGCTTCCATTTTCCAGTTTAGTTGCAAATGCGAAATTTAATGCATTTACTGATGGGAGAAGGGAGAGTAGGGGTTATGTGCTGCCATTAAACTTGTTGTTGTGGAATTACATTTTTCGAAATTAGCACTCGCATTCCAAAGAATTTATTTCAAGCATATTCTTTGGAGAGTTTATGGGGATGATCTTAAATTTAAATTATATTAGATCAAAACTATTGTGTATATAATTAGTCCTAATTACAAAATTCTAAATAGGTTTTCTGACATCTGAAATAATAATATTTATAAATAAATAAAAATATAAATAAACCATTATTATTTTGTGAAAAAGTCCCACGCGCTGACTCTTGCCAACGCCACCTGTTACCAACATTGCTTGCAGTTCCACGAAGCTGTTATAGAGGGCGCATGGCAAAGCTTTTCCCAAGAGTTTACTTCGAAAAATTTTGCACTTTTCCTTGGAAATTAATCAAATTTTCAAGAATAGCTTTTCCTTTGGAAGAGCCCCTTAAAATTAACGTATTATTTTTGATTTCTAGGGACTCTCCCTTATGTTCTGACAAACTCATCAAATTTTCCTTTAAACCCTCTAGTTTTCCACATTTTCCAGTAGCTAATCAACTGCCAAATGTCAGGGGCTTAATTTTTTTTAGGGGTAAATGCGGTTTTTCGGGGGTCTTTTTGTTATTTGTTTGAATGCCTTTAACGTTCAATAAATAAAATTTGTGCCCAGCGAGCCATCGAGGCAGCGGCTTGCATAATTTTCCGATGATTGTGTTTTAATTAATGCAACACACAAAAATCGAGCAACGAGAAAAGGGAGTGCAGAGGAGAGGAAGGGAGTAAAAGGATCGGGATATAATAGTTGCAAAAGCGAACGGCCAGCAAACTAACTAGCGGCTATTGTTTGGCAACGGCGCCAACATTTACATGCACTCGCATTTAACCTCCTCGTTCACATATGCAATGACACTGAAAATAAATGGGAAGACATTTTTATTTAGTTTATTCAAGCATAAAAATCAGTTTTTTCCAATAACCTAATGAGATTTAATATTAATTGTCACGTTAAGAATCTAAATATATTAATTAATTATATTTTTAATGTGATCTTATTTCAGTACTGGCAGGCTTTTAAAATGGATTTAAATTATACAACGTCTTAACCATAGAATGATTAATTTTTCTTTACTTATTTATAATAAGTGGACTCTATATAATTTCTTTAAGGGTTCTAAGAGGTTGTGAACTTATTGAAATTATGTTTTTTTTTGTTTTTAAATTTCACGCTTTATGTTGATTTAAATGATTTAAATAACTTGTGTGGCATTCTTTATACTTTTTATTCAAAGAGGTTTAAAATGACCATTAATGTTTCTTTTTCATTTTTATAGTTTTTCTTTAATTTAAAAAAGTCTGTATTTCTCCCAGTGTCCTCGCCTTAGAACAATGGCCTCAAATTAAAAGCTGAAATCAATGGCCACACATTGACCGAGGCCCCCCATTTTCCCCCCCTTTTCCCCCGCACACATTTCATTCATTTTGTTCATCGCCTGCATTAAACATAATGCACGTAATTATTATCATTTTGCGGCAGCTCCTATATGGACTCACCACCCGCCCCGCCTCCCCTTTGTTGGCCGGTCAAAACTGCCAATTTATAGTCGATTGTGAACTATTTATTAGCGCATAACTTCATAAATGAACGCCGCTCGCCATTCGCCGTTTGGACGGGAGTTTTTGCGAATTAAAGTTGACGTCACATGCACAGCGAGGGAGTATACTATAGTGTATATGCCTGGATATATGCTGGCCAAACAATCCATAATACAGAGCCAGTTAAGTCCCGATGGCCAAGTTCAGTCTATTTGGAAGGGGGGTTGTAAGTAGGAGGAGACTGGGCTGGGCTAGCCGAGGCGCGGTGATTATTTTCATAGATTTCTAATTTGTTGCCCAATTAGCGGCATTCAATTTTACATGCGCTTGGAAAGCCATTAATCAATGTGGCGATACTTGAATGAGATGGTTCTCCGGCTCTCTAGGTCCTTGGCTCTGGGTCCCCCGCCCACAAATTGAAGGATTGGTTGATTGATTGAGGGCCTATTTAGTTGAATAATTATGTTTATATTTGTCAAGTTGAGGTAACTCAGCATTCAGTGCCCATTTCCTGTTCGCCTTGTTGATGTATTTATTTATTTCAGAACGAAATGTATATGTACACATATACTATGTATGGAAGGTGGCTTAAATATGTGCAGCAATGTTGACAAATCAATTGATGTAATGATTTTTCAATCATTTTGTTAAATATATCGAGGAGTCTTCAGTTAAATATTATTTAATGTTGATAATTATAGATGAAACTGCTCTGTATTTTCACTTGCGAGTATTTAATTGAATATATTACGGAGTCTGGTCTTAAAGATTATTTAACGAAGATAGATTCTATCTGAAACTGGTTTTGATTTTATATTTAAATAAATATTTAAGCCTTGAAGCATTTACTTTTATGTTAAAAGGAGTCTTTATTTAAATATTAAATATCTATAGTTGAAAACCGATTTAAAATACGTCCCCCTATCAAAGTTTATTTATACATTTAATCCTTCTTTTGTTAACTCAAAATGCCAATATATTTTCGTGTGTTTTTCCAATGAGTTTTCACCTGGCTGCCTTCTGTGGCCCCCATTGGATAAGCCGCTGAGGCAGTGTCTCTGGAGAAAATAAAGCCAGTCCCTAATCGCATTTGACTCTACCAATATATGTATATATAGCTGGCAGGGGATTCGCTTTTCTTCGACTTTCGCTCTCCCCCCTCCAGATCTCTCGGGGATTTGTTGTTAATTTTGTAGGCACTCGTACTTATGGTATAAATATATAGGAGATACCGTACCCGTATTCGTAGTCGCAGCCGGCAGAATGCCAACAATATGCAGGTGCATATTGTGGGGCAGATTGCGGATTGCGGCTTCTGCCTAACAAGTGCCAGCAAATGTACCGTGAAGAAACCATTTAGGATTAGTTTAATATGATACACAGAGGAGGAGGCGGAGGCGGAGGAGCAGTAGCAGGAGCCGGGCCAGAGATAACGCTCCTGGAATAAGCAAACAGTACTTAAAACTGCCGGGGCAGCGACTACTTAAGATGTGCCAGAGGAGCACCAAAAAAAAAGTAGGAAAAGCCACGAGCAAACGGACGGGACTCAAACAGGACTCTGGTGAGATAAAGCCCGGGCTCAGCCCTCAGTCTGGGGGAGCGGAGCAGGAGCACAAAGGAAAAAAATGACAAATTTGCAAATGTTAAGACGGAAAGAAAACATCAACATAAGTTATAGGCTTAGTGCGTAATCGTTTTTCGCAAAGGACTCGCTCCGCCTTCGTCCTTTTTGCTGCCGAAAAAGTGGGTGCCAAGTGGGCGAAGTGGCGGCATGTGGCAACCAGGGTAATGATGCTGCCACCAGCCGAAGCTGGGCCATTTTTGCGGTTTAGCTAAGAGGGGAAGCCCCTTGAAAGCATACCCAAAATCCAGGGAACCTTTAAATGGTTACAATGTTGGTTTCAAAATATTTAAAAATTATTTTATTGCCTTTTAGTTATTAATTGAAGTCGGGGCTTAAAAATTATCCATTTTTCTGACTGTACATCCTGATTTCGAGCACGTAATGGCTCCCAAAAATAGACACGCGAACTATGTATATGCCTCGGATCATCGACTTATCTGCGGCTCTGTCCGCCAGCTTTCAGCCTCCATTAGACATTAGCCATGCGGATTTCCCTGGCTGTTCAAATTAAAAATTCATAAAAGCAGAAATGCGAAATTATGATGATAAAATAAACACAGAAAAGAAGCCGCAGACGCTGGCGACGGACAACGACAGGCGGTCCTAAGAAGCGGGTAGTTGCACTGAGAGCAAGACTACCTTTAAAAGCCATAAAAAAAAATCGCTGAAAAGGACAAAATTTTATATATATTTTGGGGATAACCTGTAAATAATATTTTTTTTATTTCTAAAATATTTCTTACATCAAACTATAATTTATACTTGTATTTTGATGAGGTATTAAGCAAGATATATAAATAGGTCTTTGTCTCTCTATATTTGTTAGATCTTAAAAAAGGCTGCAGATTTAGACTTCTTCCTCAATTGGTTTTTTCAGTGTTTCTTCTTAGAAAGAAGGCAAGTAAGTGGGTGTTTTTTTTTGTATTTTTTTTTTGAGAACAAGGACTCAGGGTTGGGTCCTGCGAGCTGTGGGTGAACGTGACATTGGTTGGCTACTGTGAGAAAAAGCCAGCCGCAGAAGCGGACGGACAGTGGCGGGAGGACGATGGGCGGAGGAGACTCTGAGACTCCGGCGACTTGAGCGCTGATGATGTGGATAAAATAAACATGGGACATTGGTTTGGCCAAGCAGGAGGAGGAGGAGGAGCAGGCGCAGAGAGTGGGTGCTGTGGGGGGTGGCCAGGACGAAAGCGTGTTTAAACATTAAAAGGACCATTAGATACGCCTTAAAGTATGCTTCAAGTAGATTATCTTCCATCAGTTTTGTTTGCTTACTTGGAATTGTTTCGCTTCATTTTTCTCGTTTGCAAACACACACACACACTCACATAGAGAAAAGGAAAAACCAAGGAAAATCTTTCGGTGGCCAAAGCCAAAGCCAAAGCTGAAGCTGAGGCTGAGACTGAGACTCTGGCTGTAGCTGAAGACGCAGCCAAGCCCGAGAGGAAGACGACGTTATTATAAATTGTGCGCGTGTCCTTGTAAAATAATATCAAGTGAACCCAAAGGCTCGGCCTAGCCCCACCCCAGGAGCCGACAGCACACTCTCTGGTCAAGTCCTGGCCCCGCGCCACTTCTTAAATTACCAAGAAGTGCGCTTATTGCTGCTGCTCTGCTTTTGGCCATGGCCCGTGGCTCATGACTGACTGATGGGAGGGAATCGCTGGAGTAGGTGGTGCCGGGTGGTCACCAGCCTTGGCTCAATTTAAAGCCAACCAATTGCTCGTAAATTTCTATTCCAAGCGCCGTATTGGTTACCCACAGAGATCGGGCAAAAAATAGTCATCGTTATGGTACAAAATGGGTCAATGGAAAGCCTTGAATTTCATTGAATTTTCTTGGCAATTCAGATTATTCGAATTAAAGGCTTAAAGGCCTTGAAAACTAGGGAAAACTTAATATTTTTACTGAAAATGTTAATATTTTCCCAGAAATTTATCATCTGTTCTGTTAAAAAAGCAGAATAATTGCTTTTTTTCAAATATTGTATATCCGAGATATGCCCAACTCCCTTCTATATTCTCCTTATGCCCCGATTATATTTTAATTTTCCATCATTTATCACCCCCCACATCGATATGGAAATTCGAGGCGCATTTGGTCCTGAGCCACTTGCAATTAATTTACACCTGCCGAGAGACCTTGCTCCCTATCTATATCTGGCCTTAGTGAACACCAATTACATTAGCTCAGGCACCTGGCTTAGCTCCAGCCTGGAGTCCTGCCATTCAGTCATGCGCCTCACTATCCTGTGGATGGTCTCCGCCTCGTTTCTGCCGGGAATGCAGATTCGGGGACAGAACCTGCTCCTCGCAGAGCTTCACAGTGCTCGGGATGAGTTGAATACCCGGCGCCTGGCCAGTGCCACCAGCTATCTGACCAGGAGCTATATAGCCAGTAGGATGAACACTCTAGTGATCCGTCAGAGCTGCCTGTCGTGTCCCTTGGAGCTAGCCCTTCGCCAGCGCAGGCTGGTGGATGAGGTTCTGTGGAGCCTGGCGCCCTATATTACCATCCTGCTGCACCGTGGCTCTCCTGAGGAGACCTCCTGGGACTACACACTCTTCGTAGTCAACGATCACCGGGCTTTTAAGTGAGAGCAGGAGCAGTTGTTCCAGCTATATAATCCTGATCCCAATCCACTTTTGTCACAGTGAACAGAAATTCACCTTTCCGGACGAGATGCTGGAGCGGGAGTTCTTCTTTGTGGTGGTCGTAACAGAGCTGCAGACCAATAAATCTATCTTGGAGACCGCCGGCAAGATAATTGTTAGAAATCTCCGCCGTCCGGTCATCAATGTGGTGGTGGTGGCCCAGCTGGAGGACGGCCAGGTCAACACCTATGCCTACAAGCTCTTCAAGAAGAATTGCACGGCGGGAATAACGGTGTGGCGTAGCAACTACTTTGACCTGGCCACAGGGCAGCCCCAAGAGAAGATGCCCGATCTGTATCCGGTAAGGTATGGCGACCTCAGCGATTGTACACTTAATGTGAGCGCCAACCTACTGCCGCCTCACCTGATCTACAGGCGACATGGGGGCCTGCCACCGTCCAGCCTGGTGCCTGTGCCCTACCACAATTTGGCTGGCATCGATTGGGAGCTGCTCCAGCTGCTGGCCCGGGCACTGCGTTTCCAGATCAACCTATACATCCCCAACGAGACCAGCCAGATCTTTGGCGAGGGCAATGTCTCCGGCTGCTTCGCCCAGCTGGCCGATGGAAGCGCTCAGCTGGCCATCGGCGGGCTGAGTGGCTCCGACAAGAGGCGCTGGCAGTTCTCCAAGTCGGCGGTATACCACCAGACGCACTTCGTCCTGGTGGTGCGTCGGGAACGGTATTTGGGTCGCTTCGGGCCACTGCTTCTGCCGTTTCGCGGCAAGGTGTGGACTTGCATAGTGGTAGTGCTGCTCCTGGCCGTGGTCAGCACCTGCTGCCTGGGTTCCCGTCTCGGCTTGAGGCATCCCCTGGAGAACCTGGCGTTGGTTAGTGTGGGCAACCCCATACCCATTCAGAGGCTGCCGGGAAGTGGTTTCCTGCGCTACCTCCTGGCCAGCTGGCTGCTCCTCACTCTCGTTCTGCGCTGCGCCTATCAGGCTCGTCTCTTCGATGTCCTGCGCCTGCCGCACCACCGACCGCTGCCCGAGGACCTGGCCGGGCTCATCAGGGACAACTACACCCTGGTCTCTAATGGCTATCATGAATTTTATCCGCTCAACCAGACGCGGCACCTGGGCGAATCCTTTTCGGCGAGGTACGAGAGGGTGCAGAACGCGGAGCCTGGGGAGCGCCTGACCACGATCTCGCTGATCAGCAACCTGGCCTACTGGAACCACAAGCACAGGAACACCAGCCGGCTGACCTATGTCCGGGAGTCGATCTACATGTACCAGCTGGTCATATACTTTCCCAAGAGATCCTTCCTTAAGCCTGCGGTGGATCGCAAGATCAAGCAGCTGCTAAGTGCGGGCATCATAGCGCAGATCGCCAGGCGCTATCTGCACTATGTGGAGCTGGTGGATGCGGGCAACGATCGAACTGTCCTGTGGCGGATCACCAGAAAGATAATGGCGGGCGCCTATCGCATCCACCTGCTGGTCATGGCCCTGGCCGGCGTTGTCTTCATCCTGGAGTGGCTCTCGGGCAGGCGGAGGGCGATCAGGCTGCGTCGCTGGATGGATTGGTTGCAGGGACGGACCTAGAGGGAATCGATTGATCTATCTATCTATTTATCGATTACAAATATATACGAGATATATTTTTTTAAAATTACGTATACGTAAACGGTATACTTTCAAATTTCTAAAACAAATAGATTTTAAAATATTTGCTATCGACATTTTTTTTAATAATTAATATTAAGGTTCAAGTTTTTTTGTCTTCAAATGCACTAAATAAATACCAAATTCCACAGCGATTTTCTTCAAACCCTACTAAAAAAGCTAAAAGCTAAAGCATCCCAGCACTTACGATAACTACATCCTCTTGAACTTTTTCCAACACTGTTCTTTTCATGCCGGTGGCGTCGCTTTACAAATTCGCGGAATTTTCGTTTCGTTCGGGTTTTTAAGTGAATTTCAGTAAAAAACATCCGTGGACAAAGGCCAATAGGAGAAGGACATTAGGTGAGTCCATGGCAGGTGATTCCTGGCCAATAAGTGTGCAAGCGGTAAGCAGGTGCAGCAGAATCAAAGACCTACGCGCTCGCTGAATATGTGTGTGTGAAGGAGGGAAGCGACCGGAAGTAAAAATGGTGCGGGGAATATAATGCATAATGCTGGAACATATATATACATTATATTTTCCCCGAGCAAGGAAATAACATCTGTGTGAATACAGCGAGGAATACGAGAAGAATCCATAGCGAAAATCGGCCCACAAGAAACGCAAGCGCACCGGCGTCCTTTGCATTTGTATTAGTGAAGGAGGAAAGCGTCGCAAAAACGTGCATGTGTGGAGAATAAAATGCAAATGATTAAAACATATAAATAATAATAAACTTTAATCGCACTTTAAGTAAACAAATTATATAAATATTATTTAAAAAATTCGTAGATTCGCAACGTTAACAAGCGTCAAACAGCGTCATGTTGAATGGATCTCCACCATCTGGTGACGAACCAGCAGATTTGGAGACTGATGATAAGAAGCGGGCCAGGAACAGCTTAACCACATTACCATGTCTGACCAAGAAGCTCAAGGCAGAGCCAACGCAAGAGGAGACATCCTCTTTGCCTTTCGAAAAGGTATTTCTCAAAGTACAATCTGACTCCGACCAGCTGGCCATTCCGCCGTTACCATGGACTGGCGCGTCTCCGCCGGAGCTGAGCAATGCCAGCGATCTGGATGGCTGCAAGAAAACTCTGGTGGAGGCGCTGAGGGATCTGAACAAGGTCTGTTACGATACACAGGAGGAGATATTTGCGGATGTGTTAGAGACCGAGAGCCTAAAGCCAGATCTGGCAGAGGATGAGTTGCGAATTAGCTCCGGTGAATTCCATGGCTTCGATGACTCGCTTGTTGTGCCCCCCATCCATGACAGTTCAGACGAAAGCAAGGACGACGAAGGCAATGGCCAGGAGCTGGAGGAAGCTAAGCCTAATGTTGGCGAGAAAACTGATGATAGCGTTGCGCCTGATCATAACAATAATCCTGATCCTGCTGATAATAATAAGTCCGACGCTGTCCAGGCCATCGTGGAGACAGGGACCAAATCCCCCGATTTGAACATCAAGGTGGACCGCCGCTTGCTGGAAAAAGTCACCGACCTGCACCCCCGCGTCATTCTGACCAAGGAGCAAACTCCCAAAATAATAGACTTTCAAATCCTACGGCTCGTTGGCCAGGGGGCGTTCGGAAGCGTTTATGTGGTGCGGAAGGTTGGCGGTTTGGATGCCGGGAGGGTATACGCCATGAAGGTGATCTCCAAGATGGTGGCCATCCAAATGTTAAACACGGCGAAGCACATCAAGAGGGAGCGTCTAATTCTGGAGGCCATCCAGGGAACACCCTTCATGGTGTGCCTTTACTATGCCTTTCAAACCCGCCAGAATCTGTTCTTACTGATGAGTGAGTTGCCACAAGTTAGCCGGTGAAAACTCCATAAACTTCTTAACTCCTCTCGACGTTTTCCAGATTTTGTCCAGGGCGGTGAGCTTTACCGGCGCCTCATGAATCGCAAAGCCCTTCCGGAGGTGGAGATACGCATGTATGTCGCCGAGGTGGTGGTGGCCCTGGAGGAACTCCACAAGCGGAACATTCTCTATCGTGATCTAAAGCCAGAGAACATTCTGATCGATGGTGGGGGCCACATTGTGCTGGCCGACTTTGGTCTAAGCACCTTCCTGACAGCCAAAAAGCAATTCCGTGCGTACACCTTCTGCGGCACGCTGGAGTACATGGCTCCCGAGGTGATACGGATGAGCCCCGATGGCTACGGCAAGCCGGCTGATTGCTGGTCGCTGGGTGTGCTCACCGTGGAACTGCTCACCGGAATCAGTCCCTTTACGAGACCAAATTTACCAACCAACGAGCAGAACACAGAAACACAGCGACGCATCCTAAACGAGGAGCCGCAGATCCCCTTGTCGATCAGCCCCATAGCCAGCGACCTTGTGGAGAAGCTGTTGGATAAGGATCCGAGCAAGAGACTGGATTGCAGCCGGATCCGGGAGCATTCTTTCTTTAAGTACATCGATTGGCGGAGGCTGAGTGAGAGGCGCTACTGTATGCCCTTCCGGCCGTTTCTCACTGCCGCCGATGATGTGCAGCACTTTGATTCCGAGTTCACCGGCCAGCCGAGCGAATTGGCCTTGTGCGAGGCTCCGCCAAAAGGCCTTCGACTTTTCAGGGGCTATGACTACACGGCGCCGCAGATTTTAGATTGGGCGCATATGATTCGGGACAAAGGCGTTGAGTACCGCAATCCAGCAGTGGAGGTGAGTTCTCCAGATGTTTCTGAAGGCAATACGTGACTTTATTCAGTGCAGATTGTGCCCCAATGTCCGAAAGATTTGGTGCTGGGCAGCTGGGTGTGTCGCGGTGGCCATGGCACCTGTTTCCGGATGGAGGACAACAATCTGGCCAAAGTCATTCACCTGTCCAGGTTTCGTGTCTCCGAGATAGACGCCTTGATGTCGTGCTCGCATGAAAATATTGTTCAATATTGCGGCGCTTTGCGGAATGGAGTCGAGGTATGGATCATCACGGAGTACCTGAGCGGCAAGGACCTAACCAGGAGCATCCGGAATGGCCAGCTTGACGAGCGATTCAGTCGCATAATATTCCTGCAACTGGTCAGGGCCGTCCGACATATTCACAGCCTGCATTTCATTCACGGCGATCTGAAGCCGGAGAATGTGGTGTGGAAAAATGAAAGGCAAATGTCGGTCAAGGTGGTGGACTTTGGCCTTGCCAGGTGAGATGATGGTGCCTCCTCTCTTTTAACAATCATTCTCACTATCAGCTCCCTGCTTCAGCTACAACAGAAAATTCGAGCAATGGAAGGACAAGGCGCGCTACACCATGGACTATGCTCCGCCCGAGCTGCTGACTGACAATGGATTCGCCATCTATAGCCCGGCAGTGGACATTTATGCGTTGGGGGCAACGCTGTACTCCATGATCGTGGGGCATCCTCCCTTTCGCACGAATTCGGAGGATGTGAGCCAATCGCCAAGGACTTTAAGGATGATAAGGGACTGCATAAAGCTGGGTTCATTCAATCAAGCCGATGCTAAATGGCAGAATGCCAGCCAGGCGTTCCGGGATCTGGTTACCTGGTGTCTCCACAAGGATCCAGCAGCTCGGCCCAAGCTGAGCGACATACTGGACAGCGAGTGGCTTAAGGCTTATGCGGATGAGCAGCCGGAGGAAGGGGCTGAAGGTGAACAATGATCAGGCATCGTTTGAAATATTTTTGAAGGAAAAAGATATATTTCCTACTTCTTAAGTCTAAAAGTAAAAAAAGTATTTAACATTTGTGTAAAAATTTAGAATTTTCACGAGAATATTAATTCGAATCGAAGTATTAATTAGTCCAAGTCTTCTTCTAATCCTGTTAACAGCTGTATGCTGTCTGCTGCTTTGCTAGTTTCCTGATTCCCTTGTTCTCAGGTTCCTCCTATTCCCTGATTTCTGCTCCCATATTCACTGGCAGCAAGAAAATCTTGCATCGACAACCTAAGTGGTCAGCGCCTAAGCCCAGACATGCTGCACTTAGATGGATTTTCGTGCGGTGGCCTTAAAAATTGATTTAAGACTTGTAAATGTTCCCACACCCACACCCAGTCCTGGTTTTATTTTTTGTTCCCCGAAAAGTATCTTGCTTCTGCTCTTCCATCGCCCCTTCTGCTCCTGGACTCTCTTGGCCACTCCACGCTCTCCATGTGTGAGCAGCGGCAACTGGCCGAGCGGCACGGAGCGGCACTTGAGTTAAGCTGTGCAAACGTTTGCATAATCACGTTCCAATTTAAATTGCTCTATTTGCCGGGTGCCCATCCCCCCCGACTGATATATCCACTCCCAGTTTGAGGAGGAGGCCTGGACTTCCTCTCCCCCCTTCTAGCTGGAAAAAGCGGACAAGTTTTATTAGCCGAGCGCGCCATTCCAGCTCTCCATCTGTTTGCAAAGACTATGGAAAAATGTGATTCCGATTTTACTTGGTTGCCATCTAACCAACCAACCAACCATCTATCCATCCATCCATTCGTGTGTCCACTTTTCAAATCACTTCTTTTTTTTCCTGTTCCTGTTGGTGCGTAAACAAAAGGCAGTCAGCAACAGTTGATAGTTTCCCGGGAAAGCTTATCGATTTGATTTGCATAGAGTGCATATTGCACTCAAGGGGATTGTGCAGACAGGGAGATTCTTACATCGAATTAAAGCCTCCTTAGGTAGTGGATATCAACAATAATTATGCTCTTATTTTATTTGATACTCCCCTCTGAAACCACTTTATTGCGGCCTCCACCTATTGGGGGCCCCGTAGATTATAACCTCGTCCTTGACTATCGGCTCACCACTCTTGCCGTCATCCGTGGGCTCCTTGTCGCACCAGACCCTCTTTCCAATGCCGCGATTCTGCTGCTTGCCATGATATTTCACCGTCAGCATTTCCCAGTCGAAAACCACTCCCGCCTGCAGGTTCAGGCCAGTGCGAAGCATCTGGAACATTCGGACGATATTGTCGTAGTCCGGTCGCTCGTCGAAGCCCATGCCGCGGCACAGGTCCAAGTACATGGTGAACTGACCCGGAAAGCCATCGCACAGCACCTCGTTGCTTACGGAGATTTTCTTTTCTAGGATTCGCTCGTACTGCTGGTGCTTGGTGGAGGCCTCGATCCGCTGCCAGGGCAGAGAGCCGCGATTGAAGTACATCAGTACATAGCCCAGGGACATCATGTCGTCGCGTCGCGAAGACTCAACGCCCTCGTGGGCGCAGATTGAGGCATAGCGAGCGGTGCCGGTGAGGCAGCGTTCCTCGCGGTAGGGTATATGCACGCCGGTGGATATATCCATGTACTTCTTGGCCAGCCCAAAGTCAATGAGATACACCATCCGGTTCCGGGTACCCACGCCCATCACAAAGTTAGCCGGCTTGATGTCACGGTGGAGGAATCCACGATCGTGGACATATTGCACGCGGCGCAGCATCTGCTCGCCCAGGAGCAGCACCGTCTTCATGGTGAAATAGCGCTCGCAGAAGAGAAAGAGCCGCTGCAGCGAGGGTCCCAGGAGGTCCATTACCATGGCCTGATAGGTGGGACCCTTGTGAAAGTAACGGATGAGTGGCAGGCCAGGAGCCGAACGGAGGGCCTTGTAGACGCGACGTTCGAACATAAGTTGTGGGTTTTTTACCTAAAATATTTCATATATTTTTTTAATATTTATTATAAATATTTGAGTAATTCAAAAATAAGACCCACCTTGGTGCTCTCCACCTTGATGGCCACTCGTTCCATGCCGTGGGGATTAATGGCCAGATATATATCGCCAAAGGAACCGCATGCTATCTTGCGGATCACTTTAAAGGTGCCGATTTGCACTTCCTTGAAGCGCACTGGTTTGGTTTCTGCATCCATGGCGCGAATTTGGTTATATTTTTGTTAATTCGCCGAAAAATACAAATATATACTTGGCTGTGTCAATATCGGACACCAAATGGTAGGGTAATGGAAAATCCACAAGTTCCTTGGATTGATTTTCTGATTCCAAATAACCTTGTTGAGTAAATAATTAGTTTGAATGATTTTAATTTAGTTTAAAGATATCATAAGCCCTAAGAAAAACCCTCTAGAAAAGCTGCTACGTTGATCTTAACTTGAATCTCTTTTTTAATATTTTTTTGTTGATCCTTTGAGGAACAAACATCATAAACAATTTGAGCTCTCAAGCTTCCTGCTTTCTTCCCCTGCAGCCTGGCTATGCGGGGACATTAAGTATCCGCCACGTTGATCGGCGCACTTAAACTGTGGCCAAATGCCTTTAAAGGAACCGCCATGTGCGATGTCTGTGGGTGTGTTCGTTTGTATGTATGTATTTGTGCGTATCGATTATCCTGGCAGACGGCGACATCCGTAGACGGAGACACAAATGCGAACAGGATGAGCAGCAGACGAAGGAGGACAACCAAGAGGAGGTGGGAGGCTATGAGAACGGATCAACTAGCCAGTAATAATGTCTTTCGCTGACATTTGACATTTTGGCTATATATCACTCACATTCTGACAACTGGCAACTTGGCATTCAAATATAGCAGGAGCGCCAGGAGCACCAGGCTCTCGGCCCTCTCAGACGTTTAAGAACAATAAATTTGTGCCCGAGCCTGTGCGTGTGCCTGAGCCTGAGCCTTGGCCCTCCCTATACCCTATATATATATACTACTCCCCCACCGATATATGTACACACACACACATACATATATATAGCCCCTTTGCCCGTAGCAAATGTTTGGCAGTAGCCTGCAAACCCAATGACAAGACGGAAGCGACATATTTGAACTGGAATGAAGCGGGATTGAGGCTGCAGCCGGGCCCATTATCATCATCGATGCAGAGAGAGAAAACGTCTATTACTAAAAGAAATATATATAGATTATATATAAAAATATATAAAGATTTAATGGAAGACAAATATTTAATTATAAAATCGGAGAATGATGTGTAAAGCCTTAAAGGAAAAGATTTCACTCTATCTACTTTTCAAATTATAAATATTTATTAAAAAACTCATAATTGAAGCAGAGTAAACTTAAAATAATTTAATTTAATTATTTTTAAATGCCAAATTAAAGCCAAAACTTGCAAATTTGGTTTCCTGTACAAGTCAAAAGAGCTGGCATGTAGGAGGAACTGGAACTGGAGCTGGAGCCTGGCATTTACATCATAACATGGCCGTCTGATGGATAGACAGATAGCCGGGCATTAGCATTAGTGGCCACCACAATGGCCACGATGATGAAGATGATTACGATGAGGGACGGAATGGAGCAGGAGCGACGACGATGACGATGGCGACAGCCGCTCAACTCCAAGGATGAGCCGGCTCCTGTTCCTGTCCTGTCCTGGCTGAGATTCGGATGCGGATAGCGCGACTCTGAGCAAGGACTGGCTCGTACTGGGATTCGGCTGCGGATGCGGATCTGGTGTCTGGTTTTTGGTGGGCGTGGATGGCTGATGTTGAAACATGCGGGTAAATTATCTTTTCATTTCCATCAGCATCCTTGTTGTCTGCCGCTGCCGCTGCTGCTGCTGCTGCTGTTTGATGTAGTCGGCACCACCTCCACCTAGGCAGGCAGAGTCCTGGGGAAAAGTCGCCATTCGATTCGATTCGATTGTTTGGCTTGTTGCGCTTCTAGCTGGTAGCTCCTGGCTGCCGGCCTTGGTCCTCATTAAGATGGAATTCGAATCCATTAAAGAAGAGTTTCAGCCAAATTGAGGCAGAAAGTGAAAGGGTTTAAGGAAAATTTATATATTTAGAGAGCTAATACTTCCTATTTTGATTGGGCATAAAATTAAGCAAAGCAGGAGGAGCAGAAATGATATTTAGATTTTATATAATTTTTTGACAACATTTCGCTAGAATTCCAACCCAGAATTTGGCTTTAACTGTATCATAGAATACTTTAAAGCTGCTTTTTAAATACTTATTACCAATTTAGCTACACTTTCAAGAACAATTCCCCGGAAAACGTATTACCAAAAACGTTAATACCTTTTCCAGATCCTATTCTGTATCCTTTCAGCTGTCTAAATGAGTATTAATGAATATGAAACTCATAGCCAACTAAATTGCCAACGTGTCGAAAACAAACGTGACAAAAGTTCGCTCCTACAATTGCACACACAGGCCAGAGAAAGAGACAGAGGGCACCAGCAAGAAAGAGATGGAGACAGAGAGGTCAGGGCTTTGATGGCGCTGAAGTTGGACGAACAACAAACAGCAAAATATAAATGACTTTAATAGCTCATCAATGATTCAGGCGGAAATCCGGGCTGTCCAAGTGCAGTCGGTTTATTGGATACCGGAAAGGCAGTTCTCTCTATCTCTCTCTCTCTCTGTCTTCCTCTTTGTATATACACGGATATATATATCTGTCTCTATCTGTATTTGTTTGATTGTGCCCTGAACTGGAGTGCAGAGTCTGTCTGGGCCTTTGGCTCTGATCAGAGTCGCAGGTTTGGGGGCCTTCCGTCTGCTTAGCTGCAATGATTTTCACGCTACCTCCGAAAAGTATGCAGCAAAATTTGCATATTGTTTTGCTCCTGCAGTGCCTCCTGCAATTTGTCTCGTCCCCAGGTTTTTCCACACCCTTTGCCTAGCTGGCAGCATCTCGAAGTGCACTGGGAAAAGTCTGAGGTCTTAGAAAAGCCTGGAAAAATGCAAAAGATATATTTTGGGGCGGCTCTTGAAACATTTTTAAATTAACAAAATTGTCTAAGATTTAATAATCATATTTAAATTATTATTTTTTATATTTTCTTCTTTGAAAACCCAATTTTTTGTGACAGTGCCTGTGGCATATGCAACCCCATTGACAAGTTACCTCTCGAGCGACTCGCCCTTCCCCTTTTACACCTGGCTGCCCTGCATATGTGTGTGTGCATCATTATTATCATCATTATAGATGGCACATGGCCAGTTTCCCCATTTCCCACTTGCCATTTCCTCCATTGCCCATGCGACAACAGTAGCCGCTTGGGTTTTGTGTCTCATTTATTATGCAAATCCGAGAGCCGGACAGCGGGCCAAGGTGTGCGGGATCCTGCATCCTTTGCTCCTTGGCTGATTGGGCCAAAGGGTTCAAGAGTCCAAGAGTCCGGCTGCTGCAATTACAGTATGTCGAGTGAATGAGAAACAATAATGCTTATCGCATATTAATGAAACGACAGCAAATATTACAAATCAACGCAATTGGAAAATTTATGCAGCTCCCTCATGCCAGACCGCAAATGTTATTTAAAGTTTGGACAAACACAAAATCGAAAAAGGTGAATATTTCCATAAATCGAAGCTTAAGCACTCACTCCCTAATAAATATTGTATATATTTAATATAAAATGTTACCTTTGAATTAATTAATTTAAAAAGGCATATAAGTCGAGGCATTCAAAGCGATATTATTTAGTTTTTTTCAGAGAAATACTTATAATTATGTTTGAGTTCTGAAAAACAGGGTATATCCTGGCCATAATGAAAACAGAGCGGGGAAGAGAGTGAACAATAATAAAAAGTAAATATAATTTCAGTGTTAATCAATTACGTGCTTTAATTGAAATCGCCAAAGTCAATAGCGAAAATCAAGTAAAACCAAAGCGAGAAAGCATTTTGGCAATACATGTACATATGTATATATATCTCTCTCTGAAATGCATATTATATATTGTGTTTATTTATCTATGAATTTTTAAACGGCCAAGATACCCACTTTTCGCTCCGCAAAACGAACTGTCCGTTGATTTCTGTTTGCCCACGAATTGCTTTTCAATTAACTCTAAGCCGTAAAAACATAATTGAAATGCGGCTGCCCGCAGCCACCCATAAGGCAATAAACAAGTAGGACAAGTAACGACGATAGGGTACCCTTTTTGAAGGGTTTGCGGAATCTAATGAACCTCTATATACCCTCAAAAATATTTCATTTAAAATATCTGAACAGTTTGGAAAGTATTTCTTAGGTTTTGTACTTTTTATGGCTTGTTTTTAATTGAATTTTATTTAAAAGCTTTTATTTTCGAGCTTTAATTTAATCTCTTAATAATTATTGTTTTTTTTTAATGGGAATTTGTATTAAAATGAATATTTTGGGGACTCTACATAAATTTCTGACTAACATGGCTAAGTTCCAAGGGTTTATTTTTTTTATTGATTTACAAACATTAATTGTAAAAGCAATTAAAAATGTTATTCGATTCAGGAGAATTTTTCTTTTAGTATTTTATTTAAAACCCAAGACAGTTGGTGTCTTAAACTAATATAAACTATAAAAATTACTACCTTCACTCCTTAATACTCTTAATATTTATTTAAAACATTTATTACCTCGTTGCCAGTTAATTATAGTAATACTTTGTATATTTAAATTGCTAAACAAAGCAAAAATTTAATGAAAAACCTTACCCTGAACAGGGTCAGCTTCTGGACAGTGTCCCACAGCTAAGGGCTAACCTAACACCTATCAGGCGAACACCTTAACCGGAACGGCTGTCCCTATTATGCCATATACCCATTATAGCCTCCCAAGCCTACCCTACACCCCCGAGGAGTCGAACTCAGTCAAACCCAAAACCCAAACCGAATACTCAACGGACGGCCGCCTGTCGTCTGCGGCTGTAAATGAAGTTGTGTTTTAATTAAAATTCCAGACTTTATTTCTGTAATTATATTAACTCGCTGTTCGAATTCGCCGGGCTCTGGGCCTTCTCTCTCGATCGATCTTCGCGGAGCAAGGAGCGGAGGAGTGGCGGACTCTGAGGTGTGAGCATTGCTCCTGGGGAGGAGATAAAACCATTAACGGCAAAGTGGAGAAATGCGGAAAACGTGGCAAAGGCATGCGGTGTTCTCGGCTTGGTCCTTGCTGTGGAGTTCTTGTCTTGCCCTCCGCCCTCCGCCCTGGCTTGCCCTCCATCCTGCATATCCTGCTGTGTCGTCATTGGCATTGGCATCGGCATCTTCAGCGGGGTCAGGCCACCGCACTTCCGTAGTGTCCTGCGTCCTACGCTCCCTGCCTTTTGTCCTCATCCTCATCCTCCGCCTCGCCCTCGCCCAGCTACGAATGGTGTTAAAATTAATTTAATTGAATGTGAAATGAAATTTGTTTTGACACACACCAGCAGCACTAGCACTTACACCCACAAACGCAACATCAATACCAACTCGGGGGCCACAACCCCCTGTTGGTGCACTGAACGGTAACAGGAGTCTTCTTTAATTTGCTCCATTTAGAGAAAAATATTTAAATATATTTTTAGGGCTCAATAAAAAACTATAACAAAGATATGTAAATATATATATCTTTCTTTATAAATATGCTTAATTATCCATAGATTTATTGTGCTTAGTGTATCCATCCAAGTCGCCCGTGGATTGCTCGTCTCTGTGGAATCCTTTTGGCCTCCGCCGCCATTGTTTTCCTATCGCTGCATCCTCGCATTGTCGCACCGAGTACAAATGGCGGCCATTGCATTTCTGAGGGATTCGGAATATCGGAGGAATGCAAAAGCCTGGCATAAGTGGGAGCTTATTGGGTGTTTTTTTTCCAATCCCACCCTCCCGGAAATGGCAGATGAAAGGCCGGAAAAGTGGCCAAGCCCTGGACCAACTGTCGCAGGCCAAAGAAAAAGATATATAAGTTAATGAACTTTCACAGGAGTTGAATATGAACCAAGAAAGTTATGTAAGGAGTTGTTGAAGAAATCAGTTTCATCTTTAGATTTGATAATTGTTTGCATTCAAAAATATTTAAAATTTAAAGAGGATTATTAATTTTTGATTCCGAAACTTCGCCGGGAGTTCTTTATGAGCTTCGAATAAGCAGCTGCTTAGCCTGGTTTAAGATCTTCAAAAACTTGTAGATAACTAATTAGGCAGCTAAAGGTTTTATTTATGAAGCTTAGAACTAAGGACCCAAGGAACCAGGAGCTCATAGGTTCCTGGTAGGTAAGGATAACCAGATCTTTGTGACCTGAAAAGAGCTCCTCAGATTCTTCTCGAAATTAATTTATAAACAAATTAAATGAATTATTATTAAGTAAGTTTCTTATACATTTTCCGGCTTTCTAGTTATCGGCGCTTTTCCGGCAGTCCCAGCCCTTGGAAGGCTATCCTCTTTCTCGCTATCCTCCAGCCAGGACCGCGTGTCCATGGCATTGCAGTCTCTCCCGCCCTGCTTCCTTATCTCCTCCACGGTGGCCTAATCAAAAACAGAAGCTTCCAAAGCCGCAAATTTCGGCCAGCGGATGCTGTCATGTGCATGTGTGTGTGTTGTGTGTGTTTGGAGGGTGCACGTCCATTTTGCGGCGGCACACGTTGCGTATGCGCAACGCATTTCTATCGGCAGCAACGCTGAAACAACTAAAAGCTAAAATTTTTGTGTTAAAATTTGCTAAATTTGCATTTTTTGACGTTTTTGCGGCGAGAGCCAGAGCGTTGTAGCAGCTAGACCTAAAATTCAGCAAACCCCCCTCCGCCACCCCGTTTTGGTGGCGCCTGTTTGTGTTGCAAATATAATTTTTAATTTAAATGCAAATTTTGGAAATCATTTTCGAAGCATTATGTGCCCATATTGATACGCAAATTGCTGTCAGCAAACGCACACACACACACACACTCGTCCCGGACACCCGGACACTTGGACGCACACCCACACACACGGACACACACTTGGACGACGCACACATGCAGATTTAATAACGCATACGCGTCAGTCAACCGCCGCACAAGCCGCAGAGCCCAGGAACAGCATTTGGGGGGAGGGCAGCATTAGGGGTTTTCCAGTCGGAAAAACCATGGCCAGGACGGGCAGGGGGACAGTGTTTTCCGCGCCGTTCTGCCATCGATTTTCAAAGAATCCGCTAGATACTAGATGTTGCCGGCTGTCAGGTTTTCCTAATGTCTAAAGGCGGCGGCAGGAAGGAGCAGACAAGTCTTCAGCTGGCAACAGACAGCAGGCAGAAGGATGCTCTTAAATATATTTCATTTAAGATGTTTTCACTTAACAAAGAAATGAAATTAAACATTTAAAATTAGGTTTAATTTCTTCTAAAAAAAACTAGTTAAAATTTAAAAATGGAGGAAGCAGCTGTTAAGGATGAAGTCCAAGAAGTTTCTCCTTCCAAGCCGATCACTGGTCCCTTCCCTTAGTTTCCATGATGAGCAAAGGCTTTCAGTTAGCTATTTCACTGCTTTTACACAACCTTTGACCCTCACTTTCAATGAGCAAAATTCCATTTAAAACCATTTTACAAGTCGTCAAATCCGATTATGAACTCATTTCTCGCTGTCCGACGTCAGTGACTTTGATGTTTAATATTTCGCAATTTAATTTTAATGTGCCTACCCCGGTAGCCACTTCCTCTTTCGTTCTAGGCCCAGGACCTTGCCATTAGCCCCCCGCCTCTGCTTGGTGTCCACCTGGGCGTATGAGCAATGGCCCATTCCTTGCCCCTTTCGTGGCGATAATTTTATTATTGCCACAGCCACTGGGCGCTGTGTATTTGTGTTTTTGCTATTAGTTGGCTGCCAGCAGCTGGCCATTAACGTCCATTTAGCCGGGGCGCCACGCATTTCCACAAGTCGGCAACATTTTCTAATTGCCGCAGATGGCAGCGAGACAGCCTGTCTCGAAAAGGGAGTGGCTACTGGCCCCAAAACTCGGATATTAATACAGCTCGGGGGGTAATTAATAAATAAATATTAATACGTTTGCCTGGGTAACTTGTAAATAAAATAAACACAAGTCTTCCGTGAGTTTTAGAACCTATTGTTGCGACCCGGAGTGCATAATGTGAGCGGAGGGCGTGCGACTTGAACGTTGATTACAACTGACAGCAACACAGGCAGGGGCCAGGCGAGCACTGGGAAAATGTGATGGGGAAAAGCAGAGCAACAGCAGCAGCAGCAACAGGGAAAAGCGAGTTGCAGAATTTTGCATGCGATGGATGCGATGGCATTGTTGCCTCTCTGCCAGTTGCCATTGATTTCACCCACTTTGCCCGCCAGCAATTAGTGCAACTCCTACTGCTGCTGGAGCAGCAGCAGCAGCAACACCTACAGCCACACCTGTATACATATATCCTCTATATAGCAGGTAGCTGTGTAAACTTTCAACCCCTGGCAACCCCCACCTGGGCCCATTAGCACCCGACAAACTCTTTTTGCATTCATTTATGAATATTTTAAAATTCATTGCTGATGTTGCTGCTGCTGCTGCTGCTCCTGCTCGTGCTCGTGCTGCCCCTGCTTTTGTTGTTATTATTGAAATCTAGACGGAAATTAAGTTGTCCCGCTTGGCAATAATAGAGTGTGCCACTCCCCGGCAGACTGCAGCCGAGTTACCTGAGACATCTTAATGGACATCAAGGAGCAGAGTTCGGGCCGTGATGTATGTGTGCATCCTGGGAGGGAAGGAGGCTGACCAGAGTGCCATAGTTGCCTCACAAAAGGTCGGGCTTTACATCACATTTCTCTGGGAATGGCACTGGGAAGTCAAGGCGCTACTATTACACAGGAATTTCCTATAATTTGAGACACACAATTGCTGGTCAGGTGCATTTTGAGACCTTTTACTGAGTTAGTTTCAAGTTCTTTCGGGGGCTAGGTTGGTTTTTAACTTTAAATTTATCGGTTTTGGTTAGAGTATTTAAAGTTTTTAGTTACAGACTGAGGATAAATTTATTTTAAAGTTTATACTTGGGGATTTAAGGGAGCGAGTGCTTATTAAAACAATTTTATGTATTTAATATTCTATTAAATTGAAACTGTGACCATGATTTCCTTTTTGAACCCTTATTTTTGCTTGGATACATTGGAAACAGTGTGAACAGTGAACAGTGTGTAATATATATATTTCAAAAACCTTGGAAAATCACTTTTGAAAATATATAAAAATGCTTCCTCTATTTCCCCTCTTATCCCCAGAAACTACCTGTATATTTATACGACATTATAATATATCGCAGGTTCATATATATTTTTTTCGGAAGCCGTAATTAACTCACGGATAAATAAAAAAAAATCCGAAAAGTTACCCTAAAATTTCCTCCTAAAGAAGCCTCAAAAATAATGGCGAATATTCCTCAGTGCTTCCTTTGGATACTCCTGGTACTGGAACCTGCTTCCAGGTCACGTGCAAGACGTCCTCGGGTTAACAAGTAGAGCGGCCCAGAGGGGCCTGAGCAGAGGTGAGAGGTGAGAGGTGCGAGCCAGTGAGTGCTTCTCCAGGCAGCGCAGGACCTGCTCCTCCTTTTGCGTTAATGTTTCTTTTACGTGCCCACAGCAGTGTCTCCCATCCGGCACTTCTCCTTGGGTAATGTAAGTTAATAGCCATTGTTGTGCCTGCCCCTCGACCTCGGCCCTCGAACCTCGTCACCCCTAACTCCTCCTGGCCCCACCCCAGGACTCTTCTTCTAGGTAGGACGAAGGAGTCCGCCTCTCCAAAAAAAAGAAGAGAGAAAAAAGGTGGAACGGTCAGGTTTATTGATAATTATTGTGCCCGGCTTTCTTTCAGCTCCTCCTGCCCCCGCCGCTGTTGTTGTGCATAAATTTAATTTGCTTAATTAATTAAGAAAAGCTGGGGGAGGAGCAGATGGGGGTGGTCACTTGGCCCCGTGCTAATTGAAAATAAAGACCAATTTTTTAATTAAACTTTAAATTAATTTATTGAAGTGCTGCCCCCATTGGCAGGGGCGAACTTTGACCCGCGGGTTCAACTCAATCGCTCAGAAATATTCCTTTAATTGTAAAGAGAGTTTGGGAAATATATAAAATATGTCCAAATATCTATTATTTAATAAATAATTTACAGAGGAACAAGCCAAAATGGATACTTTGTTCATTTCCTGCTGCTGTTAACTTATCGAAACAAAGGAACTTCATTATGGAAGCCATAAAGTATTTCAATATTTCAGACAGGAGCCTCTCCACTCCGTCCGTCCCAGTAATTGGGTTTAAATTCCAGGTCCTGGCTTTAATATTGGGCGATGATGTGGGGGGTGTGGCGGGAAAGGGAGCACTAAACCAACAATGCGCTAATGCTCATTTAATGCGATTTCGCACGTTTGCATTTTCTATCAGGAGCTCCTCACACACACACACACACGCATTCACAGGACCCCTCACTCCCACATATGTGCAGTAAAAGGACATGGGTGTTAGGTTTATGGGAGACCAGGGATTACGAAGGAGATAAGAAGAGACTTGAGGGTCAAAGAGATATATAAACTAATATAGAATAATTTTAAATAAAATTATATGAGCTTTTTATACCCTTGCAACGCAGGGAAGGAGACATTTCCGACCGTAAAAAATATATATATTCTTGATCAGGCTCTTTCTGTTTATCTCTAGAGATCACTTTCTCGCTCTTTCTGTTTATCCCTAGAGATTATTTTCTCGCTCTCTCTGTTTATCTCTTGAGATCACTTTCTCTCTCTCTCTGCTTATCTCTAGAGAAATCTCTTTCTCTCTCTCACTTTCTCTCGCTCACTTTCTCTGATCAGGGACTATAAATACAGGCGCGGCCGCCTCAGTGACCTCAGTCTGTCCGCGGCCGCCGCCGTGTTTATATCTATAGTGATAGTGATAGTGCCCTTCGACCCTAAAATATCACCTGACCAATGGAATTCGTCTGGATAACTGGAAAGAACGTCGCTTTGCCCATGAGTAGCCAAATTGAAGCCGCCAAGAATATAGATCTACAATTAAAGGTAGGATAGGATGGATAGAAGGATAGGATGTGTATGGTGAGTCCCAACCAAGACTATTACATATAATATATTGGAGTGATCGACTTTAGGTGTAGAAATAGCTGAGTATCCCAGCCTGCAGGTTTTATTAAACATATTTTCAGCAATTTTTTTTTGGCAATTTATTACTATTCAATAATTTCGGTTTTAATTATTTTATTTAATTGGTATACAAACTTCGGTGAGCCGAAGTTAGCTTTCTTTCTTATCAAAGGTAATATTCAAAGAAAATTATTTATAATTTCCCTCAAAAAATGTAATTTAAGTATCAAATTTGTATTCAATGTTTCTATCAATTAATAATAATTAAAACATTTATTTTAATAGCCTAATTCTCATTTTTCAAATGAAAATATTAAATAATTTGCAGTTTTCATAACATTTTCTTAAATTATAAGGAAAGCTCAAAGCTATAATAATTTTACAAAATTCCTCATGAAGTTCTTCATATTTTTTCCCGATCATCTTTTGGCCGCATAAACTGAATTTTAGCCGCATCTGCTGGCCATGCCAGTGCATGGCTAAAACGTATTTATCTAAGTTTTACGCAATGTTTGCACTATATTACATAACCGCATTGTTCCCACCGCCAATGAAGCTCGAAATGAAAAGCCAGCCGGGGTAAAAAAAAATAAAACACAAAAAATAAAGTGGAAACTCCAAAAGGGAAGCGGTGGCAGGTCGACTGCCGTGCAAAAGGTAAACACAAATTGTTGCATGGACGCAGTGAAGCGGCGACTTACAGTTTGAAAAATATCAGTTATTAGTTACTTAAAATATATAGGAAAAAATTGGTTTTTTGTTTTTAAGGAAATATTAGAAAATATTTTAATTGATGTCTTTATTTATTATTATTTTATTATTTTGATTTCAGTTGTATTTTTAAGTTTTTACAGAATATTTAAAGAAGCGTTGTAAAGGGATAATTTTCTAGACATTTGTGTATTTATTTTTAATATTTATTAAAATATTTTTCATGTGATATAGTTATAACTATTTTATTTTATTTTCTAGTTTTGAAAGCATCTCAGTTTTTCTATATTGTTTTTGAAGATTATTTATGGGTTCTCTTATGAAATTTTAAATTTAAAATTAATACACTTAATAGCCAGAAATATAAAATTCATTAAAATTCAATCTTAGTTTTCACCTCCAACTAAATCCAGTCCAAAACTATATATTTCAAGTGGACTTGGCTCACTGGGAAAATTCGCCCATAAAATACCGCAAGGGAAAAATCTGTGATCGCTATACACGCGGAGAAAAAACAGGGGCGAAAATATTAATTAAATTAAAACCACAAAACCGAGTCCGCAAATATCCGCACACACACAAAATGTTGTAATCACGATTTATGCTGAGTTGGTTATTTACACTTTGCACTTAATACACACACACACACACACCTCCTCGGGTCTGTGTGTGTGTGTGCGGGGTGTGTGTGCATACATGAGTGCATGTTGCACACGTTGCGCGAAGCTTTTTGCATGTTTAGCAGAAAATAATATGCAAATTATGCAATTATTTTAGCTCCATCTCTCGGTGTGCACACGTGTGTGTGTGTGTGAGCGTCCTTATCGCCCACTATCCTGGCATATCCTGTGTCCAGCATCCCCACATAGCGTTGCCCAGCATCCTGTTTGCTACCTGTAAGTGAGTGCCACCCTTTGGCAGGTGCTCCTGCTGCTGTCCGAGATGGAAATGGAGGCACTTTGCCTGATTGCACCCGTCTGCCGGGTGTCCAGTTCCATCCTCAGTGTCTCAGCAACTTGCCTAATCGCCTCGCCGGGAGCCAGGAGCCAGCAACCAGGAGCCAGGAGCCACGACCCACCAGCCACTAGCCAGCAGAGAGGCTACTTTTGAACGTTCCCTGATTTCTGGCAGATCATTTGGCAACAACTTTGCCAGGCAACTTTGCTCGCTTTGTTTTTCCGCTTTGGCACGGCACGGCAAGGACTCTGCGGGACCTTCTCTTCGTCCTGTCGACGCCAGAAATTTATGACAGCATTTGGCCAAAACATATGCCGTCAGACGGGCATTAGCAGCCATTGTCGTAACCTCAAGCACGGAAATCAGGCAGCCCAAAGGGACGAGAAGGGATCGTGTCACTCACTTGGATCTTTTAATAATGTGAAAATGATGGAAATAAATCGGAATAAGCTGGGGAAATATTTATAATTAAAATAAATCATAAAAAAATCAAAGGGAAATAATCAAAGATGGGCTACTAAGCGAACAAGCAAGCTTTCTTAAATGCAGCCCTTGAAATTCACCTTTGAAAATTAATAAATAATAGTAACCTTGCAATTTTTAAGCCCTACGATTAAGTCCTAGTTTCCTTCTTTCAAGCTTCTTCTTTAATTCCCTTCTCTCAGTTCTTATCCCTCGAAAAAATGTACATATCTTGCCATCAAAATTCACTTAACTCGTGTTTGGCAGACTCTTCATTTATTAGGACGCCTCCTTGAATGCCTAATGAGCGGCAGGATCAAGTCGTGTGCTCTTCCGGGGCGGTCGTGGAAATTATTTATTGACTTTCATATGCAATTTAGCAGGCAGGCAAACAAAACGCTAAATTATGCACCCCTCCTGCGGCCATAACAAAGTCACTTGTCAACTGCAGCCAATCTTAGTTCCAATCCAGAAATCCGAGAATCGAGAAATTAAAAGACCCGCCGGCGGCAGGCAACACACTTAATGCCAAAAATATGGATAATGTCATTTTTCTATCGAGGGGGGAGTGGGGGGACACGGCCCGTCGCTTTCCGCTTCCTGATGTGATTATGATAAAATATCCTCGAGCTGCCTGCCGTTCGCTCCTTTTTATGATTTATGACTTTGAATATGGCAAACAAAGCGGCTTCGATTCTCCAGCTATCGCCGGGTATCGCCTGGTATCGGCAGGGGCGGCAGGGGTAGGAGAAGACCGAAGGCGGCAGGACAATAAGCACTCGAGTGCGTCGGCATAATTTATCCTTGTTTGCCGCAATTTCGTATTGCTGAAACTTTTCCTCCCATCACCGTGCTCTCTCTCCTTCTCTCTTGTATGTCTTTCTCTTTTTTTTTTTATTATATTCTGCAACCAGTAGCGCCACCTGAAAGCCGGCAAGGAGTGGCTAAAGGACGTCTGGCCACGGCCAGGGCCGGGGCCACTCTTATCCTGCAAAAAAAGAACCCCATCGATACACCCGTCTGGCCATCATTTTTCGCGCATAATTTGCTCTATTATGGGGCTCGAGTTCGAGTCCTGCCTTCTGTGTTCTGTGTCCTGTGTCCTTGGCTCGAGTCGGCCAAGGGGGTGCCTTCAATTTTCATAATTTGCGACTTTTTTCGGGGGTGCCACGAGGTCAACTCACTTAGCACTGTCACGCCCAGCCAAAAAAAAAAATAATAAAAGAAATTTGGGAAGAGAGGAGGCAGGCTTCTGCCGAAAAAGGATATTGAGCGAAGGGGGAAGCCTGAATAACCTGGATAACAATATCCTGGCACTTCAAGCAGAGGGTGGAATATAATAATATAATCAGGCTTAGCCAGATGACAAGATATTCGAGTTTTGTTAAATTTTTTAAAGCTTATTTGGGTTTTATATATAGGAAATTTATATATTATACTTTTCTTTAAGGGTTGTTTAGAAAAGATCTTCCTTCTTTATTTTTTCGATTTAAGCTTTAATTTCAAGATTTTTACTAAACAATATTTGTATTTATTTTGTATACTTATTACTTGCTTTATTTATTAATTAATCCATTGAAAACTATTATTTCCCATTTAAAATTCATCTAAAAACCTGTAATTATTTGTACACTAAAAACAGTGTTTTCCACTTCCTTGCTTCTCTCGGAAAACTAAAATCAATTGAAGAGCAAAGGAAATGCTCCTTGAGAGCTTTTCAAGTGGGAAAAAACAGAGAGGAAATCCATGTAAGTGGTAAAATTATGGGGCAATTTTCCACCCTGATACCCCTCCCCCCCGCTCAAGGAGAGATTTTCCTCATACACACCCACGAAGGTAAACGGGGATTCGGATTCGGATTGGGGTTCGGATTCGGTGCATGAATACTTCTAATCAAGTGAAAGCAATCAGTTCTCCAGCGAAGTGAGAGGGCGACTCTCCTCGAACGAATCAAATCAAATCAAATCAAATCAGGGCAGCACACTCAATGACCATATGAGTCGGGGATGACTGGACTGAGCTGAGTGAGTGTATTCAGTGCATTCATTTCGGACATAGGGTCCATATGTATGTATATGTATATATACTCGCCATTCGCCGCTTCTTGTTTGCATTCCTTTTCCTACCAATCTTGGGGCTCCGCCCTTGCATATTGCGTATACGCCGTGTGCAACGGCCAGTCTTGGGCCCCTGGCTCTGGGCTGTGCCACGGTCAAGTGCAGCTTTGAGGGTGGTTTCTGTGGCTGCCACTCCGCCGTCTGGCCTGTCCGCGAGCTGTTGCATGCCCTTCACGTCTCGGCTGGCCAAAATTACAGCTCCCAGAGGGGGCTTCCTTTTTTTTGTGCCACCGGAGAGGCTCGGTCACCAAAAGAGCTTCGCTGCACTGCAAAAATAGTGTTTAAATTGTTTTATCAAGAAAAAAATTCTTTAAAGGAAAATGCAACAATTTACGAGATATATTATATATCTTTTATTTTATTTTGTATCTAAAAGGTTTTCCTAAATGTATAATTAATATTTTTGAATTACTTTTTCAATACTTAAATGTTGATTATTTTAAAAACAAATTGTTTGCTGTTTGTCTTCTGACTGTGTTAATATTTTTCCTCTTCTCCCTCGAACTCTGGCGGTGGTGGGAAAAGGAGTAGCAGCCTCTTCCCGCCATAAGGATAACCGTGCACAAATGAGGCCACCGCAAGCCAGACATATGTACGAAATGTAACGTAATGAATTTGATGATCTATTGTCAAAGTGGGTGGCAGGAGGGGGATGCTAGTTGTAGGCCTCGTTTAAAGTCAGCTCGGCGGCGGCTCACTTTGTATGCGTGTCTCGCAGGATGCAGGATTCGGGATGCGAGTGCGAGCTGGAGTTCGAGTTCGAGTAGAGGGTGTGCATCCTTGGCATCTATCAGTCTGCAGAGCTTCCTTCCTTCCTTCCTGTCCGCCGGAGCGAACGTGCGGCAATGCGTGTGTGTCTGCCCCTTATCCACACGTCCTTCGTCCTGCCCCCTGCCCCTACTCTCTCTGCCATCCCTGGCCGCCATCGTTCTATGTTATTTTGGAATGCGTCGACTGATATGCATATGGGGAAGTGCACGGTGAGAAAAATGCTTTAGCTAGCCTGCAAAAATGTTAAATAATTAATTAAAAATATATATTTTAATATATTATTATTATTATTATTATTAGTAATCAATCAAGACTTGTAGGGAAGTTTTCTCTGAATATTTAATTCACATCTCTCAGTGCCTGCGATTCGTGGAGAGGCGACACGACATAACCACGGCATCCACACCCACATGTGTGCTCATTCATTCATTCGTTCATTTTGGGCCCAGGAACCCTGGAACCCTGGAACCCATGCCACTCAGCCCACTCGAACATCCTGGATTTGGGATCTGCTGTGGATCTGCTCTGCCCTGCTTGGCTCAGATAGCGATGGGCGGCGGCAGAAGGCAGGCGTTACAGGATACTCGGCCGGGCAGGGCAGGGCGGGGCAGGATCGGGGGCATATTCAATTTAGCAACACACGAGAAGATGACAAAACGATTGCTTTCGACTGCTTGTCATATGGATGATGAATTGTTCCTGTTCCGACCAACCGACCAACCAGCCCCATCCCCATCCCAATCCTGCGTCCTTACATCCCAGAGAACATCCTTTTGTTTTTGTGCTGCTGCCGCTGCTGCATATTAATGGCGAGTGTGTGTGCCTATGTATGGTGTGTGTGTGCTTGTGTTTGTGTGTGACAAACTTAAAGCGGAAATTAAATTTGGGGCAATTAAGGTGCCGAAAGTGAAATGGCACCTTCTTCACTGGGTTTCTTCTTGTGGTTAGTTATGGCTTTTTAAGGGTTTGTCTTCCTGTCTATAAATTTAGAACAGAAAAGATAATCCTTTCGAGCATAACTTAACTTTGCTATTAATTTATTATTCTTCAATTTATATATTTCGAAATATGCATATAATCTGAGGTATTCCTACTGCTTCTCTAGTTATATTTTTTAAAAATATAAATATATTCCACAATATTTATCAACTCCACAACAAAAATATCGAATATCTCTGTAATTCAACCTAAGCCAAGGCTCCTCTTTGGAACCGCGACCAAGGCAGCCAACATGAACTCAATTTACTTATAGAAAGTGTCATTAAAACTGGCCAAAAGGACCGCGAGCAGCGGCCGGGGGCAGGGCGACGAACCCCGTTAACCCATCAACAGGCAAACCGGAAGTGCTAGGACCCCGCTGCATAGAGGCGGACATGGACAGGGGCACTGGCGAATCAATTAGTTCAATGCATGTGAAGAGGGCGCAGCAGCAGCAGCAGCGTCGGCTTTATTTGCTCCGAAGCACTTCCGCTGCAGCTCGCTGCCAACAAACAAAACTAATTACAAGCATTTTCATTAACGCCTACGAGTGAGTACCTCCCACTTTTGCACTTGCATTTAGCCAGAGGAAAATGGGAAAGCCAGGGAAATGGGCAGCAGACAGGGGACACAGAACACAGAGCACAGGACACAGGACAGAGGTCTGGGGAAAGTGCTCGGCTTTCTGCGGGAATGGGCCAACTACTTAAAAGTCGATGCGCAAGCAAGGCTAAAACACTTTTGCAGTCACTCAAGTGACAATGCAGACGGCCAAGGGGTCGGAATGGGTGGAAAAGCCAGTGTTGTCCCAGGGAAATCGCAGACAGAAGCTAACATTTCCAGCTGGGAAATTTACTATTTGAAGTAGCTAAAAAATAATAATTCTTTTAAAGAGAAAATATTTGAAATAATGATCTAAGTTTACCTTGAAAATTCAAGCTTTTCCGAAGCATTTTCCACCATAAAGATTTTATATATGGCCAAATAGTTGCAATTTTTAGGTAAATCCATAGACAAATAATTATCTCTGAGAAAGCCAAGCTGAAAACCTCATCAGCACTGATGGAAAATCTCGGAAAAATGGACTGGGAAAAGCGTCAGAGTCACCGGAGACGGAGACGACAAAGTTCGGTGGCGCAAACTTTACCGCCAATGCGGCGCATCCCGTATCTGTGCCGTCAACAAAAAAATATTCCAAAAGGCAAGGGGAAACCCCAAAAGAGAGCGCCCGCCGAAGTCCGAGTCCGGCAGTCCAGGATAGTGGGGGGAACAGCGGGCCGAGGGGATGCCAAGTGAATTGTCTAATTACAGCTGCCAGCTGCAGGGGAAAACAAAAGGGAGGCGCGCGAGCGCTGTCAGGAGCAGCGGGAAAATCCAGGGCTGCGCCTTTTGTCGCCGCCAAGGCGAGTCGAAAACATCTTAAGCACATTTTTAATTAATTTAAATGCGTTAAGTTGCCTGTCACTTTATTTGGCGCCCCCAGTCTCTCAAGGACCCCGGGCACTCTGCCACTCGAGTCCACGTTTCGGCACTTCACTTGGGTCCGTCGGGCAGGTGTCCTGCATGGGAATCCTTTTTGGCGAGCCCCGTCTCGATGATGCTGATGAGGTTTGTCCAGGGCAAAGGTCGGGCTGTCAATTCGCTTTGATTCGATTATTTTTTAAGGGCATAAAAAGGGAGTAATTTGGCAGAATAAATTCAGCAGAATAACTAAATGTTTTAACAATTAATAAATAATATTGAAATCTAAACTCTCAAACGAAAATTCATAAATCGTAGAAGATCAAAGCTGACCTCTGTCCCTCTAAGCCAGTATATATTGTGTCCTTAGTGAGCCAGACTATATCCTTTCCCCACGTGTGTGTATGTATATATCCACAGCCAGCGACTGGCAGCATCGGCAGACTGGCAAATGGACCAAAAACTCTATCATTCCATTCCATTCAGCTCACAACGATTGGCTACAAATTGTCCAACTTAATTAAAGAAACGCTGTCTTACTTTGTAATTGAGCGCCATATACCGGCCCATCACGTGCATATATTTCCGATATATATATACAGAACATACATATATCTCACACAGTCGAAACCAAGTTGCTAGGATTTAAACGAAAGCCAAAAATAGAACGACCAAATCATTCCCCTCGCCCCCTTTAACTCAGTAAAGAAGTCCCTTCCGATCCCATAAACATTAACAGCAGAATCTCTCTAGACATGTTTTGGACAAACATTTTTTTTTTTGCATCTTGCTAAACTATTTTTGGCGTGTATTTTTAATAATAATATTTTTCCAATTATAAATTGTAGAAAAATAATAATAAAAATATAAAAATTAATAATTATCGAATTAATCGAATTAGCTTTGAGCAATTTATTCAGAGAAAGGTCGGGCAAAAACTCGGAAAAGTCAGCTGCAGAAAATACACAAAAATTATATACTTACAAATTTAGCAAACAAACAAATAAACATTGTTTTACCCTTTTTTTATAAATAATTTTTATGCACACAGAAAACACCACAAATTATGGTAAACATATATATGTAGAGTCGATTGGGGATATCAGCTGTGATTTTGCCCGGGGCTATGTTTTTTGGCCATGGCTGTGCTTCATAAGCTGGTCGAAATAAACAAAAATAAATGTGGGGAAAGGAGTGGCAGGAACAGGAGACAAAAATACAAAAATAAAAACCGAAAAACCGGCAAAACTCAAAGTGAAAAAAGCGGGGCAATTTCCGTGTCATCGTGAGTGTGTGTGTGCGTTGATGGCGACAACATCCCAGCAGCAACATCTGCGGCAGCAACACATGCAACAAACATTGCAGCGGCCTTAAAAAAAAGTGGCGGAGGCGGTGAAACAGGGGGCGGTAGAGGAAGCAGAGGGGCTGGGAAAGAGGCGGAGGGGGGCCTTGGACATGAAATTGTATCTGGGCAAAAAGTGCACCGTTGCTTTTAATTGAAAACGCAAATTGGTCATCAATTAATTTGACATACATATAGACGCTGACGTTGGCCGTCGGTTTTCCCTGAGAAAAACAACCAAAATAACCCGAAAAAAAAAAACAAAATAATAACGAAGATTTGGAAAAAACAAAATGGCAGAAAACTAAAAAGGAAACTGCCCAGGGTCATCGTCCTGTCCCCCGCACCGCTAACCGCAAGCCACCAAAAAAAGGCAAATCCCCCAAAATTCGCTTAAACGTTTTTGATTGCTCCAAATGCAGCCGCCGCAAAGGCATACAAACAAATAAATAAATATATATATTTATATTTATATATATATGTAAATAAAAGGAGCAAGAAGAGCTGCAGCAGCTTCCTTTTGCAGGATGCCAGACCCCGATCCCCGATTCCCCACGATTGTCATTATTATTTTGGCGCTGCCTTTGTCTCCTTGCTTTGATGCTGTTTTTTCTATATCCTGTAAGCCAGGTTTATATGGGAATATCTAGGTACAGATACTATTAAATAATTAATTCGTAAATATAGTTATTCCAAATTCATATTTATTTATTTATTTCTTGTAATTGTACGCTTTTTTTCTATGTTTATCGAAAAACTTTCTTCTAAACAATTTAAAATATTTATTTTTTCAGGTTCGCTCTTTATTTATTTCCGCATCTAAAAATTAAATGGTAAGTGTATTTTTTGTTTATAATTATAATTATTAAATTTTATGTGAGATAAGCAAAACGGGATCAATTATAATACAATAATTTATAATTGTAATTATTGATTTTTATGGGAAAATTCAAGCTTTAAACTAACTAAGGCAAAAAAGCATTAATTTCAATTCTTTCAATTTTTTATTATTAATCAATTCCGATTTTTATGAGCAATATATGATTATAAGCTATTATTTCGCTTTCTGCCTTTCAAATGCCCCAAGAAGATCTGAAATAATGCCTATATTAGGGCTTCTTTAATTTATAATTACTTATATTTATTTGAAAACTAAAGACAGAACTGCTTCTTCTTTTGATATGTAATTTTACAAGACCAGGAAGACATAGTTTTCAGTTTCTGTTATACTAATTACTGATCAGTAAATAGTTTTAATTGTAGATTTTATAAAATATATTTCCCCAAGTCTCAGCGCACCATAATCCCATATCAGACACATTAAGAGATATCCAAAAGTCAGTATCTTTACTTTAGTCAGCTTTTACTTCCCGTTATTGTTGCTGCAGCCGCGCTCGCAGCATTTGCAATGGAAATGGCAGTGAAAATGGCAGTGGAATATGGAAATGGCGGGCGGGAAAAAGTCCGCCAAACCACCACCTCCTCCTCCCGCCCCTGCCAGCTACATCGTCATCATCATTGCATGCGAAATGCATTTTAAATGCGATCGCTTGGGCTCGCAGCGCAGCAGTTCGGTTCAGTCCCCCGAAAAAGTCGCTGACAATTTGGCGACGATGAAAATAAATAAATAGGCAAATGCCAAGTGCAGGCAGGAGGCATTGCCAAAGTTAAATCCCTCACTTTCCTCCGGTTTCAGCCCAATTTATGCTCTCCTTTGGGACGGGCAACGTAAGCATGCAAATATTTAGATTAATGCAAGACTTTTGCAACAAAATACGCGGCGCGCATATTGCCAAACAAAATTTTATTTATGCCAAGCAATGGGGGAGAGTCCTACTCCTCCTCCCAGGTCAAGTCCAAGTCCAAGTCCCAGTCACTTGTCAGTCGCCACGCCAACGTCGCTGACAAAATGAGTTTTTTGTTGCTTTTCCCCTTGGTTTTTCCTAGGTTTTTCCTTTTTGTTGTTGCCATGTTGTCTCATTTCTCTTGGTTCTTCGAGGCTTTTCATATTTTTATATGATTTTCTGACTAACAAAAGAGAGTATTTTTTCTAAACAGAAATAGCTTAGGAATGATTGTTTAATACATTTTTAGAGAAGATGGGAACATTTTTTTAACATTTTCCTTGGCTTTCTTTTAATATTAATTGTTTGTAACTTTCAGTGAATTTTCTTAAAAAGAAAAATATTACCATAAAAATAATTATTTACTTTCCAAGTAAAGTCTAGGCAGTTTCTTGAATGGCAATCGATTGAACTTTGTTTATGGCGGCAGCAGGGGATTCCCCGTGTACTCGCACTCCCTCTCTCTTTCTCTATCCCGCTATCCCTCTCTCTTACTAGCCTTTTCTCTTAGCCCTGAATTATCTTTTCTCTCTGCCATAAATCTCGCTATAAATTCTCTTTTCTCGGGGTTTGCAACTTTGCTAGGGGCGGAGGAGCTCCCATCCTCGGCCTCAGCTTAGTGAGTCGGAAGACGCCAATTTTGAATCGAAATACAATATTCAAGTGTCAGCACTAGGGGGGGAGAGGGGGGCTTGGCAGAGTCAAAGGAATCCAAAACGGAATTCGGGAAACCGGAGCTGCCAGGCTGTAGATTCTGGCAAATGTTTTCGAACAATTACAAGATGCATCGGACTTGGTTAGCCGATAAACTGGCAGTGCACTCGAAACTTAATTACAAGTTGGCAGCAAAATGAGAAATGCAAATTGCACAGAAGCTGAGGCTGAGGCTGAGGCCGAGGCCGAGGCACAGATGCAAATTCGGGGCTACCTGATGGGGGGACCAGCCCACACGGCGTATGAGCAATATGGCCGAATACCTGCCAAAACTAAATGCGTGCATAATGCCACATAAACCGGGCACTCGGCAATGAGCATCCCGGAACTCGCTCTCCTCAATTGGCCAACTGCTCAGTCGAGTCCTTACTGACACACTTAGGTAATCAAGAGTCCTGCTTAAGCGGAAATGGAATTCGGTTTCGGTTGGTTTCGGGCTCTGATTTTAATTTACATTAATTGCCGCTGCAATTGGGAAATCGAAAGCAAACAAGGCCAGGTAGCCCCTAACCCCCTTATAATAATAATAATAATAATAATAATAACAATCACAGCTTAAAAATGCATGAAACGCTATAATGGATACTGTGGTTACTATATAGTTCTGTGAGCTCTTGGGCATCCTGCCCAGCTGCCCAACTGCCCAGATATGCTATAATGTACGTGTATTCCAGCACCCGAGAGGCATTGTTAATCATTTCTCACTAATTCATGCTTCAAGTGAAATCAAATCGAATGAAATTAATTCAAATTCGAGTCTGAGGCAGGTGGAGGGAGGCCACGGAAGGAAAGTGCGGAAATTTGCATCCGGAATGGATTTTAATGGCTTACACTTGCGTCTTGGTTGGTCCTGGGAGCTAAGCTGCTCTAAATAGCAATTTCAGTGATTTGCCAGCACCGAAATATATGCAATATATTCACATATATATATACCATTCAATATTAATTTAGTATGAAGTGTAAACATGGAATTTGTGGCAGGATTGTGAAGGAAGCTGCAAGATCATTTTAAACGTTGCGAAATATTTCAGCTTTAAGTTTGGGATATTAATTATTAGGGCATTAATTATTATTGGTGGGAAAATTAGAAAATAAAAGTCTTGAGATTAAGCTTTACAAATCATATTTATTATATTTTTAATTGAATTTATATTTGTTTTTATTTATTTGTTTTGAAAACGAGCTATTTCGCAATTTTCTTACGAATCCTTTTAATATTTTTATAAATTATTATATATAAAATATTTTACATGTTTTTACATTTCAAACAATTTATAAATTTATTCTTGATTTTAAAGAAGCTATAATTCCATTTCAATATATTCGCTTTATAGTGAGTTTCTTCAGAAAATCTTTAAATATATATTTCAATATTTTAAAACATTTATAATATTTCACTTATCCTTAAAATATATTTAGGATATATTCAGGTTAGGCTTGATCCTGGAATTGATTTCGTAGGGAACTCCGTTGACGCTGCAGTTGTCGAAATTGTGACCACGATTATGCGGTGGCAATTGAATGCATCCTTAATTGCCGGTAATGTTTAACGGCATTGATTTCCTATCCGCCCCTCCCCTCTGCAGGGTTTTTCACCTGCCCTCCCCCGCTGGGTTTCCCCCCCTTTACCCACCCGGCCGCCTCTTAACCCTTGGCTGGTCCAGACGCAAACAGACGCATCCCTTCGAGTGGCTCACCTGGGTTTCTGTGTGTGTGTGTGTGTGTGTGATGCCGCTTTGAAGGCTGTTGGGTGTGTGTGTGTGCCTTTCCCCCCCTCCCCTTCATCCCCCTGGGCCAAAACGGCTCCACATCATTTGTTTGCATATGCATTGACGTATTTGCCGAAGCCAGCGGAGCGTGTGATTAAATTTAAAATATTTAAGCATATTTTACGCGTTGGCCAAAAGGCAAAAAAAAAAGATGAGAGGGGGAGGGGAAAATCACCAATGACCAGCTGCAGGGAAAACATCGAAGGGAAAGGGAAGAAAACCCGCAACAATGAGAGCGAAAATAATAACAATAAAAAAATTAACTGCAAGTGCAAAAAAAATATATATAAAATGACGAGCAAATTAAAAAGAATAAAAGTCCAATGGAAATGGCTCTCTATAAAAATGTAAAAATGCGCCAAGCACAAAAATACAGGCGAAGAAAAAAGCAGTAACAAAAAGAAAATAATATTGCGAAAAAACCCCCCACACACACAAACACACACGCACACACATGGGGAATATAAAATCGAAAAACAAATAAAGCAATAACACGGCGGAGGGAGTACAGTGAAACCAAATAAAAGGAAACTGTAAGCAAACGGCGCTGAAAATGCGCAATTGTTTATGGGGGAGGGGCGGGGTGATAGAGGGGGTTTCACCGACTGACTGCCCGCCGGCGCCTCTGTGTGTGCGCGTGTGTGTATTTCGAGTGACTACAAAGGGGCGTCACAGGGGGGAGGGGGACCAGTAATGGCTGCAGGGGCGTGGCAGGAGGGGGTTTGCCGTACTCCGTAGCCGCCGTTGTCTGCTAGGCATGTGGAAAATCAGCGTCAGCGGAGCGAAGTCCTGGCCAGGACGGGGGGTGTACAGTGCAAGGGAGTGGGTTAAGAGAAGGCACCACACACACACACACCACACACACCCACGCACACACACACACAATATGTTTCCAATGTAGCACACATTTAATATTAACTTTTCGAATTTATTTTTATTTCCGCTCGGCGCAAAATACATTTGTTGTGCGACTGTGTGTGCGGGTGAATGTCTGAGCGGGCTGTGCGTGTGTGTCTGCGTGTGTGTGTGTGTGTGTGTGTGTGTGTGTGTGTGTGCCACATTCATTTCGCTTCATTTCTTGCTTTCTTGCAGGAAATTACAGCATGTAATTTGCATTCAGTTGTAAAGTGGAATGGAATAATTTCACGAAGCTGCCGCCATTGATGGTTTCTCCTCTGCCAGAGTGTGTGTGTGTGTGTGCCTGTGTGTGTATTAATTTCTCAATCATTCAATCATGCATTCTCGCAGGCATTCGCTAGCATTTTCCATCTCTCCCAGCGTTGATGTGCAAAAATTCGACATGCTTTTAGTCAAGACGAGACATTACCTCTATATATGTTTCGTCCTGTGTGTTATATGCAGTGTGTGTGTGTGTGTGTGCGAGGGTGCGGAAGTTGACACTTTCGTGGGTGTCCCTAATGACGGCGGCAGGAAGAGGCAGGCTGCCGCCAGGGGCAACCGAAGCAAACTGCAGACTGATTTCTTTGCTGTGCAATTTCCATTGCCTACTTTTATGGGCTCACCTAGGAAGAAGCCCCAAAATAAAGGAAATGTATATTAAACTACACAAAAATATAGTATTTATTCGTATATTTTATTAGTTACTAGATTGGAGAATATAAAAATAAACTGCAGCTAGCAGTTGTTCAATTAGAAATAGGAACTGGCTGCAAGGAACACCTTTATTTACAGTCTTTATTCCTTCCTTCGAAATGTAACACTCGCTTCGCATATAAACTTATGGCCAATGAAGAGAGCTAAGAGCCAGTGTGTGTGTGTGTGTTAACCCAATTTGCACTTGGAGAGTTTGTGAGTCTTTAAGAGGGGATTTCCCCCGACTCCTTTACACAGGGAAAAGCCATTTTGGAAAAGAAATCAAATTAAGTGCCCCGGGGGCAGACATTTATATCAAATTATGGCTCTCTCTCTATGCTATACCCTATATATATGTTTATATAGTAGTGGCATATTTTTATGTATCCGTATTTATGCGGCAACCGACCAAGAAGTCCTTGTATATATCCCTCTGTTAAACGGTCGGCAGTCCGGTTCAGGCGAGCGAATGCTCATTCGCCGTTTAAATTTTTAATTGAAATTACAAATTGATGTCAGGTTGCCACCCCAAAAGGGGGAGGGAGCAGAGAATGGGAGAATGGGAGAATGAGGGAGAGCCGAGGGGGCAACAAAGGACACTCGAAAAGGTAAACGGAACAAGATCAGCCGCCATTGCCATGGCCTGCTCAGCCGGATCCGGGATATGGAATCCGAATCCGGCAACTGTCAATGCCGGGACTTAAGTACACAGCCAAAAAATTAAATAGGATTAAAAGGATATATATTTTGGGTTATTTTTTAAAAGTGTATCAAATTTCTTGAGCAGATTTTCAAGTTCCAAATTATGTAAAATTATTTAAAGACCAACTAGTACCTCATGACCATACATTTCTCTGAGTGCAGCTCCAGCTGCAGCTACAACAACGCCGATTGCCAATAAAGACAACAACCAAAGGTAACCGCTTTGCTCTTTTCCTGATTTTTCCATGCTTTTTTTCAGCTTTTCCTCGTTTTTTGTTGCCTTTTGCTGCCGTTGAGGTCAGAGTCGCATTTAATACCGATACGCCTCGTTCATTATTAACAGCTGACGCCGTCGCCGCAGAGCGGGGCAGGGACAGGGCAAGGGAAGGAGTCAGAGAGAGCGGACGGGACATCATCCCAGTGACAGTTATTAAAGCGAATGAACGAGTAAATTAGACTGGTGCCAAAAAGCTACGTACAAAAAAAAGAGCAAAAGGCGAGAGTCCTGTCCGCAATTTGTGTCAAAATCAATTAAATTCCTTGTCTGCTAATGAGCTGGAAAGGTTTTCAAGTGACCAATTAGGAAATAATTGAAGGAAGAGCCAAGGAAATGGTGGTAAAAAGCTTGGTTATCTGCGAAAATCTATGGAAAATATTTATTTAAATTTCTTTTGCTTCAATTTGTGGGTTTTATGGGTATTTCTAATTTAGAATAATTTATTTGTGATCAATGAAATATCAAAACACTAGAAAATTAAGTAAAATAGTTGTATTAAATTTATTATTCCATTTATATTATTATTTTGTATAATATTTAATATTTTCTGTATGTTTTCTTATTCATTTTTATTTCAGGAAGTCGATTTCTGGCTGCAAAAAACCTTAGAGATTGTTTTATGGGAGAGATTTATCTTCACAAATTGAGGTACAGTATTTTATTATTTTTCCTATAAATACAGTTTGATATTTTGTTAGATTTTTATATATTTTCTATGCATACTTAGAGAATTTTATTTTGGGACTAGCAAATATTATTTAAACAACAGAAAGTCTAGTAAAATTCGTTCTTTTATAAATATGCAGGATAAAATAGGAGGGAGGAGGGGAGATATGAAAGAGATATGAAGAGAGAAGGGAAAAGAAAAATCGAGAGGAATAATATTCCATGAAAAAATTTCACTGCCTGAAGAAATGCCCATTGAAATGCTAACCTTCCACATAAAGAGCCACAAATGGCCATCGCTGGCAAGGACACAGATCTCCCAAAAGGAAAGGATCTGCCTTGCACTTCAGTTTTAGAAAAAAGAAATGCAAAATGAAGTTGTATCACAACCTGTTGCAGATTTGTAACGCAACAAATATTTCAATTACGCCGCCTTTTCCCAGCGAATTCATCTTGCTCCTCCTTTGGCGCCCTTTCAAGGCCTTCTCGGGCCAAAAGGGAACCCGACTCGACTCGGTTTTGGGCCTGTATGTTTTGTTTAACACCTTCACGTGATTCCGGCATTTATTAAATTGCTTTGTACTTTGTTGCCATTTCCGTCTCGCTGCACGACTGAAGCCAAACATGCGACGTGACGAATGCGACAGCGACTGCGAATGCTAATGCTCCTGGGGAGCGGGGGAAGGGGTGCTCGAGGGTGGTGCGGCGTCCTTACAGGAGGTCCTTTCAGGTTTCCTGAGCTTACCGCAGCACCGAGCACAATAACAATAATGAGGTGTATTTTACAAAATGCATCTCGGGCACACAGAGAGCATAAGATTGAAGATTCGCTTGAGGATTTGGTAAATAATAAATGAAGATTTATTTTTGATTTATTCTAGCAATAACTTTATTACCAAATTGGTGAAGTAATAATAGTAATAATAGGATTTCATAGAATTTTATTTAAAAAAGAAATTAATTAATTGATAAGCGATGAACATTTTTTGTCTCAATGTAAGGCACCTCGTAGGCACCTTCACGCCTCACCGTTAACCCCGAACCTCTTATACCCCTTGGCCTACCCCATACCCTACTCTAGAGCCTATCCCCCCCAACCCTCTTTCACCCATCTTCATCAGAGTCTCTGGGGACGCAAATTTGTCTTTTAAATTATGCGCATCTCTGGGAAAAACAGGCAGGGCCAAAGCCTGGGTACAAGGAGGCTGCGGACTGACTGTCCATGGGTTAAGGGTGTTCCAAAGGTGAGCAAGCAGCAGCGGCAGCAGCGGCAAAGGGGGAACACGTTCTGGGACAACGGAGCGCCCGCGTTTTAAAATGCGACGCATGACTTTCATTTCACGTTGTTTACTTCGCATGCGGTCGCGTGATTTTCATACGGGGGCGTTGTCGTCTCACCACCAGAGCGGGGGGAGGAGGAGAAGATTTTCCAGCTCTTCAGGGGTGTGGAAAGCCAGGGAGGAAGGGGCTGGGGGCTGGCGTTGAGGCCGCGGCACGATGCGGCACGTGTCAACAGTGGGAAATGGGTTTTTAAGGCGCCGCAACGTATGCTACAGTTTCTTTGGCTCCAACTTTTGTTTCAATTACGATTACCTGTTACCTGCAGCATCCCTTCCCCTCGCTGCATTTGCATAGACTGTCACGCTCAGCACCTCAGCTGCCCCCCAATAAGTTTGTTGATGTATTTTGATGATTATCTGTGTTGCTAATACGTGGCCAGTGTTTGCAAGCGACTGGCGCCAGGAGTGAGTGTTGGGCGCCAACCCCCAGGAGTTCCTAGACTTGATTAATATATAATAGAGTAAGTCCTGGCTGAGGTGAGGGGACACAAAGAAGGTAAAGAACGGGGAGAAATCGCTGTGTGAAGAGAGGAAGCTTTTGAGGGAGATTTGTTTAAAAAATTTAGGTCGACGTAATTAAGAAGGTAAATTAAAAGTAATTAATTTATTGCATTAAACTGAGGAAACCATATTTTTTTGTATCGAATTTTCCCGTTTTAGTCCCCAAAAATGCAGCATTCTTCCGAAAAGAAACTCTAAAGGCCTGTAAAATCATTCGGTTTTTGGGAAAATCAGCACAGGTTTTTTAACACCTGAGAAACACAAGAGTAAATGCCTCAAACTCATCGACGCTTTGCATTTTTTCAACACTTATTTCGACTTATTTCGGGTTGCCAAAATACCAATGCCTGTGCTACTAGCAACCCTGCTATTGGTTACCACATACTCCATGCTGCAGCCCTCATTTAAGGCACCGATTTCCAGCCCTCAGAACCCAGCCAAAAAATAATGCCTTGTCATTTTTGCCTCAACTCTCCCCGCCCCTTTTCCAGGTCTGGGTGGGTGTGCGAGGTGTGAGTGCACGTGGCATAGAATACACCTAAAATGCCGCCGGAGCCATTTGACTCCGATTTCGGTCTGTGGCCAACTGAAATTTATATGGCCAGACATAATGAACTTGAGGCACTGGCACGTACACCCTCCTAAGCTCGCCCCACGCCCCCCTCGGCAGCACCACCTGTGTCCCCGTGCAAGTTTGCCAACATTTCACTTCATAGCCCAAAGTGCAGTTTGGCCGGTTGACTCGGCTCGGTTTGTTGGGATCCTTGGGGCATTTCTGGGCCTGTCCAAGGGCAGCCTGGGGTTTCCCCAAACGCTACACAGCTAGAAAAATATAGTATAGCCTTCAAACAAAAAAAATCGGGAACTGGAAGAAGCTTGAAAATAATTTTATTTTATTTTTCCTTTCATTCGGAATCCCATTCGGCGTTGTCTGCGCCGTCGGCCTCGTAATTGTCCTCGCAGTCGGCTTCGTAGCCGGTCTCGAACTGTAAACAACGTTGTTCCATCTGGTCTTCGTCTATCATCTCATCATCCATGCTGTTCTCGTCTGCAACAGGGTGATCCTCCCTTGCTCGCTTGGCCGGCCGATCCTTGTCCCCGTCCCCTTCTCCGTTGCCGTCGCCGTAACCGTCTTGGCCTGGGTAGAAACGCTTGTGGCCAAAGGTGGTGTTTTCCGGTGCCAGAGATCTCGGATCGGGAGCGTAGGTCTCCAGTTCGGGGGACGAATTGGAGGCATCGGTGGATTCGAAGTGCCACAAGGTGGTTGTTGCAAGGTTGCAATTGGTAAAAGACATTTTCCTTTAGGTTTTCGCTTACGGCGGCTTCGTTTCTCTCAATGACAGTGGAAAATAAATTAGGTGAAAAATAGATATGGGTATTAATAATGACAGGTCGCAGATATCGATGGATATCGATTATAAAGGGGGGCTGCCGGTTAAGGTAATAACTTGATGTCCAGATGGACAGCCTCTTTTGGGGAAAAAAAGATTAAAATTAGAGATTACTTTGGGAAAAGCAAATAGTTTTTAGATTTCAGTATATATTTTGTAAACTTTTTAATATTCTTTCAATTTTCTATTATTTTTTGTCAGTGTTTCTCTCTCTATGAGTGAAGCAGAAGCCGGAACGGCAGTCGCCAATGCATTTGGTGATACATAAACTAAACTGCGCTGTGAGGGTTCCTATCATCCTGCCTGTCCTTCGTCCTTCGTCCTTTGCCTCTCTCCGTTTCCCTTCTTTATTCACCTCCCCCCTCTTGATAGTCTCCTGGCCGGGAAAACAGCATGAAAATCATATTATAAATAAATTATGCAATTATAATTACACAAGAAAACTATTTGGGGCAAAACAACTTGTGCAGAGAGAGCGAAAGAGAGACGGGCAGAGCCGTAACGAAAGAGATGGCAACACACACGCACACACATGGTCAGGACGAAGCCAGGACCAAGCCAGAGCCCGACCAGGAGCGCTGTGCTGCTGCTGCCGTGCAAGTCCCTTGCCGGGGCTAAAAATCCTCCTCAAAGTTGTCATGCCGGGCGCGTGAAGCTTTCCCATTTCCCCCCCCCCCCCCCCCCCAAACGCCATTCGCTCCATTTTCCAGCATTTCCTCCTCTGTTGTCCCTTGCCATTCCCCCTGCCATGTGCACAAATAGCACAAGTACAGGAAAATAATTACATTTCACGTGTTCCTATTAATCTTGCTGAGTTTTTAGTTTCAGTTTTAGTTTTGCCCACTAATTCACTTGCCTCCCCCTGTCCTTCCCCCCAGGCAGGGCCTTTCTTCACCCTTTTTCTCGAATTCAATTTTCTTGGTTGAGTTTGCTTTTTACTTCAGCTCGCCCGAAGAAGTTTTCCCCGGAAAATACTTTGGCAGTCCAGTGACAAACAGCTTTCAAGTGAGTCATTCCACTCAGGAGGAGGAGGAGAGATTGGGGGGCAAAGGAAAACAATATCAATAGGTGGACACACAGAGGCACTTGGGTACAGGTAAACCCTTCCAGGTAATCACCCAAATCGCCTTCAAATCAAATTAATTGGCGACGCAAAAATGTGCAAAACCATTTAGCCAAATGACAAGACAAGGCTTCAGCTGAATAATTTATGCAATCGCTTAATTGCATGATTTAACCATAAAACATTGACACTTGTCGGTACAGAGATATGAGGCATATACATATTTGATCTATAAAGGATATATGTACATGTGTTTTTAGACAGTTTAATGGGTTTTATGTTGTGTAGAAATTAAGGCTTCTGCTCTATAAATTTTAGTGTTTAGCTTGCTTTTTGAGGTATTATTTCAAACCCTTAAAGAATATATTTATAATTATTCTGGGCAAGAAAACCCAATGAAAAATCTTGGAAAGTAAAGAAACTCCTTGAAGAATCTAGCAGGACTTCCGCACAAAATTATTTCTTACTGCGAAGGCCGAAGGAAAAGTGCAGCAAATGAGTGGGAAAAGTTGCACAAAACAGTTTTTAGCTTTCGGCTTTTGGCTTTAATGGGTTTCCGGGAAAGTCCCTTTTCAGTTGGTGACTGAGAAAAGGCGAGTGGGGTGTGCCTGTGTGTGTGCGTGTGTGTGTGTGTCAGTGGCCATGATGTTGCATGCAACTAATTATGCTTTTTACCATTCGGTGGTTTGCTCTTTTGCCACTTAGCAACAACATAAGCCGCTTAACCCACTAAAGCCGCAGCATACACGAGAACACACACACACACACACACGCACATACACACACACCATCACACACACACATACTGGCAAATCTCATTAAAGTTGCGAACATGTTTCAAAATTAATTTCAGTAATTCTCCACTTGACTGCCGCTCTTTGCGAATACGTTCACCGCTCATCGCATTTGATGCCAGCCACTGGCAGGTCCTCCCGTCCTGCCCGTGGGACAGGAAGTGGACCCAGGACAACCGCAGTTCGAATGCACCAACAGCAACAGCAGCAGCAGCACTCGCAGGATAATCGCATCACTCGAAACTTTCGTCGAAAACGGCAGCAAATGAAATTGGATTGCGAGGGGTGTTAATGGTGGAAAATCCCCGGGAAAAATCAAGGTAAATATGGAAATACAAATACATTTGCCCAGCCAATTAAAAGGCAGAAAAATCATAGAGAAAAACCAAAGACAACCTTTAACAGTTTCCAAAAGAAAAAGCCAAGAAAATCTATATGAAAAACCTATACAAAAATACAGAAAACAAATAGAAGAGGATCTTTTAATATAATTAAATATTCCATCTAAAAATAGTAGAGATTTCCAGAGATTCACGCAAAATTTTAATAACAAAAACTATAAGAAATTAGTTAAAAGCAAAGGCTGTGGCTCCTGGCTTGCTCCATCAATAACCTGACAACTTGGGGTTAGCGGAGGACTGGCAGGACCTCGGCTTAGTGTCCAGCTGAGTGGTGAGCCCGATGGCCGCAAAAACGGTCTCCGCCGCTCGCTCAAAGTGCCCTTTTAGATCCCATTACCACTGCAGGCATCTGGGAGGAAGGAGCTGGCAGGAAGGAGCCGGCTAGGAGCCAGAAGGGTGTCACATTGAATGACATGTGGTGGCTGCGTGGAGTGGAGATGCGGTGACCTCCAAGGTGGACGGGGGCGGACAGGTTCCAGGATCCAACGGGAGCTCCTAGCCAGGCAGGGCGAACTTCACTTAATGTCAACTTAATTGCATTGTTTCAGCCACAAATTACAAAACGAGTTTTGCACAAGGCAGCAAACATGTCGTCACTGGCTCCAGTTTCCAGCTGCTCCAGGTCCTGCTCCTCCTGCCTCAGCTTACCTATTTCAGCACTGAGCGAAAAGCCAGGGCAGTACTGGGACCTAAAATATAACTGAAAAGCTAGGAACTAGTTGAGAAATTCGTATTTTAAATATTTTTTATAGCTTATATATTTTATTTATTAATTTATTTATTTATTTCCGTTTTCCAGCTGCTCGAATTACACATTTAAGCACTGAGGGAAAAGCCTGAAAAGTTCTGGGATCAAAAATATATCTGAAAAGGTGAGAACTAGTTAAGAAATTGATATTTTAAATATTTTTCAAGACACTTTCTCTGAAATATATATTTTATTTATTAATTTATTTATTTATTTCCGGTTTGCAGCTGCTTCAGATCCTGCTCCTGCCTCGAATTACCTATTTAAGCACTTATGAAGTATAAATATATCTGAAAAGGTGAGTTTAATTTATACTTTAACTATTTTTTAAGACACTTTCTCTAAGACATACATTCTATTTACAGGAATTACACAAAACTCACCAAGAAACTCTGGCAGTGCTGCCTTCCACACAATGGCCGCCTCCGTGTCTGTCTGGGAGTCGGCGGAGGGAGCAGCACCTGTAAAAAGAATCAATTGTGTGTGACCAAATTAAGTTCACTGACTCGCCCACACACCCGCCATCCCTCGCTGCAGGAGCTCCGACTGGAGAGGGAGCACGCTGCCATTGTCAAGTGGAAGCCAAATGGGGATTCATTTGAATAGAGTGGTGGCCAGCGGAGCTCGGATGGCGGGGCGAAAAAAGGACTGCAGGTCCATGCCAGTGCAGTGCAGGATTCACCTCGGCCAGGGACGCACATCGAGGACGAGGACGAGGAGCATGAGGAAGAGCCTTGTAAATGGGGAATCTAACCAAATTGAAAACAGAACAGAGCATCACTTTGAATGCACTTTCCCGAGGGAGAAGGAGGCACAGGAGCAGCCCGACCCGACTCCTTCCATTACCATGACCTGGGCAGGACCTAATTGAGGCCGCTCTTCAAACAGCTTAGCGATCGCAAACAATCTTTGATCGGATGTTCAAAGTAAGGGCTTATTATCAGCGGACAAGGCAACAGGGCGTATATTCGATGGCGGTGCTAAATCCATTGATTGTGCCTATAAATATCGATTCCATGTAGTCAAAACAAGCATATTTTAAACTATTTGAAAGCCAAAAGGCAGTGACAATCCTTGCACATCTATCGATGCTCCATTTAAAACTTGATTTAAATTAATTTAATAATTGTTGGACGTTTTTTTAAATTTACATCATTTAAATTGTCAAAAATGCACAAGAAACTAATTAATTTGTTATGTTTCTACTTAAAATATAGATTTAAAGACCACAAAAAATGTAAATTAAATTAATTTTGGCCTAGCTGTGATAGTTTTAAATTTAAAATATTTTCCAAGAATTTTATATGTGAAATCGATAATAATTTAAGTACCTTGCCTTACCTTACCTTACCTGTTATGTCTGATAACTTCGATAAATATCATTTAGTTTCTTCTTCTGGCTTCCTGGCGTCCTTAGGCCTTTCAGTTCGTTTTGTTCAGCCATCGAGTGTGCACATATAATTCTATATTTCTTTGATTTCCTTTATTTTATTTAGAATGATTTTTTTATTTAGTTTAACATCCTTCTGCCTTCATTTGCAGACAGCTAATTTACTGTATTTTGCTTAAATTATTCTATTTAATTTAACATTTATATTGGGCTTTAGTTTTGACTTAAAATTTCCTTCTCTCCTTTCCACTATTCGTATTCCTCATGGTACTGGCAAGCTATGTTGCAGTTTCTTATTTATTTTCTTAGTTTTTTATTTCATTAAATATAAAATTTGTGATTTACTTATGACTTAAAAGTGCAGACAGTTTAGGGCCGCCTCTCCTTTTTTTTTACCCTTTTCAAAGACCCAAACTACCAAAGGGAAACTTATTATTTCCACAGACTTACCTGGGCATGTGGGACCCAATATCGGCAGTTACTTAGTTATTTTTTTTCCATAATTATAATAGTTGTAGATGTTTTTTAGGTAAATCTTTTAAGTCTTCCCCTGAACAAGTAGGAGTGGCGGCCAGCTCTTTGGCCAGATTTAAAGTCCGCATTCTTGGTAGCAAAGGGATTCAGGCCAACTTTTGAGGGGGAGGAGGAGAAGGGGGGCCAGGAAATGTAGGGAGACGGGGAGGGGGCACTCGCTGGCATCTGGGCCTTGGAAAAGTTGAGGTCGTGTGCATGTGACAAAAGCATCTGCCTTTTGTTTGGCTCTGCGCCCTTGGCTTTTTCCCAACCCACATACACCCCCGCCCCTGTGTGTGTGTGTGTGAGCTGAAGCATTCAAATAATTAAACTCATCAAGCTGGCTTCTTCCTCGGCGCCCGTTCCGTTTAGTCTAATCTTCTTTGTTTTCTTTTTATTACAGACAAGGAGTCTGAGAAGGCCTAGAAGGCATCCCGCTCACACCGCAACCGGAAAAGCCTCCTTCCACACCCACACCCACACACACACACACACACAGACGGCCCGCACTCTGGCACACACATGTCCATGTCCTTGGACTGAGCACGCATAATCCTTGATCTTTTGTTAGTTGTTTGCTCAACTTCTGGCTGAGCCTCGGCTCCCCTGGCTCTGTTTGTTTGAGGGCTTTCGGCGTGCCCCCTTCCTTCCGAGCTTCCCGTCCTCTTCACCTCCACCCCTGCCATGGCTCTAAATTATTAATTAAAGTATTTAACAAATATGCTAAAGTTTGCCGGGGCTCGTGAGCCTGCACATGGTTTTCCGCCTTCATTTTTGCCATTTTGCCCCGTAATCCTGGACATGGAGTTCATTCTGTCGAGTTAATAATGTGGCCGGGACACACACACCCCAAACTACACACACTTAAAATATTTATAGATGCGTGTGTGTGTGTGTGTGTGTGTCTAAATGGAATAGGTAGAGTGTGCGAATATGTGTTGACACTGCATCTTTTTGATGTACCGTTTTGCCGCATCAAAGGCGACTCAGAAAATAGTTGACATTTCCCCCCCACTATGCCCCCCCTCCCTTCACCACCGTTTTCAGTTATCCTGCAAATTCCTTGACTCTCGGATGCCATTCCCTTCTCATTCGCAGACCAAAATCTGGCTGCTGTGAAATACCTTCCTCAAAGGAGGTCCTTTGACAGGGACAATTGTCTCCGCCGCCTTTGTAAGCCAAGACTAAAAGACATTCGCTATAAATATATGTATTCTGAACTGTTTTATTGTTGTCTCTCTGCTACATAATACCTTAATTTAAGTTATAATAAATACATGAATAAAATAAATAAATTCCATATCCACAAAGTCTTTTTGTTCAATAAAACAAGATGGGGAGTGGTTGAATTGCCGGCTTAAGCCGTAACTTTTTATTTTCCAGGTTATATATAGCATACATATTGACATACGATACAAATATAAAAAGTAAAATAAATTAAAAATCTCATCAACTTTATTAAAAAAGCCAAAAACTTATTTGTTTATTATTAGGAAAAAATAAAATAATTTAAATTCGGATTGCATATTTGTGCTAGTTTTTATTACGTTAATAAATCTGCTTGCCGGACTTCCAATTTTAAGCGTTTAAAATTGAATTCTGGGAGTTCATGTACCAGGCGCACAGAATCAGCAGGAGGACGACGTCATAGGCAGTGAAAATAGTTCTTGGGCAAGGGGGGGTGGCTGCGCTTACTCAGAGAGAGAGAGAGTGATGGCTGCTGTATACTCTGAAAGATCTGTACTCTCGCTTAGAGAGGGAACGAGATAGCAATATCACACAATCAATGCCTGCCGTCTACTCTGAGAGAGCAGTACTCGGGCAATGAGAGGGAAAGAGATAGCAATATTAATAACGAATTCGCCGTCTGCCTGCTGCTGCGTTCTGTGCGCCTGGTACATGAAATCCCAGAATTGAGGAATTTGTACTGCGCCACGACAAAATTTCGGCAAAATCTTAGTGCAAATTGTTCGCCGTTCCCATTTTAAATACCAGGCGCACAGAACGCAGCAGCAGGTCGACGCCGAATTGCGTTTCTGACGTGGTGACGTCATTGGCAGTGAAAATTGTTCTTGGGCAAGGGGGAGGTGGCTGCTGCTTACTCAGAGAGAGAGAGAGAGCAGTACTCGGGCAATGAGAGGGAAGGAGATAGGAAAGAATCAGTTCGGCGTCGACCTGCTGCTGATTCTGCTGATTCTGTTCGCCTGGTACATGACACGTATATTTTACAATATATGAACGTATATTTCACATACATGACATTGGTTTCCTAAATATTCCACCAGTTGGCGCCAAATAAACAAACTTATAAATTATAAATTTTTTTATATATGTATGTATGATAAAAACTCTATATTTGCGGTTCCATAACTCAGCCAAAAAAGTCTTAAACTCAAATCGGAAAAAACTGCTGTGCTAGTTTTTAACAGCTTAACAAATCTGCAAACTTTAATTTTAAAAAACTCAAAGGGGAAAAATTTTACAAAATAGGAATTTTTGTTTTTTGGTAAAATGAGAAAGTAAGTATGCAGGTTTGTTAAGCTGTTAAAAACTAGAATAGCAACAGTTTCCGATTTGAATTTGGACCTTTTTTGGCTGAGTTATGGATGATTAAAGTTTTTTTTTTAAGATAGTCAAAAAAATCTTAAATCGTCCATAACTCAGCCAAGAATGGCTTAATTTCAAATCGGAAAGTACCGCTGTGTTAGTTATTAACAGCTTAACAAATCTGCAAACTTCAATTTTAAAAAACTCAAAGGGGAAAAATTTTACAAAATAGGAAATTTTTGTTTTTAGTTAAAATGAGAAAGTAAGTATGCAGGTTTGTAAAGCTGTTAAAAACTAGAATAGCAACAGTTTCCGATTTGAATTTGAGGCTTTTTTGGCTGAGTTATGCACGATTTTCGATTTTTTGTACTTCATTAAAAAAAATAGCTAGATGCGCATCACTGACAGTTAGTAAGATGCAATTTTGTCCCAACGGACAAAAAGTTAAAAAAAAACTTTAATCATCCATAACTCAGCCAAAAAAGGTCCAAATTCAAATCGGAAACTGTTGCTATTCTAGTTTTTAACAGCTTAACAAACCTGCATACTTACTTTCTCATTTTACCAAAAAACAAAAATTCCTATTTTGTAAAATTTTTCCCCTTTGAGTTTTTTAAAATTGAAGTTTGCAGATTTGTTAAGCTGTTAATAACTAACACAGCGGTACTTTCCGATTTGAAATTAAGCCATTCTTGGCTGAGTTATGGACGATTTAAGATTTTTTTGACTATCTTAAAAAAAAACTTCAATCGTCCATAACTCAGCCAAAAAAGGTCCAAATTCAAATCGGAAACTGTTGCTATTCTAGTTTTTAACAGCTTTACAAACCTGCATACTTACTTTCTCATTTTAACTAAAAACAAAAATTTCCTATTTCGTAAAATTTTTCCCCTTTGAGTTTTTTAAAATTGAAGTTTGCAGATTTGTTAAGCTGTTAATAACTAACACAGCGGTACTTTCCGATTTGAAATTAAGCCATTTTTGGCTGAGTTATGGACGATTTAAGATTTTTTTGACTATCTTAAAAAAAAACTTCAATCGTCCATAACTCAGCCAAAAAAGGTCCAAATTCAAATCGGAAACTGTTGCTATTCTAGTTTTTAACAGCTTTACAAACCTGCATACTTACTTTCTCATTTTAACTAAAAACAAAAATTTCCTATTTTGTAAAATTTTTCCCCTTTGAGTTTTTTAAAATTGAAGTTTGCAGATTTGTTTAGCTGTTAATAACTAACACAGCGGTACTTTCCGATTTGAAATTAAGCCATTTTTGGCTGAGTTATGGACGATTTAAGATTTTTTTGACTATCTTAAAAAAAAACTTTAATCGTCCATAACTCAGCCAAAAAAGGTCCAAATTCAAATCGGAAACCATTTCTATTCTAGGTTTTAACAGCTTAACAAATCTGCATACTTTATTTATCGTTTTGAAGAAGTTCAAAATTTGGCCATTTTTGCAAAAAATGGAAAGAGGTACCTCTTTCCAAATTTTCGAAAAATCGAACGATTTTTTTTTTGCCAATATTGGGCTCAATCGACTCGGCTGTTGATGCAGATCAAGAATATATATGCTTTATAGGGTCGGAAATGACTCCTTGCAAAGATATGGACGATTCTTTAATGAAATAATGGGATCGAAAATCCAATTATAAGAATTTAAAAATGACTTCTGGGACTGCATGTACCAGGCTCATTTCTGTTCGCCTGGTATTTCAAATCGCTTTTTTGATTTAGTTTACTTTAATAACATCGTTCTTTGAAGGGTGTCAGGTCTAGGCTAGAAAACAGCTCTTGAGGCAGCGGCGGGCGCATACTGATGACTAGGAGCGATGACGATGGCGCTGGCGATGATGATGACGATGGCAAGTCTGTAATTGAAATGCGGAAAGGGGAGAGTGCAGTGCAGCCTCGACCTGACTGCTGAGAGGTGGGTGCTGTGGGGGGTAACTCACCTGCTCACCTACTCACCCTTTGGGGATAAATAATGCAGCAGCAGCAGCAGCAGCAGCAGCCCGAGAGGCGAATGCGGCAGGGGCTGCTTTCTTCATCTGTCTCGGCCTGAGCCGCTGTTGACACATAGTTTGTAGTTGGCAAACAGGCAACACACAACTGCTCAACGAGCACCTGAAGATGCTTTGTATAAATTTGAATATTTAACTCCAGCTGCAGCTGCAGCTGCTGATGGAAATGGAGGTGAAGATGGAGGAGCAGAGCGGGAGCAAGAGCCCTGCCAGCAGCAGTTACTGGGCCCGGAGAAGCCACCCAGAAGTAGCAACATTTCACTCAAATCTAGTGCAGCTGGGCTCCTCCCTTGGCCAAATCTTTTGGCAAATGCCCGGGCCCGGCTTGGGCCCCGAAACTCATTTGGCATGCATGTGTGTCAACGCTCTGGCCAAGACAGCAGCAACGGCAGCAACGGCAGCAACACCAACAACGCAGCCGGGATGATTATTATGTATGCATTTCCGGGGCTTAACTTCCTTGGGCGGCCTGCAAAGGAGAAGATTGGGGTTGCACCCCGGCACCCCGGCGATTGCACCTACCACAGAGAGCTGAAAATGTATTCCAAAACCCACCAAGAAGTTCAATAAAAACTCACGGCTATGACTTCACATTTAGTTTTCATATTCATTTATTTATTTTTAATTAATTCATTAGTTTTTATTTATTCTTAGACCCTTGATATCCTCAGAAGTTGTGTTGCGTGTGTTTTTTTTTGTTTTTCTTTTGTTTTGGTTTATTTTTATCGCTTGTCGCACTTTGTTTTTTGTTTTCTCCATTTATATATATATATACTCATACATATATATATATATATACGTGTGTGTTTTCATATATAATATATAGATCAACTTAATACGCTTAAAATATTCTCGTTTTCGCGCTGAAATCATTACATATATATCATTATCATTATTGCAATAATTATCGTAATTATCCTTTTATTTGATGTCATTTCCTTTTACTGTTCTGCTGTGTGTGGTAATATAATGCCATATATAATTGTTCATTTACCGTTTAGATATATATATATACTATATATGCATATTCCTATGGGGCGGGGGAGGACTGGGAATGGCGGTTATCATTAATCGTTAATCGTTAATCATTTTAATCGCTAGCACTTCTCCTCGGATTCTCCACTAAGCTTACAGACAAAAAAAAAGTACAGAGGGGTGTCCTGGGAGAGGGGTTTCGTTCCGCTTTGTATTTTATATTTTATAGTTTTTAGTTTTTAGTTTGAATTTGCCCTACAATATCCCTTAGGTCGCTCGCCTCGGTTTATTTGCTATTTGTGAATTACATAGTTCGATATACTACAGATCCTTAAGGTTGCCGCGCTCCCTCCCTCCTGTTTCTCTGCTATTTTGTCTAATAAATATAATTTGTTCTTTCTTTATCTGTTTCGTTTCTGTTCTTGCCATTTGCGCTTTTGGTTTTAATAAGTATTTCAACTGCTGCTGCCACCCGGTTGTTGTTCGTTTATATTATTATATTATATTTTGTTTATTTGTTTATTATATCTCATAAATTCTTGTTGTTGCTAAATTTTGTTGTTTGCTTTGCGCGTCCAGTCTGTGTGTGTGTGTGTGTGTGTGTCCAGTCTGTCTGTAAGTGTCCTGTATCTGGTATCTGTAGCAGCATCTCCCTCAATGGCTGTATCTGTATCTGCATCTTTGTATCTGTGTATCTGTGTATCTGCATCTTTGTAACCTGTTTCTGTGTCTCCGTTCGTAGCTTGTTTATTCTGTTTGTGGTGTGCAAAACGTTTAAATGTTAATTTATCTCAATTGTTTCCCTGTTTCTTTATTTGCTAAGTATTTCCTCTGCCTCCGTTCCTGCCCGATTCTAGCTTTAGTTTAAATTTACGTTTACGTTTACGTTTAGGTTTAGCTTTAGGTGTGTGTTACTCCCCCTTTGAAGTTCGTTCTAACATAAATACACCAAAATACTTGGTTGCTGTCCGGTTATGTACATATAAATATTTGTTGCTGCGTCTGCGGTTCGGTTTTCCCCGTTTTCAAGCCGTTTTTTCTTTTCTATAATATTAATTTTTAGTGTGTGTGTGCCATTTTTTTGTATCTTTTTTTGTTTGCTTTTGAAGCAATTTCATTTTTCATATTCATTTATTTTTTTTTTGTATTTTTAATGCTTGCCAAATTCTAATAGGTAACTGACTCCTGCTCTTTTTCGAATTGTTTTTTGGTTTGCCAATCAACGAAACGGAAACGGAAATGGAAACGAAACGGATCAATAACCAGATGGGAGAAATTCGAGCGGCAAGTACAGTGGTACCCCCCGCACACGTACATCTAACACATTTACTCCTATACATATTACATATATACTCCTCTCTCTATTATATGTATGCTCTATATAATATCCTTTAGTTTGTCTCATTTATTTTACATCTAGTTAGGCGCGACAACGATGGAGGAAAAAAAAGCCAAAAAAATTGCCCACACTCCCTGTGTATGTGTGTGCCTCTAAATATATATTTTTATATCGTATTTTATCATATTTATTTAGATATATGCACGTATGTCTAGGGATTACGATGCACGGTGCCATATACGATATAACACTAGTTTACCTTGATTAGCCTTAATGTATATACACAGATACGCCAGCAACTACCTTCCCGCCTTATGGTTTTCGCTTTTGTTTTTGTTTTTGTTTTGATATAACGCTATCGCACGCACACGGACACACTGGCACCCTCCTCCCTTGGCAGGACATCGATTCGGATGACACTCACACGGACACTCACTCTGCTCTAAGCTGCGTTCTACTTGGCTGGCTCCCGCCTCTTAGCTGCTTTCTTCTCAGCTTTACTTTACTTTCTCCCTCCACTAGCAGCTAGCTAACTGATCGATCGTTTTGGCCTCGTTTTTGTGGTCGAGTTGGTTGGTAATTTTTATAAAATTTCGTTTTCTTGCTCGTTCGCAACTAATTCAGCAATCTTTTGTTTTCCCTTCTCATTTTCTACGGGTTCCACTAGCAATTCTTCGCTTACTCACTAAACTTTGGGGGGAGGCAAGGGGAAACGACGACGATCCATCGTTCTCGAGAGGCAGCTACACATATTAGTTGTGGCAATAAATTCGATAAGCACCAATTCATGGAAAACAAGGGGGGAACTCTCTCAAGCGAAGCGAAAAAACTACGTACGTACTCAAATTCGATATTAATTGGCATCTAATTGAGGAATCAATCTGGGGAGCTGGAGCCCTGAACATGCACCCTCGATAGCTGGACATTATCTCTGGACTCAATCCCAATCGAGGTCTGTCGGACGGAAGTTGAACTTGAGCTCAAGTTTCCTCGAATTCCAGGCTGAAATCTTTGCGTTCTCCCTAATTTCTGTTACGTGTTTCTCTTGTCTGTTTTTAATACTGTTTTTAAGCTTTATTTAGTTTCTTTTTTCGTGAATTTATGGTGAGCTGGGGGTACGAAAGAAGCTGGACTTACAAATAATAACAAAACATTTCATTAGTAATCATTAATCAGTAATCATTAAAATTAATTCGATCTTCTTATGCTTCTTTTTTTTTTGGATTGTGGATTGTGTGTGTTTGTGGTTGTTGCCCTTGCCTCGGCACACGAACAATTACAATGAATAAATTAATTAATTAAGTAAGGATAAAACTTAAACTTATCTATCAGGACTTTACAGCTATAGGTTTTTCTCTATATACTCAATATGTGTGTGTGTGTGTTGTTTCCCTATATTTAATGTATATCCATTTATATATTTATAATTATTACGATTAAAAAAAAAAAACACTTTCCTTCTTAATTACGTTTTTACTTATTTTTCTGTTTTGTAAGTTTTTTGTTTTTTAAGCAAAGCAAAAATGAGAGAAAGCTTTCGCTAAGCAAAAATCTCCCGCAACTCTAGAATATCCAGAATAGACCGGATATCCGGTTGTTCAGTGTAGTTTAGGTCCTGTGTGTGTGTGTGTGGTTCGGTTGTTTTGGTCTAGGCTGTCCTTTTCGAATCCATTTCCGCTTCCGCCCTTGCCTGCACTCTTCCCCCTCTCCTCCTAGTTTTTATTTACATTTTTTCATTGGCCTGCAGCGGCGGCTCTGCGGGATCAGCGCTTCAAGAGGGTCCTTCGTCCCAGTCGGTCGTCGAGTGTCCTGTGTGTGTGTTGTGTTGGGTTTTTTTTTGTTTAAAACTATGCCAGTCTCAAAAAGCTCGAGTACCACGAAAAAAAGGAAAGCCTTTCTTCAGCATTCCCCTGCGATTCCTCCCTACAATTCTTCCCTACAATTCTTCATCGTTCTATCCTTATTGTGGTGAGTCTGTGTGTAAATGGTACGCTTTATGCTTCGTATATGACTACTACTCTATGCTATCTTTATCCTTTATCCTTTATATATATTTACTATATATCCTGTCACACACACACACACACACATATACACTTATGACGCACATGCAGCTACATGGGATTATGTTGGCTTGCTTCTGCCTTTCTCTTTTCTCTTATCTTTCCCTTTTCGTTTTACTTTTCTCTCTTTCTATATATATATAGTGGCTAACAATAAAAAAAAATATGTTATGTATACGTGTATATATATAATGTACCTTGACATCAAAAAACTGGTTCGATAACATAGATTTATGTACTATACGTAATATATATAAATAATTATGTCTCCCACCTTTGCTTTCTCTGGGGTTCGGCTCCTCCTTCTCGGCTTCTCCTTTCTTTGCTTTAGTTGTAATTTCCTGTTTTTGTTTCTTTAGTACATCTTCCAGCAAGCTAACAGTCGGCTTCCGTTTCCGCTTCCGCTGCCGGGGACTCCTCTTCGACAGATCGACGGCGACGCCGCCGCGAATTGGGCACTCCCGCCGCTCCGCCGGTGGCGCCCTTCTTTTTCACGAACTTGATGTTGTAGGGATCCTCCGCCAGCTCCGGGTACAGGGCCACGTCGTGGATGTACTCACCCTCGTAATTGTTGGCGTAGCTCTGCTTTACGATCTCCTCGCTCTCCTGCTGGCTCCACTCCAGCGCTGTGGTGAGGCCGCTGCGCAGCGCCTCCTTCTCGCGGTGCCACGCCTTCCGCACCGCCGTCAGCTTGGCGTGGTGCATCAGGCGCTGCTGCTCCTTGGCCACGGTGGTGCCATAGCGCAGATTGATGATGGCATGCGCCCCATGGATCTTCACGTCTAGGTAGTTGCCCGTATTCGACGAGGAGGACGATGACGATGACGAGGAGGAGGAGGATGACGAGGAGCCGCCACTCGAGGAAGAGGACGATGAGGCCGAGGCTGGGGTGCCCACCGTCGGCTCCCTGGTGATCTCGTGGAAGGTGGTATTCACCTGCCCCTGCAGTCGCTTCAGCTGCTGCCTGTCCTCGGTGGCTCGCCAGGCGTCCTCCTTCACGAAGAAGAACGAATCCTGCTGCGCGTTGTGCACCACAAAGGTGAAGGGCAGCAGCTTGGAGCGATTGAAGACGCTCGTGTAAACATCCCGGTAGATGGCATTCGCAGCCGGCACGCTGGAGACAATCGCCTGACCATCGGCCGTCCGGGACACCACAATGCCCTTGCCGAAGGGCGGCTCCGTATCCGATCCTATGGATCGCGGCGAGGGATCCATCACGTCGCATTTCAGCGCCGATCGCGGTGGCGCCGAGAGCTGCTCAAAGTCCGACATGCGGCGGACATTGAGATGCGCCAGGAAGCCGCTCTCCACGGCCATTGTTGGGATGTTGTCGAAGGGCCGGCGCAGATTGAGGGCCACCGGATTGGTGGGCGGGCGGCCCCACAGCGCCGGCGGCTGCCACAGATCGCGCGATAGCTGCGGCACCAGATTGCCCACATTGTAGCCCAGGGTCTTCATCCAGGCGGCAAAGTCCTGCGGATAGTGACGCTCGTGGCCCACATTGATGGGATCGTTGCCATTGAAGCGATACAGATGCAGGCGGGTGGGGGTAATGATCCTCTCGGCGACTCGCTGCCAGTCGGGGGACATCCACTGGCCAATCAGCGGATCGTAGACTCGGCCATCGCCCATGTGCACCAGCGTGGTCACCTGGTCCAGGATGCCGCCACAGAAATCGATGGGCAGATACAGATACGGGTTCGAGTCGTAGACAATGTGCCCGAAGGGCGAGCGCATTATCTCGCGTATGCCCTCGCCGTACTGGTTGAAGAGCATCAGCGGGGTGCCGCTCTGGTCCGTGGCCACGTAGTACTTGTGCCGGTACACCTGGGCGTAGATCAGGTGGCCCACGTCGTCGTATGTCAGCGACATGAGCTTGCCGTCGCGCGGCGAGTAGATCTGGCTGACCTCGTAGGGCCGCTGCTGGTTCGTGTAGAAGAACTGGGTGACGTTGCCGAAGTTATCCTTGCGCGTGGTCAGCCGCTTGAGGTGGTCGTAGTAGTAGCGGACGTCGAAGCGGCCCCGCTTGGAGGCGCGCACCAGCAGGCCCTGGGTGTTGTAGTGGAAGCGCTCCTCGCGCGCATTCTGGGCCACCAGGCCGCGGGCGTCGTACTTGTACTGGCCCTCGCCGAACTTGACGATCCTGTCCTGGGCATTGTACTCCATGGGGATGGTGTTGCCGCGGTAGGTCAGCGAGAGCAGGTTGCCGTTGTCGTCGTACCGGAAGCCCCACGGCTCCTGCGCCTCCACGCCCACCAGCTGCCCGTCGCAGTCCCAGGTGTAGTTCTTCACGTTCGTGTAGCTGTTCACCGCCATGTTGCGCGTGTAGGTCCTCGTCTGCGATATCCTTCCGTGCACCCCGTAGGAGAACTCCATGCGGAACACCTCCAGCCGGTGGATGGCCAGGGCCATGCGCTGCGTCTGGAAGCGGCCGTCCACGGTCCGCGTGAAGCTGGCGGTGCCGTCGTGCAGCTGCGTCTGGTTCTGGGCCAGCTGCGAGTACCGGAACTGGCCAATCAGGCTCGGCCTGCCCGTGCGCGGGTCATAGGCGAAGGCCTGCGAGGGCAGGCTCTGGCCGCCAATCCGGCCCTGGAGGGTCACCACCCTCAGCTGGGAGTCGTACTCGTAGCTGAACTTGGCATTGCTCAGGCCCGTCTTGGCCACGTAGTCGATCCGCTCCTCGGCCAGCAGGCCGGCGGCGTACTCAAAGTCCCAGCGATACTCCAGCTCCCGCTCCGTGTGCGACACTGTGCTGGGCATGCCGGTGGCCTCGTTGTACTGGAACTCGCTCCGGCCGTCGCCATGCACCACCTCCGTCAGCTGGCCGGCGGCGTTGTAGCGATAAACGATCCGGGCTCCGTCGCCCGGCAGGATGGTCTGGAGCAGGGCTCCCGCATGGCTGTAGTGCTGCAGGTAGGCCCTGGTGCTGCCCGGCGGCGTGTACGTGCACCGTATGAATCCGATCGAGGTCTGCATGCTGAAGCTGTGCCGTGTCCCAGAGGGCAGGACGACGTGCCTCAATCCACCGGCATCGTCGTACTGCAGCACGAATTTCCGCTGGCTGGCCAGGCCGATCTCCGAGACCAGATTCCAGTCGTTGTACACGAAGGACACGATCCCGTCCTGCTGCGAGGTGATCTCCGAGAGCAGCCCGTGCCGATCGTAGCTGTACTTGAGCTCCGCCGGGCCCCAGGCCCAGCCCTCGACGCGGTTGAAGCGATCGTAGGTGATGTTCACCGGGTAGCCGTTCGTCGGATAGTAGGACTTGGGCAGGCCCGACTGGTCGTAGGCCACGATCAGGATGGGGGTGCGGCGGGCGTCGTAGAAGGTCTCGCGATTGGTGAACTGATCGAACTCCACGCCAATGACCCGCGACTGGTTCACCCAGATCTCGCGGTTGAGCGTCTGCTGCGGATTGCGCACATCGCCCACCAGGCTGTACACCGAATACATCGAATTGGTCAGGCCCTCGCCCATGGTGACGCTCTGGTGCGACCACATGGCCAGCATCTCGGCCTCCACGGGCAGAGCTGCCTCCAGCAGCGGATGCCGGGCCACGGCGGAGGCCTCCACTACGACGCCATTGTCTCCGTGAATCACCAGGGTGTTGTTGGCCTTCAGTTCCGCATCCGCGTGCGCCTGGCCGCGCTTCAAGAAGGTGGATCGAACGCCGCCCAGGACCAGCAGCTCATTGGCCTCGCCCGAGATGCGCTCCCGCGAGAACAGCGACTCCACGGAGGCGTGCACGTAGACAGTCAGTCCCTGGCTATCCGCCAGCTGGGAGGTGATCCTCACGATCTCGCCGCTGGGCAGAATCATGCCGGTGACGCGGCCAAACTCATCGTACTGGTAGATGTACGTCTCGCCGCCCGAGGAGCGCGAGTTGAGCAGGCCCGTGTTGCTGTCGTAGTCCAGCTCGATCTCCTGGCGACCCTTCTCGCTCAGCTTGGTCATGATGCCGATGCCATTGATCTGGATCTCCGACTTGTGGTCCTGCGTATTCTCAATGGAACTCACCACATTGCTGTAGTCGCGCAGGAACTGGATCTTATTCCCGGAGGCATCCGTCACGGTGGACAGGCGGCCGAAGCTGGTGTTCTTGGAGTACAGGAAGCTGTAGCGGGTCTTGCCCGAGGTCAGGTCCTTGGTGGCCACATGCTGGCCGTATCGGTTGAAGACGTAGATCTCGCTGGAGGGCGGGAAGGGTATGTGGAACTCGCCGTTCTCATCGTGCGAGGGCAAGTAGTGTTCCAAGGCCAGGACATGAAGGGAGCCTAAAAAAGGAAAATATAAATACAAATAATTATTGATTTGATTTTTAAAGAGAGATTTTAAATGTATTAATTTATAAATATTTATTACGGAAGAGTAGAAAATATATCTTTATTATAGAATTCTGTCTTTTCTCAAACTTTTGATCAGCATTTTATTTTTTGCATTTATTTTATAGCTAATTTTTCCATTTTATTTATTTTTCCTGTTCAAAATATTGCAAATAATTGTATAAAATATTTTTTTTAAATTATTCCTGTATTAATTTCTTAGTTTTCATTAATTTTTGTTAATTTTTTAGTGTTTATTTCTTTGGATTCACTTTTTAGACTCCCAAATTAATTGGGCAAAGAGAGGAATCAAGCTGTTCTTTCGAGAGAAAGCGCAGCTTGTTGTTAATTTTTAATGCTCTTTGGACTGTAAACAACACTGGGAGCCAAGTTTTTTACGCTCTTCCTAAAGATATATATATATATATCTGTAGGGAGAGAATACAGTAGAGAACATACACTATAATACACTACAGAGCTCGGCTTTAGCCGGAGGAGCTTATCAACTTTATTTACTGCTTAATGCTTAATGGGTGGCCGCTGGAAAAGCTTACGTTTTTCGGGTGCATTTGATTACCTTTCTTTCTGCCCTGCCAGCTCCCCTTTTCTCTTTTCCCTCCCCTTAAAGCCGTAAAGAAGTCCGTTAAGACGGACACTCGTTGTCCTTGGCTGGATAATTGACTCATTTATTCATTCCGGGCGCACTCCCTGGACAATTCCTTTTAACTGGTCATCAAATTTATTCGCACTTCCTCCAGCAGCAACAACAACAACAGGAACTTTTGCCATAATATATGTATATATATATATAGTCAGCTCTTCTTCGGTTTGTTGATCATTTGCTTAAGCTAAACGCCAAGTTCCTGCAGCTGTTTGTTTTTAGTACCTCCATGCCCTGGTCTTGGCTTCGGGGGGGAGGTGTGCTCTGCATTTTCCCTGCATTTTCCCTACACTTTCCCTGCATTTCCCTTAGCTCCTTGCCGCCATAATAAAACGTTTCAAGTTTTGAATCACTGCAAATGCACAAATACAAAATGGCCTGGGTGTATGTAGGTATGTTCGTTCGTTCCTTCGTTCGTTCGAGTGTCTTAAGTATTTTTGTGCAATTTGCTTCTGGTGGTGGCCTCTCCCTGGCTCGTTTCATTTTAGTTAGTGTTGAAAATCGCTTTGGATTTGCATAAATTTGCCCTGCATTTGAGGCCCCGCCCGCCTCCTGCTCCTCCGCACCCTCTTTAGTTTTATTTCAACACCTCTCATCCCGGGACAGCCCTTCAGGCTTTGCATTCGCAAACAGACAGCAACAAAAGGCGACTACGACGACGACGACGACGATGATGATGACAACGTTTCTGCGAGAGAAACCAAGTGGCGGTGGGGGTTGCGGAGGGTGTCAGTGTGTAAACTAGGGGAACACATTAACTTTACATCATTTGCTCTTGCAACTACACAGTCACAACAGCTATAAATGCCCCAGGACTAGCGGTCAACTCAGAGAGCCCCAAAAAGAGAGCTACGAATTTTTTCCTAGCCAATGCTTGGCAAAATAATAAATAAATAAAAAATTAATGCAAAAATAAAATAGTAAAAAAAATAAAAACAATAAAGAAAAAGATGCATATTTAACTGCTTAAATATTCAAGTTGAAAATATACCAAGAGCTTGAAAAAAAATAAGACAAATAAAGACCTCAGATAATACTTGAAATATTTATATTCCTTAAAAGAAACACAAAATAAGAGCCCTAAAAAATATTTACTCATTCCAAGAGACCTTCAATCTACACTCATTTAAGAAACAAAATAATTAACCAAAGAAATATATAATTATAATTAATAAACCCCGAAGATTAACTCCTATTCTTAACTGCAAACTATCAACCCCGAAAGTCCCCCCAAAAGTCTCCATAATTTGACCCCACAACCTCTGTTTATGATGATCCTTTGCTCCCCCATAGCCACACACTGGCTGCTGGCTGTTGGTCTTCCTTTGGCCATCATAAACATCAATTTCACACAATTATTGTATGCAACAATTCACCGCTGATTGCGAATCATGTGTGCCAGTTGTCGTGGCTGCTCGCCTTCGCACATATCACAATAAAAAATATTAAATACATTGCCGGCTTTGGTCCTTATTTGGCTTGCGGTGCGGCCAGTGTTGATTTGATTGCGTTACAGTTCATTTACCCGGGGACCGAGGACCCCAGGACCCAGGACCCAACAAGGATACGAGCCGCGGGACCAGGAGACACATGACCGAACGCCCACAGCAGGACCTACGTCCCCCTTCTTACCGCCATTTTCAGCTATTTCCATTCTCCCAAAACGCCAAGTCCCCTTTCCCCTTTAACCATTTCTCTAGTCAACCCAACCACACACACACACTCGCACACACTCGCACACACCCACCCACAGGACCCTCGGTAGTTGGAGCGTAAGCCATTATGGTCTCATTTTAGAGGAGCATTTTGGTTTCGAGTTTTCGCTGATGCACTGAGAGCTAAATTCTTAATTAATTCGTTTTTTTTAATGTTCATTTGAAAGCGTTTAAACTAATATATTTTATTTGTTAATATTTCTGTAAACATTCTTTTTTTATTTTGATGCAAGTTTAGTATGTTACAAGCTTTGCTATTTATTTTCTTCTTCATTATTTTCAAGAGCTTTTGCAATTAATTTTCTAAAATATATTTCCTATTTATTTATTTCCTTTCTATTAATTTGTATGTGTTTATTTTATTTGTATAAATGCAATTAAATATTATTTGTTTTCTATATTCTTCATCTTTTATTATTAATTTTACTTTACTTTCCACAAATCATAAGTTCTTTCGCTCTCAGATTAACAGGAATATTGCATAAACTTCAAAGCCTAATTTCAAGTATATCCTAACGAATTTCTGTAATATTTCTTTCTGTGCAGGGGCCTTGGGTCCTCGCAACTGGAAGCTGGGGCATTGGCATTCGAATTGGCAGGGCGCCAGGCCAGCGATTGAGCGAATTTCAATGCAATAAATGTGTGACGCTCAGCTGGAGGTTGGCCGCCGCCGCCACCGCCTTCGCACACACACACACACCCCTCCAAAGAGTGTGTGTGTGTGCGGGTGGCTGTAATGTAATGTAATGGTAATGACCCCATAAACTGAACAACTTGTTTGTGCCCAGTGCAAAGGGTTGTTGCCATTGTGTCGCTGAATGTTTGCAGCACGAGGAGAGCCTCCTCGCCGCACTCAATTCGGCGGGATGTGTGTCCTGCAATTGTCCTTTGAGCTTTAAACAGTCGTCGTCATGGCTAGCTGGCATATGTCCAAATCGCTGGCGAAATTGATATCGATGGAGGGACTTGGATTTGGAATTGGGAATCGGAAAAGGGGTCCTTGGGTTATATTTGCCAAGTCCCTTCGAAGGCTCGCTTAAGATGATATAAGGATATGAGGACATGGCCCAAAATCAAGATAAAAGGAGGCTCGGTTTGGAGTTGATTCAAAAGGTTTTAAGGGATTTGAAATATTTGTAATATAATTATAGCTTCTTAGTATTTTTTTCCACTTTCCTACTCTTAACTTATTAGCTAATTTTAGATAATTTCCCTTTTTTACTCTCCCTCTTTTCCTGTAGATATTTTTAGCTTTCTTTTTGTGCTTTTCCTGGCATAGCAATTAATGCAATAATTTTTCACACACTCTCGCAAGGCTGGCGAGGAGGCCACTTAAGGTTGGCGAGCTGCTAATGAAGCTTATTTACGTTTTTCTTTTTTTTCGGGTTTCTGGCATTTGTATGTGTCTTGTCTGCACACACACACACACACACACCTACAGCCGTGATTAATGTATTGAAAGGGGAGGGGAGGGGAGGGACGGGGAGGGAAAGGACCCAATACCATTTCCCTTTCCCCTTCCCAGTTTTTCTGTTGGGGCAAAAGTTCTGCCAATTCTGGATGCCGCGTAGGTAATAAGATTGATTTTCACTTTTTCGCTTTTCACACTCACATTCACACACTGAGAAAAACCCGGATTTCAAGGAACCTTTCAGCTTTTTAAAGTATTTCTTTTGGGCATGAAAATAGGTACATTTCCCTAATAAATAAAATCTCATAAATTCTACTTTTGATTTCTCTTATTAAATATTATTTCTTCGAGTGCCTTTTGGGCAATCAGTCACACGTGTGGAACCCCCCACCCACCGTCAGCGACGCACAGACTAAAACTTGATTAATTATGGCCATTGATTTGCTTTCCACGGCTTCATCTCTCGCTCCCTCTCCCTCTCCTCGTCCTGGCGCGTCCTTTTCATTAATTTCTGCCCTGCGAGCTGCTCTGATGATACCCCAAAAAATCCCAACCGAAAATCCATCGGAAAATCCACCCCTTTGTCCACCATCTGCCTCCTCCTCCTCCGCCTCCCCCTCCGCCTCCTGCCAGGTTGTGGAAATTTATTAATTACGTTTTTGGTCTTATCAAATTACGCTCTGCTAATGCACTCAAATTTATACCTTCCGTGCTTTTTTGAGCTTTTGCTTTTACACAATTTATTGGCGGCCATTTTGTTTTGTGTTTCTTCAACTTTACCTGGGGGGAAAATGTGTGTGTGTGTGTGTGTGCGAGGGGGAGTGGTGTGTGTGCTGTGTGCGAGTGGCTCCTAATTTGTCCTCGTTCGAATTGTAACGGAAATTGGTTTCGCTCTTTTCCTTTTCCTCTCTACCTACTGTTGTACTCTTTCCCATTCGCTGCCTCCTGCCCACTTTTCCGACTCCCGCACTCACACACACACACATATACACACACTTTTGCCGCCCGTAATGGCCAATTACAACAACAATTGCTTGTTCCTTCGACAGCTTGTGCCATTGTTCAACTTTTGTTGTCACAGTGAAGGCTCTGTAGAATGAACCTGGCCTGTGTCGCTGAGAAAATGGTTACGAGGTTTTGGAAAACCAAGTTTAGTAAAAGAGGGAAATATTTTTTAGACTTTACAAAGTCAAGAATAATATTTAACAAACCCTCTAAACACTTTCAAGCTTTGTACTTTTGGAATAAGATACTAGAACCTCTTTATAAATATAAACATTGAATTTCCCATAGTTGAAACCTTTTCAAAATAAATTATAAATTATTATTTCTGTATTTTTATGTTTCCCTTTACCGAACTTTCCCTGTATTTCCTTTGCCTTGGCTGTGTTGTTGTCATTATTATTATTGTATTTGCTGTGGTTGTGTTTTGCAATATGTCGAAATTTAACTTCCGGTTTCGTATTTTTCCCTTTTTTCCTGCCAGCAGTTAACATTTTCTATTTATTTATTTATTTTCGTATTTTATTTTTGTGCTCCCTTCGCCTTCGCTAGCTTGTTAACACAGCAACAATGCGAAAAATGTGGAAAATAGCAAAGAAGTGCGAGAGCGAGTTGAAGGAAATTTGCCAAAGGAAATGTTCCATTTTCCATGCAATTGTTGTGCCATTGTATGTGTGTGTGTGTGTTCACTACAAAAGCAAATTGCCACACACATATAAAGCATATATATATATATTTGTTTCTATATATATAATATATATAAACAGCCAACAGGAGAAGATGACAAATTTGCTGTATCGAATGACAGTTGTTGTCAGGATACTGGCAGGAACAAATGGTTTAGAGTTATAATACTTGTATAAAAATATATATCTTTGTATATGAATTCTTTGAGAATACTAATTCTTTAAATCTTAATTAAATCAAACAATTTACAAGCTAATATTACCTTCAACAGGTTTTTAGAGTCTAATTTTATATTCAAATTATGTCTTGTATTGAAATTTTCCAAGTCTTGACTCCCAGAAAGCCTCCTCAGGCTTTCCTAAAAATATATAGCACTTAAAATTTGAGAAATAACTTTTCTAAATATTTTCTATCAATTTCCTATAAGTCTTCTATAAATTTTCTCTGCACTTTACATTTTCTACTTTTATTTTTCTTTCAAAACTAATTTTGTACAGCAATTAAACTGCTTCAAACCCTCTTCTCATTTCAAAACTATAAAATTAATATATTTTTCTGATATTTATACTAAAAAATATATATAGAAATCTGCACTCACCCTGATCGGCCACATTGATAACACCATCCTGGGCCACCGCAATGGCGGATATAGCCTGGAATCGGGCATTCGACGAGAGCAGCGTCTCTGCATTGCTCAGCGTTCCATCGTCGTTCAGCGTGGCCGCTCCACCGCCAATGCCCGCTGCCGTTGTCTTGGCGCCCAGCAGCACCGTGGTGGTAGTGGTGGGTCCCGTCGACATTAGACCGCCGCCACCAACGATGCTGGCCAAAGTGCCGCCGCCGTTGCTGCTCGATCCGGAGCCAGAGTTTGTGCCAGAGCCCGTGGCACCGAGGGCAATGCCGCCGGCACAGATGCAGGCGCCGCCATTGGAGCCACTGGAACCACTGCCGGCGCCGCCCGATGCGCCCGCCGACGAAGCGTTGCCATTTCCGTTTCCGCCGGCCGGTGTGGTGGGCGTGGTGCCGCCATTGGGCCGCGTGGGATTAACCGTTGTGGAATAGGCACCGCCACTGGCCACGCCCAAGCCGGCAGAGGCAGTGCTGCCATTGCTGCCGCCTCCAATGGCACATTCGCAGGTCTGGGAGCTGTATGGGGGGAAGAGAAATTAGTGGAAATATTTAAAAGAATTTCTTTATTAAAAAAAATATTTTTATTTAACCAAAGGGAAAACTGTTGAGGAAAACCTATATCTAAATAGCTTCAGCTGCTTGCTAGGCCGTCGTTACTGATATCCTTCAAAGGAGTTTACCCCCTTTTTTGCCCCTTTTTTGCTATCTCTGGCCGCACCCGTGCTCCTTCTTGGGCTGTGCTGCCCCTGGGTTCTCTGCTCGAGACGCATATTTATGATGACATTGTTTGTTCGATAAACAGTCTAAAGTAAAGCGAACTCCGGGCGCCGCTTATCGCTGCCACGCCCACGCAACAGACACGGACACCAGCACGGACACGGACACCAACAACGACACCGACACCGACACCCTTGTTCCACCTTTTCCGCCATTAACTCCTTTTTTAACCCCTGACACCCGACACTGTGCAAAAAGCGAGATATCGCTGGCTCCACAAAAGACGCTGGGGGGAAGCGCATGAAAGAAAGAAAGAAATGGAAAAGGGACAGGGGAGCTGGGAAGCAGAGGGGGGAAAAAAAAGAGTGAAAAGTTGATTTATAGTTTCTGTCTGTGGCGCGACGGCCGCTAATTACTTTGCCACGTCTGCCGGCCACGCCCACTTCAACCTTTAACCCCTCTTCTATCTGCGACTTAACCCCGTTGAGCCCCTGGCCACCTGACGCCAGTCACATGGCCCCTCCTTGGCTCCCTCTCCCTGGAATTTCTATTTGCTTAAATCAACTGCGTCGACCCCGAAAGTTGCCAGGTTCCCCTTTTTTCGGCCCCGAAACTAGTATGGTAGTTGGTGTTTATGGGGGTCTCTCGCCCCTCTTTGTGTTTCTGTTGGCGCCGCCACTCAGCAGCGAACCAAATTAATTGGTTTAGTCCGAAAATTTGTCTAGGTACAAGCAGCAGCAGCAGCCGGCAGGCAAGGGGCTCGTAAATGTTAACGTTAAATGATATTTTTAAACTGTGTTTTAGCAGGGGGTTTTATATGAGTATTAGCTTTGAAATGGATTTATTTTTCCATGTTTAGTTATTTAAGTTTTGAAGGGTTTTTTCTATATTTAATTCATACTGTATTCTTTCTTCCTTGCATCCTTTTTGCTTGCTCTGAAGAAAACTTATCGTTGTCTGTTTCCGTTTCAATGCCCCACTTTAATCAATGCACAAAATGCAAATGGCTTTAGTGCCTCTGGTGGTTTTCAGACATGTGAATACATATACATGGCTATATATACATCTCTATATATATACATACATAATGTGTATAAACTGGGGGCCATGAAAAATCAGACAATGAAATTCCCCAATGTGAGAATTCCAATTAATTTGCTGGTCACCGTTTTTCGATGCCTTCAAAATGGGTTAATAAAGTCGAATAAAGTTAACATAGCTCCATGGAGCTCCGCATGGAGCACCAGCAGCAGAAGCACATGGAAAGGGGGGGTCAGAGGACATACTCTGGGGGCGCCATTGCCTAGTTGGCCTGACATTTATGGCCGTTTTGGTGCATTGGCAATTTTGTGCTGCTCTTTGCTGAATTTTTATTATTTATGTCCCACACTCCACTCCACTCCACTCCACTCCAATTCATATATAGCCTTGTCCTGGTGCCCCATCTCCTCCTCTACGTTTTGTGTGTGTGTTGTCCGGTGTGTCGTTTGGTAGACATTTTGAAAAATTGGCTGATATCGTTCGGCAATATGCAAATAGCCCGGAGCTCACTTAATTGGGTCAAGTATGCGCATAAACAAGTCCGAGCGGAGTCAATCCTGGCCGCCTGTCCCTTCCATTTCCCCCCCCAACCCATTCCCCATCTGGTTTTGGGCCAGCGGCCTGCTGACCAAATTCCCTGCCATGTTGACCCAGTAGCCAGTCAATATTTGAAGGCATAAAACAACCAAGAATGCAATAGTCTGCGCGTTGGCTATTCCAAACTACGCATATGGCGAATTATTTATTTTCTGTGCACTTTGATAAGTCGGCAAAGGACCAAATATCACGCTGGCACCATTTGGGGATAACAGTGTCATAATGACACTGAAAACGGAACCTATTTATTGATTTATATTCCCAGTCAGGTCAAAGAATTATTTTAGCCAGACAAAAGGATATAAAAAATGTTTACTTATTTAGGAAATTTTTGGAAAATCTCAACCCTCATGGATTCCCAGATAATTCACAGACAGACAGACACTCTAAAAAGCTTTAATTAAAATATATTCAACTCACCCGGAGCTCTCCTGCTTGCCAGCAAAGTATCTCATATTTCCGGCCGTGTCCACCACGCGAATGGAATTTATGCGCCTCGAATCGCTGTCCGCTATGTAGAGATCCCCGAACGGTGAGAAGGCCATGGCCAGGACGGTTCCCAGCACGTTGTCCGCACCGGTCTTATTGACCCTGCCGTCCTGCCCAGCACCGTTGCTGCAGTGCAGCGGTGTGCCGGCCACCACGCGGATCTTCATATCGGAGGTGAGTCGCAGGACCAGCCGGTCGTCAATGAAATGCAGCGAGCCATCCAGCGGGCTGAGGGCCAGGCCAGTGGGCCACTGGAGCTGGGCCTGATTGGCCATCAAAGTGCCACTGCATGGCGCCGGGCTCCAGTGATTGTGGTGTCCATGATGACCGATTAACGTATGAATCACACCCTTGGGATCCACGGCCCGGATATTGGTGCCATCGGCGATGTACATGGTGCGGTCCGCGGCGATGGCCAGTCCCTTGGGATGCGATAGACGGGCGAGCAGGGCGGGTCCACCGTCGCCACAGTTGCCCTCGTCGCCGGGAATGCAGCGCTGGCCACTGCCCACCACCGGGTCGCTGTTGATGCTCGGATCCTTGACCTTCTCCAGCCGCAACAGTCGCAGGATCTGGTGCCGTTCCGGATCGGAGATGTACAGGTGTCCGTCGGCCGGGGAGACGGCCAAATAGTACTGATACGACACCTGGGTGGCGCTCAGCTGCAGAATGGTGAACACCTTGCCGTCGGGCGTGATCCTTCGCACCAAATTAAAGTCTCCCACATAGAGACTGCCATCGGGGCCGGTGGCCAAGGCAATGGGCGTCAAAAGCTTGGCATCCTTGGCCACGCCATTGCAGTAATCGGGACAGGTGAGCGGTCTCTGCAGGCCAGTGCCCATCACCACCTTCACCGTCCGCGGATATTCTTTCATGTGCAGCGTGCTGCCGTCGCCCTTCTGCAGTATGCCCTCGTGGAAGTTGTAGTGATGATGAATATCCAGGCCCCAGCCTCCGATGTCCGAAATGTCCACGTCGTAGCCCTGCAGCTTGGCCGTCTGGGCGATCCAGACCGGCGACTGGCAAGTGCTGTGCTGATAGCCCACCGAGATCCGGGCTACCGTCACGCCGTACACCTTCTGGCGGTAAACATTGCGCTTGTTCCAGGCGAATGTGTGCACCAGGCTGGGGTCTGCCTCGTAGGTCTTCACATGCAGCGCTCCCTCGATCTCCACGCCCACATGGACGTGGGTGAGGGTGGGCGGGATGGTATCCGCGGTGAGGCGCATACGAACGATGCTCAGGTAGCCGCTGGCCTGTGACGATTGGTAGGTGAGATGCAGGTCCGAGCCGGGTATCTGGATGGATTCTTGGACAATCTGTTGGTGAAAATAAATGGAATAAAGGATTAGTTTTAACTTGAGAGTTTCTTTAGGGGTTTTTATGTTTTTTTTAAGAGTTATTTATAACTTTCCCCCATTGCACTTGTTTAATTTTATTTATTTTCACTAAACACTTGATTATACCTTTAAATGACTATAATTCACCCCTTTTCTTGGCTTACATTTGTATATTATTTATAACTTTTGCTACAAGCCTTTTCCCTTGGACACCCCTTTTTTTGCTTTGTGAAATAATTTTTTTTTCTTGCCATTCTGTTGTGACCTTTGTAAACTTTACTATGGCCTATTCAGCAGGGAAAACTTTAACTGTAGGTGGGGCTGCCTGGAGCAGGGGTAATGGCAAAGGGGAAAGCTGGAGGAGCAGGAGAACAGCCAAGTGTCTGGCGGTGACCGCAGCTGGACAGGTTCGAGTGCTGCAATTAAACGCATTACGAATCCAGCCAGCAGAGCTTCGCGAAGAGATTTCGTTCTCGCTCTCTCTTTCTCTCAGAATTAATGTCCACCTTGGAGTCCTTCTGCTCCTCCCGCTCTGCTGCTGCTTTGATGCAAAGTTATAATGTCATTAAGGCAAACTTTAAATTAATTAAAACTGCGCTGCGTCCAGCAGCTGCTGCCAGGACTGCTAATTAGGAATGGCATTAGGGGCGAGTCCTGCGCACTTTCCAACCCACCTGAGTCTCCGCAAAGATGACCCTCTTGCCGGGCATGGCCCCCACACCGTTGGGCATCCAAGTGCTGATCAGCTGGGGACGCAGCTTCTCGTGATCATGGTCCATGCACACTTTGCTGGCATCGTTGGCCTCATCCGCGGTGTGATAGTGGATTGAATTGAGGAACGTCAAAGCGGGATTCAAGGGAGCCACTCTGTTGGAAAGAAATTTAAAACAAATTAAATAGAAATTAGATGGGTTTTTTAGGGGTTTTCAATATGTTTTTTGGGTAAAAACTCACTTAATGTTCCTGCTGGTGGTCTCATCGTCATCACTCAGCTGCATCTGCACTGGCGGCAGGACCACGATCCTGTTCCAGGGCACGAACACGGTCCTTGTCAGCGGCCTGAAGGGGCTGCGCTGGAACTGCAAGGTCACCGCACCGCCGCCATTCACCAAGACATCGAACCTGGGCAGAAAATGGAAAATAAAAAGGGAGAAAAATTAGAGGGAGCTGCTTTGTTTCAGTGGTGGCTGCTGTGAAATATGAAACGGAATACGAAATTAGTGCAAAAGTTGCCGGGGCAAACATGCAAATTAATATTTTAATGAACTTGAAGCGAATTGAATTGGACGACGGCGCAGAGGATACAGGGGGAAGCGAGTCCTTCCGCCCTCTCCCCTCGGAACAACAATCTAATTCCAAGGTGGAGCCCCAGATAATACCTCAATTGTTTGTGGGAAATTGAAAAACTTTAGATGCCGACGACTTTGAGGAGGGGTGGCGGCGTCAGAGAGCATAAGTTAAGACCAGGCCCACTGGCCAGGACCTTCGCTACCCCATCCCTAGTCATGCGTTAGCCGCATTAAATATAATGATGGCCGCCGCCGACGCCACTGCCATTATTACAAGAGAAAATTCGCATTGCAGCTACGGAAAAGTTGCACAAAACTTCGCTGCCAAGACGAAGATGTTGGAAAACAAAAGGCCAAAACAAGCCGAGAGCTGGAAGCTGGGAGATCCGGGGAAATGGAAAATGCGAGATGGAGGCAGGGAAAAGCTACAGTCAAAGCCAAGTTGCGTAGGAAGAAACTCAAGAAATGGCGAAAAACTTTTGCTTTTGAAATATATTTAATTAATGCGATTTTTAATTGTGTTTTGTGCGCGTGCGACAGAGATAGCTCGCATAGCTCTCGGGGCTGGAAAATTGTTTTCCCCGTCTGTTTTCTTGTTTTCCCTCCCTGATATTTGCCCTGAATTAAGGGACAAAACATTCAATTGAATTGCCTCGTAAACAAAGCGACCAAAGCTGCCCCCATAAACATGTCCATAAACAAGGACATGCATTTCATTAAAAATAAAGTGGTCACCACAACAGCGCACAGAAAAAACTAGAAAAAATATCTCGACTAAAAAAAAAGATATAGAAAAAAGCTTGGATATATGGAGGAATTGTGTAAAATTTGTTACAATTTTTGCTAATTTAATTTTACTGTTTTGCCACACCGCGTCGCCTGTTGTTATTTTTGTGGCAGCCTTTATAGCATGCGAATGGATAAAGTGCATAGCTACAATTGTGGTTGAAATAATAGTTAGGTAATAGAAATTATAAAAACAAATCTATTTCGCACTTTCCCCTCACCCTCAAGAAGCTAAATTTTTAGTTTAAGGGCGGCCGCTTTATGGCGAAGATAGCTTCTTTCTGTTATTTATTTTTATATTTTATTTCAAGGCTGAAGAGGCTTTTATAATGATAAATTATAATATTATGAATTAATCCTTAGGGAAACCATATTAAAAAATTCCCATTAAATTTGAAAACCCCCTATTTTTCTTTGTCCCTATTTTCTTAACCTTGTGTGTCCATGTCTACAGTCCGCTGTGGCACTGCATTCATTCATTTGTAATTGAATTGAATTTTATGAGCATGACCAGAGCGAAAAGCCAGCCGCTGGCGCTCCTCTTGGTGGGTGGTTTTAGGGGGTGCAACACCCCCCTCTCGTCCTTTCCCCTTCCCCACCCAACCATTTAGCGGAGGCAACAACCCGAAAACACACACATGAAGACATACGTTTCCGTCAGAGAGGGAGGGAGGAGCAGGAGTAAAGGCCAGCCAAAGCTCGAATAATACTTATGCAATAAAAAATGCCAACAATAATCCCCTGCAGCACAATATAATGACTTTTATTACCTTTATTACTATGACAACAACAAGCAACAATGCATGTCAGAGGGAGAAACCGGAGCAGCAGTTGGAAAAAATTAAGCAGGACCAACAAATGGCGCAACAAGAAAGAAAAGTCGCCCCGAAAGGAAAATGGAAAATGGCAAGAATGTAAGTAGTATGTGCGCTGTGCGGGGTAGCTAATAAAAGCATAGAATTGAAATAAACATTATAAATACAAAACCATAAAATCCTGCAACAAGACCGAGAACCAGCAGAGGCCAAAAGTAAGAGGAGGCTACACATATGTATGTACACATGTGGAGGAAAATGGCAGTGGTGGGGGCAGGGGGGGGTCGGAAAATGGTGGTGGGGTGCAACGGCACACTGTTGCTCATTGGGCCGCATAATGCGGCAAAGTAGCAGCATCAGCAGAAGACATAACGCACATAAAAATAAATCTATTAAATACCTGCAAAATAAACTATGCTTGAAGTTACACAGGAAAATAAAATTAACAAAATATTTGGCCAAGATAAATTCATACCAAGCAATCTACAATCTGAATTTATTTTGGCTCAATAAATTTTTTTTTTAAAGAAATAATAAGCCCTTTAAATAAGTTCTAAGATTATTTTTAAATATTCCAGCGGTTAACAGATTTAAAATTCATTTAATTCTAAATTTGTAATAAATTTAAAAGATAAATCAGGTTATTTTTACTTCATATTGATGAATTACTTTTTGAAGTCTATTTAAATATATTTTTTTGTAGCATTTTAAAAGATTTTTGCTTGCTTAGCCAAGGGATTCCAAAAAATCTCTAATTACGCCTTTGTAAAAATATATAAAAATATTTATTGAACCCTTTTAATTTGTGTACTTATTAAAAAATATAAATCTTGTAATATTTACTTTCTCAAATAACAAAATATTTACAGAAAAGGACTCCTGACCCTCTAGCAGTGTAAAAAGCCAAAAGTAATGTGAACATAAACAGGAATTATTGCGAGCTAACACACACGCAGCAGCAGCAGCAGCAGCAGCAGCAGTAGCAGCAATAAGGAGGCCAGCAGGAATATAAAAAGTAACAAGGACACACAGGACCAACTTTAAAATCCCTCAAAGAGAGAGGGGCAACAATGGAACAGAAGCAGCAGAAGCAGAACAGCCGCCAAGATAAATAACAACAACGTTTTCATAATAAGAATACATAAATAAAAAGTGAGGATTTGATGGCAGGACCTCCTGCAACAGCGACTTATTTAACAGATTGCTCTAGGGAAATAATATTTATACAGAAGAATTATTTTTTTAAAGTTAACAAAAGCTAAAATTCTAAGCTCGCAAAGTTGAATGCAGAGGCCATTGGCCTAATGAGAAATTAAGGCCGCAGTGAGGTAAAAATGTAATGCAGTGTCCTGGAGCCAGCTTTTATCTCTGGCCCAGATACACACACAACCACACATACATACACATGTGTGTACCTGGATATTTGCAAAATTGAAATAAACAAAGGCAGTGTGTGCAAACACAAATAATCATCAGACAGTTGGAGTTTTGTCTGTCTGCTGCACAGATTTTGTTTGTATTCCAGCGCTTGGCCATAATAAAATCAGGCAGAATCTCGGGTGCGAAATGTTTATTTAAATTGGCCAACACACACACAACACACACACACACCCTCTGTGATCTGGGTGGAAAGAAAATGGCAAAACAACAAGGACAGCAAACAATGTTGCTGATGGCAGCAAACGGAAATCCTTTTTACAGAAAGAAAAACAACTGGAAAAATATTTATATTAGATATATTGGATTGCTGGCCATCTCTGCTTCGTCCTGTTTCTATTCCTGCCATCCTTTTACAGTTGAGAAAATATTTCGTCTATGCATCTTTGATGGGCTCAATTAGAGAAAATGCTGGAAATCTTTGGCTCTCTCTCTCGCTCGCTTTTGTGCTTAAAAAGCAATTCGAATAGAATGTCAAATAATTGAAACTAATGTCCTCTGAGCCAGCACCACCACCACCACCACTAGTCCTGCGGTGGCTTTTGGCCAATTGTCCTAGTGCGGTCTGTGGAGCTCTCTCCAAGCCAGCTTCCAGGATGCTGCGCTCCTCTCATTATGCTAACCACTTGTGTAAACTTGAGAAACATCAAAGCGAAAGATTTAATTAAAAATTTTGATAACTTCCTTGGCTCCAAGGACGATCCACCTTTTATTTTCTTATGTTTCTTAGATTTTTCTGTCTTCTGTCTTGTTTTGTTTTTTGTTTCTGGCCATCGGCGGATTCCATCAGCAGAATTTAATCAACGGAAAAAGTTCAAACCCCCCGCCGCCGCCCAGGAGGAGCAGCGGCCCATCCAAACGGAAGTAATTTGCATTTACCGAATATTGCGTGTGCATGCACCCGTACAGTGGAGCCTCGAAGGAGCCAACTAATTAGGGGGATTACAAGTTGAGTATCATAATTTATATTAATTTTGATATTAGAGTTTTGATATTTATAAATCAAATGAAATTAAATCCCTTAATTAATGAGCTCCTTCGCAGCTAAATTATTTACTTAATAAAATATTTATAATTATATATGTAGTTAGTACTCACCAGCCTCCCTGACGCGTCAAAGTAAAGCCAAATCGGGAATCACGATCCACCGAAACGCGAATGCCTACGATGCCCAGTCCTTGAGGGGTGATCACCTGTCCTCGCATCACCGAAACACGACTGCAGGATTGTCCAGGAGAGAGCGATAGCGTTCCATGTCCAAGTTTGAGTGAGGGTTTTGATTGGATTTATTTTTTGTTTTTTTGGAGTGAGTTTTCGGTTTTGCAAAAGATAAAAATTCAAGAGTTAGTTACTTGGCAAAAATTGTGATTGAGTTTTTAACTTTTTTCCTTCTTTGGTTTCATTTTCTTTTGTTTTTTTCTTTTTGTTTCTTGTTTTTCTTTATTTATTTTCTGTTGGTTTCTAATTTAGTTTTGTGGTGGAAAATCATACATTCTGATAAAAGGTGAAGAAGAAAACATTGAGCATTTGGTTTTTGTATGTATTGATGGAGAATGGGAAAAACTGAAAAGCGACTCGATATTGTTTTCCCAGCACTTGGCCGGCTCTAAGGACACAAAACCGAAAAGAAGTTATGCAATAATTTCAAGAAATATCAAGTATTTATATAAGTATAATATTTATATATATATAAATGTGGTTCTATATAGCTATGTTTCGTTTTGAATGCATATGTTGGGGGTAATATATAGTTTAGGGCGATAGAGAGATGGGGCATGAGATGGGGATGAGAGTTGTCAGAGGTCGCTACTTTGTATCTTTGTATCTGCGGCTTCAGCTGCAGCGTATCTGTATCTTTTGGTGCGAGTTCCTGGGAGATTCGGAGGAGTGTTTGCCCGACTTTGGGTAATTCAATCATTGCAACTCGCAGGGAGAGTGTGCGTGTGAGTGTGGCATGAATCGGATGAGTGTGTGTCCAACAATGAGCTACGGATAAAAAAAGGGAAAAGCCGGCGGGAATAGCAGGAAGAGGACGACAACCTCTTCGTCCTTTTCCGCCGGGGGCAGGGTGCAAGTGCAAGTGGAACGCAGCTGGGGAGGGAAGGGGGCAGGAGTCTTGGAATGCCAATATTGTATATATTTATTGAATCCTCTTCGAACATTTCTCAGCGAGTTCATTCAGAATTTCAAGTTGGTTTCGGAATTAAATGAAAGCTGCGAGACCAAAAGGGGGGAAATCTTGTACAGAGAATGCTGGGGGGAAGCGGGAGTGAAGTGCAGAGACATCGATTGATGGTTTATCGATTGACGGGTGTATGTTATCGAAGGCAGGATTGGTTACCTTAGAGCAGCAACGCATGAAAAACTATTAAAATTATTAGAAATATTTTTTTATATAATCAAAATATCAATATATTATTACAAATATCGAAAAATATCACTGAAACTGGCTGTAATAATATATTGATTGTTTCACTAAAAACCCTATGTCTTTATAGTCACATTAAATCGATAACTTCACCCACCCAACCGCCCATCAATCGATTTGTAAACATATCAAAAACACATGCAATAGTTAACATTAATTTATTAAGGAAAAAAACTAGTTGAAAAATTCAATTTCGATATTTATAAAATATCAATTGCTGCTGCGATTTCCTGCGATTTATTCAATAGATGCGGCTAACGGTAAACAACAAGGTCAAAGATCAACAGAAAAGCCAAAATGAGAAAGTGAAACAAAAAAAAAAACAAATTACAACGTAAAACGAAGAGAAGAGAAGCATAGAGAAAATGAAGAAGTTGAAGCTGTGGAAATCAAAATGGCATTCATCATCGGCCCGATAACCAAATCGATTGTCGGTCGCTGGAAATGCGATACTTTCCACGAATCCGCGATGCAAAGTGGAACCAGTTACCCTTGCAGTGTCCTCTGACAACGTTTAACCCCCGGACAGCACTCACTATCTATCGATGGGGGGAGCTGGCAGGAGCTGGCAGGAGAGCAGCTGCGACCCAAAATCATTGTCATTTTCATTTCCATTTACATTTCCATTTAATGAGCGCACATTTCTGGTGAAAGAAACTATGGCAACCCGCCCGCCTTTTTCTTTGTCACTTTCCTACGAAAAAAAAGAGAGAAAACCCAGCAACAATGGACCGATATCCGATTTCAAGTTTGCCAATTTATTATGACAAACGTCGAGGACGAAATATGCTTCATATTTCCAATAAATGGGAAAAACAGCGGGGGCGGCAGCATATATATTATATATAGTATATATATTTATTTTTCCGTTCCCCAGATTCTTCCCCCTGGACTCTTGAAACAAAATGCCGCAGCAGCCCCTTTTCAAAGCAGGCGGCGGGCGTAGAAAAGTTGCCAAGGATATCGGAAACGAGCGCAATTGTTTGCACTAATTACTGCAGGAGCTCTGCCAGGAATCGAGGGGAGTTGCTTGTGTCCCCCGCATCACCAGGTGCTCTCCCTTTCCTCCCCCACCAAAAGTCCAAGAGAGAGGACTCTGCAGGTTGGCCTCTTTGAACTTTTGTGCCAATGCAAGTTCTCGAAAACATTTTCAAGTTTTCAAGTGTTGCAATTTCTGAAAAACCCCCTCGCTTCGCCTCCTCCACCTTCCCTTTTTTTATAGCCTTTCCGCCCTCTCATCTTTTTGCCTGCTTCCCGAACAGACACAAACACATAATGTACAACAGTATTTGGGTCAGAGTTTTATGTGCCCAGTTGCATTTTTATTAGGAGTGAAGCGGCAGCGGGGGAGGAAAATGGGGAAAACCCATTGGAATTCTTGGAGAGCGCACAAGCCAGCTTCTTCAGTGACTTCTAATTGCAATTGACCAAAGTCCGAGGCCGAGCAATGGCAGTTTCCTTACGTCTCTCTAGGTTTTCCTACTTTTCTTTCAAATATACTAAGTATATATATTTTTTTTCAAGTGCAGGCACTCCTTTTGCTTATTTCCCTCACATGGTCTTGGGTTTCCCTGCCTCAATTTCGATGCAATGAAGCAAAATTTTATTTGAAATCCAACCGAAAAGCAAATTGCAAGGATATACAGCGAAGGTTGGTTAGAATGTACAAGCTTCTTTGGCAATGTTAATAAATATATTATTATTATGATAAATATATTCCCTATTTCGAGGCCTTACTGTAGAGCCTTGTGTGTATATTCCAATTCATTGAAGTGGTGAGTGCCATTGATTTTTATTTCGCATTTGATTCGTTTCGTTTCATTTATTATTTATTTGATTTATTTGCACTGCACTGACAGGCCAAGGAGCAAAGCCAGCCAGCCAGTCAGTCAGCCTGCCTGCCTGCCTGCGTTTTTAAGAACCTTTTCCTACTCCTCCTTTCTCAAGGTAAATCACTCATACGCCACCGACACTTGAATGTCTTCAGAACATTCCCGTTTTGTTTGCTTCGTTTTCGATTCAATTCGATTCGTTTCGTTTCGGTTTGATTTGGTTATGGGAACGCTTTTCACTTTGATTTTGTTGCCATAAAATGTATATATACATATCCTACGTATACGTAATATTTTCTTGCCAAGAAAGTGTTAATTTTTTGGCTTTCATTTTCTAACTGAAATATTTTCTTCAATGAAGTATATAAATAGTAAAAGTTCACTAATTTCGTGTAGACATTTTCCCCGCTTTTCAATCTTTTCAATCAGCCGAATGTAATCAGCATTATCGGCAAAGGCCACTCTCAAAAATTATGAGGCAATAAAGGCATTTATCCAAAAGGGAAGTAGAGTGAAAGCAATGCCGCAAAAATGTTCTAATCTCATTCCCCGCCCCCTCTGGCTCTTCACCCAACTAATCGCCCTTGCAGCGAATGAGCAATAAAGGCAACAAAGGCTGGCTGGCAGCTCCGAAAAGGAGCCCGAAACCCGGCGACCGGCATTGTCGCCACTGCACCTTTTGTGTGAAAAGTGCACTTCCATTATTAGCGTGGGAGTGAAAGGCGGCAAAGGCGGCAAAGGCGGGAGAGAAGCCCCCGAGGGGAAGACGGGCTGGAAAATATGAGAGAAGCTCGCGCATAAAGGAAGTGCATTTAATTTCTTTTCTTTTCGTAAATTTTTGTGTCTCTCGTTTTTTACTGCGTTTACTGCCATTTTAGAGGGAATCCCCGCCAGACAGCGAGTGTGTGAGGTGCTTTTGGTTGGATTTTTGTGGCCATTCATAAAGCGGCTGGCTGCCATTCATTTGCACCGCCAGGGCTCAAGATAATTTTTTTTTGCTTATTTGAGAGGGCATATTAGGTGCCTGCCAGCAGAGTATAAACCTTTGGGTTTATTCTTTAATTAATTAATTTTTAGTGAAGAAAATGGTCTGAATTTCCTATTTTTTCGGCATATTTATATTATTTCATATTTTTAGTGGGTATCCTCAAGTCGCTAACTTTTATTTCTCCCTCACTTACGGCATCATCGTCGTCGTCTTGCCATCATAAAAATTGAGCACGACTTAGTTGACTTTTGTGCACACACACACACACACAGAGACACTCGCCTGCAAGCCACACTGAGAGAAGAGGATATAATTTTAATTTGGCTTTATTTTCATGACGCCCACGAGAGAGGGCGGTGGGAGGCTGGGGGAGGGAGAGGATGCCGGCTCCGAACAGGACGGAAGCTGCTCGGCAACAAAAACAAAGGCCAGAGCTGCTGCAGGCGGCGGCGGCGGCGGTGGCGGTGGCTCGCTTTATGTTCATTTAGCCTGAAACAGTTTTTGAAACATTTTTCAGGCGAAAAACCCTGGGCTACACTTTTCTTTTACGCTTTTGTAACCACGATAAATGTGCTTTATGTAGCGAGATGCCAGAGATGAGGCCAGGACCAGGAGAGGTTCTGTGTGTATGTGTGTGTTTGGCTTGCCTGATGAAATGTTTCCTGCACTTTTGCCATTTCTTTTACTCCTTTTCTGTTTGCATCTTGCGCCTTTTTCATTAAAAGGCAGACAAAAAGAGGAAAAAGGAGTAAAGAAAAGGAGCAAAAAAAAGGACTAAAGAAAAGTAGCAGAAAAATAAAAGGAAAAGAAAGAAGTTTAGGCGGGAAAAAGCAACCAACAATAGACACGAAGGCTCAGTGTTTCTGGTGGGTTACAAAAATCCACAATTAAATCTTATTTTCACTTGAAGTCTTTTGTTTTAAAGAGTTTGTAGGCTTAAAAAATATTTTTTGATATCTTTTTAAGTATTAATTCCACCTTTTCTTCTAAATAATATTTGGAAATATTTGAAGGCAAAGAGAAAACCCTATTTTCGAAATATTTTGAAATATTTTGACCAGGGGAAACTTCGTTACCAAAGCCAAAGTTCTTCAAGGCCTCCAAATTTGTCCTTAAAAATATAAAAAAAAAAAAAAAATAGCACCCTTTTTTTAACCCCATAGTAGCCAAAGATGAGGCTGTGCACATTATAAATAAATAGCTGCCTGCAGGGCCATTGGGAAACATTGCGAGGGTTGGATGAAAAGGTGCCAAGAATGGAGCCGAGAAGAGTTGCAGCTAAAAAATAGGGACACTCGCACAAAGGCCGTGTGGCGTGTATGGAAAAGTTTGAATAGAATTTTTAAGTTTGCCATTTACCAGCACACACACACACACACACTGGCACACACACTCGCTTTCACCCGTCCCCGATAGCAGAAGAAAGAGAGGGAGAGCGAGCAAAAGAAAACCTTTAGTAGCGTGTAATTTGCACTTTGTAAATTTGCATAAAAGCTGCACACAAATACAGGGGAAATCCAGGGGGGGGGGGGGGGGAAGAGGGTAGGTAGCCTGGCATAAGTCCAAGATAGAGACGATATATGTAAATGCCATGCCATGTGTCGTCGCTTTAAGTAAGGAACTCGGTTGAAAATTAAGGGCGGCAGAGGAGAGGAGAGGAGAGCAGCAGCCTGCATAAAATGCCATTCATTGGCGCCCAAGCATTTCCATTTAGTTTCGTTTCGGAGGGGGGTTTTCCCTCCTCTCAGTTTTTCATTACAGATTAGCTGGCTCCACCTGGCGGCGGCACAAAACACACACACACACACACACACACACAGAGAGAGAGCCGGAAAAGCATATCTACGCTTTCCACATTTTGGATGTTCAATTTGATGCACACAAAACAAATTTCATTTGGCAGCAGTTTTTTCCCTGGAAAAACAATGGGTCACCAAGGGGTTAAGGGAGTCGCAGCAGTAGATTGCATGACACTTTTGTCCCTAAGAAGATTACAGTCGCCACCTTTTGCCACCTGGCAATGAAATGGATCGAATGTTTTGTGCCAAAAAATATATATATAGGAGCCTGGCATTAAAAACAACAGGAAAAAGAGGAAAATGCTTACTTACACACAGAAAAAAATATTATTTAAGCTTAAACGCTGAATAATTTTATATTTAAAGTTCTATCTCTATATATCCTTGGAGCCCCTCCTCTTATATTCCATTTTATCTTAGTTTAATCTCAAAATCCTGGCAACTATCTAGCTTTCTTTCAAAGGAGAGGTTAATAAATAAAAAGGAATACTTCCAAGAATTGCCTGGAAGCCTGGCGATTATTCATTCCATTTCCATTTCCGCCCCATAATCATTCCGCACCTGGAGGAGCGGCAGGATGAGGAGGAGGTTGGAGTAGAGAGGTCCCTGGATATCGCCTTCATTTTATACACCGCAATCAAAACAGTTTTCATCAACTTTTGCCGCAATGGCGCGCATGCAACCACCCACCCACACAACAAGCACACTCATTTCTCACACACACACACACATCCCATATAGCTCATACATTTTACAGTTATATGAAGCCATTATAGTGGCCGCCACGAAAGCCAGTTTTGTAGTTTTGCAGTTTCGCAGTTTGCACTTCACTTAAATGCAACGACGACGATGGTCACAAAGAATGGCACAAAAATGTATGGACTAAGCCCCGCGCCTTTTGAGGGATCTATATACATACATACGTACGATATATATATATATCATTCGTTCTTTTTTAGGGCCAACTCTGCAGGCCATTAAAAATTTTGCGCTGATGTCGAATTAGCACAGAGCTCGCCGCTGCACACAACACATACCATAAATATATCTAATCTCACATAAAAGTAATTACTTTCAGCTGCCGTTGTGTTGCTATCGAAAAATATTAAATTATATTGAGTGCACACACACACACACACACACACACGGACACGGACACGGACACACAGGACATGCAGGGATATGCGATATGGATACGGATCCTACGACCGCAGACCATAACTATGGCAAACTACGATTCCCAACCCACCGAATGTTTCCTCTTCGCTTCGCTTCCCTTTTCTTTTTTTTTTTTGCGCCCGTCGACATATTTGCTTTTTTCCCCCAACATTTTTCCTACTCCTCGCTTTTCCTTGCTTTCCTCGCTGCTTTTTGTGCGACTGCAGCGAAATTCCGCGAATTTCTCATAGCTTTTTTTAACCATTTTCCCCTTTTTTTCCAACCGAAAGGAGAGGAGCAACTCGGGGATATATGGACTTTGGCATAAAGTTGGCAGCGATCAAGCCAGGTCTACATATATGGTATATATAAATATATACATAAATATGTAACATATAGGGCTTATGCGAATACGTATGTAACATATGAATTTCGAATATTTACAAAGGAGCTCTGAAGCCGGAAACGGGTTGACAGCAAAGTTTAGGGAAATTAACTCGGAAAAGTATGCCACAGCCTAGGGAAAATATGGATAAAAGGCATTGCGGATTTTTATAAGTTAAAACTATAGATTTAACACTATAATTGCTATATTCATTAATTCATTTAAAGTAAAGTAAAGTCTTTTTATGTTTAGAAAATCTTTAGATTAATATTTAAAGTTTTCAATGTTCAACATTTCATTCTCTTTCGTTTTTAGACTTCTGCTTTAACTTTAACTTTTTCTTGGCCATTTCTTTTTTATTTATTTATTTCCACCTGCCTTTTCCCGCTTTCCACTATCTTTTCATTCTCAAAACTGGTATTAATTTTGGTTTATGTGCAACTTCTATGCTGTAAATTTCTGTCTTTACCCTTTGTTTTTCAGCAGTTTCCCTTGGGCGATATGAGAAAGGGAGAGAGAGCGTGTGGAAAAAGTCCTAGTCCTTGTTGATAAGGCGCATTGCCTGCAGAAATATTCCTAAAGGTGACTTTTTAATTTATATACTTTGGCAAACAAAGACAAATAAATGGAAATATAATCAAAATGTAGCCACAAAATATAGGATATTATCATAAAAAAAGTCCTCAAACGATCCCTTGAGCAAAAGGATATATGCATATCTTTTCTCTTTGCACACTGCTGCCTTGCTCCTTTTTCCTGGCTGCAGCCAGAAGATCAAGGATCAAGCGTTTAAGACACTTGACAGCTAAGCGCTGGAACCGCAGAAAAAAGGCCAGCTTAGCAGAAGTTCAGGAAAGAGCAGTGGGGGGGAGGGGAAGGATGTCCGTGACAACCCTAAACCCCAACGGAAAGAAGCAAAACCAAGCGCGACATTCTCCAGTAGCCACTTGATGACTGCCAAGCAAGTTGACACTAATCAGTTTAGCAGACAACTTGATTTGCATACACAAATGTGCAGGGAAAATCCGCAGAGAGGGAAAATCTAAAGGAAAATTCTGGGAGGTTTGGGGGAAAACCACTTAAGCGGGCAAACTAGCCACACCTAAACAGGCTGCCAAGCTGCCATCCCTGTCAGCCAGCCCCACACGCCACACTTAACCCTCTCTCTCTCTGTCCCCATTTTTTACTTATATTTTCTGGGTTTACTTTGTCGTTTTTTTTTTTTTTGTATTTTCTTCGTTTTTTTCTTTTTTTGCTCAGCCAAAACAGGAAGTAATCTATAGTCGCTCCCCGCCATTGTTTATTGTTTAATTTTTAGCCAACGTTGTTGCTGCCGCTGCTGCTGCTGCTCAACTTTTGACTCCGGCCAAGTCTCCGTTCTGGTTATGCCTGCTTCCTGTTTCGTCCGCAGTCCGTAGTCCCTGGTCCCTGGTCCCCCGTCCTGCCAACGCCCCCATCACTGGAGGTTTCTTCCTTCTCCTCCGTCGTGTATTATTTCTATTGTTAACAGTTTTTGCATTTGCCGCTGCAAGTAGCGAAAACTTTTCACAATGGACCTTTGTTCCCATCCCCCCGGCCGTCCCCCTTTTTCAACGATGCCACTTGAGCGCTACAAAAGGCAAAAAAGGGAGAGAAAGGGGAGGGGATCCTGGAGCAAGGAGCCAGGAGCCAGGACCCAGGATGGAACAGCAGACAAAGACGGCCCAAAATGCCAAAGACGAAGACGAAGACGTTGACAACAGCGGCTGCCTTGCACCCCAAAACAGGAGCTAGCACCACCTCAACCTCAACCTCAACCCCATTTTCCTGCCAGTTTTCCCCCTTTCCACCCCTTTTTTATATATATAATAAAAATGAAAACCCATGACACGCCCGTATCGCATTTACTTGGATTTCGTTTTATCGGAGCGCAAAAGCGGCAAGAAAAACAGCAATCTCAGCCCAACAGGACAACAGGACAACAAAGTCACCCAGTTTCCATGGCATCATCATCAGCAGCAGCAGGTTATTTCCACACACAAAAAGTGTCATTATTTTCCACTTATAATATATATTCCCAGAACTCTAGCTAATTAGGGGTTGAGTTTCTTGGGGGTTTCCCATTTTCTGGTATTATATTCCATGGATCTTTGTGGGAAGAGCAAATTTTTGAGGGACGTAAGACAGTATTTACAAGGAATTCTATTTTATATTCAAATATAAAATTAATATTTCAAGTATATTTGATTGGAATTAAAAAGGAATATATCAAAAATTAATTTATTAAAGTTTATAGCATTTTGTAGACCTTTTTCCTGCCAACAAAAAATTACTTTCAAGAGTCAGAAATGCAGAAAATATATCCCAAACCTCTGTATTAACTTTAAAGAAATATTTCCCCTCCCTTCGAATATTTGTATATATAATAAAAAAAACTATTGTGCAACAAAATCAGTTGTCTGATAAATCACTTAATTAATTTAGTAATAATCAGTTAATGCCAGGGTTTATTTGGGCCAGGCTTAAAACTTGGCTCGGATAACCCGGCCAGTGAAACCTGTTCATTAACTTAATGGTCATTATTTTTTTTCGTAACTGATACACATTCATTTTGTCACTGGGTTTTTTCTATTAATTTTTCACAATTTCCACAAATTATGTAGATGGATGGTGACACATTTTTGCCTCCCCCTTTTTTATAAATTAAATTCTTTGACAAATTAGTGAAGGGTTTTAAAGATCTAAAATAAATATATTTAACAATATATACATGTAAGTGATACCCCGCCATAGACATAGACAAAGGACTTTAGCTTTAAAGGGACTTCTGCAAGGGCATTCAAGGCTCTCGGCAGGGGCCGAGGTTTAATTTATATTTTAGAGTCGTGAAAAATATCACATTTAAAAATATAATAAATATATATGCATATATATATATTTAATTAATATATATATTCATATTTCAACAATAAATAAAATAATAAAAGTTTAAAGAAAACGAAACCTGATGGAATAATTTGCATTAAAAATTGTTTGTAAAAGAATTTTCTGTTCTTCCTTCTTTTTTGTTTTGTTTTAAACTTTGATTTACTTTTTTATTTTTCTTCTTTTTTTGGAGCGGATGGATGGATGTATGTGTGTGTGTGTGAGTGGGTGTGTGTGGGTGAGTTTCGTTGTATTTGGAAAACATATAAACAAATGGCTTAGACGCAGACAATTGGGACATTTAGGGATACGTTTGGGGGTTTGTAGGGATGTTTTTTTCTTTTTTTTTTGTTATTTTTTCGAGTGATAACATATAAGGATATACAGATATTGTTTCTTTAGTTTTACTTGCATTTTTTATTAGCTTTGATTGTTTTCTTTTTTCTTTGCTGCTTTTTGACCTGGTTTTGGATATTTATTCGGTTTCCTAACTGGTAGATCGAACAAGTAGTTTGTTGTATACTTAATTCTTTTTTTATACTTTTCGTTTGGTTAACAAAACATCAGCAGAGATTAATCGATACGAAAAATCATAAAGTGATTCATATATATTTTATTTTTTGATGAGATTTGTTTTTACCATAAAAAGCTTTGATCAAAAATTAAAAACAAAACCAAAGGAAAAAGTAAGGTCACAGAGAGATAAGAGAGACTCGAGACAGAGAGAAAGATGATGACGGGGGGGAAGATGGAGAATGTAAATCAAAAATATATATATAATATTTAATTTATATATAATGGCGATTGATTGGGGGGACCATAACTTGTGGTGAGGTGAGGTGAGAGAGAGACAGATTGAGAGAAAAGGTGTGAAGGTGAAGAACCTCGGGAAAACCAAGTCGAAGCTGGCATGCCAAAAACGATGGAAAACAATTGATAAGAATCGATGAAAATCATAAATCGTATGAAGGGGTTAGTATGAGTGTTAATATATCGCTTGATTGGTTGATTGGCTGGCTGGTTGGTTGGTTGATTGGCAAAAAGGAAAAACACAAACAGAAATCGAACATAATACACATATAGACACGGTACACATAACACATACAATTATTCATATATATGGTATATATATATATATATTATATATCGAGAGATTCGATTATTCTCAACTCTCTCATATCTTGCCCTACAAAGTATGCTAACGGAAAAAAACGATGGAAATTAAATGTGAAAATAAAAATATATATATGTATATATGTAAATAGATGTGAGAAAAACATACTCATGATATGCACATTTTTTTGAATTCTTTTTTAGAGTCTGGCTGTGTGTGAGAGTGAGTGTGTGTGGGGGCGTGCTGGTGTCGGTGAGATATAAAAATTATGAATGCATTTTCCGTTGTTACAGTTTTTTTTTAAGGCTTTATGTTTTATGTTTTTTGTTGTTGTCTTTACTCTTGTTGTCGTGTTTTATTTACATGAATGATTTGTTGACTTTTCGATCTCTGTTTTTCTGTATTTTTGCGGTTTGAAATGTAATTTAAAATCAACAAAAATAGTGGCAGGTGCAGGGTGACGTTAGGCTCTTGTTTTTTAGGAATACAATTATAATGCAATTACAGCAAGGAGATATTGAAGGCAGCAAAAGCCAGACTTTTGAATTTTTTGAATTGGGTTTGGTTGAAGAAACGTTGAAATATTTAAGAAGAAGGCTGCCTGCCTTTTGAATTAATAATTTAATTCATAAAACATGAAATTTAAGGCCTTTAAAAGCAGTTTTCAATATACTTTCCAGCCTTGTTAAAGGGAAAACATAAAGTAGTGAATGATGCAATCTACTTTTTGATAAACAAAAAAATCTTGAGTGTGTCTCTGTGTGATATTTTTGTTTTTGGAGGGGATGCATTTTTTACGGAATGAAAACCAAAGGCGAAAACAAACAAAACTCGATGCATTCGTGTGGATGGATAATGGATCGATGGATCGATTGGATGAGGGAAACACAAAATTCAGAATCAACTGAAGAAGATGCGACTGTAACATAGATTTCTTAGATTCTTTTTTTTTCGTTTTTTCTTTCTTTAAAAAAAACTTTGTACGTCTGTGTTTCCTTTTTTTAGTGTTTTTTTTTTCGACTTACCAAGGTGTGAACGAGCTCCAGAAGAGACTACAAATTCACGGGTTGAAACGTAGGATTTTTTTTGTTTTCATATTTTTTTTTTTAGATTTTTGCATGTGGGAAATGCACATTGATTTGGTGTTGAAATTTGATTTGGATTTTCGATTTTGGTTTAGTTTTTTTTTTTTTTTTTTTTTTTTTTTGGTTTAGCACACAACATGAAGGTATCGAGCCACAGCAACAGAGTAGGACAGTACACAATTAATTGACAGGACAATAAAAAAGAAATCAAAAGACAAAAATGCGTTTCGTTAACGAATTGATCAAACTTTGATATTGCTTAACAATTGATAATATTTTTTCTTTTTTGTTTAACTTTTAGCATACCTAAAGTGGAGATTTGTACTTTCATAGCTTAGTGGAACCAAAGAAGAGAAACGAAAGGGTACAAAACGGAAAACTCATAACGGAAACGGAAACAAAACACGCTGAGAAATTAACGGAAAAGAACACATTTGACGAACACACTTAGTCGGATGATGAGACGTAGACGAAGACAGAGACGAAGGCGAAGGCGGAGATCGGCGGGCATCTTCGGGTTAGCTGACATATCATCTTGGTTGGTTTTAGTATGGTTAGTTGGTTAAATGCTCAACTCAGGCGGAAACGGAAACGAAACGAACTGAAGCGGAAACCATAGGGGGGAACGGGGGAGATCGAAATGAAAGTTTCAACTGAAAATCAATTTCGCTCATCGGTCTTCCTCAGTTTTAAGATTTTGGGGAATCCTCTCTTCTTGGTCTTGACATCGGCGTAGTTCTTTTTTGCTTTTTTTTTTAAGGGGTTTCGGAGGGTCTTTACAAATCAGAATCGAAATCATAGCAACAACTAAAGAGACACGCTATATCAAGTTATATATATATATAGAATACAATGACAGACTATACTGCGATTGGTAGAATCTGAAGCTTAAGGAAACGAAACGAAAGCAAATCAAAGGTAAAGTAAACTATCGATAATGTAGCTAGGTCTGGTTCTTAGTCGTTACACGTATATAGATCGATCTGGCCACTTACTTATATTTTCTTTTGTGGATTTTATATCGTTTAAATATCATTTGCTTTTGGTTTTATTTGCTTTTTATATATTTAGTACGTTTTTATTTTTGGGGTTAGACGAACACAAGGAGGTTTACACTAGACAACACACATACTCAATGAAGTGCTATCATTATATATTCGCTTTTTCTCGTCAAATATTTCAGATTTTTTTCTTGCTCCATGTAGAGAGTTCGAGAGAATGAGAGAAATGAGGCGGCAGAAAGGAATGGAAATGAAAAGTAAATCCCGGAAAAACTCGCAAAAACTCAAGGGAAACTAAGGAGAGACAGAGTAAGTAATTTTGTTTTGGAAAACTACGGAAAAGTATATAGCTTTTTGTGAGTTTCTTTTCTTATTTTCGGGCATATCTTATTTTCTTGCCTTTGCATTTCCCATTCAGGCAAGAAAAGAAAAAGCTCAAACAAGGAAAATGTCGTTTTCCTCTTTTCATTCTTTCTTTCTTTCTTTCTTTTTTTTTCTGTGTTGGGAAAAATCAGAGGATCAACTCAAACAGATCGAATCGGAACGAAACATAAACGGAAACGGAAACGGAACGGTGGGGAGAGAACTCAGAGGAACAAGAGAAAAGAAAACTTTGAAAATTCAACATTTTGTCTTGAGATTCTTTCATTCTCATCTCAATATTATGTTTAGGTCTCTTTTTTTTGTTTTTAATATTTTTCAAGCGCATAAATGATAGACTCATTGAGGGGAGAGGCGTTCGGGATTGTGGGAATGTGAATGGGTTTAGATTTTCATTTCTTTTGCTTCTTCTTGACTTCTTTTCTTATTTTGTCGCCTGATTTTTGATTGATTGAGACTAGTTGGAAGTGTGTTTAGTTGAAGTTTGGTTTTAAAATAAACAGATTTCTTCTTTTTGTTTTTTTTTTAGTTTGTAAAAGCATAACGTAAAAATTGCCATATATGTATATATAGTTGGATAAATGGGGGCTATCTGGTTATATATACATATATGCGCTTCATACAGAATAAATTTGAGCTTTTTCCCTTCATTGCACCCGTAAAAGCTTAAAGAAAACACACACAAAACCGAAAACGGAAAAAGTTCAAACGCAATTCCAATGAACAAATTTTTCTCAATCGCAAACCGGATCGTATGCGGTATTGCATAGTATACTATATAAGGACGATCGTGGTTTGCAACTCAAAAACTGAACAACTCAAAAGATTGAAGAAAAGTTAACTCAAGAGTCCCTCTCGTATATATATATATAGAGATATATATGGTCAATGGTCATGGTTCAGATCCCTGCGCACTAAGAGTCAGACGCATACGTATATGTATATATAAATAGGCTATATATCGGGTATATATATATTCTAGGTGCTAAAAGTTAAGCCTATGGCGCATCACTTACTTTTCGCTGTACTCGTCCATGTGGGCGTACGACTGCACTGAGTTCTCCTCGATGAGGAACTTGACCCTCTGGTAGAAGGAGGCCGTCACCGAGGGCGGCTGCTTGCGGAGCAGCACCTCCACGGGATCGTTGGAGGACAGGCACATGATGTGCTCCGAGCAGGCGGGATGAGAACAGCACTCGCTATCTGAACAATCGGTCATGCCATCTGGAGGGGGTGTAAAAGAGAGATATATGTTATTTTCTATACAAACTGCTATTCTATGAGCACAAAATGGCATCAGAAGAGCTGTGTTATCTATCTTACCACCATCGTTATCGATATTATCCTTGCAATTTAGCTCCAAGGCAATGGAGCAGTCGCTGCCAGCCCATCCTTCGATACAATCGCAGCGATATTCACTATTTTCGAGGGTACACTGTCCATGTCGAGAGCAACCATTTTCGCAGCCAGCTGTGGGAAAGTATACATATGTCATATTATATACATTTTTTTTTTATTTTATATACAAATTAATATATTGTAGAAATCTTTTCCAAAGCCCCATAAAGTGGTTTTAATTCCCTTAATTGTTGGATGCCAAATAAATAATGCAAAATGGCATTTTAATGGCTATTAATGATTGCATATATCTATACATATGTATGTTTCTCTATATTTAAATTGACAAGTGTGTGGCCTTTTGCAAATTACAAGTTTTGTTTTCATTAAATGCTGAAGGACTCACTCTCTCACACTTTGTCCTTTGTGCGCGGTAATTTTATTTAACGTGCCGAGATTTCTGCAAAATGGTTCGCTGTAATTAAGAGCAAACTGTCCGGATCGAGTGGCTTCAAATTGAATGATAACACGGGTATTTCCATTTGAAAACCGAATCCCCCTTCCCCCCGCACCACGAAGGGGAGAGTCAACATCATGAATATAAAAATAATGTTGATGTTTGCTCTCACTCTCAGTGGCAGTTAACCTTTGGCTCGATGAAAATGTTGGGCAAACATAAAAACCCAACGGAACGTAACCTAACGATAGATGATTTGCCCTCATTTTTACTCTTTTTTTGGGGTACTCTTTTTGGGGGGTATATGAGCTATATGAAAGTCTTTATATAAAATAGCAATATATAATTTTTCTAACTTTTCTTTGAAGTTCGCAATAAGCTAAGCTCTTAAAATTGCATGTTATATTTCCTTTGAATTTATTTTTGATGCTAACATTTAGTTTCCTATTTTATTTTCCGCTTTATCCTGATTAATTTTTCGAAGAGCATCTGAAATTCTTCTTTACCAAGTTGTCCTTCTTTTTCCCCTTTTTTTTGTTACCATCATTCTGGCTTTATTTGTTTGTGCCACGACAGCATTTGACGCAAAGTTAATGTCACTTGACATGTGTCATTTGCAAAATGGGGTAAGGTAAGCAGCACAGCCCCTTTTCCAGTCCCCTTGCCCACCCCCCTGGCACCCCATTTGCAGGGTTAGGGAGGGGAGAATGCTGCTAACTCAGCTTCCGGCATGTTAAAAAGTTTGCGGCGCATAAAATGACTTCCTTGGTTGTTACTGCCTTCCTGTTTACGAGGTCCCCCCTCTGCCACTCGAGTCCCTGCCTCCCCCCCTTTGAGTGCGTGTTTGTGTGCACATATTGGCAATAACTTCAAGTGCTGTTGCAAATACTGTATATCGAGGAGCAGGAGAAGGGGAATCTGTCAAATCTGTGTGGACTGGCATTTAGACCTCGAACTATAAAAGGCCAAAGCGAAATGGCCAAGTTTACGGGTTACAAACTGGATTTTAAAACGAGATTGCACAGATCTAAATGCAAGAAATCTAAATTGGCAAAGGAAAAGGGAGTTTACTGAAATATAAACCAAACCTATCGAAATATTTATAATATATGAAGGATCTTCACAACCATCTTCCATTTATATTGCATATTTTCTCTCTCCATATTTAAAGACATTTATTTTAATCACCATCATAATAATGTGCTCCCATAAAAATAATATTTGACCGAAATAGCCACATGTTTTTCCCTCAAAAAAAAAAAAAGGAAACCAAATTGAAGCCATTTTAATATATAAAGTATTAAGGAGCAGGGATACAAATATAAAAAAAGGCCACTAACCGCATGTTTATTGTTTTCGTAATCCGAACCTATCCATTTATATATACAACTATATATATGACTACATTTTTAACCCCGCATTTTCCATTCATATTCCCATTAGGTGTTTTTCTTTTTTTGCTTTTTGTGTGTTAAGTTCAAGTTTGTGAGGGTATTTCTGTTATACTTTTATTTAAGCCACAGTGTAGCTCTCACCTCCCCCCTTATGGATATTTTTGTTCGTTTTTTTATTATTTTTATTTTGGCTTTTCCACCCGGAGCTTATTTCTCCTCTATTTTATCACTTTCGGCGGACAAATCCCTCGCTTTTTATGCCTGGCCATTGAAAAAATGTTGTAATCTCCCCGAAAAACACACACTTCTGCACATATTTTACAATCCATAATAAAATCCCAGCAAGCATAAAAAAATATACAAAAAAAAAAAGAATAGCAAAGATGGGGAAAAACATTGTAAATATTTGAATGAGACAACGACGACGACGACGGCGGGAATAGAAAAATAAAGGAAGCCAAAGGTGGGGGCAATCCGGCAACTAAATGTAACTACGACATCAACTATGCATGGGGCTTACGAGTGTCTGTCTGTCGGTCTGTCTGTGTGCCCCTTTGAAAAACACCCGGAAAACTCACACCACCAGCAACACCCTGAAACGCCGCCCTGTGAAACCTACTAAAAACCTCCTCCGGAAACCCCCTACAAAAACCCCACCTTTTCCCTTTTGAAAAGAGCCAATTGAGTGGAGTTTTCGGTGGCGCGTAATTCGCTAGAAATCTCTGTTTCGAATTCAATCAACTCTGCCGCATTGAAGTCAGCAGCAACTGCATTTCGGCTGAAAGGACTAATCTGTGCAGGGATGCGCCTCGCCCATGTGCGTGCCGAGCCAAAGCGATGACTTTTTGTCTGCACTTTCCAAGGCAATCTGACTTGTTTTTGGGTTTCAGATAAATTTTGAAAAATAAAGAAAGACTTTTGATTTAAGAGAAAAGGATTTTTAAATTGAAATTAAATTATTTAACAAAATTTAAGCCTTGTTGATGGCTTGGAAAGTAAGGAAAAACATTGAAGGAGGTTGAATATCAACTTTCCCTTATTTTTTTTTTACTAAGCATATATATTTTTAAAGCCCTGCTATATTTAAGATATTTTTTCTAAGGTGGCTAACCTTTGACATTTAAATTTCTTTCTTTTTGCTGCCAACACTGAGTCGAAGTCGTTAAGTAGCGACTTTCTAAAAATACAACAGCGAAACGCAGAACCAGACACAGATACCAATTCTGATACCAAGCCATATGTAGTCTTGTTACCCCCCCTCTTAGGCCACGCCCCTGCGCCACTTGAATCGATTGAAAGAGTGTCCCAGGGGAGGAAGGAGACACACACACACACACATAGGAGGAGTATCCTGGAAAGAGAGAGAGAGGTCTACCAAGATTGCTTGTGACTCTGAATGACGTCGGAAGTTTTATTGGTTTTGCACACGTCAACGAAATGTTGATCGTCAGGAGGGGGAAGGCAGGAGCCAGGGCCACAGCCACAGCCGGAGCCGGAGCAAACGGAACAGGACGAAAGGGGTTCGTAATGCCATTACATGCATGCCTGAGCCGCCGCCTGGGGGCTTCCTTGGATGCCTCCTGCCACCTCGCTGGGATGTTTTTGCAACATGACTGTTTGTTTTTAAAGTTTTAATCACTGTCAATCGATAGCTACTTATCATGCTGCAGTGCCAGCAGTATCCTGGCGAAAGTCGTATCCTTTGTTGCTGTTGCTGTTCTTGTTTTTTGGGGTTGCCTCAAACAACATGGTTAAGTCATGGCGGCAAAACTGTCAAACGCACTTTCAGCCAACAAAGAAAATAAGGAAAAACCGAATGGAGGAAAATTCTCTGGCAGGGAAATCCCCGAAAAGCAAAAGAGGTTTGGGTGTAAACCCAAGTGGAGAGCAAATGGCGTAAACATGTACAAAATACTTTGGTGCATCGACTCCCGTCGAATGCCAGCGCAAGAAGCAACAACGAACCCAAAAAAAAAAAAAATTGATAAAAAGCTCGACAGTAAAAAATAAAAACTTAAAATCAGCCAACGACATTGACAGCCAAGGCGGGGGCGTGGCAACTGCAGCACCGCAATGTTGTTTTCCATCGATTTTTTGGCCACAATCCCGGGAAATAAATATGTTTGGAAAATCTACAAGTTCAGCAAGCACAACCGATTGTTGGTTAAAATTGAAATTTAATTTAAAGTGGGTTTCATTTAATTTTGAATTGAAGTTTTATAGGTTTTCTTAGGAGTTTTGATAAATATTTAAGAGATTGTATTGAGCTCTCTCTCTCTGTGTTTCTAAGTCAAATTTCTGCTTGAAAATTTTAGTTGAAAAATTTAAATTAAATTTTAATTAAGTAGAAGCCTATTTAAATGTAAAAATTCAACAGATTTCTTATGAGATTTGACTCTTATTTAGAGGCTTGTATGCCTTATACAGATTCTTATGAATCGGAAATTAACTTTCTACTTGAGAATGTTCATAAAGGATAAAGACAAATGCGCGAAGCTAGAAGGATACCTTGTGGACTTTAAAATGTATGGTTAAATCTTTATAGAATTTTTATACAAGGTTTTTCACCAATAATTTTAGTATTTGTAGCATATTTTCTTCCATTAATTCAACCAGTTTTCCTCTCTGTACTTAAAGCATAAACAAAACCATAAAATCTGTACAACTTACGCAACGTGCAGTGACGGCCATTCCATCCTTGGGAGCAGACGCAGGTGCCATTCTTGCATTGGCCATGTTCCGAGCAGCGGGAATCGCAGGGCAGCTGGTCGCACAGGTTGCCGGTCCATCCGGAATTGCAGCGGCATTTGCCGGACTCACAAACACCATTCCGGCCACAATCCAAACTGCAGACAGCTGTGCACGGGAAATGGATAGAAAAAGACCAGGAACAGGAATTAGAAGGATTAAATTAAATTTAAAGATATAAAAACTAAACAAATCCCAATTAGGGTTCCACTTATTAAATTGAATTTTCTTCTCCTCGAACAGCTTGTTTTTCTGCTATAATTTTCATATAAATATTTGTCCATGTGCGCATTTAAATTCATTAAAGCATCGGCGACACAGTCGCTCCTCGAGATGGTGGGGCAATGAGGCAATGGGGGAACCATAAAAACAGCATTATAAATGTAACATTTACGTGGTGGCACACTTTGCTAACAAGACTCACACCCCCCGCCCGAAGATGTCGACCGAGAAAGGAACTTTTCCTGTGGATTTTCCCAGTTTCCCAGCTGGAAATGGTCAACTGTTCTGGTTCATGGAGCTGCGTTCACTTCATGTTATGGGTTACTTCAGGGATCGAAGAATGGGACATGATTTGCTTGACTTGTGCCATACTTTATGGCTTTTAAATTAAGAGCTAAAAATATATATATTTTTTAGATTATTTAAGAGAATTTTATCTCTGCTGGAATTTTGGTTTTAAATTGTTTTCTCTTCCTGCTTTAATTTATGGTTTAGTTCATAATCTGAGCTTTTCCGGGGGTGGTTCTTCCCCGGCTCTAAAAGACTTTTGTTTGCAGGCGTAAATTTATTTTATTTGCTTTTTGTTTTTTTTTTCGGAGAAGTGCCAACCTGGCGTATTAAATAAATAATGAATTTTTATGAGACTCTGCTTCATTACGCCGGAAGGAGTCGTCAACGTGGGCTACCCCCAATACCATATATATATATATATATATCCTATATAGTATGCACCCCCTCGGCTGAATCCTGAACACTCACTCCTACCTGCTACCTGGCTTCTACCTCCTTTCTGGTGCTAAAAAGTTAAGCAAATTAGGAGTGCGTGCCTCAACGAGACGTGTCCGTGTCCTTTGGCCTTCGGTGGCATCATAAGCTGCTTGTTTTATTGAGCTCCAGCTTCAGCTTTTGCTCCTGCTCCTGCTCCTGCCTTTGCTTCTGCTCTGCCATGATTATGGACCCCGGTTGTGGGCCTAATTGGAAGTCCCGGCTTTATGGCTCAGCATTCCATTCTAATTTCGGGTTTAGTTGTGGCTATAAAACATCATCATATTCGCCAGGAGCCAGCAGCCAGGAGCCGGGAGCAGCAATATATATCTGACAGATCTCGAGAGTGATTGGCCCCAGCTATACATGTACCTGATTTTACGGCTACTATGCTTTACGGCCCCTTTCTGCTCAGTCTTTTGTACGATTTAAGGACGCAGGATTAGGGCTTTCAGAATTTTAAGGGCACAAAAAGAAACAAGGGGAACACAATTTCTCTAGAATTTCTAGTTTGTTTAAGGACTTATTTAAGGAAAAACTGTTAAAACATTCAACATATTTCTGGAAAGGTTTTTTAGGTTTGATAACTCACCTTGCGAGCAATCCGGTCCTGTCCAGTGCCGTTCGCAGACACATTGTCCCGTCTCCAGGTCGTAGGTTCCATGCTCAGAGCAGCCGGGCAAACACTGATACACCTGCTGGTCAATAGTTCCACAATCCTCGCCCTGCCACCCAGCCTTGCAGTAGCATTGGCCGGCGACACAGGTGCCATGTCCTGAGCAGAGGGGGTCCAGGCAGTCGTCTGTATTGATTTCATCATCATCGTCATCATCATCATCATCAGAGCAGAGGGAGCAGGCGGTGGGGTCAAGGGTCAGCGTTTGGTTTGGTTTTAGGGGTGAGAGAAAGAGTACAAAACGATTGTTAGTCAACACACATAAAATATAGCCAAAGGGCAGAGGGATAATGCTCAAGGTGAAGGCTTAAGGAGGTATATAATTTATAGGATTGAGTTTATATTTTTATAGATTTTGTTTTTAATAATATTAACGGAATATTTATATGCTCTGAGTTTTAATAATATTTCAATGATATAACTTTAAATATCTATATAAAATATATAATAAAAACTCTTTTAAACTTATTATTACTTCTGTTATATATTTCATAACATTTTACCAAATAGTATAGCCCCCAAGACTAACTTGTTCTATAAGAAATTCTCCCTCTGTCTTCTCTATAGGGTCTCCACTTAATTCCCTAAAAATATAAACAACCCAACAAAACATATACACCTCGCTTTATATATCCCATATTTGGTGGGGCAGTAAAATCGTGACAGTCGTGGCTAAACAAAATGCTAGGTGCTCCTCCCTCTCCCCCTCTCTCCCTATTTTTTTTTTTCCTTTTGGCCAACTTACACACACACATGACATGATTAGTATGTTGGACACGTACGAAAGTGGTCATTAAAATGAAATTCCAGTTTAGTTCAAGTTGGTAATTTTGCGCAGTTGTTGCAATTTTTCCACTGCCCCCTCTTTTGTTTTGTTTTTGCTCCGCTTTTCCGTTTTCCTTTTTTCTATTTTTTTTTTCTTTTTTTTTTTTGCTCCTGTGGCCTGCTGATATTTTACTTTTCGTGTATGAGAAATATGCTCTCGACATATAAATTCGATTTTATACGTTTTATGTTTGCTCAACGCTTTTCCTTTACTTCTGGCTTTTCCTCTGCGTTTTTTTTTCGCTCTCTTTATTTTCTGTTTCGGATTCTGTTTGTTGTTTGTCCCTGTTTGTTTTTGGGTCTCAGGGCTCTCTCCCATATTTAAGTACATAAAAATGTGGAAAAAAGGAACAGCAAACACAGACACATTTCACGTATTGTTGCATATTGCATATTTTATGTGCCATTTTTTGTGCCACTTTTATGATGGGGTATATGGGTTTTTTTACAGAAAAAAAAAACAGAACCTGCATTTGTTTATACAATTTACCATGGGAAATATATTTTAATTGAATTTAAAAACCAACGAAACTTTTACTTTTAATTGTCATAAATCATAACCCATGAGTTTTGTCAATTTATCAAAGAAATAAATTCGAAATTCTTCCTTTAATCTCTACAAAAGTATTTTTCAAAGGGTATCCTCTATATCAAACCCTATTTTCTAGTTTCTGCCACATTCTTTCAAGCCTCTTGGCTGGCGAATTATTTAACAATTTCTTGTTTTTACAGCTTTTGGCCAACTCTCCTGTCGCCCTGTTTTTCCTCTTTAAAATGCGCCTCGGCTTTCGTTGCCTGCTTTTAGGCTAATTCAAAGTTATCTCCTCCCAACTGTGCTGGCGGGGAAAAACCGTGCGAAGAGTCGGTAAAAATTGTTGGCATTTCTCTGCTTCCTTCGCTTTGTCAATTTTCGGGAGCCTGAATATTTTTTGGGACTTCGCAAAGAGAGAGGAGGAGAACGGTGGAGGTGCCGGCATAATAACTGAAATATTTTGGCATCCAGTTGGACCGTCGTCTTGGTCCCCTTTGCCCCCAACGTCCACCACGTGTCCTTGTCCAGGGCGGTGTCCTTATCGGGCAGTGTCAACATGGCCCCGGAACCAAGGCCTGGCTCCAAATTGCAAACAAGGCAAATAAATAATTTTAGCATTTTTATGCCAAGTCAGCGGATGGCGCACACAGAGGCACGGCACACTGAGCCAAAATTAATAAACAAAAAAATTCTAAAAAACTAAAAATTCTGAGGACTTTAAACTAAAACAGTTTAAAAATCTTTCAGTTTCTTTTCCCTTTTTGGTTAAAATTTAAATTCAATTAGCCTCCCCCCTTGAATCGGAGTGTATTTGGTAGAAAGAGTCCTTCACACTTACGTTGATCGCAGTAGGGTCCTTTCCAGCCGCGCTCGCAGTGGCACTCGCCCTCGATGCAGCGTCCATGGCTGGAGCAATTGGGCACCTCGCACTCGCCCACCGGAATGTCGCACTCGGCGCCCTTCCAGCCCTCCTCGCAGTGGCACACACCGCCGCCATAGTGTCCATGGGCCGAGCACAGGACGGGACAGACGCCTGCAAAAATGGAAAATGGTGAAAAATGAGTGAAAGAGCTTAACAACAAGAAAAACCCGGCATGTTTGGGGTCAGTCGGTGGGAAAATAAAGAAAATTAAAGGGAAAGATATTAAGGGAAATACTACAAAAATATTGCAACAATTTTACAATAATTTTTTAACAAATAAATACCCGGAAATATAAAAAATAATCCCCTAAAATGGCCAACACTTACTCTTTGAACAGTCCACGCCCTGGTAGCCATCGATGCAGTCACACTTGCCCAGGTAGCAGCTGCCCCGGCCGGAAC